>CADWAE010000476.1:21085000-21685000 GCA_902982915.1 Phalloptychus januarius
CTACATGTTAGCATTGATTTCATTTAGCTGAAGGAAACTTAAATGGAAACCTCTTCAGATGTCGGTTCTGCTTCGTGACGAGAACCAGGAACGTCATCTGACCGACTGATCAGTGGATCGGAGCTGATAGCTCAACCAGCAGCGTGTGGATTTATCATCAGATTCTGTCAGACGAAGGAACGGAAACGCTGAGCTTTCTGTTTCACTGAATGCATCTGGTGAGGATAACCACCAGTTTCACAGCTTTACCTTAATGACCGTTAAACAGGCTGGAAATAAAAGGTTTTCTGTGTGACTCTCCATGGAAGTGATGTTTCCTCAGTTTGGAAACGTAGAAGATTCCCTGCGGAGGGAAATCAGAGCAGGAACCCGCTGACTTTCTATTAACTTTCCTGTAGCCTCTCCTTCCCTGCTCATTTGCATCCCAGACTCCACATGAATGGTTGTTTACGAGGAGAGAAGCTGGATCCGTTGCAGGGACTTGACTTTGCGGAGGGCGTCCTGTCGGACATGCTGCAGCCTGGAGGCGCAGCAGATGTCACGGTTCATCCAGATCCAGCACAGGGACCAACATGTTCCTGGAAAACACTGATGTGAGCAGCGCCGGGTTCAGGCCCAGGTCAACTTCAGACCATCAGCAGCTTCAACCTTCAGCCTGAACAGCAGGAAGCTCAGAAATGGACAAAGTGATGCTGGCAGCTGCAAATAAACAGAATGAATAATTCAGTTTTCAAACAGTAACATGTTTACTGTCTGAATCTTCATTCTGAAATGTTTCTTTTAGTGGAAAACATGTTAGAATCCAGCAGCCCAAGTTGATCGACATGAAGACGCTTGTGATTGGTCCAGTCAGCGTGTTTGGTTCTAACATTACAACCATCATGTTTCTGACTCTTTCCTCATCTTGGTGACTGTTTTCTCCCATAAATAGAAATAAATCCTGAACTGGATCCAGATATTTTGCTCTCGTTTTGCTGCAGATTTATTAGAAATGTTTCCCTGAAACTGAAAACTCAGCGATTCATTCCTGCCTAAAATCATCTGATTTAGTCCTTCCTGTTTCCTGCTCTTATTAATAATCTGCTGCATTTCCTCTGACTGACCTGCTGCAGACTGAAAACATCGGTTTAGATCTTTTCTCTAATAAACGAGTTTTTTATTTCTGCGCTGCTCTGCTGTTCCCTGCGTGACACACGGCGTGTAAACTGTTACCCATTCAGTCTGCAGAGCCGGACGGTTCACAGGTTATCAACAAATCCTGGTGAAACCATGATTCATGTAGCCATTGCATCAAGGTGGGACGGGAGGGGAAAACATTTGTGCCACATTAATCCAAAATATCGACATTATCGATAAGCCGGTATCGGATCAATATTCTAGTTTCCGGTTCCCTCTTTATATTGTAGTTTCTCAGTTTAACTTACAAAATATTTAGATTTGTTCACACATAATATTTTTTTCTTTATTATGAAAAACTACACAAATATCATGTTCTGTTATTAAAGTATTTTGTAGATGTTTATAAACTTTGTCCAAATTCTATCTGAGGTTTGAGCAAAATAATTAAAAATCAGAATCAAACTTAATCAAATGATTCAATGATGCAGTGAATTGATATCAGATAAAAATATTCACATCTCTGCTTTTCCAAACTTATGATGAAACGTTTGTGTTGCATCATTTCACGTTGATGGATGATGCAGAGCATCAGATTCATCCTGTCAGAAAGCTGCTCTCCTGCAGGAGCAACGAAACTTTGATTCCAGCAGATTGAAAGCTAAGAAGCTCCTTAATCTCAGTTCAGGACATCATTTCTAGTCCATTCACACATAAATAATGAAATAAGTCCCATGTTGGGCCTGCAGGCGGCGAGAGCAGTAATTAGAGAAAACAGCCTGATGACCTGATTGTCTATTGATTTCTGCTGCGTTTTTCAGGAAGCAGCCGGCTAACACTCAGACATGCTAACATCATGTTTAGAAAATTACTGCCAAACTAGTTTCACTTCTGATTTATACAAGCATCTCTTACTTTGAGGTCAGACTTTCAGCAGAATATTCATCTTTCATCGCCTTTAAACGAGGAAACATCGTCCCACCTATTTATCCTGCATCGTTAAATGATGCATGAAAGTAGAAAAATAGCAGCATTTGCCTCGGCCGTTTGTGCCATGCATTGATCTGACTTGGCTCTGAGGGAGAGGAGTGTGTGTGTCTTTGTTTAAAACTCAGATTGATCACTTGGTTTCGGTCTGGGCCCGGAGCGAAGGAGTGCCGTGAATCTTAAACACGGGGACGTCTGGCCGCTCGGCGCCGTTTGGCCCTTTCTCATGAAGCTGATCAGGAGCCGGAGACGCAGATTGATTTTGTTTTGTTGTGCAGCTCGATGATAAGCAGCAGGAAAATAACGACTATTGTCTCATTAATGGATGGAGAATGTGTGGCGGGTCGGACTATCCCTCTGAATAAAACATGAAGCGAGAAGCGGCTCCTCATCCAGGAGGCCGAACCGCGAGATTATAGCGACTCCTCCAGAACCAAACTGATGGTGGACAGCATCCAGAGACCAGGGATTATCACCGCCGACATGTTACAGGAAACCAGGGAGGAAGGAAGGAGGGAGGGAGGGAGGGACAGAGGAAGGAAGTAAGTTAGGAGGGAGGGAAGGAAGGAAGAAGGGAAGGAAGGAAGGAAGAAGGGAAGGAAGGAAGGAGGGAGGAGGGAAACAAAGAAGGAGGAGGAGGGACGAGAAGGAAGTTAGAAGGGAAGGAAAGGAGGAGGGACAGAGCAAACATCCTCCTGCTTCGTCCCGATGGCTGTAGATTGAGCTCTGATTGCCTGTCACACACACACCCCTCGCCCCCCCCCCCCACCCACACACACACCCCGTCCCCCCTGCCCCACCACACCCCCCCCCACACACACCCTCACTCCGCGTTGTGAGGACAGCAGGACATTATCCCGTCTGTTGTCTCGCCGCCTCTTGCTGCTCTTGTCAACATGCCAACAGCTGAACGGCCTCCTGTCCAGCGGCTCAAACAAAGTAAAGCATAAAGCAGTGAGGACAAGCAGGCGTGTCAGCGCCGCGCCTCGTTCCGCTCAGCGGCTCCTGCAGATGAGGCTGACAGCCGTTTCTGCCTCTTCATGTCTGCAATCTGAATCCTGGTGAAAATGCATAAATAAATACAAACATTGGAGATAATTTGGGACGAACATTCTTGCTCTGAATTATTTAGAAAGGTTGAGACACGTCTGGAAGGAGAGTTATAATCTACTGGGGCTCAGAGATTATAGAGCATATTGTATTTTCAAAGAGAGCAGCTTGTCAAGCATCATTCATCATCAATGTATGGCAGTAAATCCATATTTATCTTGTTCGCTGCATTTAGAGAAACTGATTGACTGCAGTGTGTTGCCGTCCCTTAAAGAGACAGTCCATCATTTTTGAAGCTCTATTAAAACACTACGGGAAACTAGAAAGTGTGAAATTATCCCCAGGTGTTAAACAGCATAGAAGCTGTTAAACTGCCCAACTTCAAAATGGCCGCTGCCTTGTTTCCTCCAATTTATATTTACTCCATACTTTCCTGTCTGATGAGAAACTTTTACCTGTTGCCGTAGCAACCACCTGCTTCCTCTATTTGACATAAAAAATCAAAGATTTCTGTTGTAAAGGCTCCTAAAGAGCCTCAAAGGGAAAATTAATCTGAGGTTTGTTAGAAACCGGGCCTGATGTACAGTAACGACACGCAGCGACCCAATGACCCGGGAGCCGGACTCCTGCTGGGCCCAAGCATCAAATGCAATGCAAAGGTCAGAGCAGCCAAGGTCATTCAGAGGTCACCTGACTGGGAAAACGGGAGCGACTTCAACCGTCCTGGACCTGCTGGTGTCGCCAGGAAACCCTGGAAACACTGGAAATCCTGGAAACCCTGGAAATCCTGGAAAAACTGGAAATCCTGGAAACCCTGGAAACACTGGAAATCCTGGAAACCCTGGAAATCCTGGAAAAACTGGAAACACACAATGCACACAACACACACAACACGCACACCCCCCCCACACTCCCCAACACACACTCTACACCCCCCCCCCCCCTCTACAAAACTAAAAGTTTCCACTTGTTTTCATTTTCTCTTGAACCAACTGAATGTAAATCTGCAGATTTTAAATCTTCTGGTTTCGATGGAAGTTGAGCTGCAGGAAAACATTTCCTGGACTCTCCAGGTTTAGTTCAGTAGCGGGTCACATAAACCTGCAGCGGGCGGCTCTAGTTTTTCCTAAACCCTCTGCTTGTGTCACAATAAGGAAGTGGACTCTGTGGAACTTGATGAAAATGAACAGATTGATGAGGGAACCGTTCTGTAAAACCTTCCCTCCTCTCAGTGTGGAGCAAACCGTACATTTACCGTAACCTGCATTATTTATTGCTGACAGTCATAAATCCTCCTGCTGCTTCTACTGGTTCTGATCCAGGGATGTCTGGACTTTGATGCTCTGCTGGTTCTGGTGCCTGGAACGAGCCGTGTTTTCTGACGGACCGACGCCGGGTCGTCCTTCAGCTCTTCAGTAAAGCGCTGACCTCTGACCTCGGAAACGGAAGCTGCTGCTTAGAGGCACTGAGGTAATAAAGAAATCTCTGAATAATTGATCTGAAGAGCCGCTCATGTATCTAAGATGGAAACGACGTTTCTTTCTTTCGTTCTGCCAGCGCTGCAGATCTGGAGACAGAAGAAAAATAAAGAAACAGCAACTGAAAGGCAGCAGATGAGGATCCGTGATCAGAGGCGGGATCCAGCTGCTGGCTTCATCTAGACCAGCTTCAACTGGTGAAGCCATCAGAGTCAGAAACCCCAACTTATCCTGAACCAAGAGGCTCACAAACTGCAGGAAACATATTAATCATTTATCACCTGAAGCTCAAGTTAAAACCTGCACTAACATTTCTACTGTTACGTTTTCGCCAGTTTTCCTGTAAAGTCAAAGGCAAACCGTCCCTCACGCTTCCTCTGCTGTCGCTGGTTGTCTCCAGACGTTTCCCTGCAGAGCGGATGTTTTCTTCATCGTTCCTGAAACAGAAGCTTCTCTGAAAGGTTCTGCTCAACGGATCAGGAGGCTTCAGAGAGAAGCAAATAAAAGTCAGATTTCTGTGATTCAGCTGGCAGCGTTTTCTCCTCCTGCCTTTTCATCGCCGTTTGTGAAGCTGCTGAAAACCAGGATTTTGATTTATAATTTACACCTACAGTTGAAACGCCGCGAGAAGAAATCGTGTTTCTGTCTCATGATTTTCTACTCAGACTCTGTGATTTTGTGCCACCAGGTTCTTCAGGATGTTAGTCGTGGAAACTCCATGTCAGCTGGTAATGAAGAGAGAACGGTCCAGTCCAATCAAACGCACGTCAGCGGAGTGGAAGCCTGACGGCTCTGATTAGAAACTGGATGCGTTAACAGGATTGTTTTCAGATAATATGAATGGAAACACCGCGGCTGTTTGACTTGTGGGAAATTGCTTCAGGAAAGCAGAATGATGTTTTTAATGGCGGCTCGTCAGATTACCTGACAGCGACTTCCTGCTTTCATATCGGATGTGAGCTGGTTTCCTTTCACAGGCAAATCATGATGGAATCATTTAACAGCCGTTTTACATAAATCGCTGAGCTGAAAGAGGATTTCCATGTCAGCGCGGCAGCATGGCGGCCGGCTCCGCCGCCGCCAGCGGCCTCAAACGATCAGAACACCGAGGACCTGAAGGTCACGGGGTCAGAGGGCAGGCAGCCGGCCTGGTGCAGAGGAAACATAACGTAACATCTGATAGTGATTATAAATTAATCCACTTAACTACAGAGTCTGTTATTAACGAATCACATGCATTAAAAAAGCAAATATAGAAGCAACATTTGTCATCTGAAATCCTCTTTTCCTGCTAAATGATTGAAGAAACAGACAGAAGAGCTGAAGGTCAAACATGTTCAGTCTGACATTCATCCATCTGATTGGAGCAAAGAGTTTCAGTCCTGCAGCTTCTTTAGAAACATCAACTGTAGCTAACGCTAATGCTAACGTTAGCATTCGCTACTACATGTTAGCATTTAGACGCTATTTAAGGCTGCTAGGCTAACTCCTTTTAGCACAACTAGAACCCAATAGTCTTTTCCAGCATCCAATCAGATGTTTAGAAACAGGAATGAACCCTTAAAGGAGCAGAGAGACGCGGCTTCTTCCTGTTAGCGACTAGCTGTTAGCGTCAGGTTTAGCGTTTAGTGACTCAAACCTTCTGATTAATCAAATAATCTGAAGCTCAGCTCCAGTTTGTCTGACATTCTAAAGTTTCCATCATTCTTTGCTGAGTGTTTCTCGATGTGTCGTCTTCCTGCTGCTGTCATTCATCCTGTGAAACTTCCTCCTGGAAGAAGCATTTCTGCAGAATCGTCCCAGACAGGAGGCGTCTGGTCCGTCTGCGGCTGGCAGGCTGACATCTGGGCTGATCACCGCGCCGCCATCCACGACACGCTGCAGCGATCTGGACCAGATGGTTCATCAAGTCAAAGCTGGAGAGGAAAACCAGGCCAGAAGACAAACAAACAGCCTCAGCTTCTCCCTGACTTCTGCTGGGTTTATATGGAGTGAAAATAGTCTCAAAAGATTCGTAACTCGTAAAAAGGGTACCGGTCCAGTTACGACTGCAAAACTACTTTTGAGACTCATTTCAGCCTCCCTGATTTGTGTAGATGGTGCGTTTACATACTACTAAAAGCTCGGACATCTGAGTTTACTTTGGAAATTGTTTTTTCCATAGTTCAACGCGTATTTCCCTCTCTGCTTGTCTCGTCTCGTGGCTAAGACATATTTTTGTGAAAAATATATATGTCATTAGACCCACATCTAATTTTTATATAAATGTTTATATACGATTCCTCGTTTGTGACGTGTACAACTGTAATTACATGGGTTCCACCACTAGGTGGCGGAAGTTTATTCTGCTCTGGCTGGGAGAAGCGTTCAGTCAGACAGTCCAGAATGGCGGGTCGGGTCGGAACCAGTACTTCTGGTTTACCCTCAGAAGGGTAGGCCACTTCCTGCTGAGGGTAAAACTTGCAAGTTTTAACATCCAATTACTTCTGCAGCGGCAGAACGGACCTGTCAGCGCCGAACCGCACTAACAGAACCTCTAATTTTACAATGAAACGGGATAATAATGGGTTCTGGAGAGTCCGGGTCACAGATCTGAGTGATCCGAACTAAATCAGAACCAGGGTGATATTTCGGCTGCAGGTAAAACTCTGAGGGATGGGTCCATCGGGTCTCGGAACCGAGACAAGGTGACCGAACTGACGGGTTTAACACTGGAACAGGGCCGTCCTGCTGCTACGCCTCCAGAACCGCATGTCCCGAACCTCAGGAGAACTCGGCTGCAGGTAGAGCCATCCGGAACATCCACTAACTTCAGGGGACCAGAAGACCACCACCACGATCACTGGTTCCGTAATTAACTAAATTAAAGTTCTTAATTTAGTTATTATTATATTGTTTGATTTTATAAAATTATAGTTCTTTAAACTGTTTGGAAAACTTTTATTCGTTCTTTAAAAAAAACTAATGAATGTTTAAAATATGGCGACACCAGCTGCAGGTCAGAATCAGATTTTTATTGTGTTTTTGCAGAAAATGATTCATTTGTTGAAAGTTCGGCTGATTCAGGAACTCAGGAGATTTTTCTTCCTCCGGCTCAAGTTTTGACTCGGGTGTTTTTGGGAACTCTGTCTGCTCTGTTGCTGTTAATATTCTGTTTTTCTACATGAACGACTGAACGAGGCAGAAATGACCCATTTTCCTCACATCATTAAAATTCATTAAACTTTCATCTGATGGGCTTCTAATTTAACACAGCTGATAAATCACCTGGCAGCAGGGCAGCCAACATGGACAGAAACCTGATTCTCCAACAAGCCCAGCGCCGCCATGGCAACCAGGCAGAGCCAATCGCATCGCAGTGATGACAGGACGGGAGTTTGAAAAGCCTGCCGCACCATAAAGCTGGGAGTCTGGGCTCATACCTCACTTCCTCCTGGTTCCTCCTCCTCCTGCTGCTCCTCCTGCTGCTCTGCTCCTCCTCCTCCTGCTGCTCCTCCTCCTCCTCCTCCTGCTCCTCCTCCTGCTGCTCCTCCTCCTCCTCCTCCTGCTGCTCCTCCTCGCTGCTCCTCCTCCTCCTCCTCCTTCTCCTCCTCCTCCCAGCATGCTTCAGTGGAGCAGTTAAAGGTGATAAATGGTTTATTTTCTCCCTTTTCCTGCTCATCTTGTTGTGATTCATGTGGGAATGTTTTAACACTCCAACCTTTGGTTTTCCTTTGTGAAGGAAACTGCAAAAAATCAGCAGCAAAAAACAGGAATAAAAAACATTATGACTGGAAATAAGTTTTATTTTGGTTTTATGTATTTAAATGTTGTTAGAAAACCGAGATGCATTAATGAAGCTCTGATAAAACATAAGGAAAATATTATTTACAGATGTTTGAATTCTCTCCCAGAACAATTAAGTTATGAAATATGACATTTAGTTTCCATAACATGAAAATGACCAAATACAGACAAAAATACATTTTCATTAAACTGAGAAGTTTAAAATCCTGATAAATCTGTTTTCATCACTTGATGTAAAGAGATGCTGCAACCCAAGCGATGATGCTGCAATGCGATGATGCTGCAACGCGATGATGCTGCAACGCGATGATGCTGCAATGCGATGAGATGACTCAAGAAAGTCTCGGCTTTGTGCTGATGAGCAGAGGGAGTCCTGCAGCCTGATGGGGTCACAGCGAGAGCTGAAGCAACGCTCACATCACCCACACCAACCGAAGGCAACAGAATATTCATTAAACCTCCACAATAGCAGAATTTAATCTTCCAATTTAATTATAAGGTCGGCGCTCAGGAAGGCTTTGGTCTAGATTCTGTTCCCTGGGAGATTGGCCCTCTTCCCCCGACTCCCACAATGAGAAGACAGAGCATAGTTTCCTCTGGCAGGAACAGACCCGCCACCGCTGCTGCTTCTGCTCCTGAAGGAGAAAAAATGAGCGAACAATGAGAAGGAAACGCAGGAAGTGTCACCATTACTGGCCTGTAACAGAGAAAACAAGCAGAAGCCCAGAACACAGCGAGGACAGCAGAGATTACCGACTGTGATGACGCTCTGAGCACCAAACCTCTCCTGCTTCCTCGGCCTCTGTGAACTGAACTCAGCCGCTCAGAAAATATTCAGTCAGTTTTTACATTTAAAAGGTTTTTCATTTTACCATCAAAGGTAACCAGAATAAATACAGAATCAGTTTTTAACAATGTGTTAGCTTAACTAGCAGCTAGGAGTTAGCGTAGCTCTGGAGGAATCTAGCTAGCAGCTAGGAGTTAGCGTAGCTCTGGAGGAATCTAGCTAGCAGCTAAGCGTTAGCGTAGCTCTGGAGGAATTCTGGACCTCCAAACAAGTAGAAATGCTTTATTTCACAAACATCAGAGGTTTTCCCAGCATAACCAGCCTGATTAGGGTCATGGCACATCGTCCGTCCCAGTTTCATTTCATATCAATAGTTTGAATGTTCTTAAAGGGCAAGTTGTGCCCTGATTTTGCCCCCGGGCCTCGAGTTTGACACGTGATTTATGTAATGGAGACCAGATTAATTTTCTTATGAAACTATGCAGAATCATCAACAGACAATCTCCAGACATTCTCCCATCAGTTACAGAAACTCTGCCCCAGATCACCGCACTGCCACCACCGTGTCTGACTGTATGAATATTAATTTCTGAAACTCATCCCTGTGAATTTCTGATCTTTATCTTGCATGATATGTGCAGCTTTTTCAGAGGCTTCATTCATCTTCATGCAATCTGAAAAGCTACATTAAAGACTTTGTTTCTAAAATAAACAGAGTTTTAATGCTGCGGCCAAGAAAAATTATTCAAAATGAAAATAAAGTGAAATCCTTGAATGAGGATCTGTGGGGGAATGTCGCCCTCTGCTGGACGCTGTTTGTACAGCTGCTGTGTGGAAAAAGGTCTGAATGTCACAAAGTTAATCTAAAAACAGAAATACTGTGAAAAAGTTCAATGTTTTTGTCCTTAATGTCAGAAAGTGAAACTTGTTTATGATGCAGATTAATTAGACTGAATCATTTAAAACAGTTTTTAGTGCTCAGAAAATCTGAATATTAACTAGATTAATAAAACTGATACTTAGAAAAGAAATGATTGTGAAAAGCAGTCGGTTCCTGGTCTGGGCTCCTTTTGCATGAATTGCTGCATCAATGCGGTGCGGAGACCAGCCTATGATGAAGCTGAAGAAACTCCTCTTCCTCCTCCAGCTGGAAAACTGAACAAAAACAGCTTTTCCACTCCTGCACTAATTTAACTTCATATTAAATAAAAATATTTAAATTCAGGTGATAATTTCACAAAATACATCATCTGTCTGCCAGTGTTTGTTTTTATTTCTTAATCTTGAGGGTCACAAAGTGCTAATTATGTGCAGCTGAACATCAGATTCAGGCTTTTTCATCTCGTTTCTGTTTTGATGAAATGATTAGAGAAACTGAGGCTAAATTTGTTCTGTTGGCGCCGAGGATCTGACAGCTGGATCCGACGGCTGCAGCAGGATCCGACGGCTGCAGCAGGATCCGACGGCTGCAGCTGGATCCGACGGCTGCAGCTGGATCCGACGGCTGCAGCAGGATCCGACGGCTGAGGCAGGATCCAGTTTACCGTCCATGAAGGAAAATAATGTGGAAACTCCTTACATGGTTATAATGTATTCATTATTAGAGGAATAATTACAAAATTATGAAGCAAGAACAAAAACATCAGAAATCCTCTTGGAACAATAAATTTATGTTTCCAAAGGAAAACGATGGATTTCTTTTCCTGGTGTCAAACTGGCCCTGAACGCATCATCAGGATCAGAAAACACAACGCGAAGCTGCAAAGTGTCAGCATGGAGTCCGGACCGGGAGGAGAACCGGATCAGAACCAGATCAAATGTTTAAAAGCTGAAATCAACCTGATTGACAGCAACAGTTTTGGCAAAAAGTTGATAAAAGTTACAGACTGAAGCTTTTAACATTTTAAACTTTTTCTCTTATAATTTTAGTGATTAAGACGTCACAATATTCAACCTCTAATAATGAACATTTTTGTGTTTGAATGTTGAATATCATCCAAACTTCTTAATTATATTAATCTAGAAAATTGAGAGCTTTTTCATAATTTGACTCTTTATTCCTGTAAAACTCCTATAAATAATAAACTGTAAAAGGAGTTTATCATAATTCATCTGCATTAGAAACAGATTGTGGATGTGAAGCAGGAACTGCCGATCGCTGCGTTTTTATTCTGCTCAAAAAAATCTAACTACTTTCACAGCATCACAAGGAAACTTATTTCTGCAGTAAATAAAAATGTCTGATAAATAAAATGATTGTTTCTGTTCTTCGGAGGAATCAGAGGGACTTGAGCCTCTTTGTGTCGCCGCTGTGCAGCGGCGCCCCCTGCTGGCCTCTCTTTGCTCCGGCCTCCTCCGCCCGGCCGCTCCTCAGCTCCCACCGCTCCCGCCGCTCCCGCCGCTCCTCCATCTCCTCCAGCTCTTCAGCAAACAGGGTCTTCAGAGCAGCAGTGAGTTTAGGGAGAGTTTTAAAGTCTCTGAAGCAGATCTGGAAGAACGAAGTCGTTTTAAAACCAGAGATCACGTCATATTCCACTCCTGCAAATCGTGTCAGAGTCTTACTTTCATGTGGTCGAAGGAAATTCCCACTTTGTCACTGAAGTCTTCACTGAAGACCGGGATCTTGGCGTAGCGTTGGCTGAAGTGGTTCAACATGATGAAGTCGGCGTTCATCTTCATGCCGACGCCGATGGCCTGCGAGGTGGTGCTGCCACAAAACATCCACTTATGGTTCATCTGTTCAAAGTCACAACAAGCAGAAGAATCCAGGGGAGAGGAGCTCCCGCCTCACCTGTGCCGTTTCTCCACCGCTTCCTCCAGCAGCTCGTCCTCCAGCGTCGCTTCATGGATCAGTAACGTCGCTTCACTTCCTGGAAGATCCCCAGAAACGTTTAACCCGTCGTTCCCCACAGGAACCAGCTGAACTGGGAACCAGCTGACTGGGAACCAGCTGAACTGGGAACCAGCTGAACTGGGAACCAGCTGAACTGGGAACCAGCTGACTGGGAACCAGCCGCTGGGAACCAGCTGAACTGGGAACCAGCCGCGTCCCAGTCAGGACTGGGAACCACAGCCAGTAAAGGACGACCTACTGGACATACAGACATTTTAAGCCCATAATGACTGGAATATAAGATGTTTTTCCACAGACTTTGTCCAGCCTGGGAATATTAGCAGCTAGTTAGCGTTAGCCTCAGCCGCCCGATGAACACATTAAAGAACCATTTCCGTGAACTGCAGGCTTGCGGGTCGTATCCTGGCGGTCATCCCGCTCTGCACTGGTGGCTCACCGATGTGGACGAAGGCGTCGCAGGGCATGGTGTCGCCAGAGAAGGCCAGCTTCCAGCCAGACTGGTGCACAAAGCTGCAGGCGAAGGCGTTCTTGCAGTGGTGCACCAGGCAGGTCCGAAACTGAGACACGAGAGCATCGATTAGCAGAACCAATCAGAAACAGAGGCACGGAGCGGGCCGACGGCGCCGCAGACCTGCTGCAGGCCGGTCGTCCTCAGCATGGACTGCAGCGACGAATCGGGCTTCAGCTTGGAAACATCAGCGTCATCACACAGACTCCTGCTGGGGATGTGGCTGAAAACCACAGAAGAAGAAACAGCAGCTCAGAGCTGCCTTCATTTACAGGACAGAAAAATGTAGTTTTAATAAACGGATGGATTGTAATCCTAATCCGAAGAAAAGTTGAATTATATTCCAGTTCCCAGTGAGCCTGGCTGGCTGCATGCAGAGCAGACGTCAGACTCTGGTTCTTATTCCAGGTTTTGTGATGAAACTGAAGTGGCGCTTTGAGCTGCAGCAGGTTGACGAACCTGAAGTGATGCAGGATTTCCTCACAGAAGTCGTGGTACTGACCGAGCCAGGCCAGGATCTGGACCGGAGCCACCAGGTAGACGGGGCTGGACGGGATTCCCAGGCTGGCCTGGAGGCAGAGGCACACACACACACACACACCCCCACACACACACCGACACACGAACCGATTCCGATATCTGATGATCAGAATCAGCCGATACAGAAAAACGGCTGAACTGACTGGAAACATGTTTATTTTTTAAACAGACATGAATTTACTGAATTACAAATTAATGTAATAAATCTGAACCAGTAGAGCAATAAAACCACCAAAAGCTTCAACTTCAACTATTAATCCTGAATATGATACAAAATAAATAAAGAGTTAGACTGAATAGATCAGGTTCATTATGACCTCTGATCTAGAATTATTTTCAATAATCAGAACCAATACAGATATTGATATGGGATCGTCTCTAGTGGAAACCCGGTTACCGTGCCAACATGCCGAGCTAACGTACCAGCGCGCGTTGCCTCTGCTGCAGCAGCTTTATCAGGCCCTGAGAGGAACAGGAAGTCAGGGTTAGCTCTGCTCTGCTAGCGCACACCTGCAGGTGGCGCTGCGGGTCTCACCGTGTGATGGTCGGCGTGCAGGTGGGACACGAAGATGGTGGAGATCCTGGACAGCGCCTGGTCCACGGCGTCGCCGTAATGTGTGCAGAGCTGACTGAAGGTTCCCTCTCCACAGTCCAGCAGCAGGGACTGACTGGAGCTACACACACACACACACACACACACACACCCCGGTGAACACACCCCACACACACACACAGGTGAACACCCCCCCCCCCCCACACACACACCCCCTCCGGCCTCCTACCTGATGTTGACCAGCGTGCCGCTGACGTTCCTGGTCTTCATGGGAATCGCTGATCCGGTTCCCAGAAACACGACGTGAGGGAATCCGTCAGCCGGACCTGCAGCAGGAAGCAGACTGCGCTTCAGAACCGAACTCTGGATCTATTCACCCAGCCTGACCCAACTCGGCACGTCTGGACCCACCAGAACCCTCTGGACAGGCCGTCCGGCACTTCTCCACTTCCTGCAGGAAGTTTGGAATCTCAGAAGCTTCTTTCACAAATTCCTCCGTGCTGAAGGAGGGAACGGCGTCTCTAAAGACGAGACGGAAGAAAACGGAATAAGATCAAAGATCCGTCGGCGCTGCGGAGAAGAGGTGAGCGAACGGCGGAAACCTCTGCCACTCCATGACGGGTCGCAGCTGGAACTTCAGCAGACACTCGGCTCGGACGTTCGGGACGTGTAAAGCCGCCTGCGGCTTCTGAACAGAGATCAACAAAATAACTGATCTGATCCGGTTGGAAGGGAAACGGATGGATTCAGAAACTCCAAAGGTTAAAACGTTGGTTCTGGTGGATTCAGCTGCTCTCGTTTCTAATCATTTGGCAAAAAGATTCAGGACTGAATAACTTCCAAGACAAAAACCTCCTGAGAAGAAGAAAATATTAATAAATCAGATCAATTTGTTTCTGGAACATTCAGTTCCTGTTTCTGGCGTCGCTTTGCACAATCACATTTATTATCTTTAGATTTCTGTTTCATTTCTAATTCATCTAGACAGAGGAAACCCAAGAAAAACATCAAAAATATTATCAGCATTTTAATATTTAAAAACGAGAGACAGAAAATATAAGGTTATGTGCAAATTCTGATACTTTAGAGAGTAAAATGAAAAATATACTAAACAGAAAAACAAGATAAGAATCAAACAAATGATATTAATGTAATCTGGATGTTTTATGTAAACCGACAGCAGCAAGAAAAACTGAAGTAGCATGATGCTAATGCTAATGGGCTCTTAGTAAATAGGAAGCAGGAAGCAGTGAACAGGAAACAGGAAGCAGGAAGTGTACCATTGCTCTGGCGGCTCTCAGCGGAGGGAAGATGTGGGGGTGGATCATGTTGAGCTGCGTCTGGATCTTGTGGATCCGGACGTTGTGGACCGTGTCGACGTGTTCGTTGAGGATCAGATGTTCTGTTGATGACGGGAACCTGAAAAACCCGGAGCGGACTCAGACCCTCTGGACTCCACCTGAAACAACTTGGTCCGGATCTAAACCATGCCGGGTCCCACCTCTCCATCCACTCTTTGTACTGCTCCGTCTGCAGGACGGACTCTGGAGTCATGTGGACCACCAGCACGGCCGGATCCTCCGTCCCGCCGTCCTGGAACCTGGAAGGAGAGACCAGTCAGCGCCGGCCGGCTGCAGCTGCTCATCTGGCTGGACGAAGGTCACCGTCTGAGCTGCCGGCTGGAGCACAGCGCTGGGAGGAAGGCCTCCGACGGACACTCCACCACCAGGAAGACGGGCCCCGGGACGGAGGGGGTGCACACCTGCTCCGGCCGGATCTGTGAAGCCAAGCAGAGCGTCAGGCTACAGAGATGTAATCCGATTGCTGCCAGGGAAACAAACTGCACCTCTTTCCCATCATGCATGATGGTTTCTCCGTTTTTCAGAGCTCTGACGAGCGGACCAATCGCTGCTGTTCCCCTGCAGAGACGTTTAGGAAGAAATCAGGAAAATGGGGACAGATCTGGGTCAGACGTTAAAACGTTAAAACTCACACCGGCAGACCCAGATCTTTGGCTTTAGCCACCAAGAAGTTCCCCTGCTTTGGATGAAGCTGCAGGAGAGACAAAGACGTCAGAAACAAGCAGAAAACATAAAATCATTCATTTCCTGTGCTGACCTTGCACACGAAGGCGATCACCAGGGACGAGTCTCTGGCTGCTGCGCTTCTTCCACCTGAGATTTTAGACAACAATGAACAATTCAGACCAGAAACTGAACATGAACAGTTCATTCACTACAGTTCTGTTCAGTCCAACTCCACTCCGTTCGTCTAGTCAAACTCCGGTTGGTAGGAGGTGAATGCTAGCTGACCTTTGACCTCTGCTCCTCCAAACCCCGGTCTGCTTCTGGCTTTTGGAGCGGACTTGGACCGCTCTCCAAGCAGGAAGTGGACTACAGCGCAGGGCATTTTGGGTAAATACAACAAAGCTAACGTGCTAGCCTAGCGCCAGCAGCAGAAATGGCTCCTGGTCTTTAGTTACAAACTAAAGAGAAACTAAAGGAACTGACAGGCCTGGTGGTGGTGGTGTGATCCTGAGGGTCAGGCTTCTTGGTTAGAACTTTTAAAGTTCTGATGAAGCCCAGCTGATCAGCCGTCTCACCTGATTCTTCTTCTCTGCTGTTGCACTGCAGTCTGTCTCTGTTTGGCGACCTGCGGCTGCTCCTGCCAGCCGGCGGTGAGTTTCCTCCTCTCTCTATTCCTGATTGGGCTTCAAAAAGCAGTGAAAGTCTGATGAAAATCTGAATGCTTTTAAAAGACAAAGTCTGAGGGAATAATAATAAAAAAATCCTTTGAATTTACCAAATATGGGCACCTGGTGCACAGTCATGGTTTCATCTTTGTGCGTCTCCTCAGTGTACGGTCGAACAGCTGAGAGGACATCACACCATGAACAACCTCACCACAAACACAACATCATATGACTCAGAGAAATCAGGCCTACACAGCTTGATCTCCTCCAGAGGGCCAGAGAAGGACTTGATGGCGTGCAAGTAGTTCTTCTGAAACGTGAAAAGATGGAAGACAGAAAGTCAGTCTCTCCATGAAACCTGAACGCAGCCGTCTGCAAACGTCCTGCAGTTTCTCACAAGCTGTGGGGGTCCAGACAGCACACACTGCGGGACGCCCGTGTCCTTCAGGGTTAATATCATCCCTGCAATGCAGGAGATTCACAAAATGCAAACATATTATTAATAACAGGCACAAAGTTACAAGCAATTAGCAAATACTAATGCTATAAAAAACAGATTTACATTTAAAATGACTCCATTAATTAGCTCTGATTCATAACACACAGAAACCCCAGACTCTAACGTGACAGCGTGTCTTTAGAGGAGAGTTGACCTCTGACCTGACAAGCCTCCCACATTCTCCCAGCTCAGTCGGGTCAGGAAGATGTTGTCCAGCCGCGCCGCCTTCAGCCTGCAGGTGAAACAGATCCATGTTAGCGCCGGAAGCTCAGCCAGCAGCCCGGATGAGACGCAGGCGCAGCTTACTTGTGTTCCTGCATGAGTCTCTGGGTTCCTTCTCCACAGTTGAACAGATACCTGCAGCACAGAGACGGAAAGGTTTTATTCCCACAGCCTTGTTAAATACTAATAAAGATGATCCAGTATAGTTTGTGTGAGGAAGCTACTGATGTGGATCTTTGGAGAACAATTATATAAATTTAATTTGCTTTAATATATCTTGTGCTGAAATTCCTAACCTAAACGACCTGTAATTAGTTCTCAGTTCATTTGATCCAGCATACATTTAGAGACGTTTCCTCTTTAAAGGCTCCACAGTTACTAAAAGTGTTGCTTTGCTGCAAGAAGGTTGTGGGTTTGAATCCCGGTCCAGGGATCTTTCTGAATGGTTTTCTCAGAGTATGTCTGAGTGCACTCAGTCCAAAAACATGACCGTTAGATCACCATCACCTTACAGCAGGTTTCTTTGTTGAAGTCAGTCTTTAAATGTGAAATTAGCATAAAGCAGACTACAGGGCCGTTTGGGTGAACTCAGTAAATCCACCATGTTGTTATTATGCTCTTTTTTCACTGTTTGATTAATTGCAATGTTTGATCATTGTGGCTCAAAATGTGGAAAAATGCTCTGAAATCCAAATGAAACTGCAAAGTAAGTAACGTTCACTGGCTGTTTGTAAACTACAGTTTACTGGAGTGAACCGGGTAAGTGATGAGGTAAAAGTGAGTGTGTTCTTTTTTAATTAACGTACTTAAGCTGAAACAAATACTTGTATCTAATAAGAAGTAGGTGAAGCGCCTACCTGTTGAACTCTGAGAAAACGTAAAGCGACGCGGCGCTGTCCCTGCTTCCCGCGCCGACCACCTGAACGTACACGTTGGACGGTCCGTGAATGTCTACCCGCTTGTTTCGGTTCTCCTTGGTCTTCAGCCAACGGAGCGGCTCCTTCTGCGGCCTCTTCGCTGAGAACTGATTCCCAGAGGTCGCCATTGACCGGTAAAAGTCGAAAACAGTCCGGTAAGGAGAATAATCGCAGCGTGGGGCCGTCGCAGCGGCAGTTACAACTCTGCCGTTCACAACCAGAAGCCTACAGAGCCTCACATGGAAGCTATTCATGCTAAATACTTCAGCTAATCATTAAAACCTCGGAGACAAGTGGTGTTTACGAGCCCAAACATCTCCGTTAACAGTCCTGACACATTTCCGAACAGTTTTGCATCTGTTTGTCACCTCACAGGGCTCTGAGCCTCCTTCAAGGGACGTTAAATGTTCGACACATGCGACCTTTCTTCCGGCAAGTGATAAACGTCATCAAAAAGTTCCCGGTTCTTAACGCTGATTGGTTACCGGACGTTATTGCTCGGTCTTTGGACCAATCAAAACGGGTTTTCCGCAAGGGAGGCGGAAGTAGAGCTTCTCGTTTCAGAGAATGGTTGTAAACAAAATGCTACAAAATAAAACGCAGAATAACAGACGGTATCTTTAGCTCTTACTGAAAACCTCTTGACCTAAGTGCAGATGTTCAGTATTAAGGAAGATTTATTTGAATGCAAACATTTTAAGGCACAAGATTTGCATGTATTCACTGAAACTTATTTGAAAATATTACATTAAAAATAATCTGTTTTTAATTGTTAAAGATTGTATCCAGTGGTGTATTGTTTTTCCTAACAATCATACAATGACTATTAGAACAACAGAGTATTGAAGTATAAATTTACATTTACAGTTTGGACCCATAAGCGACAAACTGAAGTGAGTTTAATTCTTTACAGAAAAGTCGCTCTGATTTTTTGAAAACTTTTGATTTTTCCATGTAAATTTTCAATAATGAAAATATGTAAAACCTTAGTATAAAATGGAATACTTGTTCATTTATGCCTTTACCTGATCAAAGGATGTCAGGCACTGAGGTCTGAAAATAGATACTTTTTAAATAATGTGTGTTTTTTTTTTTGCATACGTATTCATGCATCCATCCTCTACACCCACCTGTCCAGGCAGGGCTGCTGCGGTGCGTTTGTCCATCCATTCATTTCCATCCTGGAAAATGCTCCAGTCAGATTGAATTTTTCCAGACTTTTCAGGACTTTATTGAAATTCTTCTTCTGGAAATACGAGCCACTATAACCATCGACATGAAAGGAGGATCTGAGTAACCGAAGACGTTTCTTCAGTGATCTCACAGAGCATTCTGCGGCTGCATGTTTCATGATTTTAATGACATATTTATGAAAATGTGAGTCTGATTTTAACATTTCATGTTTTGTCCCTCATCGTGGTTCCAAGCATAATGAAAACAATATTATATGAGTTGATCGGCGCGTGGAGTCGTGTCATGGCTGAAACAGAAGATCAGCAGGCGTACTGTAGCCTGGATTGTTTCCATCCAGGGGGATTAAATGTGCCAGGCAGCAGCTGCTCCGGCAGATGAAAAGAGGAACCAAACAGTCACAGATCGGCTGCTGTTAACACACTGCAATTGGATTTTCTCTGCTGTTTTTTCAGCTGGTTGAAGAGCTTAACTCATGAATATAACAGTCCTGCCTCATTTGCATCTTCATCATGCTGCAGAGCAGAAGCAAAGGTGGGCTCTTCTCTCTAGTTTATTGAGGATTTTCTATAACCCAAACAAACCATGCATTCATCTCAATCAGGAGTGTTCAAGGGAATATTTTGGCCCTCACTAAAAAGTTTGGACACTATTGATGTAAATCTTTGGTGCTGAATGTCTTGACCAGGCACAAGGAATAAGGCATAAAGAACGCTGATTAGCGTTCCTTATTAATCCAGACTGAATGGAGCCGGTAGCTTCAGTCTGTCATCAGACTGACCGACACTCAGAGCATCAGGTCAAAGAATCTGCTGCTCTTTGACCTGATGCTCCAGTCAAAGAGCAGCAGATTCTTTGCTGCATCGTCCACATTTTAAGATGTGGAAGATGATCTATCATAGACTCTGAAATAGAAGAGACTCGGCTTTGTTGTTCAGGAACCGATGAGGTTTAAAATGCTGTTCCGTTTGATTCACATCAGATGTTGTCTGGAGGCCTTTCCCAGCTGCTTACTGGAGACGTTTGGCAAAATGTGGGTCACAGATCGCTGTGCAGCTCAGCTCCGACCTGAGCAGAGCAGCGACTGTGTCTGCAGGACGGTCTGCAGAGACGGTCTGCAGGACGGTCTGCAAGAGACGGTCTGCAGGACTGGTCTGCAGAAGACGGTCTGCAGGAGACTGTCTGCAGGAGACAGTCTGCAGGACGCGGTCTGCAGACGGTTTGGTTTCTGTTTGGGACATTAGGAACAACCAGCCGTTGTGACCTTGTTGAGTCGTCTTATCAAACTGACTCTGACTGAACCAGGCCGTTTTGTTTTGTGAACCATGTTGTTTTAAAAATCTGCCTGCAGAGAACAATTGATTCCTGAATGAATATTTAATATTTTTACATCTTGGCTCTGATGTCCATAAAGGTTGAAATGTTTCTTTGTAATCCTGGAATGAACCATCACTTCATTAATTATGCATTATTAGTTTTTTTTTACTGCAGTGAAGTCTGGAGAACCAGACGGTTATAGGATAATTTATGCAAACCTAAATGGTGAAACAAACTAAATACGTTTCCAAACGTTTGTGCAGGAACTCTGTGAAACTCTAGAAATGTTTGGTTGAATGTTGCAAAGATGCTTCACTCACATGTTACACTTCTCTTTTATTCACATCATGTGAACTAAACCAGCAGCAGGAACCAACCAGACCGTCTGGGTTCCTGCAGCTTTGTGTCTCTCCAGCCGTTTAACCTGAGCGGTTAGTGTCTGATTCCTGCTTCAGATCCAGCAATCTCTCCGGACAGGAGCTTCACTTCCCGGATCGCTGCTGTTCTCACAGCCTCGCACACCAACCCCAGTCTTAATGCATCATGGATGAACGAAGGCAGATTCAGCTCAGCTTGAAGCAGAAGCATGTTGCCTTGGTTACAGAAGGTTTTAACTTTGCAGATGAGATGTGAAGCAGAAAGAGTGAATATTCTCCTCCTTCAGCAGTACGCCTCCACCTGCTGCTCCGGCAGATGCTCCACCTCCTCAAACACGTATGGCGCTCCGGCGGACGGCGCTCCGGCGGACGGCGCTCCGGCGGACGGCGCTCCGGCGGACGGCGCTCCGGTGGACGGCTTGTGGCCATTGACCAGCGGTTCAGGCAGAACCTCCAGCTCAGCCGGAGCTGCAGTCAGGTACATGCTCCACATCTGCTCAGGCAGACCCAGCTCCATCATCTTCTGCTTGATCAGCAGGTTCTTCTCGATGTTGTGCCGCTTGTATTTAAATTCGATGATGGTCTTGGTGTATCTGTTCAGGGTTGTGACTGCAGAGCCCATGCAGGTCCCAAACGAGCACCAGGCTAAGCTGCAAAGAGCCAAACAAAGAGTCACACTGACATGCAGCTCAAACACGATGCAGCTCTTTGCTTCAGTTATTGATCGAATCTAATTTCCAACTGGATCTCAACTGGTTTCTTTCTTTATAAAATTTGATTCTGTTTGGACTTTTAAGACCAGGAGGAAGAGCTTACGCATAAGACCAGCTGTAGTCCCAAGTCTTGGGCCTCCAGTCTTCAGGTCCCATGGAGACGGAAAGATGGAAGATGGTGGTGAACATCATGTGGGCGACCATCCCACAAAGGCCTGAGAGCAGAGCGGAGGTCAGAACGCTGCAGCGTTCAAGGCACCAGCAGCACTTTCTACAGTTCAGACACTTTCAAATCTGATTTTAAAGTGTCTCTGGTTGGTTTCAGCCTCTATTAGGATGGAGAATGAAGGAAGGAGAAACAACCGTACACATTTACAGACGGACTAAAACTACATTTTATTTAATTTTGAGACTTTTACTCAAACCAGGGAATCATGTAATGAAGCCGAGGGGCGAGGCGAAGGCGGCCGCGTCGCTCTGACTCGGAGTCTCTGCAGCAGCTTTTTCTGGGATTAACACAGAACAACAGGGCGGGGGGGGGGTCCTCTGGGCGGATCTGGGAACAGCCCAAACCGTTGCCCCGGTTCCAATCGGATTACTCCACAAACCAGCAAATCCTCCGAGGCAGCGAGTGGCTGCAGCTCAGCTGCTCTGATGCTTGACTGCCCTTCCCCGCTCCATGCTGCCGCCCCTACTGCCCCGCTGCAGCCGCCCCTACTGCCCCGCTGCAGCCGCCCCTACTGCCCCCTGCTGCCGCCCCTACTGCCCCGCTGCTGCTGCCCCTACTGCCCCCTGCGCCGCCCCTACTGCCCCGCTTTGAAGACATGGGGAACATTTCTTCTTGTATGGAGCTACATTAGTCTCAAAAATATCCATAAAGCATAATTTACAGATGTGTATAATAATGCATAAATGGGTCCCTGAACATCCACATGTTTCTAATTTTGCACGTTTCCAGCTGCACAGGTAGAAACGCTGCGCATCAGGAAATGTGCTTACAGCAGAATAACAGCTGCAGATCTGAGCTCAGACCAACTCAGAGACACTTTTTCTCCTGCATCTCATTTCTGAATCCTGATCAGTAACAACGTCTGAACCGCTGAAACTGGAGCCGATCCGTTCGGGTCTCTGAAACGTGTCGATATGAGAAACTTGTTCATGTGCGAATTTATCCATCATTTTTAAATGATGTTGCCCACCTACAGATCGTCTGCTTCGGCCCTGTGGATGTTTTAGAGCCTGATGTAGCTCCGTAGTGCTGTTACCTGAGAGGGCGGTGCACATGGCGGCGAAGGCACTGAGTTTCAGTTTGTTCATGACGCTGAAGCAGCAGCTCTGCTCCAGAATCATCAGGACTCCGCCCACGAAGAGCAGAGCCAGGTACAGGCTCTCTGCAACCACACACAGCCACAGCACGCCTGGAGAGGGCAGAGGTCAGAGGTCAGCAACCACACAGCACGCCTGGAGAGGTCAGAGGTCAGCTTCATGGTCCCAGCTCCCCTCAGCACATCTGGATCAATTTAAATCAGCATCGAGACTAAAACTGATTATCATATAAATTAATTATTAACAGAGCTTTAAGTTATTTCAATAATTCAGTTAAAAAATCAAATGTTGAACTAATAATTCCTGACTCTCTGCATGAGGATGAAAGTCACAACAGGGTGTTGCTGGCTGGTCTCCAACATGCTGTAAAAGCACATTGATGGAATGTTGAGTGGAAGGAAAAAGTGGATGGAACAACATGCGGGGAGAGCAGGGAGCATTGTGGGTAAGTTCATCAGCTTCCATTCTGTTTCCAAGAAAATATTCACAACAGGCATTTTTCCCATGAATAGTTTTGAGTTAGGTTACATTATGTTGTTGTTTTATCCAAACTTATTTATTTGATCATTTTAGTTTTATTATATATTATATTTAATTTGACAACAAGTTTTAGAATGAACTCACCAGAAGCTGCTTCTGGGTAAAAGATATTTAGAAATAAAACATGAAATAAACATTAAAAAAAAAGTATTAATTGCTGTCAAGAGCCAGACCATCGTCTCCAGAGCACCAGGCGGCCCACGGGCCGCGCTTTGAACCCCGTAGGCCACCAAAGGAAAATAAACATTGAAATTTACCAACCTCTCTGATGTTCAGGTGCAATCTCAGCAAAACTTCGACAATCAAATCCTGTTGAATAAATGAAAACATCATGAATATAACATGCAGCACTATTCACAGCTATTCTGCTGAGTCTGCATTTTCTAACAAATTATATAAGTTTTTCACAAATGCGATTCTAAAAATCTGTATGAAGCAACTTTTACATAGTTTAATAAAATGTAAAAAGCTTTGAAAACCAACCAGGTGCTTCATGAGAAATGAATGATCCCAAAATGATTCATTTCAAATCATCTTCCTGCTGCAAAAACGGAAATAAAAGAAGAAACTAAAGTTCACTGAATGTTTCTGTTTGGCTGCAGATTAAAATCATCAGCTGTGAGGTCCGAACGGATCCTGGAGCATCTGAGGGCAGGCCGGAGCTGCTCCCTGAGGTCAAAGGTCAGGCTAAATGTCCAGCCGCTTCCTGTCTGTCTGCAGTTGAACCAGAGGTCAAAGGTCAGGCTAACGGTCCAGTCACTTCCTGTCTGTCTGTGTTTGTCATTTTTACCCTAAACAAAGCTGGAACCAAGCAGAAACTGATCAATCTCATCATCAATAACAAGAAATTCCTTCTTGCTCCATTTTCCTTTAATACTTTCTAGAATATTAATTAACTAATTAATTTACTTTAAAAACAGTTTCCGTGTTTTTGTATCTGTTAATTTTCTGTGTGATTTACAGCTTGAAGAGATTTGGCTCGAAGTCGAGGAATAAAAGCTCCGCGATTTTCTACCTGCTGTTGTTTTTAATCCTGTGCTCATTTTCTGATCTTTCATTTTTCCTGTTATTTTGCTCTTTTCTGCTGCTGCATGCTCCTTCAGTGCCAAAGCAACTACAAGCAGAGCCAGGCAAATATAATAAAGTATTGGTTTTAAATCAGAACAAACACAGCTAAAGTCAGTTTTCTAAATATTCCCAACATTTGAGAAACATAGGCAGAGAAAATCCCAGTCAGCAGGTGAAGATCTCTGTCTGCAGCTGGTCCAGATAAAAATGCTTCAGCTACAGTTTTGATTTCTCAGTTACATTTGAATACAGATGGAAACAGGATGCAGTTATAGAAACAGAGTCGATTCAATCAGATCAGAGAACCGATCAGTTCACTTCCACCATCAAATCCATATGTTCTATGAAACAATGCAGTCAAATTTAGTTTATGATCATCAATAAACGAGTTTCTGACCTAAGAAAACATTTGATTTTGCAATTACTGACTGATTTAGCAGCAAACTTTGCAGCAATTCCTCTGCTGAACAGGAGGCCTTAGTGAACAGTTGATTGCATCAAACCATTAAAACCACAGCAATCTCCCGAAAGCTCACACATGGTGACAGTTAGTGACCTCACTGAGCATTCAGCCTTTCAGCAATGCCTCCTCTTAAACTGGCATTTGATTGCACTGACTAGCTACTTTTGCAGCAATTCAGTTCATGAATTTGTAGCAAACCTTTCTGGTCATTTCATTTTCTCTGTTGCTTATTTTAGCATTTTTGTTCATAGAGTTTAAATATTGCTCATCTGTACCAGTCAGCAGTTTGATTTGTACTTTAGGGGCCAAACAGGAGCAGAGCTAATTTATGAAGCAAGAGCCGAGTGCTGGATGGTAGGGATGCTGCTAACGGCAGCTAACACAGTGGCAGCTACGAAACGGGTCAGAGCCGAGCTGCAGCTGCGAAAGGAACAGAGAAGAAGCAGAAGTGACCAGAAACATCAACCTGTCAGTGACTGATGAAGCCTGAGACTGAAACCACTGGAAACCCGCAGATCTGAGCTGCAGCACAACGTATGTTATGGATTATTATGCTGCAGCATCATCTCATCCTCCAATGGGCTCACCACCTATGGGAGGGGCCACAGGGGTCGGGTGCATTGCGTGCTGGGTGGTGGCCGAGGGAGGGGGCCTTGGCGGTCTGATCCTCGGTTGCAGAAGCTGGCTCTTGAAGCGGGCGCTGTACCGGTCCGTCGTGGTTAAGAGAGAGCTGAGCCAAAAAGCGAAGCTCTCGATTTACCGGTCGATCTACGTTCCTACCCTCATCTATGGTCATGAGCTTTGGGTCTGAAAGAACGAGGTCCCGGATACAAGCGGCTGAAATGGGTTTTCTCCGCAGGGTGGCTGGGCTCTCCCTTAGAGAGAGAAGCTCAGTCATCCTGGAGGGACTCAGAGTAGAGCAGCTGCTCCTCCACATCGAGAGGAGCCAGTTGAGGCTCGGGCATCAGGTCAGGATGCCTCCTGGACGCCTCCCTGGTGAGGAGTTCAGGTCCCACCGGGAGGAGGGGACGACCCAGGACACGCTGGAGGGACTATGTTTCTCTGCTGGCCTGGGAACGCCTCGGGATTCCCCCGGAGGAGCTGGTGGCTGGGGAGAGGGAAGTCTGGGCCTCCCTCCTTAAGCTGCTGCCCCCGCGACCCGACCCCGGATAAGAGGCAGAAGATGGATTGATAGATGGATCATCTCACCGTTCATATCCACAACCTGCAGCATCATCTCACCGTTCATATCCACGGCCTGCTCACAGGAGTAGAATATCCCGGTGTGGAACTTCCTAAGGATGAACTTCTCCTCTCCCGTCTCGAAGATGTACTGCACCTGCCGGCTGTCGTTGAGGTTGGAGCTGTTGAAGCGGATGCAGTACATCTGCTTCATCTTGACCGGCGGCCCGGAGCAGAAGGGCTTGGCGACCTTCCTGGTCCCCTCGCACCAGTAGCTGGTGGTCACCGCTGACACGGCGAAAGCCAAAGCCACAAAGTTGAGGGTGATTGCCAGGGAAGCTCGCCGGCCGCGCTCCAGCCTCATGGTCCAGGCCAGAGAGATGAAATGAAAAGGCGACTAATCCTGGCTTTCAATATGTAGCCACAGTGTTTTGCTTCCCAGCAGAGATGTCAAATCTTCATAATCTCGTTGCGTTTGGGGCTCCTTGGGTGAGAAAGCAGAGCGTCCCCTCTGCCAGCTCGCTGCTTGTTCTGCATCTCTTCGCCTCGCCTCCACAGCAACAACACAAACCCATTTTCCGTCTCTGACCATTTAAACTCTCGGCCCCCTCAGCTCCACATCAAACCCGTGGCTCCTCCCCTCCAGCAGATCTCATCATGCAATGTTCTCCATTACAAATGGCAAATTACGCTCCAAACTTCCTCTGGGCTGAGATTATAATCCACAGCGAGGCTCTGGCTGCTGCTTACGTTCTCCCAGCATTTCCAACCGATTGCAGACGGAGGCAGCAGATCAAGTGCCGGTTTAACTTTGACCACTGACATAATGTGCGCAGTCTCATATGAAAATCCATCCAGAATATATGTGTGTGTGTGTGGAGAGTAAATCTCCTTCCAGTAGCCTGCCGACGGTCGAAAAGGGAAACAATAGAGACAATAGAATCATTTTTGTTTTTGTTTGTTTGTTTTGAACCGGACCTCAGATTAGATTTATTAAACACAGTCGTTACGTTTAACTTGACAGAGCTGGTAATTGTTCTGATGGTTGTTCTTCATTAATAATAATAATTTTATCCGTAGATTCTCTGGTCTCTTTATGAGTCGCTTTGAAGCCATTTTGTCTTTGTTACATCATTCATTTCTTGGCTCTTTAGCCCAGTTATTGAACAGACAGATGATCATTAGATGGTTTTAGCTACAAATTTTGTATAATAATTGAGTCGTAGGTAATATATTCCATTAAACTGAGACACGGGCAGGACTGAATGTTCACCTCTTCCTTCTCCTTTTCAAACTCATTGTTTTGTTCTTGGTCATGTGTTTCCTTTGTCCTCACTGATTTGTTCTTGTTTTTAAAAACCTGTTTTAAAAAAATAAGTCATAAGTAAAACCTACATAAGATAAAATAATGTATTGCTTCCAGTGAGTGGAACAATTCTCAAGGACATTTTCTCTGGTTGTAGCACACTTTTTCCTTCCACTTAACTTCCCTTCCACTTAGCTCACTAAATCCTTCTGTGAGTTTGACTTTATTAAGCTCAATAAAAGAACAAAGAGCCATGAACATATTGTTACTCCAGCCTGCCTCGCAGCAGCCAGTGATTATCTTGGCTGTCTGTTTCTATGACTGATAGATGCACTATGAGCAAACACCAGTCATCTCTAACATGTTAACAATAAAACTGATGACAGCAGTAATTATTTTAAATAAACTTAATGTTTGCAGTGATTTTCTAATGAATCAAGATGATTCATGTCTGTAACTTTAAGCAGACATTTTATGCTGAGCTCCACAATAATTCAAAACTCGTATTTGTGTTTTCATTCCTGCAAACAGAGCAGAGACAGTCTGACTCTCTGTGTGCATCTGAGCAATTCTCCTGAACATAAAGAGATTATTCCGACCCTGTGCAGCCATGTCATAAAGGATAGAAACAGGATGAGTCCAGCATCACATGTGACCAGGCAGTAAGCCGGCCGCATGTTGCATAATAACACTACCTGACAGCTGCAGCCGCTGAATGAAACATTTACCTTTTGATAGACGATGCTCCATGTCGAAACTGGATCATTATGTAAAAATTCATCATGATATTTAGAGATTAAACAATGGCTTCGCTTTTCCTGGAATGATTTTATAGACGCAGGTGAGGAGAGTCATGACATCATTTATTAACAAAAGCAACAAAACCTGAAACTAAATCCATAAAGCAAAGAACAGCAACTGAAGAAAAACTATAACCGAGATTAAAAGACAAGAAACCAGAGGAGCTAATCAGGGACAAGCGGAAGCAGCTGAAGGAAAATCACAAAACATTAATCAGATTAAATAACAAAAAGAAACAATAATCTCAGGAAACAAGCAGAATGATAATAAATGAATGACCACAAAGAAGAAACTAAAATGTCAAAATTAATGCAAATAAACAGGAAAACAAAACCAGTCATGAAAACAGGCGATAAGAGAAAAAATAAAAATATAAAGACAGGATGCTGACATCAGCAGGAAATATGATCACAACCAGAGATTTAAAATGATTAGAAACAAAATGTTTCACATCAGAAGCGAAACAGACATCTCAATATATAAAAAGGTATAATTCTCAGTTTGTAGATACATTTTATTAAAGATAGTTTGTAAAAAATAACTTGAATAATCAGTACAAAAAACCTTTAATTGCTCTGCAGTAACTGATCCTGAGTAGATTTATGCAGCAGAAAGAAGTTCAGAAATGAGCAAATTAAGATCGTTAGTGAGCAGCACGTCCCTTTGGACCGGAGAAAATTCATTTAAAAAAAGCAAATTTAACCTCATTGTTCAATATTTGACCCTTTATTCTGTTTTATTTTTCTCTACAGGCTCTCTGAACTGAACCGAACTGAACTGAACTGAAGTGAACTGAGCTGAACTGAACTGAGTTGAAGTGAACTGAAGTGAACTGAGCTGAACTGAACTGAGCTGAACTGAACTGAGCTGAACTGAGCTAAACTGAGCTGAACTCTCCTCTGAGGTACATGGTCAGCATGTTCGCTTGTCTTTCCTATTTTTAATTTAACTCCAGATTCAAATCCAGGAGGTTCTGGCTCTAGTTCCACATTATTGAACAAAAGAGTCAATAATTATTAGTGATGGAGTAAATAAAGCATTAGATGTTTGAGGCAGTCAGTGTCGGATTATTCTGATGGAATAAGATTCATTTATTTTAGGGATTTGACGAGGCTTTCAAAATGCTACCAATAAGGCTGCAGGGCTTTATGAGCAGAATATTGGTAAACTGGGTCATATCATTTAATAAATAGCCCTGAATGTTCCTTCTTCATGCTTTCCTCTGTAAATCATTTCAGACTTTATTCCGTCTGACTGTAATCTCTCGTTCTCCAGGACTTCTTTTAACGTTCTTCTGTTTTCTTGGTTCTTTAATTGTCTCCACTTGCTGCGGTTTTGGTGCCGCTGCAGCAGATGGCTTTGCAATCTGGCCACAGATTATTACAATGGAGACGTGAATAATCTCATCACATTGTGGGCGAGCAGCGGATGCCGAGCGGGGCTTCAGCCCGACCTTGGCTGCGTGGGGTCAGATCCCGGCTGACATCCTGCTGCAGGATCAACCTGCAGGTACAACTCAGAACAAGCCTCATGCAAGCACAGAAAACTCCTCACAACATCTGGCTCTCTAAGCACGCATCTGTATTTCACCCAGCTGCAGCTAATTTCAGGACGAGACGGGATGCTTAGATGTTTCAGGAATGGGAAGAGAAAAACAGAAAACCAACATTTTACTTTATCTGCAAGAAAACATGGAACCAAACATATGAAAACATGGAACCAAACACAAGAAAACCTGTAAGCAAATACAAGAAAACATGGAACCAAACACAAGAAAACATGGAACCAAACACAAGAAAACATGGAACCAAACACAAGAAAACATGGAAATACATGAAAAGGAACCAAACACAAGAAAACATGGAACCAAATACGTGACGAGTCAAGAAGTGAAAAGAACAGCCACATTTTACACAGGGAAATAAAATAACATTTTGTTTCTCCTGACAACTAATGTATTTTGATGAATCATAAAGATGAGTAATCATAAAATATTCAGATTGAATTTAACCATTTATTATTTCTATTCGTTCGGATTCGGACCAACTGGTTCTTAAAAAATCTGTAATTATAAAGCAAAATATTTCTGAAAGATTTTCTGACTGCGATGTTATTTACTGGAGTTACTGAATCCCTGATACGTATTAAAGCAGCCTGTGATTATGCTCTGTAAGTAGCTATGAAGTGAAGCATCCTTTAGCATTTGGCTCCTTTTTACAGAGCCCCTCAGGGGACATGGAGGAAAAAAAAATAGAAATCCCGATTTATTTTCTCGAGATCCCGCGAAATGAAAAAAAGTCAGGATCTCGAGAAAAAAAGTCGGGATTTCTTTTCTTTTTTCTTCCTCCATGTGGGCAGTGGTTCTCAAATAGTGGGGCGCGGTGCGACACCTGGTGGGGCGCGTGTGACCCTGGGGAACAGGCTGCTTTTTTAAAAAATTTTTTTTTAGTTATTGATTTGATTTAATTTTGCAATGGTGCAATTAGTTGGTCAAACATGTTTACAGTTTAAACATGTTTAAAACACGTCTTAAAACAGACTTAAAACACGATTTAATAAAGTTATTCTTTGTAAGTTTGACCATATGCCTTTCTTTTCTTTAATGTTAATAAGGATAAAATGTTATGCAGAGATGGATAGTCACGGTGGGGAGTGGGGGGCGCGAATAGTTTTCTTCTTGCTAGGGGGGCGTAACAGAAAATAATTGAGAAGCACTGCCTTAGGGGCTCCGAACCTTTTAGACCCGAACCAACAGAAAAAACTACAGAAACACAAAGCTGAAGAAACAGCAGGAATTTAAAGGCAGGTTGAAGCTACAGAATAAACTGAGACAAAAACGGCAGTTAGCAGAAAACTCTATGATGATTATTGATTTTCAAAATAAAACAGGAAATGAATCAAATAAAATACATAAACATTCAAGATAATGGAACAGATTCAAACTAGAAACATAAAAAAGGAATTTAAAACATAAGACTATAATTAAAATGTTAAAGCAGAATTAACTTTTCAAATTGAAATTAAGTTCAAAACGATGGTTTAATTATAAAGTGTGTATATATCTGGATTTGTCATAAAATGTTCGTGCGGTGTGATGTGTCTCCCAGTGAAGGTGTCATAACGCTGTGACGTGTTTATCCTCTTTAGGACAGCTGTCTGGATTTAGATAGTGATGACCATAATCTCATTTGGCAGCCAAGCAGGGAAACTCTGAGCTCTGCACACGTTCAGCCTCAAACGCAGGACAGGAGGAAGATCTGCAGCAGGATGGGGAACACCAAGAGCAGCGCCTTGTCCAAGGAGCTCCTGGAGGAACTCAAGTCCAACACCAAGTACTCCGAGGCGGAGCTGTGCACCTGGTACCAGTCCTTCTTGAAGGAGTGTCCCAGCGGCAAGATCACCAAGGAGCAGTTCGAAGGAATCTACGCCAGCTTCTTCCCGGGCGCCGACCCCACAGCGTACGCACGCCATGTCTTCAGGAGCTTCGACACCAACGCAGACGGCACCCTGGACTTTAAGGAGTACATCGTCGCTCTGCACCTCACCTCTGGAGGGAAGACTCTGCAGAAGCTGGAGTGGGCCTTCGCCCTGTACGACGTGGACGGCAATGGAACCATCAGCAAGAACGAGATCCAAGAGATCGTTAGGGTACTGAGGTCGCTTATTGTCTCAGGCCAACCATTAACTATTCACTGACTAGAGCTGTGGGTCAACTTGTCTCTGAGAGGCTGGAAATAGCAACTATCTCCTGATCTTTTGAGGTCAAAGTTCAGATTAACCTGTGGTTTTCTCCTGCAGTCGATATTCAACATGATCCCAGCAGACGACCAGACGAAACTCCCTGAAGACGAAAACACTCCAGAGAAGAGAGCTGAAAAAATCTGGGCATTTTTCGGAAAGAAGGAAAACGGTACACTTATTAAATCATTTCACTCTGCAGCAGCTTTTATCTGAGACGGACATGTTGCTGTTTCCTTTGCAGATAAAATCACGGAGGGCGAATTCATCCAGGGCGTGATGGACAACAAGGACATTCTGCGCCTGATACAATACGACGAACCTCAGAGAATCAAAGACAAGCTGAAGGAAAAGAAACAATAATTCAGGAGCTAACGTTGTGGTTTAAGACTGTTAATAATCTATTTTTGTTGACCTTTTTAATTTGCCTGTTTGAGCTTCGTCTCTTCTTGTGAACTCTGTTCTGGTTTCCAGCTAAACCAATGAATTAATCACCTGGTGATAGTAACCAAGCCTGCAGCTTCAGATTAGCTAACAGGTAATTCATAAATCCTGTTAGAGCTTTTATATGAAAACTTGAACAAACTTTGCAGTTTACAATGTTATTAAAAGTGATTACTTTTGTGTATTTGATATCTTACCCAGCTTGTCTGCCTGCCATAATGCCTGCAGCTAGTTACTGTTAGCCAACGAAGAGCTGCGAGTTTTTTTCACACTTTGGTTCATTCATTAGCCTAATTGTGAAAAAGTCAGAACTAGAGCTTCTTATGTGGGGAATTAGGCTCAGGTTAACAGTCCGCCTGCATCAACCAATCCTATTAAAAGCTGAAGGTCAGTTGAGACACTGGCGTATTAGCATCTGTGCTAAGAGTCCAGGCAAGACAATAGACACGGGGGACAATACTTTGCTTGAATATGTATAATTTATACTTATTTCTAATGGCACAATTCATTTATGTCTGAGAAATTCATTTATTTATTTGCAATTTATCTAATAAAAAATATATTAGCAGAAATCTGTTTACAGCAATAATTAATGTTCTAAAGACGTTTGGCTTTCAGGGTCAGAAATACATTTTCAGCCATTTGGATCTATGGAGACTGTTGCAGTTTTTGCTGGGATTTGAATTTGAACAAATACAACTTTTTCAGGCCCCGCCCTTTCGCCCCCCTCCCACTCTGCTGCCGTTACCATGGCAACTACAAACTTGTTACCTTTTTAAGGAGGAAGGTTCTGATTGGTTGTCCATTGATTGTTGAATTAAGCAAAGTAAAGTTTGTTTTATGGAAATAAAAGTCATAAAACTAGAGAACTGCTCCGTACTTGGATGTTGAATTTATTTCAGCCAAGAAAGGAAGTAAAACGCAGGTTAGGGGTCACAGCCAAACGTAATTAGCTCAAAACTGTTTGCGACAGAGTCTAAAAACACTTAGAGCTGCTGATTTTAAAAACTCAAATATATCCTGATATTTAGTACGTGAAGTGGAGACACAAAAAGAGAGTAACATCTACAGCTTTCCTTACCCGCTGTGAAGGCTTAGCCCCGCCCCTAACAGTTACAAAGATATTCCAGCAAAGTGGGCGGAGTCAATTTACCCTTTGCACGTGACGTCACGCTCCCCATTTCTCCGCCATGACAGATGCTAAAACGACGCTCCTTTATAGCCTGTCTAAAAGCAGACATCTTTGACCTAGTACCACTTTTATTTAGTTGATTTCAGTTTAAAACGGTGACAGGACGCTGCGCGGTCAGCTGCACAAGCAAACCTATCATTTTATTTTATAACCGTTACTGAGGAAGGACCTGGCCACGTCAGTCATAATGGCTGTTAGCCTTCGATGTAACCGCAGCAAATACTTTTTACAAGGTAAGGAGACAAACGTTCATATACTTTACAAGTAAGTATGATTGAAATCTGAAATGGCTAACCACTAGTAACCATGGAGACGAGGCGGCGCCGTCGCGTGTGGTTTGAATTCAGTAATCTGTCCGGAGGGAGGAGGCCCGGCTCGGCCTGTTAGCTTAGCTAGCTGCTAACATGACCCCAACCAGGAGAGCTACACTCACAGGCAGATTAGCTCGAAGCTAATTTCAGTGGAGTCACTTCAGTTTATTCAGAAGTCATGAATAAACTGGCAAAAACGACTGAGTCGCTCGGCTCGGTCCGTCATGGCGAATGGCTCAGTGACGTACATGCTAACTTATAAACTTTGTCACAATATTTATCAAGAAACTGGTGACAAACCTACTGAACTACATTTAAAATAATGTATTTTTTCCATTGGTTAATTTTAAGTTATTTTTGTGTTTCAGGTTCAGTTTTCTCCGTTTTGTATCCAAATATCTGTAGTACAGCATCTAATGCCAATAACACAGGACACAGTAAAGTCCTGTGCAGTACATCAGTGAGATGCACCTGCTGTCCATGCAAACGGCATATAATGACATTTTTAAATTCATCTTCCCACTGATGGAGCATTTCTACAATCCCAGCTTCCCGTAGCGTTACGTAATGACACTGCACCGTTTAATTTTCAGAGAGGAGATTTATTTTGTACACTGCATTCCTGGGTTCACGATCAGAGGTCACGTTTGATCAAAACATCCTGAAAACACTGGATTTAATGTAAACAGTCACCACACAGGCCAGTTAGGTCAACCGTTACGTCATCATCAAACTCCTATCAGGAACATTTAGTTGGAATGAAACAACATTTAGTGCACAACACTGAGGAAACCTCTACAACAAATACACTACGAAAGCCTGCACATGTAGCCAGGTGGGATGAGAACAGGACCGTCTTCCTCTTCTTCACAAAACTAAGAATTAAAATGCACACTTAGCTTACATTTATCTTTCATCAAAATATTTTTGTGCCTTGCAGTTGAGTTAAATGAGCAAACAAACCGAAGACCACAGGAAATGTGAGGACGACAGAGAAATGCACACGTAAACACAGACTCTGCATGCAGACGGGGATCTGATGGGCTTCGTCTGGCTTGGTGCTGCAGCTGGATCCACCCAACCTAGATGCATAATCGAATCGACTGTTGATCAATTTAGCTTTGTGCTGCTGAACACCACTGTAAAAATATTCCCTGCACATTTACCAAAAATAAGCAACTTTGTAGAGTGTAAACACCTCGCCTGCCTGAACATCTGCAGATCTGTCAAAACGTCCACAGCAAAATACATCTAACCAGTATCTACAAATGTACACTGATGCAGAGAACATATGAAGGACATTCCAGGTATAGAAACTGAGAGGCACTAAAAGGTGTTTCGTGTAACTTGGGCCACCTTTTCCTGCAGACTGGATCCCAATCGGACCCGGGCCTGAATTTGTTGCTGGGAGTTGAAAGCGCTGAACGCCTGAACATGTGAGGATGCTGGATATCAATGCCGGACGTTTCTGTTGTAGAAAGAGCCTAAATGACAAACACAGATCACCTTGTGCAAATTCAACGGGCTACACAAAACCACCAGCAGGAGCCATGGGGCGAACATGCATCCCACCGAATGAACCAGGAAGAAATATGAAAATATATTCATCATCAAACCTCATTCAGAATCTGTATCTAAAATAAACGTCCACAATAAGACCATAGCTTTCGTTTTGTTTGTTTAGCACAAAATGGAAACAAGTTGACTGAAGCTAAATTTAAGATTTTAAAGAACATAGATTTTTTTCATATATATATAATTTACAACAGGTAAACAGCAGAGCACGCGATATGCCATTCAGTAAGCTAATGCTGTGACGACGGGTGACGTTTAGGAGGAACATGCTGGTTCGTTGATTCGTTTGTTTCCAGGACTGCGTTCGATCTCGTGATTAAAGTCAGCAGGCTGCACATGCACCGTCCGCCAACCGGGACGCCCCCACCGCCACCCGGTGACACTGACAGCAGGTCGGATGGTATCCGGGTCTGGGCCGCCTAGATGTCCAGATCCACAGGCCGAACCTCGCCGGTTTTGTTCTCCTTCACCCACAGCTCCCTGTCTTTGGCTGGATCCATGCTCTGCAGCAGCTGGTCCACCGGCTCCACCGTCTGAAACAGAACAGCCGTCATGCAGCTTCCTTCGGCTCAGCCTGACGCCAGTGCAGCAACAGAAACTACCACTGCATCTTACTGGGAGGAAAATCCACCAGACTTTGCCCAGCCATCCTGTGTTTTGACTGTACTTTCTCCTTCCACTCAACTTTCCACTGGCACCTGATTTATGTGCGTGATGTGCATTACAAAAGGATTTTTACAATAAAAATTCTTTTGTAATCCCCTGTTTAGGTTTATGCTCTGATTGGCTACAAAGCAGAGACCAACACATTCGATGTTTATTGATGATTCTGATAAAAATGTAGTTTGTTTCTGGTTTATTCATTAACTCTACTGTGTCTTTTATGACTTTGTGTTTTTGTATTTCTATGATGTAAAACACTTTTCACTTTTTTATTTTTGAAACGTGCTTTTAAAACAAACCTGATGATCATCAAAATGAACATATAAAAAAGATTTTCTTTCACTCCGTATTTAGTCCATAATGTTCATAAGTTTACTGTTTGAACTGAAACTCAGCAGAGATCTACTGAGATCGTTCAAGTAGGTTTTAAAAATTATTTCATGATTTATGGAAAAAATATCCAGACGATGTGAAAAATTAACTTCAGTGGAAAGTAACATGAAATAGGCTGATTTGTTTTTAAATACATGAAATCATTTGATTCTGAATAAATCTTGACCCTCAGAAAAATTCTGACATCTTTTCTTCTTTCTTTTCTTATGAAAACTGAATGGATGTAAAAAAAAAATCATCTTTCTGACTGATTTGTCACAGATGGTATTGAATTTCCAGATACAGAATGGTAAGAAAGCAGAAGCAGTAACCTGAAAGTATTTCATACCAAAAAGCTCAAAATGTCCAAACAAAAAGAAAAGGTGTGTAAGTGCAGGCAGGAGGAAGGACGCACGCTCTGGTTGAACATGTCTGTTTCGTGCCGCAGGGTGGTGTACTGACGGAGGTGCTGCTGCGCCCATTCGACCCGCTCCACCTCCAGCTTCTCCAGCTCCTGCAGAGGAAACAAGCCAGAAGAAACGCCTCAACGGTAACCATGGAAACGATTTAATCAGTGGCTCGAGGTTTCACTCGCATCACTGAGTAGAAATTAATGTTTGTAATGAAAAACGTGAGAAATCTTCAGAACCAGGAAGTGACACGTTACCATGCTGGTTGTGACCATTTCCTCAAACCACTTGGACTGAGTCTGATTGTAGAGATCCAGACAGCGCATCAGATCATCTCCTGTCAGCGATTAGACATGAAGAAAAGCTCAGATTTAATAACTACTTAAGTTATGTATATCTGCAGGCTGTTTCCCTTTTGTATGTAATTCCTGTAATAACCACCAGGGGGCACCAAGAAATCACTTCTCAAAAACTGAATCAGGTAAATTTAACGTAAGGCGCCAAAATCAGGTCCAACTTTCTACCATTTTTATTGAAAGACTGAATTAAAACATCAGAGCAACTCAGTGAAACATCAACTAAATCTGCTGCAAAACACGGCCAAAAGAGTCGTTTTTCTAAATAAAAAGGGATTTCCTTTTTTCATTTTGATTTGATATATTTACATTTTACATGTTAATCCAAACTTGAGCTTCACAGTAAATTTCTGACATCAGGTCAAAGTGCAAACAGAAGTTACTGATGTTAATTGAAACTGGTTTAGTTCACGTAAACACACCTGGTCAGAGGTCATTACAGGACAATATTTCTGATGACAACATCAAACAGTGAAGGGATTTATTTCCTTCGACCTTTGACCTCTGACCTGCTTGTGTGGATTTTCGTCTCGCCTTCTTTATGTCCTCCTCTGTCTTGTTGCTGAGTTTGATCTCCAGCTGCTGCGTCTTCACCTCCAGGTCCTTCTGACGGTCTGCCAGGGCTTTACGAGCCTGTGACACACAACCACGCACACACACACACACACACACCCCCACACACACACCCCCACACACACACCCACACACACATCCCCACACACGCACCCACACACACGCACACCCCCACACACCTGAGATGAACTCTACCTGTGTTTATTTAAAGAACTGATGCTTGTTCAGGTTTAGCTTCAGGAAAAGCTCAGCTAGCATCTGTGCAGACCCCGCACATGCTGGACACAGACTGCTTAGACTTTTATCTTCAATCAGCGCCACAGAGCCTCTTTCTTAATCAGATTAATCATGAATAATTGATTAGTGAAATAAACGCCAATTGCTTCAGTAATCAATTAATTGTTAATTGAGACTCAAGAACAGCTGAAAGAACAACACAGTCACAGCAAAACTGATCAAAAATATGAACATTTTTGCAAATGTTTACTAGTTTTTTCTTCCCCTGGTTTAAACACTGTACATAAAAAGGTTTCTTACTACGCGCCTTCTGCATCCAGTTGTTAAGTTAAACTAGTTAATAATCTCAGCTCTGTGCTGTTCTGATGTCAGTCCAGCAGGAATTTCTGATCTTCTTGAAGTTTGGAGGATTTTTAAGCTGCAGTTTGGACTAAAAGAATAAAGTTACTGCATTTCAGGCAATAAACAGTTTTTATTTAAAAAGGAACCAAATTATTTGTTCATTTGCACCTTTTTATGTATTTCTAATTTTGTATGAAAAAGTTTAGATGGTTAAATGAAAAACCAGCAGAATATTTTTGCCAAAGTTTTTGTCCAATTAATAATCAAAATAATCAGTCGCAGCCTCACAGAGTCCAGACTGACACCAGGCAGTTTCAACTAATTCAACCTGAAAGACAAAACAAGTGGACTTATTTCACAATTCACCAAAACTCGGTGAAGCTGCCAGACATGAGCGCAGGCGAAGCTCTGCTTGTTTCTCTCCTGCTGGTTGAATAACGAGGCCATGCGGCTGCCGCCCACCACAGCATGCCGTGAAAGGAGAAAAACACAAGCAGCTTCCATTCATGAGCTGAGTCAGCAGGTGGGAAGGAGACGCAGCGAGCCGACTCAGCTGTTCAGCTGTTACCTTTTCCACGCCGGCGAAGCGGCTGGCCAGCTGCTTCCTCAGGTCGGCGATGTGGTGGTCGTACTTCTTCAGATCCTTCTTGAAGTTGTCGCCTCTGAACGTCAGCAGCGGTTTCTCTACCTCCGTGTGCAGCTGCAGAAACAGAGTGTTGTATTATTAATATGAGCTTTCTGTCTAATTAGAAATGAAGTCCAAGTCAGATCCTGACCACATGCATATTAGAAATGACTCCTCAGATTGGTAACGAATTCACAGTAAAACTGACTTATTGTTGCACATTAAAATAGTTTAATGTTGCACTCCAGGCTTTTAAACCTGATTTGATGAGTAATTTAACTCTCTGTTCCTCTATAAATGGGTGAAATCATTTTGTAGCTTTAAACTTATGTCGCTCTTTGCTAACTAGGATTATTTTTGCCCCAAAAATGCAGAAAAGTTGAGTTCTAGTTGTTTAAGATTTAACAGTTTGGAGTCAGAGTCACTTCCTACAATAAATGTATCCCAGGCCGTTTTCCTGACAGTCCGGTGGACTCAGTTCGGACTCAGTTCAACCAGAACTCCATCATCTGCTCCATCTCCAGCTGCTGTGGTTCTCTGTCTCTCTGTTCCCCTCCTGGCCTGTGGGGGCGCTGCACCAAGCACCACTGAAGGAAACGACACAAAAACCTCCGGAGCGCAACATGGCCGTCTTCACCAAATGGAAACTAAAATGATTTTGGAGGATTTCTCTTTAGTCTTTTGGTAAAAACCACAAGCCATTTCTCCTGCTAGTGCTAGGCTAGCATATTTGTTTTGGTTGTTTTTACCCAGAATGCCCTGCGCTGTAGTCAGCTTCCTGCCTTTGGAGAGGTCTCTGGTCCACTTGGCGTTCACATGTGTATTCAAACCGAACCAGAGTTCACTTCAACCAAACCCAGACAAGGTTTGGAGAACCAGAGTTAGCTTAGCGCTCACACCTCACCAACCGAACCGGACTTTATAGGAAACGGACTGGAGCTCAGAGATCGTTTCCTCCTATAATCCGTCCTGCAGGGTTGTTGCGCAGCAGCAGAGCTCTGAATGCGGCTCATTAAAACAGGGAAAGCTTCTGCAGGCTTGATAAGACTGTTCACCGCCCGCCGGACCAGGTGGAGCAGGGTGGTGTCAGCCTGCGTCGCCCTGAGTCTGGCCTGTACAACATGCAGCTAATTAATCAGCCAGTGGGGCTGGGGGCTTCAGCCGCCTCTGGCTTGGATTTCTGCAGCACTGGGAATCAGACCCTGGGTTGGGCTCCTTCCTTTAGCATAGACCTGAGGATGTGGTTGTATGGACGACATTCTGCCAAACTCAACATGTATGAATGTGAAAAGCTTGACATGCAGGCAGATATCAGACCTCGTGTATTGGAGGGTTTAGGATTTCCAGACTGTTCAGCCCTTAAAGTTTCTGTCAGACTTTTCCTGATGCCACAGAATGCAACGCAGTCACCGGAGTGCTTTACTGATCCCAAAGGGAAATGACATAAGACAGCAGCACAGTGCTGCACACTGACTGTCAGCTGGCTTACAGGAAGCCATTTATCCCTCCCCTATGAAACAGGTCAAACAGAAAACAATGCAGCTTAACACATCACTGTTACTAGTTTTCCTTTGGTCTGTGAATCAGATCAGATTGAACAGCAGTAATATGCAATGGACAATGTAGCATTAATAATCGATTTTATTTTAGAAGCAGCATGAATTATTATGACTTCTGTGTTTTAATTCAAAATGGTTTGATCATATTTCACTCATGATTATCGTCCCTCATTCAGACCAAACTTAGTCTCTGTTTACGGTTGTTTCTAATTTCTTTATTAATCTGAATAATCTGAGTGGATGAAGGGAATGACCTTGTTGGAGAACTTGAGGTGAACTTCAGCTTCATCATGGAGGCTCTTCTTCAGCTGAGTCCAGGCCTCTCCCAGAGTCCTGAGGGAACATCATGGGCGCAAAATTCACTAAATATTACAAAAAACTCACCCAGTTTACAACCAAATACTAAACTAAAACTCAACAGCTTTCTCTGTCTTCTCCGCGCCGCAGAGGATGGAGGGTGAATGAATTTTAGTACGATAGGAAAAGATTCAAGTGTTTAAAATGTGAGCAGTTAAATGAACTTCCTGCTCTGCAGTAAAAACTCCATCATCAGATTAAAACTTGATTCTCTTCAACTTGTTTCTCTGCTGCAGTCAAAACTTGGCCTGTTTTCAGTTAACTTGTTACATTTCATGTCATTTTCTGACAGTTGTGGTTCAATAAGCAACACTAAATAATTTAACAATAACATCGCTGAAGGTGTTCATCCATTCATCCAGTTTTTGTATATTTGTGTAAATATAAAAGCACCTGAATTTCCCAGCTGAAGAACTAAAACGTTTATTTTATTGTATTTTTCTGCCCTAAAACCCCACAGCCAGCATAGCAGTAGCATTAGCATCGCAGCATTAGCATCGCAGCACTAGCATCGCAGCACTAGCATCGCTTGCTGCTCTGTCTCCACTCACCCTTCCTCCTGCGCTGCCAGCGGACTCAGCGACAGCTTTGACAGGTTTTTGGCGTATTCCTCCTCAATCTTTATCCTGACACACAGACATGAAGCTGTCAGCTGACTGGACAAGAAAAACCTTCAAGACAATTTAAAAATCAGAAGATAATGAAGCTGGTTGTGAGATTTACAGTGCAGCTCTTTCTGTTCTCATGTTTCTGCCCTTTACCTTCACATTTACATCTGACTGACTCGGCCTCCTGCTCTCTACCAGGCGCTAAAGGTCAGGACGGGAAATTAGCTCGAAGGATTCTTAAGAAACACTGGCAGCTTACAGGTCTCTGCTTTCGCTTTTAGCTTTCTGCTTTTAGCTTTCTGCTTTTAGCTTTCTGCTTTCTGCTTTCTGCTTTTAGCTTTCAGTTTTAGCTTTCTGCTTTCAGCTTTTAGCTTTCAGCTTTTAGTTTTTGCTTTCAGCTTTCTGCTTTGAGTTTTCTGGTTTTCTGCTTTCAGCTTTCTGCATTCTCAGTGTCATTTTCCACCACAAAGTGGAAAGTGGAAAAAAGGCGACAATCACAGCGCCTTTCAACAGTTTGGATTTTTCTCATTTTATCAAGTTAAAATGAAAAGTTCACTGAAGTTTATGTAAAATCATACATGGTTTTAAATGCCAGCTTTTAATTGTTTGTTTGCATTTACATTCAGCCTCAGGTTCTCTGATGCCTTTAAATAAAACCCAGCCTGTTACTTTGAGGCAGATCAGGGATGAAATGTTGGAGAAGTTTAATGCAAAGTTCATTTCTGAAACAAAAACCCAAGCAGAGAAAAACCCCACAGCTCTGATCTGTCAGCAGGAAAACGACACGAATGCACACCTGCAGACAATAAGGCTTGTTATAAACATACCAACTGCAAAAAGATTCAGCTTAAACATCTAGATTTGCCAAATTAAGCTGAAATGTGAGATTACAGAAAATAGATTAAGAGCCAAACTTCCCATCACGACAATCTGCAAAGAATGAGAATATTTTCAAAAATATAATTTTCCTCTGTTTCCATATTCTGCATTCTGAGTTGGTTTATCACATAAAATTTAAATTAAACACGTCGGCGCTGATGGTTTTGATCAAATGTTTCTGTGATTTTTAGAAAACTTAGTATTTAGCAAAACGTCTGTGGGAACATTTCTATGCCTCATATATCTACGTCAAGCATTCAGCCAGGTGTTACCTCTCGTGGATAAACTCAGCCATTTCCTTCTGCAGCTGTTTCCCCTTCAGCTGCTTCTGCAGCAGAACCTCAAAGCCCGTAACGTGGGCGGCCCCCTGCGGGTCCTTCCGGTCGGCCTGCGGACAGAGCAGAACACCTGTTGCATGAGCGGCGCCGCGCAGCATCACGGGATTGGTCAGAGGTGAGTCAGGATTCATCCTGACAGCATCAACGCGTCGGGGCCTACGCGTCGGGGCCTACGCTTCGCGGCCTACTCGTGGGGGCCTACGCGTCGGGGCCAACGCGTCGGGGCCAACGCGTCGGGCTGTGGAGGCCTCCATGGTGCTCTCGGTGACGGCGGGACAGAGGGGTCAGGTCAGCGAACAGGAAGTCATCAGGAGGAGACGCTGCGTTTCAACCAGAAATCTGATTTACTAGAAGTTAAAACAGTAAAATCAGATGAAAACTGTTTCCATGCAGAAACCGTGGATATAATCCACTTTAATCTGCATTAGGCTACAGAGATTCTTCCAAACAAAACTGTTTATGGTTGTAAAATAAAATTTTTGAGATTAAATTTGTTTTGTTGGAGCAGAAATTGATTCAGGCTGAAGGTTTGAACCCGACGGTTCAGCAGTGAGTCACGTTATGGATGAACTGATCTGGGAAAATCAATCCACTGAGGACGGATTCTGTGAAACGTGATGATCTGAGAGCTTCTACCTCCGTTAATAATCTGCTAAAATATAACAGCAAAATCTCCTGTGACACCAACAAACAGGTTGTTTCAATACAAAACAACAGAGTGAGTAAGAGTTTTACAATTGCTTTCTGTCGGATTTAGCTCTAAACTTTGACTAGGCCGTGGGAAATGTTTAATTTTCGGCTGTATTCTGTCGTTGATTCAGATCCTCAGTAGATTTATGAAGTTTGAAACTAAATTATATTATAATTATTTAGAGATGTTCAGGATTTTATGCATCTAATTAGGAACAATAACTCCAGAGCATGATGCTGCCACCTCCATGCCCAAACATTAATTTGTCTTCATCAGACCCAAACGGCAGCTGCAGGAGGAAAAGTTTGTTCCTGAGTCCCAGCAGACAGAAATGAAGTGGACTTCCTGTGAATCCTCCGTTAACTTCCTGTCGTCAACGTCACTTTGGCAGGAAAATCCAGTGAGCGCAGCTGAACCATTTCAGGTTAGAAGCAGGACAAAATGTGCATGAAGCAGAATTTTACTGTAATAATCTGCAGACTAATGCAGATTATTAAATCTGCAGTAAATCATTACAGCTGTTTTACTTTCAGTTGTTAATTTTTAGTAGAAGTGAGCTGAAAATTTGTCACATTAAACATGAAAACCATCAGTGAAACCCTGAGTGGGAGGGTTATGTCTGTTTTTACTTGTTTCTTTGTTCATAAAGATATGAAACTAGCAGAAGATAAAATATCTTTTTTCCTGCTGCCTTAGTAAAATAATCATCATTAAATGAGTCATTATGTTGCTGCAGTTCAGTCCTCATGTTTATTTTTCTTCTTTTTCACGTAGTTTTAGTTTCTTCTAGTGATAGACGACACAATCTGAGCTGTGGATCCACAGGTGAAGGCGCCATGACCAGTTTGAACTGGGAGCTGTGGGTGTGTGTCAGGCTGTCAGCTGCTGCTGTGGTGTTTACACACACACACAGCCAAGTTAAGTGGAGAAACGCTAAATTAGGCCGAAGTGGAGCAGCTGCTGCGTTCAGTGTCCAGCCGACTTACTCCAGGTTTCTAAATCGGGTTGGGCCTCGACGAGCCGCTCCAGAAACTCACCCAGAAATAATCGCAGTAGCTCCATTCGTTGGGCTTGAGGAGCTGCTGCTCCGGACCTTCTCCTGGCAGCGGGAACGTCACACAGTTTATCTGCAACCACACAAGCACACATGAGGCTGGACACAGGCTCCGGAAGGTCAGGCTGAAGGTCAGGCTGCAGAGGAGCCTAAAGGTCACAATGAGAGTGATGACCTGAGGGAGCCACAGAATGCATGTAAACAGTCCGCCTGAGTCCAGGCTGCTCGCTCTGCAGCGCCCCCAACTATTACCCCAGCTGCAATTATGTAATGATGCCATCTGGGCCCCCCCCCCCCCCCAACCCAAACCCCGCCTGGCATGTCAGGCTGGGAAATGCAGGCGGGAAGCTTCACCCAAAACTCACATTAACTAGGAAAATAATATATTTATATTAAAAGTGCAAAACAGCTGGACTAAACTGAAATGTAAGAAATAATTGAGCATTATCCAGTAAGAGGGGACATCGGATCTTTGAAAGGTTACCTTACACTCAAAGAAATATGTGCAAAAACCAACTAGGCAAACACAAATATCTGACAAATATTTACAGTTTCTGGCTAAAAATAAGCCCTAGAGGCTCCCTGATTCACTGTGTTTATAGCCAATACTGTGAAGCAACTCCCTGCTGTTGCTCCTGCTGCAGCTGTAGCTGCTGCTGCTCCTGCTGTAGCTGCTCCTGCTGCAGCTGCGTTGCCTAGAGATAAACATCTGACTCAGCCCAGCTGCTTTCATTTTCTGCTCAGATCTCAGTTTAAATCTCAACAGGGATTTTTTCTAGCAGTTTTGTGAACTCGGATGCTAATATTGGAAAGCTGGAGAGATGACTGACTGGAAGCAAAGCAAAACGTTCCCATCAGAGAGGAAGGGAAGCTGGTTTAAAGGCAGCAGAAGCAACAAAAAATCAGATCATTTAGATTTGAAAGCGTCTCGTCAACGTGCTCAAACAGAGAACCTTTATTATCCACAGGACCAAAGACAATACAGTGGAGGTTCTAGAGTGGCCTAGTTAAAGCCCAGACCTCAATCTCATAGAGGCCTTGTGACAAGCAATGAAAAGAAAAAACCCAGTCATCAATATTACCTTTAAACCAGAAACCAAACCCACAGAACTAAACTCCTTCATTTATCAGATAAACTCTGCTGTTTTTATGATCAACTTTTAATTTTCCCTTCAGAAATAAAACAGTAAGTAATGAAGCCGTGTCGTTCTGGTGGGAACCGTTTGTGCCTGTAAATATTCACTCAGACTGAAAGATGTTCTGGCAGCATGTGTCAGATCTCTGGATGCTGCAAACATCCGAGGCGCCAAACGATTATTATTCATGATGGATGAAAACGAGCAGCAGGACGGCGGCTCTGAAACTGTTTGACTTACAAAAACATGGCGGCCGACTATTTTAAACTCAGATTTTTACTGTGATATTTGGTCATTTATAAATGTCAGAGTTTCAAATTAGGCATTTATTTAGCAAGATAATTATTTAGCTTCAAACTAAAAGGTTAGCATGTTACATAGCTAGCAAGCTAATTGTTGTTAGCTTGCTAGCCTTAAGAAGCTAAATATTTGTCTTGAGGATAAATATAAATAGCAGGAATTTATATAGAGATTTGCAATATCCAGCTTTTATTTTGATAGTACACTTCTGGTGAAAATTAAGAAAAATGATTTTGTTTTTTGCTAATTGAATCTTTAGCTTGTTAATTAAAAGTTTAGTCAAAAATGATGACATTTATAAATGAATGAATGAAAAATGAACCAGTTTGTGTTTCAGGCTAAATAATCCAGATTATTCCTGTAGTGACTTTACGAACAGCAGGTCATTGACAGCTGCAGATTTTCTCCAGCTCAGATGTTAAATGTGTCGTTTTTGTAGATTTATAATCTGATGAGAAGCAGCAGCTGATCCTGTTAGCATCTGCTGCTGGTTCTGCAGAGGGAAGCTGTGCTGCCGCTTCCAGCAGAACATTAAACTTCGTTACTTGCGCTAATTAGCGCTTCTCCAAGCTGCGTGTAAACCGTAAAGGATGATCAGGTGTTTAATGTTGGTTTGGTTTCCAGCTGCTGTACTGAGGATCTTTGGTTCTGATCTCTGCAGCTTGTCCAGCTGAATAAAAGCCTCAGAAACAGAGGCGGACCTCGGAAGCGTTGATGTGAGGAGGAAACGCGCAGAGCGGCGCTGTGACGCACCGACCTTCTTCATTTTCTGCCTCACAGATCGCACTGATTGTCATGGCTGCAGACTTTCTATCACTCCGCGTCTGCAGGAGCCTGTTAGCGCGGCGCTGCGGGGGGCTGGGATTAAATCTTAATCCAGATTACCTTTGTAACCCAGCGTGTAACAGAAACTGGATGCCGCCGCAGCGCTTCCTGTTTGCACACAGCAGGTTTGTTGGGAACATTTTGTCTCCTCTGTGCCTCAGGTGAGCGAAGCTGCTGCTCAGGACATGATTCGCTTCTGGTTCATTTATTTGCGGACAGAGAGAAATCATGGCAGAGTCCTGAAGGAAGTGAAACAGCGACGTGTTTCTGCCATTTCTGAGCAGGAGGTTCAGGAAACTGCTGCTGTTGCTAAGCAACAAATTACTTTGTGATCACAAATCTCCTCCCTTTACCTTCAGTAACAAAACAACTAAAGTGCCAAAGGGATGGTTTCTGGTTTCAGTAGGGAGACTGACACTGTCCATGAGGCAAAACATTATGACCACTGACAGGTGAAGGAAGGACTCAGATTATGTCTGGAACAGGTGAGGCAGCAAGTGAACATTTTGTCCTCCATGTCAACGAGGCGGGAACAACAGGATTCAACCGACTCCAGAGTTCAGAGGTTTTCTCTGGTCTGTCTGGGTGCACCAGATGCTCCTGGAATAAAAACTGTTTCTGTCCGGACCGAGACGAGCTGCTGCAGCTGAAATGTGTCAGAACCGCCGCGGTTTGTAGTGAAAACCTGCAGACCCTTCAGCATCCGAAGAAAGAGAAGCAAGCGGAGGCAGTATGATGGTTGGGGAAATGCTTCTCCATCTCAGGTCTCACCCGTTAATGTCTGGGTGGGTTCCGGTCCGGTTGGGTCTGTCTCCTCTGGCAGTGTGCTCCTCACTATGGACAGTATGTCAGAAATCTGAGGGTTCTGTTGTGCTTGGTAGTTTTGGACCTCCAGGTTTGACCACAGGATTATAAATGTTCCCGCTGCTTTTGTCTCATTGCGGATTGAAAATGGTGGCTGATGATGTTGACTGTAAATCCACCAGGAAGTCCCCGAGTCCAGCCTGGTGCCAATCAGATCCTGGTTCCCATCTCGATCCATGCATGAGGTGGTTCTGTGGAGGGACCACACTGGGCCCAAACGGATCTGCCTGTGGAAGGTCTGGTTAAAGAGAAGGAGCTGCTGAGTCTTTGATTCAGGAACGTTTTAGCAAACACAGGAATCCAGGCAGACCAGAACTCCTTCAGGGGTCTGGATGCATCAGCTCACTGCATGCGGTCGTCATTTACTGGTGATGCGACCTTGATCCGGATCCAGACAGCTGCCAGGAGGTACCAACGATTCATGTTGGAGCAACAAACTAGTTCAGGATGATTTAAAGACGGGTCCTCAGAACCTTCACTCCTCAGATAAGTTTTGGGAGAAAAGGGAATCCTGGAAACACCAATAGAGACGAATCTTCTTTTCCATGAGGAAATGACAATAGATGTGAGGAAACATCCTGAGACCAACAGGAGGAGCCTCTCCTGGACCAACACTTTCTACAGTCAGTGTCACTTTCAGCTTGTTAAAGTGTTTCTGAGAGTAACGACTACGGCGAGAGCCTGGCAGACAGGACTGGCATGGGAAACTGTCCAGGATGCTGTGGGCTCCACGGTCTGCATGAAGCACAAAACATCTTGAATAGAAACCCGATGAGCTTTGAGACTAAACAGTTTCAGTTCCAGGAGTAAATGGTGAAGAAGTGCTGCGGACTGAGAGGAAGAGCCAGGAGGAGGAATACGAGTTGAGCTGTATGATTACAGGAGAAGTGCCAAGAACTGATTTGGTGAGGAAACTCTGGATTGTCCCACTCAGTTACTTATTGACGATTTCATGTTTGGGTCATGAAGGGGCAGGACGTTCTGCTCCCAGCAGGTTCTGTCACATTACAGCTTACAACAGGTTTGAATCCTCAGTCCATCCTCAGCTGACTCTGACAGGTCCTCTGTACCTCCCTCCATCTGTTGATGCATCCCGGGAACAGCGGCGACGGTCGGATCTGAAAGCTGGAGCTCCGTCAGACGGTTTGAACGCTGAAGGTGAAAACAAGGTTGCAGAGCAGCTGCTTCCCTCTGATGTGTGAAGAATCCTGCATGGGTCCATTTCGCCATCCATCATGGATGTGTGTGTCTCCATGACGACGGTGGCTGGGTTGTGTAATGCGAGTTTCTCTGGTGAACAAAAGGAAACCTCTGAGGGGCGTCAGGTCATCACCTGGTTTCCAGCAGATGAGGACGGGTCTGGATCAGATCGGCCCAAACGCGCCTCGTCTCGCTCCGTCTCCTGTTGTTGTTTTCCATCTGAACACCCGTTAATCGGTGTCACCATGGAAACTGGACTGGCTGCATCCCTCGCAGGTCGGGGGATTTTTTTCTTTCACAATGCCCGTCCACATCGGTCAGCCGGACATCAGGCAGAACCCAAACCTCACGCCTCCGCTGATCCCATCACAGGTTACATAACCGCTGCTGCTGTCTGAACGTCTGGAGGCAAACAGAACCTCTCAGAACCCGGCCGGTTCTGGAGCCACTGGGCTTCACCTGCACTGATTGAAGCCCTTCAACCGGAAAAACGAACAAAACCCAGGAGGGAGAAACAGTCAGAGACCAGTTCACCTGACAGGCTCTAATAATACCAGCAGGTTCTGCCTGGGCTTTTTGTTCCCCCACTAAAAACATCGATGAGGTTCTTCAGGGTCTAAATTCACCTTTCAATCGATGAAACACGACGCGGAACCCCAGATCTACGCTGCTCCTTCAGCCTCACATGGGATGTCAACAGATGAGAGGGAATGAAACCAGAGCAGGAGTCGAGGGGCTCGGTTCGGTTCTGGAGTACTCACTGTGATCTTGGTCTCCTTGACCTCGGCGATCTGCCTCTTGGCCGGAGACACGGAGCCGGGGGGCTGCGGGGCGAGACAGGACGGATCATCAAAACTCTCCTCTGTGTCAAAGCTGGCTTCCATCATCATCCCGCTCACCTCCTCCTGCTGCTGCTGAGGGAAAGCCTCGCTCCGCTCTTCCCTCCTCACACTGACTGCCTTCCAGTCTCACGCTGCAGCGACTGGAGAGGAGTCGTGTTGTGGGAGGGGGAGAGCAGAGGAGGAGGAGGAGGAGGGCTGCAGCGGGAATGTGACGAAGTCTAGCCTCCGGTTAAGCTGATGTCACTAAAGTTTAAGGGAAGGAAAATCTCCCCCATCCCCAGATCTCCAGCACCTTGCCCCCTTCTGGAAGGACCTGAACCCACTGAGCCACTTCCTGAGAGGCTGCAGCTGGAGAAGCACTGGTGTGTTTGAGCTGCTAAAGGGTTAAATGTAACGCTGACCTCACATCCTGACCCAAAACCAGGGAGCGAGCAACGCCTCACCTTTGCCGTGCAAAACATGGCGGCCGGCTGCGCCTACCGCCACACGCCCAGAGTTTCCACCGATGCGACTTCCCGCCGTTCCCAAATCTGACTTCGGTTGTCCTGTTTGCCGGCAGCCTCTGCCATGCGCAGCCTGAACCTCAGCCGTCCGCCCATCGATTCCCCTGCTTGTGACGGCGCGGCCTCGGCTGGGGGGGGTTGGCACGAATCGGCGTTGGCCCGGGTTCATGTGAGCAGCGGAGCGGCCCTGCTCAGAGATGCTGCTGAGATCCAAACAGCTTTTCAGAGACGAGCTGCTCTCTGTTAGTGAAATAAATCCTCGTTTTGGTCGGTTCCTCTCCACTTCCAAATAAAAGCCTTTCTGAACAGCAGTTTATTTTGCAGGCAGCCCTTCATCTCATGCAGGGCAGAAGCCTTGGTTCCCCTTTGACGTCAGCCATGATGCTGATGAAGGAAAGGACTAACTGGTGCACATCATAGGAACACATTCATATTCTGAAGGTTGCAGCTGATGTCAAATAAAATGATTGGCTTTTTCCACCTTACAGATGAAGTTCAGACCATCAATCTGCAAACCTAAAGCTTTCTGTAAACATAACCTGCATTCATTTTGAAACAGTTTTCTGTATGGATGATCAGCAGTCACTGATGATGCTGGAGACGAACAGAGGATGCAACGACGCACCTGCTGGCTAAAGGAAGCAAACAGATTATTTATGAATGTTCAGAAATATGTGAGCTCAAATCAAACCAACCAGGCGCCCCGAACATCCACAACATTTCTGCTTTGTGTTTAAACTGATGCTCTCAACTAGTAGATTAGAGCTGCGACTTTAATACATTAATTACAATCACTTAATCAAATGAATATGTAAGAGTTATAAAGCTTTAACATAATCAATCGTTTCTTTACCGGCAAAAGTCCTGAGCAAAGGTTCTGTTTCAGAACATGTAGCTTGTGCGTAAATGTGACGCACAAGCTACATCCGCTAACAACGAAGCGCTTCTCTGGTCAAACTGGGATTAACTTCTAAACGATCTGATTGGATGCTGGAAATGACTGTCGTCGTGTTCAGAATGAGTTTAACTATCAGTGAAGCAATGCTAGCCTACAATAGCATCTCAAAGCTAAACATGCTAATGCTAATGTTAGCATCCACAGTCCAGATTTCTAAATAAGCTCCATGAATGATCAGAACTTCCTGAAACTCTGGAAGGTTGAACTTTGGCCTAATCTGATGGTTGAAGAGTAAAAACTATAAATGCAAATTTTGTTTATTTTGTCGAAATATAGTTTTCAATTAAAATGCAAAAACTAATTATACAGAAAAATACAAACAAAAAAATATTTTACTACAGAATTAATTAACATCCAGTCAAACAATAACTGTAAAAATTCCTCCCTGTTTTTGTTCTAGAAACACCAACATTAAAAGTTTGTTTTACTCCATTTGACCATGTTGGAAAGTTTCCCTGCAGCTGCAGAAATCTGAAGATGAAGAAGAATAAAACTGCTAAGAACTGGAGATCAGGCTCTTTATGAAGCCATTTCTCTCGGTTCCTGTTTGTTTGCTTCCTGGTCTTACATCACATCCTGTTAGAAACGTCCCCAGCAGCTCAGAGAGTCGAGCCTGGTCTATCCTGCAGCCTCCGTGGCGGTTTCCCTCCATCCCTGGTGATTCATGCGCTGTCCAGTCGCTGCTCATCAGCTCGGCCGTTCCCAGGGGCCCACATCCCGGCTGCACGGAGCCGCGGGCTGCAGCCAGACATCATCTCACCATGAGAGCCGCTGGCTCCACTTCAGCGCCGTCAGCATCGCATTCAATTCTCGAGAATCCTTCCATAAATATGAGACGAATTGTCAGTTTTAAGGTTTCCATGCTTGTTCATGTTTGCTTCTATTCACACACAGAACAGCAGAAACAAGACCTGCTCTGTCTGGTCGCTGCTGCTCAGGTTTAATATTCATGTGTTTGTTTAATGAGCAGCAGGACGTTCAGGTAGCAGCCCAGAAAAAACCCAGACCTGCTGCACCGCAGAGGAAAACCCAGACCTGCTGCACCGCAGAGGAAAACCCAGACCTGCTGCACCGCAGAGGAAAACCCAGACCTGCTGCACCGCAGAGGAAACCCAGACCCTGCTGCACCGCCCAGAGCAGGAAGGTTTACAGCCCAACAATGAAATAGAGGATGGCAGTCCGAATTTACGAGGCCCATAACTCTTATTAGCACAAATTAAACACAACAATAATCTTTTCCAATCAGACGGTTTAGATGAAGTTTCTCCGTCCATCGCTGTAGCCTTGTTAACTTTCATTATTTCTTTACCACTTTTTGTTTCTGTTTCTGATCATCTCGATTTTCTAATTTGTTTTTTTCAGTATTTTCACAGATTTTCGTGCTGCTCACAGCAGCAGGCTCATTCACACTCGTCTTGTTTTATCTTCCTGCCCAGCATTTTGTCCTCCCTGTTCAGTCGCTGCAGAACCGGGATGGAGCTTAAATCCTGTTTATTTAACCTCCATCCTGCTTGTGTTTGGGTCCTAAAGGCTCCACATGTTCTGTTTGTGTGTTTGCAGACTGATGCTGTTCAGCCCGGCCGGTTTTGTTCTGGAGGTTCCTGTTGGTCCAGAGCCGCCGCTCAGATCCAGGCTTCAGCTTTACAGCCGCAGCCCGTCAGTCAACTCCTCCTCTGCAGCAGCGATGCTCGTGTCTCACAAAGCTGACAACCCTCCGTCCTGCAGCCGTCCCTCCCTCCTGCAGCTGTCCGTCCCTCAGTCGTCCGTCCCTCCTGCAGCCGTCCGTCCTCGTCGCTGTGTTTGGGCCTCAGCCAGCAGGAGGAGGAAAACCATCTGCTCTCTGACTCCGAGCCGCCGGCCGGGCGGAGAAGATGCACCGGCGCCGAAGCAAAACGAGCCTCTTGTTCTCCTCCAGTTGTTCACAGGGTTCCTGGGGGATTTGTGGCTTATTGGGTTCTCTCATGTTAAATTGAGTTAAGGAAACTGGAGATCTCCAAACTAATATCCATCCACCATCATCTTATTTAGAACATGTCTCTGTTGTTATTGTTTTGTGACTTTGTTTTGGGTTCCAGTACCTGTGTCCAGAGCCTGGCGCTGAGGAACAGGAGGCCTGGCTCCACCATATGCCGAGGTTTGTGCTGCCAGCTGTCCCAGTGGGGGTCAGCTGAGGCAGAGCGGCCGCCATGTCTCCACTGAAGCAGCAAACACACACTTTGTTTTCAGGTTTCCAGCAGGTTTTATGGGCTCAGAAACAAACGAGTGTTTTATGGATATTTGGCCTTCATGCAGAAATCAGCATTTAGCATTTATTTCAGAAATGTGATCAGAGACGATCCCTCTCTGCAGAGAGCATCTCTGTAAAATGTAGGAGGATGAAGAGGAAGATGAAGATGATTCATGTTGTCATTGTGTTCAGAGGTTTGGATGGAAAATCAGGAAGTTCTGAGTTTAAATGAATCCATCCATCTGGATGTGCTGATAGACTGACAGCTTCACGTTCCAACTGAACTGTTTCTACTTGGCTGCAGATGAAGCGTTTTGTCTCTCCTGCCGTCACTCATTAAATAGAAACCACTGAGTTTCTACTCAGTTTTCATCTTTTATTCTATTTTTCAGATGTTATTTTGTTATTTTTCTGGCTGGGAAACTTTGGTTGATCCTGAACTATCCTGGTTCTCCTGATCCGGGTCTGGTCGACCCGGTTCTACTGGTGGAGAGGTGGAGCAGGACATCTGCTCCACCTGCAGCTGCTGTGGCTCTCAAACCAGCCTGTTCCCCTCCTGGCCTGTGGGGGCGCTGCACCAACAACCTCTGAAGACGCTGAGAGCAACTTCCTTCTTCACCAGCTGAAACAAGATGGAGGCGTCAGATTTTAGCGGCTGGAGGATTTCTCTTTAGTCTTTGGATCAGGAGCCATTTCTGCTGCTAGCGCTAGGCTAACATGTTAGCTTTGGTTGTATTTACCCAGAATGCCCTGTGCTGTTGTCCACTTCCTGGAGCGGTCTCTGGTCCACTTGGCGTTCGCATTGGAACTGAACCAGAGTTCACTTCAACTAACCGAGGTTTGGAGGACCAGAGTTAGCTTAGCATTCACACCTCACCAACTGAACCGGACTCTAAGGGAAAACGGACTGGAGTCTGATTAAAGCGGACTGAACATCATGTCCTGGTTTAACACCTGATGGAGTCGGTGGGTATGTGAGAGTCACTGCAGCTGGAAACCATCTTTAGAAACGTCCCGTAGCTGAAAGCTAACAGCCGCGACAGCTTTAAAGGCTCCTCTTAGTTCATCTTTCACATTCTTCCAAATCCCAGCAGCATAATTGCAGCTCCGCAGGGGCTGCGTGCCGATTGCAGCTGATCCCTTTGTGAAAACGTCTCCATTAAATGACAGGAGCTGACAGCGACAAGCAGCTTCCTGACACTCTGACGTCTTCATCGCTGCAGCTTCCTGTCACAACAGTAAACTAACAGAATGACAGCGGCTGCTGCAGCACCGGGTTCTGAATATAAATATAGCTCTAATTTCTGTCTTCAAAGTGCGTTTGAACTGTGAGTCTGTGTTTCTGCAGGCTGGAGGAGCCTCCATGTAAAAACACCGAGGCTCTCAGACGGCAGTGAGAGCAGAAACATTCCTCCACCTCCTTCAGTTCTTCCAGCAGAGCAAATCCAGGATAATCAGATTAAAGTGTGCAGGCCTGATGGAGCCTGATGATGATGAGGAGAGAATGAGAATGAGTTCAGTTTGCAGAGTTAAGGTCTGAATGCAAAGGAGCTGCAGACACTTCGCTCCTTAACACAAACATCTGATGCTGGTTCTGGTTTCTGCGTCCAGCAGGACGAAGCCGCCGGTCCAGCTGAGCCGCAGTGCAGCTCTGTGGACACAAAGACCCGAACACAAAATCAGGCAACAAGTAGAAACCGAAACAAAGTTAACTGAAGGAAATATGAGAATGAAAAGCAGAGAAATCAACTTTCCACCTTTTGTTTCATACTTCAGTGTTTTGCTTTCATGCTCAATTAACTGATTAAATACTTTTTTGTTGAAAAGGAGAAAGTGTTATTAACTTATAAATATGTGAATAAAAAAATATTTCAAGATAACATAAGAACTGAGTTTTCTAGACTTTAGATAAACAACTCAAACTTGCTTCTAGTTCCATCTTTTCTTGTTCTTTATTTAGCTGCTCCTTTAGCTAAGCTGCTCCATTAGCTAAGCTGTTCTGTTAGCTAAGCTGCTCTGTTAGCTAGCTTCCGTTAGCTAACTGCTCCATTAGCTAAGCTGCTCCGTTAGCTAGCTGCTCCGTTAGCTAGCTGCTCCGTTAGCTAAGCTGCTCCGTTAGCTAGCTGCTCCGTTAGCTAACTGCTCCGTTAGCTAAGCTGCTCCGTTAGCTAAGCTTCTCCATTAGCTAGCTGCTCCGTTAGCTAAGCTGCTGCTCCTTGTGAGTACTTTAGATGTTATTTAATCAATAATGAATGGCAGTTGGGAAAAAACGCTGCAAAATGATTGTTTTCCTTTTGTTGTGCAGAATAAAAAGTCATACTGATTGGATTACGGGATAAAAAAGATAATTTTACTCCTTTGATTCAGGATGAACAGCACAGGAAACAAAAGCATTCAGTGAGGAGTAAAAACAGACTAAAGTTTGACTAAACACCCAGAGAAAGTCTAGCCACAGCCCCAGACAATCTTTTTAAAATGCAAAATGGGCGGAGCTAAGAGAGGGGCGTGGTCAGGAGGGAGGAGGAGTGGAAGGGGTTAAACGGGTGAGGTCAGCTCTGCTGCTAGCTTAGCAAACTTATTGCTATTTTTAGCAGCGACTATATTTCATAAAAGCGACTAGCGATAAATCTAGAGACCATTTCCTGTTATTGCAGCCTTTTATGGCCACATGTGAAGCGCAGTCGCTCTGCAGCGCCTGAGGGAGTTCTGCTGTTATTCACACAAGAAGGCTGAGAAACGCATCATCAACGCTCACCATGCTGGCTGTCCCGTCTTAGGCACGCCCCCTGGTGGTGCCTGAGACGATTTCACCATGCTGGACCGTTGGAACCAATAGGAAAATTCAGCTGCAGTACCACGGTTCAAACCAAAGAGGGCAGCACTGAAGCAGTTTTAGGCCAAATGTTGCTAAATTAAACACGTTTTCACAAAAATATTGAACAGAAACATAAATATAGCATTCTTAACTAAGGACCAATATAAAAATAATATCTGCAAATTTAGATCATCTGAATCCTCTGCAGCTGAGGGGGAAGGAGATGAAACCCAGGAACCGACAGACTGAGATCAGGACAATACCAACGCTCAGAGTGAAAAGGAAAACACAGATAACACGGACTGGAGTGAAAATCAGTGGATAGTTTCTGCTCTCCAGGATGCTGCCTGTTCTACAAACCTCCGTTAGCAACTGTTGGGTCAGAGCGATAAATTATTCAGGGAGTGTTTACTCCTTGTTGACAGAGAGCCAGACATGTCTAATGATGCTGCTTCACTGTTTCCAGAGCAGCAGCGAGCTGCAGAGAGGAAAACAGAAATAAAGACCAAACCTACCAGGAGAAATGAACAACAGGAACACCTGAACTAACTCCATCCATCCATTTTCCTGCACCCTTGTCCCTTACTGGGGTCAGGAGGGTAGCTGGAGCCTCTCCAGCTATTGTTCCGGGCGAGAGGCGGGGTCACCTGGACAGGTCGCCTGGAGGTCGCCAGTGTGTCCCAGGGCAACACAGAGACCATCCACACACACACTCACACCTAGGGACAATTTAGAGGCCAATTAACCTGACAGTCATGTTTTTGGACTGTGGGAGGAAGCCGGAGTACCCGGAGAGAACCCACCATGCACAGGGAGAACATGGAGACTCCATGAAGAAAGACCGGGGCCGGGAATCGAACCCAGAACCTTCTTGCTGCAAGGCAGCAGCTCTACCAGCTGCACCACTGGGCAGCCCCTGAACTAACTCAAGGCTTTAAATTTTAATTTATTGAGTGAAGAAATGATGAAAACATGAAAGCATCCATATGTTCTGGGTGATACAGGAAATAAAGCCTCCTGACCTGCAGAGGAAGGAGTTTATTTCACTCTGAATCCAGAATTTAATTCTTCAATGGTTTCAATCTCAATGAGCATCAAGCTCTGACAGATTTAATCTCCTTTCAAAGCCCCAAGATGAAATGTAGCTGCATTAATGAAGCATGAATCCAAGCAGTTCCCTCATTGTTGCTGAGCAGGAACAGTTTATCTTATCTTTTTCATCAGATCTCTTTTTCTCACTGATTTCACAGGCTTGAAAGCAGAAATGCAGCCTGAACTGATCTGATGTTTCAGCCACGACTCGATGTGAGAGACATCTGAACCCTGATCCTGCTGCTGCTCCCGGCCAGCATTAGCTCCTCTGGTTGCTGCTGACCAACAGGATGAAGGTCAGTGTCCCGCTGCAGAACAGGACTCTGGTCAGTTGGCACAATTATTATAAAAGCTGAAACCTTGAATCCTCCAGCCCTGTCGTTAAGTGAAGTGTTTGCGCAGCCTTAATGTGTAATCCTGGGTTCTCTGACAGCGGCTGAAAATCACACGGTTTGTTACTTTGCCTCCAGGCTGCAGATGAGACTCTGAAACAGTAATTATAGAAAGGAAGAGAGGAAGCTCTGCAGAACAAAGACAGATGGTTAAATGAGATAATACTGATGCATTAGTCCAGCTGCCTGCAGTCTGTTGGTCCTGCAAGTCAAAGTTATCAAAGTTACAGCAGGTAGAAATAATGTTAGTGACTCCAACTGAAAACAAGACAGTGAGAAAAAAGATTCCCTTTTATTTAATGTATTTAAACATTTGGTTTGAATTCATCCCTTAAAAAACAAGGATCAGGTGATGATTAAAGGGATTGTTATAAATCTCAGGTAACAAAGATTTTTGATAAACTGTGACTTCAAATTCTACAGTTATTTTTAGATTTAGATTAAAGGTGGGATTTCAATGGGTTATTTTGAATTTATTAATTACAAAGATTTTAATGCAGTAGCCTTATTTTTTTTTTACATACAAAAGTTGAAAGTGGAACCTTTGTATCTGTACGTTTCCGGTACACCCATAAATCTGACGCACAAGCAACATCCGCTAACAACAGCGATGGAAGCTGCGGTTAATTTCTGTTTCTAAACGATCTGATTGGACACTGGAAAAACTGTTGTTGTGTTGAAGTTGTGCTAAAAGGAGTTAGCGTCAGTGAAGCTATTCAAGCCTAAAATAGCATCTCATTGCTAAACATGTAGCAGCTAATGCTAATGTCAGCGTCCACGTTTCTGAAGAAGCTCCGTGAATGATCAGAGAAACTCTGTAAAGTTTAATTTTGTTCCAATCTAAAGGTTAAATTACCTAAAAACAGATTAAAAACTGTAAATCTATTTGTTGTTGCGCTCATGTCTACTTACAAAATAATTTAGAAATTAATTATTTACAGACTCTGCAGCTAACCCGAGTCCCACCTCTAATTTAAAAATGAATCACATTATTTGACCCATTTACGGTTTGTAATTAGTATGTAAACAAAGATCTTCGGTCCATAACTGCAGTTCCTACCATGATGTAGCTCTGGGAGAAACTCGCCAAACAGAGAGGAGACAGAGTCTGCAGCCCAACTGTGACTCAAACATGGAAACTGTTTCTAAATGAGCAGCTTTTCTCCCTCCCAGAACCATGAAACTGCTTCAGTTTGGATCAGAGCAGAGAGAGGTCAAATAGAGGTCAAAGCCAGAAATGTTGTGGCACAGAACAAGGACGTGTCTGTCCCAGCAGCTTGTCCTGTTCTTTAACGGACTTCCCGTTCTGACCGGCCGGATCCGAACAGAAAGTCCAGAACATCGTCTGGACTTTCTGTTCGGAGGTTCTGGAAGACAAAACAACAACCAGGCATGTGGTTAGTAGAAAAACATCAGTGAACAAGGATTTGTATTTGATTCCAGATATAAGACTTTAAATTGAGTCAATGCGAAATATCAAGAATCAAAAGAGAATGAAAACTGTAACAGAATATGATTCTCTAAACTTGCAATTAAAGCAAAACACGTTAGAAGCATCTCTGCTATGTGAATCAGGTCTTCAGTTGACCCATTCTGTTTCTCAGTGGCTGATCATAATGACGTAATTAAAAACACGCCACGTTTCACAGAATTCTCGTTTTTCGATGAAAAGTTTCGGTTGAGGTGTTTTCAGCCGCGTCTGGTTTATTTGGGAAGATCTGCGACCCTTTTTGCGTCATGCGAGTCACGTGATCAACATGCCGCTGGCTCAACCCACGAAGAAGAAGCAGACCGGAAGTAGTTGGAGGGTCGCGGCTGGTTGGTTTGTTAATTACTTCTTTAAATTATTTATGTTTATTGCTTCGTGGAAACACCGTTAGCGGAATATTGACAAGGATTTGCGCACATTTATGGAATCGCAGCTGCTGTCCGTCGCTTCTTGTCCACATTAGCGGATATTTTGCATGATGTTCCTTTAAGCTAATTCTGCAAACCGAAAGAAAAACTGAATTTATGAAAGTTCTGTTCCAGGTTGAGCTTCTTGAAGATGGCGCCTATAAACCAGGCAGGTCTGGGTTTTATTATTGTCATCAATCACCTGCTGCTCGCGGTTTGTGCTAATAAACAGGAACGTAGGAAAGTTAAAATGAGGTTTTGGCTTATTAGAATTTTTTTGGAAACTTTTTGCAAAATGATTACGGAACTAAATGAAAAACCATTTTCAGCCTCCCAGTCTGGACTGGTGAAGGAGACCAGTCCAGACCAGTCCAGACCTGCCAGCAGGTCCCACCGGTCAGGTTATGGATTCAATAACATAAAAAATAACTTTTTGTTATCTAATCTTTTCCCACAGATCTAAAGGTAATATCTAAATGAATTTAAAGGGGAAGTAATTGCTGTGAAGGTCTGGTTTTGTTGTGGACCAAACAGACTTATTGGAGTAAAATGAGATTATTTCCAGTCGCCTCCACCTGTCGCATGTGGAGAACAGAGGAAAGCAAACAGAGCATCTAAAATAAGCTTCACCTTGGAACAATCAGCTGGCAGAAACGGGAAGGTCTTCGGACAGCAGCGCTTCAGTACTGACCAAACCGGATCAGAACCGGCTGACCGGCTCGGCTGGAAGCAGGACTGTCTGCTCTAGGCAGCTTTCCTGTTCTGTCCTGCTTTTCATCTCATTTTTAATTTCACAGCCATAATGTCTGAATGGATCCAGCATCAGTCAGCAGGTTTAATAAAACCTGAAGTTTTACAGTAACTTAGGGTGTACTTATTAAATTAAAGTGATCTGCTGCAGATCCTTCCAGCGACGCTCTGAGGTTGTTTCAATGAGTTATTTTCTGAAGCATCTTCAGAGGAAAACTGGACCAAGTTCTCAGAAACCCTGAGTCCGGCTTCACCTTCACCCAGATCAACGACTTCCCTTCCAGCCGCCGCCTTGTTTTCCCCTCGTCCTTCTGTCCTGCTTATCTTGGAGCGCTGCCACCGGCTCTTTGTTAAAACAACTGTATCCACTCAGGCTTTTGTTTCCGCTGCAGCTGCCACATTTAATCCTCCGAAAGCAAAATAATCAATCCTCCTCGCATCTGCTGTAAAGGTCGTCCGGACCCAGTCAGCCCAGTTAAACCAGCTGAACCAGTCGGCCCAGTTACACCAGTCGGCCCAGGTAAACCGGCTGAACCAGTCGGCCCCCTTAAACCAGTTGAACCAGTCGGCCCAGTTGAACCAGTCGGCCCAGTCCGCTCTGGTCAGTTGGATCCCCGTCATCGCAGGTCAGTGTGGTCAGACTGTTTTAATCTGAAGGATTTCGGTGGAATTAGAACCTGCTGGGTTTTAATTAGTTGGAAGAATCAGATTTTCTTGTTCATCGAGCTGCATAAGAATCTGAAAGACAAACTGACGACCACATTTAACGTCTACATGGTTTGTAGCAAAACGTTGGAAATCTGTTTTCACATTTTGATTTGTAAGGTTTTATGACAATTAATATTAAATGTAATATAAAGATATTTATCATCTTGTAGAATTGTTGCATGAAAATGATCTGTAGGCATGTTGGACAGCAGGAATCAGCTGTTAGTTGGGTTAAAAAATCTGAAGAAATTCAACAATTGTTTGAAAGGAAGGTTTGTTTTTCTCATCCTGGATTTTTAGAGTTTCTGCAGGAAGCTGAAGAGAATAAACTGTTTATTTCTGGACCAACATCTCCAAACTAAAGAAGCAGATTTGAAATCTTTTTCTGCTTTCAGTGATGGAGTCTGAGAGCTGGACAGGAAAACTGCAGTTAAACTGGGAAACCCAGACGGAGCCAAACGGTGACTTCTGTCCTCAGGTTTTTATTCCTTCTCAAACTTGACTTGGACGTAAAGCTAAATATATCTGCGCTGCTTGTTGGTCTGTAACTCTACCGGCGGCGGTGAAGGAACGGCCACGAGGTGAAGGACGGAGCTGCCTATAAAAACGGACCGACGTCTGTCTGTCCTGCACTCTGCAGCCACTCCTGCAGCGTTCTGGAACCCGGTCCCGTCGCCGAGGCCACGGTGAGTTCACTGCAGTTCTTCCTTCATAAACTGAAGTATCCGTGTTGCGTTTGAGTCACACTGGGAGAAATGAGCTCCGATGGGGAAATGGCGGTGTTCGGGCCTGCGGCCCAGTTCCTGCGGAAGTCCGAGAAGGAGCGAGCCGAGGCTCAGAACCGGCCGTTCGACAGTAAGACGGCCTGCTTTGTGAGCGACGCCGCGGAGCTTTATGTGAAGGCGGAGGTCCAGGACCGATCCGAGGGCGGAGTCACCGTGAAGACCGCCGACGATCGAGTAGGTGATCCCACCAATCAGTTCACATGTAGCAAAGAGCTTCACATCAGAAAAACCAGACAGAAACAAACCTTACATTTCAACGGGTCATCAGTTCAGGCGGATCTGTTGCTCAATGTTCCAGTGATTCAGGTTCGAAAGCAAAGGAGCTCAGGCTTTCAGCTGTTTTACAGTTTTCTGTTTGGTGCAGTGGCATCACTAGGACTTTTTGAGGGGGGCTGGAGCCCCACTGAAATATTCTCATGTCTCATGTTTTTACTTCTCTTCTTAATAAACTGCAGACAAATTTAATATAATGTGTTTAAAGAGTTTAAATAAATAATCCTACAAAGTAAGATTTTCAATTCAATTTAAAAAAATATTCTTACCTGGTATCATATTCTCATCTAGTGTAATGTTCCCACCTGGTCTCGTGTTCCCACCTGGTCTCGTGTTCCCACCTGGTCTCGTGTTCTCACCTGGTCTCGTGTTCTCACCTGGTCTCGTGTTCCCACCTGGCCTCGCGTTGTCACCTGGTCTCACATTCTCACCTGGTCTAATGTTCTCACCTGGTCTCACGTTGTCACCTGGTCTACCTTCCTCTGCAGACATTAAGGGTTAGGGAGGACCAGGTGTTTCCAATGAACCCCCCAAAGTTCGATAAGATCGAGGACATGGTGATGATGACGCACCTGCATGAGCCTGCCGTCCTGTACAACCTGAAGGAGCGATACGCCGCCTGGATGATCTATGTAAGCATGAAACACATCGACTCATCAGAAACTGGAGCATCTCCTGCTCAGTTTGAACCAAACTTACCTGTGAAAGTTAAAGGAAGGAGAACGTGAGGGAACGTGATTTTAAACGTTACTTTATTATCTGTTCAGCTTTGAAAGCAGCTAAATTTAAAACCCACAGAAAATTAAAAAATACTCATAGAAACATGTTAACAGAATCAACTGGTTTTCAATCTATAACTATATAACAGGACCATATATTTCTCTATACACACTGAACTTTGTGGGTTTCTTTTGTAAAACACCATTTTTAAAATAACTGTAGCAGAATGTAGAATATTAATTTCAATTCAATTCATATATATAGTATTTACATAAATGCCTGGTGTTATATTACATTTTATATTGTATCATATATCCTGATGTCATTTTATATCATTCTGCATAATATCATGTCATATGTTATTTTATATATCATTTCATATTGTATCGTATCATATTGCATCATATCGTATTGTGTTGCATTTTGTTATCAGTTCTTTCCAAGCAGCTCAGTGTGAATCACATTGCACCATGTTAGAGGCTAAATGACACCAAGAAACAAGAATTTAAGTTAAAAATGTATAAAATATCTTTAAAGAAACAAAATGATTGAAAATAAAATCTACAACTAATAAAGAAGAAAGAATCTAAATATCTCCAAAAATAAGAAAAATGTTATTTCACAGCAACATGCTTTTAATCTGAAGATCTTTGTTAAATGTGAAAGTGGTTGAGTAGATTGTAATCAGATTACTCTTCGCTGCCTGTGTGTGGTGCAGACGTACTCTGGGCTCTTCTGTGTGACCGTCAACCCGTACAAATGGCTGCCGGTCTACAACCCGGAGGTGGTGCGCGCCTACAGGGGCAAGAAGAGGATGGAGGTCCCTCCGCACATCTTCGCCCTCTCTGACAACGCCTACCAGTTCATGCTCACCGGTGAGCGCACACACACACCTGCACACAGTCCCCACACACACAAAGCTCATCCCTCTCCTCTGTCTGCAGATCAGGTCAATCAGTCCATCCTCATCACGTAAGTTAAGTAAAACCTGTTTGTTTTCCTGTTGTTGATAGAAAAACGTTAAAATCGATTTGAGTTTTCATGTTTTTCCTCAGTGGAGAATCTGGAGCCGGGAAAACCGTCAACACCAAACGTGTCATTCAGTACTTTGCAACAATCGCCATGGCAACAGACAAGAAAAAGGAGAGCAGCAGCAAAATGAAGGTGAGCAGCAGTGGCTGTCCTTCTGTTTTCATGGGCACGGGCCCAATGAGGACCACTGGGGACCCAATGAGGCCCAATGAGGACCACTGGGGACCAATGGGGCCCGATGGAGACCACTGGGGACCCAATGAGGCCCAATGGGGACAAATGGGGACCCGGCCCACTGGAGCCCGATGGAGTCCAGTAGGGCCCACTGAGGGGTTTTAGTATAAATTTAAACACAGGATGTTTGATCCCATGTTTAAGTTTGATAAGGATGTTAGCGCTGCTATCAAAGCCAGGTTCCTTCAGCTGATGACCTTTGACATAATAAAATCTTTTCTTTGACCATCAACACCAGTTTATAAAAATATTCGAGTTGTTGGTAAATCGCTGCAGCTGAAGCTGAGTGTCTTGGACTTCATTATATTTGGGTGTTTCGGTCATCAGGGGACTCTGGAGGATCAGATCATCCAGGCCAACCCGCTGCTGGAAGCGTTTGGGAACGCCAAGACCGTGAGGAACGACAACTCATCTCGCTTCGTGAGTCGGCCTGCAACCTTCGCTCCGATCAGATGATCGATCAGATGATCGTTAAGACGATCTGGCTCTGTCTGTAGGGAAAGTTCATCCGGATCCACTTCGGAGCCACGGGGAAGCTGGCGTCTGCAGACATCGAAACATGTGAGTTTCTGAGTGTGAAGACGTTACGCTGCAGAACGTTTTCATGTTTCTTACTTTTTCCTAACAGACCTGCTGGAAAAGTCCAGAGTGACGTTCCAGCTGTCGGCTGAGCGCAGCTACCACATATTCTATCAGCTCACATGCAACCGGAAACCCGAACTCATTGGTAAACTGTGTCCTCATTACTTCCCTCATTATTTATCATGTGATCAAACATGAACTGGATGTTTTATTCTGCAGATCTGCTTCTGATCACCACCAACCCGTACGACTTTGCTTTCATCAGCCAGGGCGAAATCAGCGTGAAAAGCATCAACGACGCCGAGGAGCTGGAGGCAACGGATGTGAGTGGATTCTATAGGAACAGGCGGCTCTCCCCCGTTAGCAGCTTCTACCTTCTTATTTCTGCAAACGCAGGAAGCCTTTGACGTCCTCGGCTTCCTGCCTGACGAGAAGGCGTCCGCCTACAAGCTGACCGGAGCCGTTATGCATTACGGCAACATGAAGTTCAAGCAGAAGCAGCGGGAGGAGCAGGCGGAGCCGGACGGCACTGAAGGTGGAGCCGATGGCCGGCGGCGTGCGGCCGGTGGCGTGCGGCCTGCTTAATGCTTCTGTCTCTGCAGAGGCGGATAAAGCTGCCTACCTGATGGGCCTGAACTCTGCTGACCTCCTGAAGAACCTCTGCTATCCCAGGGTTAAGGTCGGGAACGAGTTCGTGACCAAAGGTCAAAACGTGCAGCAGGTATCAGAGAAACTGGGGTTTTAATGAGGGAACAACAGGTCACAACAGGTCACAGCAGGTCACAACAGGTCCCAACAGGTCCCAACAGGTCACAGCAGGTCACAGCAGGTCCCAACAGGTCACAACAGGTCACAGCAGGTCATAGCAGGTCAGATCAGAAAACATCAGGTCAGATCAAAAAAAAAAAAAAAAACAGTCATTCATGCTGATAATGAGAATATCTGAACAATCTTTATCTCTGCTGTAATTTAATTCTCAGCAGTTTTACATCATTTATCATAATAAAGGTTTTTAGGTCATGAAACGTGAAGTCAGCCCGCCGCCTCTCTGCCCGCCTGCAGGTCTGTAACTCCATCGGCGCTCTGGCCAAGTCGGTGTATGAGAAAATGTTTCTGTGGATGGTTCTGCGCATCAACCAGCAGCTCGACACCAAGCAGTCCAGGCAGCACTTCATCGGCGTCCTGGACATCGCCGGCTTTGAGATCTTTGATGTAGCTTCTCCGGTTCTGTTTGTTTGTTGCCAGGAATGTTAATGCATGTAAATCTAATCTTTGCTCTATGTGTTCAGTACAACAGCATGGAGCAGCTGTGCATAAATTTCACCAACGAAAAGCTGCAGCAGTTCTTCAACCACCACATGTTTGTGCTGGAGCAGGAGGAGTACAAGAAGGAGGGCATTGAATGGGAGTTCATCGACTTTGGGATGGACCTGGCAGCCTGCATTGAGCTCATTGAGAAGGTAACAGCCGATGGCAGCCGCTCCTCCAGCGGTTCTGTGGCGCTACTGACCGGGAGCTTCTGTTTCCAAGCCGATGGGAATCTTCTCCATCCTGGAAGAGGAGTGCATGTTCCCCAAATCATCCGACTCTTCCTTCAAGAACAAACTGTACGACCAACATCTGGGCAAGAACAGCTGCTTCCTGAAGCCCAAAGCGGTGAAAGGGAAGCCAGAGGCGCACTTCACCCTGGTGCACTACGCCGGGAACGTGGACTACAACATCAGCGGCTGGCTGGAGAAGAACAAAGACCCGCTCAACGAGTCCGTGGTCCAGCTGTACCAGAAGTCCTCCAACAGAATCCTGGCGATGCTGTACGCCAGCTTCTCTGGAGCCGAAGGTACCAGAGAGGGCAAACTCCTGCTGCCCCGGATATTATACTAAAGTGAACTAAAGCGAACTAAAGCTTAATAAAGCGAACTAAAGCTTAATAAAGTGAACTAAAGCTTAATAAAGTGAACTAAAGCTTAATAAAGTGAACTAAAGCTTAATAAAGTGAACTAAAGCTTAATAAAGTGAACTAAAGCTAATGGCGTGACGCAGAGGAAACGTTTACCGACAGAGTAAAACTTTACTTTGCATAGAAACTGACTGCAGGCTGCGGTTATGAAGCTAACTAACATAGATTATAGATTAAATCCTTTATTACTTTGACTCTTTCTGAAGAGTCAAAGTAATGACTCTTCAGTCATTACTGACTGAATGACTTTTTTTTCCAGAGGAGGAAAAAACTAAAACTGTAACAGTTTGTTATCTGTGATCACTGCAGATTCAGCCGCCGGATCCAAGAAGGGATCCAAGAAGAAAGGAGCTTCCTTCCAAACTGTGTCCGCTCTGTTCAGGGTAGCAACGTTTCCAAACTCTGCGCACCAGCATGAGACTCAAACCTGAAACTCAAACCAGTTTCCAGTTTTAACTCACATCCTCCTCTCGTCACAGGAGAACCTGGGGAAGCTCATGACCAACCTGAGAACCACTCACCCCCACTTCGTGCGCTGCCTGATACCAAATGAGACCAAAACGCCAGGTAATCTGCTGCAGGTTGCTTCCTGCTGCTCCTTCCCACTGTCACCATGTGCATCTTTAGGAGGAGACTGAAACATGACTCCTTCAGTAGATTATTTCTGATTAATTTGCACTTTAAGTTTATTTTGCCACATTATAATATCTCTATGACTGCAATGGATGAAATCTACTCTTAATCTGTCACATGTGCCAAACTAAAAGCTCGGGGGCCAAATCCGGCCCGCCGCAGCTCTTTATGAGGCCCTGCAGATTCTGGACAGACATGAATAGAAAACAGTTATGGGCCTAAATATTATTTATGAATCAAATCAAAGCAGCTTTTATTCTCCCAAATTACCTCAATGAGAAAACAGTTAAATGTTATTTAAGTTGAAGAAGAAACATTTTTATTAGTTTAATGTTTATTGATACATTTTGACACAAATGGTCACTTGACTGCATTCATGAGTTTTGTTAACCGAAAATGAAATCCAGTTAATTATAGACTTTTTAAATATACGATGTAGTGCCTTAGAAGGTGCGATGTAAATGAAGTGAATGGTAATAGTGTTTTCACAACAGGAAGTCAAGAAATGATTGTTTGTGTCAAACCAGGTGAGATGGAGAACCAGCTGGTGATCCACCAGCTGCGCTGCAACGGCGTCCTGGAAGGCATTCGCATCTGCAGGAAAGGATTCCCAAGCAGGATCCTGTATGGAGATTTCAAACAGAGGTAGAGTAGCTGCCACATCCAAACATTTATTAAGGTCAACCCTCACATGCACAAGCTCCTCCTGCAGGTACAGGATCCTGAACCCCAGCGCCGTTCCTGAGGGTCACTTCATGGACAACAGAAAAGCTGCAGAGAAGCTGCTGAGCTCCATCGACGTGGATCACACTCAGTACAAGTTTGGACACACCAAGGTCTGTGTTTCCACCTGTTTAAGAGTAAAAACACTACGACGGTAACCAAGCAACCAGCCATGATGCTGCATCAGGTGTTCTTCAAAGCCGGCCTGCTGGGCGCCCTGGAGGAGATGAGAGACGAGCGCTTGGCGCAGGTCGTGATGTCCGTCCAGGCTCTGTGCCGCCGGTTCCTCGTACGGATGGAGTATCAGAAGATGATGGCCAGGAAGTAAACACACAAAATATTCACACAGGAAGCAACACAAGAACGGACTCAGAGTTTGCTCACGTTGTAAAGTGTCACTTCATGAAGTGAAGATTTTGCTTAGTTTTTTTAGCTTTGGATTTTATGGCTTCTTAGCCCACATGCAGCTTCACACAAAAGGGTTTTTGATTCAGTGATGATTTATTAACAGTAAATCATGACGATGATAGTTTCCAGATTTGCCCTCTGGGAATCGGGAAAGGCTGAACGGCTCAGTTCTGCTTGGAGAGAAGTTAGTGACCGGGTTGAGGGATCTGGATGGGAATGGAGGGAAAGGTGAGCGCTGAGGGAAAGTGCTGAGGCTCTGCGGCGGTGATGGGCCGTGCGGCAGGCTGCCGTGTCCGCTTGGGCAAGGAGCAGACGCCATCTTGGCTGGACGTGCTTCCTGGCATGATCCAAACATCATCGGGATCTGAGAGACGGAAAAACAGGATTAACTGTGGCGCGCCAGCCTCTCCCACAAAGATCTTCTATAGGAGGAGTGCTCACACAAAACTGAATCCTAACAAATTCAAAAATAAAAATAGGAAATCTCAAAAAGTCAAATCAAAAGTAAATAAATTATGCTTTCACTGGAAGCAGGGCCTCTGCGTTAGCTACAGCTAGCAGTTAGCGATTTTAGCTTAGCTTGGCTTAGCATGAAGACTGAAGCCGGACGTTTTCTGGGTGGATTTCTACGAGCGTTTGTGTGATTTGCTTTGTGCAGTGGAACATTCTTCTACATTAATGAGTCCGTTTGTTGAAAATGTTTCTGTGTGTAAAATCTTCACTAAACGTCAATAAAATAACGTCCAATACAGGAAAAAGTGAGAGATCTGAGTCCTCTTAAGATATCAAGTTACCTTTGAATTTATATTTAAAAAGTAATTTCAAATGTGTTGGTTTTAACCTAATTAGTTATTCAATATTCAAGTATTTTTCAGGGTTGTTCATTTAAAATGTTTCCTGTACCAGGGAGGCCATCTACACGCTGCAGTACAACCTGCGCTCCTTCATGAACGTTAAGCACTGGCCCTGGATGAAGCTGTACTTCAAGCTGAAGCCTCTTCTGAAGAGCGCCGAGGCCGAGAAGGAGATGGCTCAGATGAAAACCGACTTCACCAAACTGAAGGAGGATCTGTGCCGATCGGAGAGCCGCAGGAAGGAGCTGGAGGAGAAAATTGTGTCAGTGCTGCAAGAAAAGAACGACCTTCTGCTGCAGGTCCAGGCGGTGCGTTCACCGGGCCAGAACATTTCAAAATAAAAGGATCAGAGTACATAATAAAGTCCTATTCTCAACTTTATTCAAGAATAAAGTCACAGTTTTATGACTTTATTCTTGTATTATTGTGGCTTTTTTTTAAATGGCTTTATTTTCTTAATATTATGATACTTATTATAATATATATTTTTTCTTGTTGTGGCCCTAATAGGCTATCATTGCTATTCTTTCTACTTCTGAGTCACAAACTGTGTTTCAGGAAGCTGACAACCTGCTGGACGCTGAGGAGCGATGTGAAGGTCTCATCAAAAGCAAAATCCAGCTGGAAGCCAAACTGAAGGAGGCAACAGAGAGGCTGGAGGACGAGGAGGAGGTCAACGCCGAGCTGACGGCCAAGAAGAGGAAACTGGAGGACGAGTGCGCCGAGCTGAAGAGGGACATGGACGACCTGGAGCTGACCCTGGTCAAGGTGGAGAAGGAGAAACACGCTGTGGAAAACAAGGTCAGTGCAAAAACCTCGGCCGGATCAAATCCTGCAGGAAGACGATGACGCTGTCCCTCTGATCCTCAACTTCAGGTGAAAAACCTGAGTGAGGAACTCCAGAGCCAAGACGAGAACATGTCCAAGCTGTCCAAAGACAAGAAAGCTCTGCAGGAAGTTCATCAGCAGGCGCTGGACGATCTGCAGTCCGAGGAGGACAAAGTCAATTCCCTGACCAAAGCTAAAACCAAGCTGGAGCAACAAGTAGACGAGGTGAGTACCTCCGACCGAGTGAAGGCCACCAAGGTTTGAATCCAGTTTACATGCAGCTGGAAGGTTTTAATCCAGTTTAAAGTTTTAATCCAGTGTAAATGCAGCTGGAAGGTTCTCTGGAGCAAGAGAAGAAGGTCCGAATGGATCTAGAGAGAGCCAAGCGGAAGCTGGAGGTGGATCTGAAACTGGCTCAGGAATCCATCATGGATCTGGAGAACGAGAAGCAGCAGCTGGACGAGAAGACGAAAAAGTAAAAGCTGCATTTAGATGAAGTTGAATCTAATAAACGGAGTAAAATCAAACTAAAATGTGATTAAATGTTAAAACTGTGAAAACTGCTTCATTTCCCAGGAAAGACTTTGAGCTATCCCAGCTGCAGACGAAGATCCAAGACGAGCAAGGAGTCAACGGTCAGCTGCAGAAGAAAATAAAAGAGCTGCAGGTGAGGAAGAGGAAGAGCCGGGCCTTCGTCTCTCCTTAAGGTTCACAGCAAAACACTGAGGCTCAGTTAGACGCTGCTTTGGATGAGAACGCTGTAAATAACTAACAGGATTCCTACATCAGGTGAGTTTCATCCTCCCCGTTCTGTGAATCTGAGCCTGGAACATTTTCCAAAAGGCTCGCGTTGAGGAGCTGCAGGAGGAGATGGAGGCCGAGCGCTCGGCTCGGGCCAGGCGGAGAGAGGCGGAGGAGGCCGCCGGCGCCGCCGCCGCTCAGCTGGAGACCAGCAAGAAGCGAGAGGCCGAGTTCATCAAGCTGCGGCGCGATCTGGAGGAGTGTTCGCTGCAGCATGAAGCCACGGCCGCCGCACTGCGGAAGAAGCACGCGGACAGTGTGGCCGAGATGGGAGACCAGCTGGACAACGTCCAGAGAGTCCGGCAGAAACTGGAGAAGGAGAAGAGCGAGCTGCGGCTGGAGGTGGACGACCTGTCCAGCAGCATGGAGACTCTGGCCAAAGCAAAGGTCAGAGGTCAACCTTAACTACAAGGTTCTGCTCACACTTGATTTCTGATTATTCATTTTACTGCAGCGAGGTTTCTGTGCGAGAGTTTATAAAGAACGACGTTGTGTCAGCGCCAGCAAGTTTCCCAAAAACTCTTAGATTAATCTCAGGAATTTATTAGGAAAAAAAGGAAATTTCTGAGCTTCAAATTTTCAAGTTTTTGAGTAATTTCCATGTTTTTCTAGATCATTTCTGATGTCAGTGGAAATGCCTGAGACGACCCTAATAAGCCCTAATAAAGAAGGTCTCAGGCGCCACACAGCAGCCTCTCTTTACGGCAGACATCTTGGAAACTATCAGACATGTTTGCTTTAGTGTCTGCGTGGAAGCAGCTTAGATCGGATTTTATGGGGAGATTTGAATTGTTCAGTTCAAACTGCTGCTGTGGGAATGAACTTTCCAGTCAGTCAATAGGAAAATAACTTTCCCTGTTTTCCAACAGATTAATCTGGAGAAAATGTGCCATTCACTGGAAGACCAACTGAATGAAGCAAAAAGCAAAGAGGAGGAAAATCTGAGGCTCCTCAACGATCTGTCGAGCCAGAAAGCGCGGCTGACGACAGAGCATGGTGAGACTTCATTAATCCCAGCAGATAATCTCAGACACTGATTGGTTTTGCCCACCAGGTGAGACGTGTCGCCAGCTGGAGGAAAAGGAGTCGCTGATGTCCCAGCTGAGCAGAGCAAAGCAAGGCTTCATTCAGCAGATCGAGGAGCTGAAGAGACTTCATGAGGAAGAGGGGAAGGCAAGAGACTCACACTGGATCTCTCATTTAACTGACTGCAATAACGGCATCTGAAATCATACAGCCTGGAATGAAAACATTAGTCTCTCATCACCTTTATTGTTGTTTTCGGGCGGCGATGTTTTGACTGGACACGATCAAACAACTCCAGCATTTCTGTTATTTACAGATTCTGACAGTTTGGATTCAAACACTTGGAAATAAACAGAAGTTGTTCTTTGCTACCAAGTGTTTTGTGCATTAACAGCATTTTGGGTTATTTGTAATGTAGAAGCAGAAAACAAGAAAAATAGACTTGAGTTGTTTTGGCACAAACACAAATCTTTGTCTGCTCCATTAAATATAAAAATTATCCACCCATTTCTATCAGTTGTATTTATCTATTGTTTTAATTAATTTAACTTCATAATTTTTAAGAATCACTGTTTTGTGAGCAGAGTATTAGAGGCAGTTGTCCCTAACTGGGAGTCGTTGGCGCCATAGAGCCGTTCAAAATAATCAAAAACTGTCAGCTCACTTAACTTCCTCCATCAGATCATCCTGGATCGTTTTCTTATCGATATCTTCAGTTTTTCTTTTGACTAATCTGATTTTAATCCACTGATCCGTTATTAGTTTTTTACCACAATCCTTTGGTAAGCTAGCTGTTACGTTGCACTTTGAGCTAACGCCACAGCAAACAAAGTAATTTACATGCAGTACTTTGCAGAACACTAGGGGGAACCGCGGACCACAGTTTGAGAAACTCTGTTTCTCATCTGACTCTTTGTGTTGTGGCGTTGTTATAATGTTTGTCTCTGTGTCCTCAGGCGAAGAACGCCCTGGCTCACGGTCTGCTGTCTGCGCGTCACGACTGCGAGCTGCTGAGGGAGCAGTTCGAGGAGGAGCAGGAGGCCAAGGCCGAGCTGCATCGCTGCCTGTCCAAGGCCAACAGCGAGGTCGCCCAGTGGAGGAACAAGTACGAGAGCGACGCCATCCAGCGGACCGAGGAGCTGGAGGAGGCCAAGTAGGACAGCGTCCCAGAGCTTCACCTCAGCGGCTTCAGACGAGAGTCTGACGGTGTTTCTGCACAGGAAACGCTTAGCGCTGCGACTGCAGGATGCAGAGGAAGCAGTGGAGGCTGTCAATTCCAAATGCTGCTCTCTGGAGAAAACCAAGCAGCGCCTGCAGGGCGAGGTGGAGGACCTGATGATGGAGGTGGAGCGGTCCAACGCTGCTGCTGCTGCTCTGGACAAGAAGCAGAGAAACTTTGACAAGGTCTGATCACACACAGCATAGCAAGCAATCAATTAATCACACCATGAATTCAACTGCATAATCACCATGAGCATAATATATCCTTTTTTTCTTTCTAAAAACTGGATGATAAAAGTCTGCAGTCTGGTTCTTTGGGCTCAACTAAAACCTTTTTTTGAAGGATAATTTGAGATTTTATAATTATTTTTTGTTTTTGTTGTTTTCTTTACTTATTTTGAATAATTCAAATTTGTTCCAGTTCCAGTGTTAAATGTTCATTAGAATTTAAAGTTTATTGATCTTTAAGAATAAGTTCTTATTGTTCCATTACAATTATAACACTTTAAAATGGTCTGAAAACCACAATATTATCATTTATCACAGTAACTTCTGGGATTAATATATCAAAGAAATAGTAAAAGAAGGACAGTAAAACCAGAGAATACTTCTTCAGCTTATTGGAGAACATTTCCAGCACTTCATGTAGTTTAATGGGGCCAGATTATTAGTTTATGTGAAGATTAATAGTTTCACTGTAGCTTTCCTCCTGATGTGGGTTTTTAGTTTTTATTACCCAATTCATTTTATTTATAAAGTACAACAATATATTAGAAAAAAAAATTAACTCAGACAATTTGAGATTATATCTGAAATCTAAGGTAAGCTAAGTTATTTTCAGATTTTTTGCTGTGTTTTCAGCCAACTCCCATTGCTCTAGGTACTTGAGAAATGGTAGTCCATCTAAACCACCTCCGGGCCTGTTTGACGGAAAAGTCAGGGTATGCTCCAAATGCCTGTATGCGTGTGTGTGTGTGGGGGGTGCATGCGTGTGTGTGTGCGTGCGTGTGCAGGTGGTGGCAGAGTGGAAGCAGAAACATGAGGAGGGCCAAGCGGAGTTGGAATCGGCCCTGAAAGAGGTTCGGTCTCTGGGCACGGAGAACTTCAAGATGAAGAACGCCTTTGAGGAATGCCTGGAACAGCTGGAGACCCTCAAACGGGAGAATAAAAACCTGCAGCGTGAGGAAAACATTATTTTAAACTCATACTGATACTTTAATAGCAGGTGACAAATGATGTAATTTAGTTTTCATCGCAGAGGAAATAATGGATCTGACAGAGCAGCTGGGGGAAACGGGAAAAACGCTGCATGAGCTGGAGAAGTCCAAGAAGCAGGCTGAGCAGGAGAAGATGGAGGCGCAGGCTTCTCTGGAGGAAGCAGAGGTGAGTGAGAGGGAACGGCCAGGCAGGAAACAACTCTAACGGCTTTCTTTCCGAAGCGCAGGCCTCTTTAGAGCACGAGGAGTCCAAGATCCTGCGGGTCCAGCTGGAGCTGAACCAGCTGAAGTCGGAGGCGGACAGGAAGGTGGCGGAGAAGGAGGAGGAGCTGGAGCAGCTGAAGAGGAACGGACAGCGGGCGGCGGACGCCATGCAGAGCAACATGGACGCCGAGGTCCGCAGCAGGAACGACGCGCTCAGGCTGAAGAAGAAGATGGAGGGAGACCTGAACGAGATGGAGGTCCAGCTGAGCCACGGAACCCGGCTGGCGGCCGAGGCCCAGAGACAGCTGAGGAGCACCCAGGTCCAGGTCAAGGTGAGGAGGGGTCAGAGGTCACTGGATCATCTGTTCATCCAGCATCTGTTCATCCAGCCATCTGTTCATCCAACATCTGTTCATCCAACCATCTGTTCATCCAACCATCTGTTCATCCAACCATCTGTTCATCCAACCATCTGTCATCCAACCATCTTTCATAAACCATCTGTGATCCAACTGTCAGAACCTACTGGTCCTGTTCATCCATCGTCTTTACAACCATCTGTCATCAAATTGATCCCATCGTACAACCTTCTGGTCCCTGTAGAACCTTCTGGTCCATGTAGAACCTTCTGGTCTCTGTAGAACCTTCTGGTCCCTGTAGAACCTTCTGGTCCCTGTAGAACCTTCTGGTCCTGTAGAACCTTCTGGTCCCTGTAGAACCTTCTGGTCCCTGTAGAACCTTCTGGTCCCTGTAGAACCTTCTGGTCCATGTAGAACCTTCTGGTCCAGACTCGCAACGGCATGTGAACCTTCTGGTCCTGAGAACCTTCTGGTCCCTGAGAACCTCTGTCTCAGAACCTGGTCCTGTAGCCTTTTGCCATTAGACCTTCTGGCCCGAGAACTCTGCCCTTAGAATCTGGTCCTGTGAACCCTGTCCCTGTAGAACCTTTGGCAGTAACCTTTTGTCCATGTAGAACCTTCTGGTCCCGAGAACCTTCTGTCCGAACTCTGGTGTACAGCTGCATGCATGCTGTGTCCAGGCCAGTGCAGGCCGAGCTGGACGAGGTCCGGTCGGCTCTGGAGCAGACGGAGCGGAGCCGCCGGCTGGCCGAGCAGGAGCTGCTGGACGCCAGCGAGAGAGTCCAGCTGCTGCACTCCCAGGTTCACAGCAGCCGCCAGACCTGCAGTTAAAGGGGCAGCGTCACTTAAAATTCTTTTTAAACGTTCGGAAACAAACCTGGTGTTTTACTTTGATTCTTTCATGTTTGAGAAATTCTTTAATCTCCATGGCAACCGTTCAGCTGTGCAAAACGGCTGGGTGGACTTAGCCCCGCCTCCAGGACACAACTCCTCCCCCACCCAGCTCCTTCAGACTAGCCAGCAGCAATTAGCAAACAGCTGGTGGAGCTGCTGAGCTGCTTCTGTTTGCGACGCTGGTAAAACCGTTAAAGGGTTAATAGAGGAGCCATGTTGGAGGAGGAGCTTCAGGAAGAGCAGGACGTTTTAAAGAGACAGAGACACAAATTCAGAGTCGTTTCTTTTCAGAAATATTTGACATGTAGAGCATTTTCATAAGAACTGAAGGTTGAAATGCTCTATGAGCCTGGAAAACACGATACTGCCTCTTTAAGTCAATGATCCTGTAATACTGATGAGAAATAACTTGGTCCAAATTATTTCACTTATTTCATCGATATTAAGAAAATATTGACATAAAACAGGTTCCTATGTCATGTTGAGAAGATATTTTCAAGTGTAATAGGATATTTGCACTAGGAAATAGACTAGAAGTACTTTGTGAGGTTTTGTTTTTGCAATGTGCTGATCATCCCGTATGTCCCTGTTGCTTCATGCTAATATAGGCGTTGAAACTGGTTAGATTTCTGCGTCTGAACTGAAGCGTTTCTGCCGCCCTGCAGAACACCAGCCTGCTGAACAGCCGGAAGAAGCTGGAGGCCGACCTGTCCGCCATTCAGGCCGAGATGGACGACGGCGTCCAGGCAGCCAGGAACGCCGAAGAGAGAGCCAAGAAGGCCATCACCGATGTAAGCTGGCTGCTGTTGGTTCGTCCTGCCGGCAGCAGCCGCCATGCTGCTGCTTCACTTCGTCTTTCAGGCGGCCATGATGGCGGAGGAGCTGAAGAAAGAGCAGGACACCAGCAGCCACCTGGAGAGGATGAAGAAGAACCTGGAGGCCACAGTGAAAGACCTGCAGCAGCGCCTGGACGAGGCCGAGAGCCTGGCCATGAAGGGAGGGAAGAAGCAGCTCCAGAAGCTGGAAGCCAGGGTAAAATATGAGACATGACTGACAAAATATGAAGCATGTCAAAGTAAAACTTATGGAAATAAAAGCTGCAGGCGTCTGTAGAACCGTCTCGGTTTTAAACTCAGTGAAGTTACTCACAGCAGGTAGAGTCCAGAAATTTTACTCAAGTAAAATGAGTAAAATTACTTTATGAATATTTTCAGCAAAGTGAAAATATTCATAAAGTGAATTTTTTCCAAAAGTCACTGAAGTGAAAGTAACTCTGGTTGTTGTTGGCGTCGTTCTCCAGGTGAGGGAGCTGGAGAGCGAGCTGGAAGCAGAGCAACGACGCGGCGCCGATTCTGTCAAGGCGCTTCGCAAACTGGAACGCAGGATCAAGGAGCTCACGTACCAGGTGAGAAGAACCTGCAGCTTTTATTTCTAAAGCTGTGACGATCTGTAACTTCCTGTGTGCAATAAAACCCAGTCTGAGGAGGACAGGAAGAACATGATGAGGCTGCAAGGCCTGGTGGACAAACTGCAGCTGAAGGTTAAAGCCTACAAGCGGCAGGCTGAGGAGGCGGTGAGTCGCCTTCCTCCGTCATCTAAAGGTAGCGGCTGCTCAGCAGGTTGAATTTATTTGATTCATTGGTGTTTTACAGGAAGAGCAAGCCAACAGCCACCTGAGCAAACTAAGGAAGGTTCAGCATGAATTGGAGGAGGCTGCAGAGCGGGCAGACATCGCCGAGTCTCAGGTCAATAAAATGAAAGCAAAGAGTCGCGACTTGGCCAAGGTGAGGCGCCCAGACGTGCAGCAGATATTGAAACTTATGAACATACGCAAAATCCACTTTCTGGTGTTTTTCTGCTAATATTTCAGCCAAAAGACAGCGGCGAGTAGTCACCACTGGTTACCACGACGACGGCAAAACCTGAGTTAGTTTGCAACATACTCTTAACCGAAGCTGCTTCGCTTTAATTAAAGTCACTTTGTGCAAAATTTCCACCCATGATGCATAACTGCAGACTTTAGCAAGTGGATTATTTTCTTCACTCTGCTGCAGAGGTGTTTATCTACCACCAGGGGGCGACAGCGCCGTGGTTTTTACACATCATGACTTTAGATAACAGGTGAAGCAGTTACTTTCAGGAAGTGGTTGTGTGTTATAGTTGTTGTATGTTGCTTTAAATGTAATAAAGTAAGCATTTAAAAATTAAATATTCTTTTTGATTCTGTATCAGGCCACAGAAAAAGCTTTGATGGAAAAAACAATTATAGTTAACAAGTTGCATTTGTCCTGCAGAGATATCTGTCAAAGTTCATAGAAAACGTTAAAATTAATGAAAAACGGTTACATTTTTGGAAATGTGATGTGCAGCAAACAAAGTATTGAATCCAACAGGATGTCAGAATTTGGAGGTAGATTGTTTATTACTTTTTATGGGTGATTTTATGTTTTAGAGTCTCAATTTTAAACAAAATCAAAGGTTTATAGTTTCATAGCTGTAAAATAATTTTTAAATGTAATATTCTGTTTATGTTCTGCAGCATAAATTTGCATTTGAACCCATTAGACAAACGTTTTTCAGGTAAGTTTATTGTACATTAAAATTCAGACACTAAAAATGAAGAAATAACAAAAAATTGTTAAAGAAAATAAAAACAAATAACATGATATTCTGTAGATATTTTGAAAAGCATCTACTGTGTGAAAATTCAAAATACATGAACTTTGTACTGGAGTAAAACAAGACCAGGTTGCCATGGTGACTCCTGCCTTTCCAGGAGGCCTGCTAACCGGATATTTGAAGCTAAAATGTGACATTCTGAGCCGAAATTCACAAAACTTAGGAAACTAATTCTGCAAAAACAGGATCAAACTAAAAATTCAACCAAGCAAAGTCAGAATTTCTGAGTCCAACAAACAATCCGTCACTCAGCTGGAAATATGCAGATTTTTGTCTAATTTTGCTGGAATCGCTACAGAAACAAACAATCCAGAAAATGCTGGAGAAATGAGCCCTGCAGCCTGAATTATGTCGTTTCTTCCCTCAACTGGAGAAATGATTTTAAAAATCACATCAGTAACTAATTTCAAGTTTTATTAGGCATTTAGAGTCACTGAAAAACACTCAAGATTTGACATGAATAAACTTTAGCTTTAAAGCACTCACTGTAAATAAAAAACACACTGTGTTAATGGATTCTCAAAACTGAAGAAAACTTTAAATGTAATCCGTTTCCCAACCTGTAGGTGGAGCCAAAATCTGGATGTAAACAGGAAGCACTGTTAGTGTTTTGAGTCTTCACCGCCCGGTGACACAAACAGGAAACCTGAACTGAACGACATCATTTAATCGGCTGAGAAGAAATCCTGATGTAAAAACAGCAAATGAGTAAAAAGTCAAAGTAATAACGTAAGACAGCAGCAGTGAGACGCCTGAGGTCAGTCAGTTCATGCTGGGCTTTAAGCCCCGCCCCCTCATCACTTCCCTTTCTGGTACTTCCTCATGTGAGCTGCGATGGCGCCGCTGATCTCCGCGCTGCGCTTGTTCTGCCCAAAGTAATCGACAAACTCTCCGTCGGGTCCCACCAGGTACATGATGATGGTGTGATCCACCTGCGGATGACAGCAGCCAGTTAGACGTTTGGCCTGAACGCCGGCGCGCAGCGTGCAGCGGCGGACTCACGATGTAGTCGTTGTCGTCGTCCTTCGGCCCCTGGCTGTAGTAGACGCGGTACGCTCTGGACACCTGCTCCACCTGAGCCACCGACCCCGTCAGACCAATCAGCTTCGGGGAAAACTCTGCAGCAGCCAGGAAATGCTGAATTAACTTTATGATAACTAGTTAGTTATCTTCTGACTAATCGAGAGCACATATAGCACATATTGTGGATTTTGTATCAGGATGAATCATGATGTTACAAAAGAGTGATTAGAAATCCTAAACCTGCAGCTAAAGACTGAAAACAGAAAGAACAAACAGAAACTGATGGACTCCATGGATGATCCTGTTGAGCAGGACGCGTGTCCTGGTACCTTTCACATACGCAGCCATGGCCTCTGCAGTGTCTCTGTCTGGGTCTATGGTGATCAGGATGGGCGTCAGGTTTGGCAGAAACTTGATTCTGTCTGCAGAAACACAAACAGGAAGCCGGTCAGGGTTTGGGTTAAAACCGCAGCTTGTCGTTCGGTTTAAAAACTCAATTGATCACCTATCTCATCCACCACCTCGATCATCTTCTCGATCTCGTCGGGGCAGATGTCTGGGCAGTGCGTGAAGCCGAAGTAAATCAGGATCCACTGGCCCAGGAAGTCCTCGCTCCTGGACGGTTTGTTGTTGTGGTCGATGAGGGAGAACGGGCCGCCCAGCGCCGGCCGGCCCAGCGACTTGTTCCGCTCCTTCTCAATCACTGGCAGGCAAAACAACAAGACACAGATCAACACGGCGCTCCTCCAGGCACAAAAACACTTTCACACAGCCATTTCCTTGTGAATCAGCAGGAGAAGGTTTCCAGCACCACTTCATGCACAGCGATACTCACACTCCTCTTTTTCCTTCTTGAAATATTTCATCCCTCCCAGCAGAGCCCCTCCGATAGCAAACGTCACCGCTAAAGACTTCCACGTCACGGGCTGAAACGTTCAGAACATGAACCAAGACATCAACTCACTGATGAATGAGCTTCACAATCATAGGAGTGAAAATCACCAAAACGACGCTGAAATCTCCCAGAACACGCAGGAAAACCTGAGATTTCAGGTGATATTTCCAAATATTTATCAGAAAAGCAATGAATAAATAACACACCCACTGGAAGCATCATGATTTACAAAAAGCAATCGTAGGCTTTTTGCTACCCTACGATTTGGATTTTTGTCATTATTGTCAACTGGTGACTATGTCACTTTTATGACTTTTTATAATGGACACCACTTAGAGCTGACTCGTTGCTAACATATGTAGCATAAAGTTGGTAACAAAGTTGTTTTTTTTGTTGAACTCCTCCACATTAATAGATTTTACCGCTGACTTCTTGGACTTGTCGCCTGATGAGGGAATTGAGGAAAACCATCTTGAGCTGTGAAGCTTCAGCCATTGTGTTCCTCTGCAGGTGTGCCACCGGGTGGCGTTCACCTGAAAGAAACAGGTGAAATATGGCAAACCGTTAGAAGCTTTTATAAATCACCACAACCAGTTTTTCATGGAAAGCAATTTTAAGAAGTATAATTAGAAATTCATATACAAAAGGACACCACCGAATTTTCAGGAAGAGTACAGAGATCAAGTTGCACTTCCAATAATGTCTACATTTTGATTTAAATGTACGTAAAATGGAAATCGGCTCTAATTTGCTTGTTTTCTTCTATGGAGTTCGGTGGAAGCTCCTCGCTTTGACCTACCAGGTAGCAGAGCTCTGTCCGCGCGTGTTTCCGCCCGGCGTCCCGTCCAGTTAAACTGTGAGCGAGTCTGACGGCTCGGTTCTGGAGGCCTTTACTCTGAACCAGCCAGCAGCCCAGGTTCTGAAACAGAGCGCTCATGTTGGCTTTAACCTTTACGGAACCGCTGTTGCTGAACACCCGGAAGTTACATGGAGAAACACCTGATTAAGATCGGCTGCTCTGGGGTCAGCGTGAGGTCAAGGTTAGAACTTTAACATCTGAGCAAACTGGTCTGGGATCAGGCAGTTCAGACACGTCTTCTTCTTCTTCTTTAATGGCGATTCTGTTTCGGCGCACTACCGCACTACCGCCACCACGTGGAAAACGGCGTAAATGCGCCGCTTTTACGCCGGCTACTAAAATAAATCACATAATTAGAGAAACAAAAAGAATAGTATTATGTTTTTTATTGATTGATTGATTAATTTAATCTTCTTGAGTCTTCAATTTCAAGCATGGGAGCGCCTTGCTGCCACCCAGAGGAAAAAAAAGTGCAGATGAAAAAAAAAATAAACTGTGTAATCACAAATAAATGAAACATTTGTCTGCTCTGATTTATATATAGATATACAAAAATCGGTACTTCTTTGGCATTAAACAAAGAAAGGAATGTTATGGCAGGTGCAGCTGCTTTAAATGGCAGTTTTACAGTGAGACGGCCAGTCTGACCGCAGCTCCTTGTTGATGTGGTAGTAAAGCCAAGCCACAATGGGGAAAACTGTGATGGCCACAGCTGTGGAGACGTGCAGCTTCCCAACCGGGGCTCTGAGGAAAAAGACAGCAGAGTCTAAAGCTATCAGAAGCTTAAACTGAACTTGTATTGAAGAGTAAATTACCTTCCAGAGCGGCGACACAAAAGAAGCCAAACAGCCGTCAACATAAGACCAGAAAATTCTCTAGAGGGAATTTGGAAAGTAAAAGAACATTATTAATAGATATTATCCCATCATTTCTCTTTAATTGGCCGACAGCCTTTTATATATATATATTTTTTTTTTTTTTTTTTTTTTTTTTTTTTACAATAAGCAGGTACTATTTACCAGACTTTTTCCTTCTACTTAACTTTCCATTTCTATGCTGGGACACAGAAATCTGGGAACAGATTTCGTGCTCTGAAACCCAACTCATTTTGGATTATGTCACACCTTTTTATAATTTTTTTTTTTACTTTTATACTCTAAAGGCACATCTTTATTTTCGACATGAGCCTCAGCAAACCTGCCCTCCTCCTGCTGGAAGATCTGCGTCACTCGCGCCGCGTAAAGTCTCCATCCTAACATGAAGATAGCTGCGCTGGAGATCATCAGGTGGAGATCAGCAACGCGCCTCCAGGGCAAAGCTTCTGGAATTAAAACCACAAATAAACATATAATGTTTCCATCTCAGCCACGAGGTGGCGCTGTTGGAACTAATACATGTTCTGTAACGGTGCAGAGTCCAACCACTTGTCCTCAAGAGTCCAAAACAGGAAAGAGGAAGAAGTTTCTGTGCAAGCTATGCGCCTCTCCTGCCTACCTGCCACATGAGGTCTGAAGCCAATAAAAGCACAGAGGACAGCAGGAACTGCGTAACCCACCTGGAACAGAAACACGTCAAGTACAACCAGCAACCCGGGGGAAAATACTGCAAAGCCGCTAAACCTACCATCCACAAACCTGCGTCTGGATCATTGCTCTGGAACAGAAGATCGGGACATGGCACTGTTACCATTTAAAGAGCAAACACAGAGCAAACACTCGTTTATCAAGCGCTAACCTGCACATAGGAAGCCAGAGCAAAGAACACAGACATTACAACGTTACTTAATCGCCAAACTACAGAAAGCCATGAGATCTGCTCACAAACTTCTCCCATCGTTGTTTGGAATCGTCCTTTTCTCCCCTCCCCGCCCGGGCCTCCGGGACGTACAGGCACCAGTCAGCAGGCGCACAAACCGTCTCTGCACTGACGAGGGTCCGTTCGATATTCACTTCTTCAGCTGAAAGATGCGGAGTGGAGAACGCCTTTTTATTGCACGAACGATTTAACGGTCATATTATTTTAGATTAATAGAAAAAATGATAATGACCTAGATATTTGACTCAAATGACTCCAACCGACGGATGTTTGGCTAAATAAATCTCATTCTGCTCTTTTAAGGACGTTGTGGAAATACGTTGTAATGGCTTTTGCTGTGAAAATAAGATCCAACCACAATTACAAAGTTGTCACAAAATTGGTAACCAAAATAAAATTGATAAAATAATTGATAACATGTAGTAATATATTTCAGAAAATTTCTTTATTGTCAAATCACATCAAAGCCTGTTGGTGTAGCAAGTTTGAAGCTATTTCCCACTGACTAAAAATAGAAACGTAATGTAAATTCAATATAATACAGCATAAATATTGCTATGGTTAAATAAATAAAGCAAGTCAAGTTTGTGGAAACATAACCTGTAATTGGAAACAAGTAATAAACTTCTAGCAAAATAAAGGTACAGATAAATAAAAAGAATATCAGAAAATTATGTCAGATTAAAAAGAACCTTAAAATTCAATTTGAAAACAAACAAATAGCTTAGAAGGAAGTTTTTAAAAATTCTTTGAAGTTGGAAGCTGGAATAAACAATTTTCAACTTTGTTATAACACACATTACTTACTTTAATTATTGGGTTTGGAGTTTTATGTTAAATAAGTTATTTGGAAAAGTGTTTCTTCCGGCTGAGTTAATATTTAGTAACGATGCTAATTATTTGTATTTTTTATTTATTTTAGGATCTAAAATACATTTCCATATTAGTATTTTATTACATTATTTTAAAATGTTAAATCAGATAATCGGTTACTCAGTATTAAAGTATTTTTTGCTTGAGTAAGATGCGCTTAGTAGTTTTACTGCATGTTGGGTGACCTGGTATTGTGTTTTATTTTGAAAGAGCTGCTATGAAACATCCGGTCCCTCCTCGGCTAACAGCTGCTGCCTTGCTGCGGTTTGTGGGTGTTGAAATGTCAGCTGATTGTTAGCCCGTCTAGCTAGCTTAGCTTTGCTGGGTGTTTGTTTTTGTCACTAGCTAGCCTGCCTCTCACGTAGACCCGAGCCTGAACGCGGGTCTACTTATTTCACCGACTTATTCTCTTCTTCATTCGTCGTCTGCTTCGTTTCGCGGGGCTCAGCCGCCGTCAGTGCTGCTGTAATTTCCACAGTAGCAGGGAGGAAAAGGGAGTGAAGTTGCTGTCCGAGTCTCTCTGCATTGCAGCCCCTGGCGCTGCTAATGGAATTCAAACACGCAACAATGGCGACTCCTGGTTCAAACAGTTCAACGACAGGCAGCGGCAACGCGGGATCCGTCACGCACCACTACCAGCAGCCGCAGCAGTCCCAGCACACCGCAACGATGAGCAGCATGCAGGGTAAGCGGGGAGGCTCCCATCCCGCTGCCGTGAAGGTTAACGCTAGCACGGCTAACCCGGGGAGGCTACTCCCTGCACTGGCGGATGTGTCACATTTTGCACAATGAGTTAGCAGCTTTATAATTACATAACTGACTGAAATGGGAACAAAGCTTCCAGATGATCTGGGGGATTTACTGAGGGGCTTTGCTGTTAATTTTTTAGATTTGGATCTGGCGCTTCGTTTTAGACTGTTCCTTACAAAATAGCCCTTTTTATTTGCTAATTCTCTTAATTAATATTTATTGGATGTGGCTGAATGAGATCAGAATAATCTGTGCTGACCTGAACTATAATTGGTTTTTGTTTTCATCACAGATTAGTTTGATTTGATTGAATTGGAACAAAAAATGAAAATAAGGTTTATTCTGGATCCTGGAGCTGGTCTGAACTGCATCGACCTGAATGTGTTCAACTGGAAGCTAACTGGGTTTGTGTGTGAACTGAATAGGAATCAAAGTGGATTTAATCTGTGTACAATTCTAATCTTTTCTGCATTAGTGTGGATTGCAGTAATTTATAATGAACTTACTCGTATGTACCTGGACTTTGACTAGAAGACTCAGGGGAGGATTAGTCCATTTAAAATTACAGTCCAGTTCATTCGCAACACAAATTGGGATCTATGCTAAAGCCTTTATGTTCAGACCTGATTAACTGGACTTTAATACGTTGAATTGAATCAAATTAAAACACAAAATAATAAAAAAGTCTGTTTCTGGTATTGATTTTGATCCTGGGGTTTTAGTGGGCTGTAATGAACTGGTTTGAACTGAACTGCATATATCTTCATCTAAACTGTGTTGAATTGAATCTAAACGGATTGAACTGGAATGTCTTGAACTTTGCATCAGATAATAAACTGAATCGACTTATTGTTGGGTGGAGGTGAATTGGAACCAGCTTATTCTAGTGATTTTACTTCCATTTAAATCCGTTTGGTTCAGTTTAATTGGATTTTCCTTTCTTGGATAAATTGGACCATTCGATTAGCCTGACTTCACTTTGAAAAACTGAACCTAAACATGTTCATTCATAAAACCACCTGATGCTCCATTCACTTTGTTTATGTTTCTCTATTTTAAATAAATATTATCTTAATTAGGAATAATTCCTATTCCAGCCTGCAGTTTGCTTCAGTCGTATGAAATCTGGTTTCATCCGTTCATAACCAAACAGAACTTATTCCAGAGAGACTGAATGAATCAGCAGGTCTGAGATGCTGCTTATGTTACATTTCAGTATTTTAATTTCATCTGAATTTTATTTTCCACCTGAACTCAGGTGAGTTTGGTGAGTTTTTTGTGTTTCCAGCGGATTTGAAGCTGAAGCTTTGAGCCGCTTTGTGTTTCAGATTAACTTGGGTTCTAATTCTGCCACGGTTCTGTTTTCTATGCAAACTGTGTCTTGTTTTAACTTTCAGAGTCCAACACCTGCTGGAGATGTCAGAGTGAAACAGGTACACACACTGCCGTCTCACCTGCTGCAAGATGGAAAGAAAAACTTTCTCTATTTTTAAAATCTGCTGTTTGATGACTGCAGCTAAGCTACATGATAATATTAATCAAATTGTGTTGACTCTTGGTTTATATTCCTCTGACTGTTTCGTTTCTTAATCCTGCTTAATTTTTGCTTCCTAACTCCTGATGTGATGCTGACCGATGGTGAGCTGCCCGGAGAAAACAAAACACGTTTTTCCATCTTCTTCCTTTTCTCCTTTTTGTTTTGTTTTACCTGCTGCTCATGTCTTCCTCTCATTTCCCTCCATTTCATCGCGGTCCGCTGTCTGCAGACTTACAGGTGCATGCTAATGCATTTCCTTTCATCAAATGCATTCTGTCTGCAAAAAGATCCTCTAAAGACGCTGCAGAGCAACGCAGATTTCTGAAAATATGTTTTTAAATCTGAGCCATAAAACCAAAGAGGCAAATTTATAGCAACAGACTCGGATGTCTACCTGACAAAGCAGTCTCCTGCAGATTGTTAAAAAGAATAAAAGCTTTCTTTTCACCTCTAGGGTTTCAGATAAACCTGTCTGGAGCTCACCCAAGTAAGCCAAACCTCTTTTGCTTCAGCACCAACAGCACTCATCTCTTTCTTTCCGCCTGACACTTTGGTATGGAGGGAGTCTGTCCTGCTGTTCTGCACTAATCCCAGCCTAATCAGCCCGTTGGTCCATGGAGGCCTGAGCCGCCAGCAGCTGGGCTCCACAGATTTTCCCGACTCTAAGCAGACAGCTGCAGCATGCACAGAACCAGCAGATCTGCTCTGAATGGCCTCAGCTCGCATTCAGGTGTTGGTCCCAGCAGATCTCTGGCTGCTCTCTGTGTGATGGAGGCCTCCGCCAGCTCCACTCTTTCAAACCCCAACTCTGGTTTCCAGTGTGCAACTAACAAGCAGCACAAGTGTTTGCTTGTCCTGTTTTGTGTCTGGTGTTTGGGTTTGGGTCCACCCAGCTACCCTCTTGTTTGGTGAAAACGCTGAAGTTGTCGTTCCAAGCGCTGTTTGGCCTTTTCCTGCACACAGTCCTGTGGTGCAAACATTCGATTCCAGGTGAAATCAAAGCAGTTAATCTTGCATGTTTCCATCGTAATGTTTTATACGTTTATCTCTGTTTCTTGTTTATCTTTCCACTTTGTGTTTGCATTCAGGGTGAAGTTCAGCATGCTGTGTTTTTGTTGCAAAGAGTCGGGGTGTAAATGAAGTGATAAAACAATCCGTTTCTAAATATCCTTATTAAAAATCAGAACATTATAAAGTACACCAGTCCTGCAGCAGATGCTGCTTTTGAAATGTTCACTCATTCACCACCATTTGGATTCTTATCCAGGTGCTACGCGCTAAATAAAAACGGTTTAGTGAAAAAGGATTCGCTTCTCTTTGTTTTGGACACTTAAAGTTTTAGATCGTCAAACAAAATGAATATTATAATTTTTTACATATATTTTTAGTTTTTAAATGTACAGTCAATTATGCATATTAGCATGCTAACACTTAATATTATAAAACTGTTAGCTTTAGCCTACATTAGCTCTGCCACTAACATTAACATGTTTAGTAGCATGCAGGTGTGAGTGTTAGCAATTTACCTATAACAAATTGGAGGTAACTTTACATTAAACATTAGACAGTAGTTTTAGGACAACATGCTAATACTAAGTTTAACATTAGCTTTAATTAGCTACGTCTCTGTGCCAGTTTGCCGCTTGCAACTCAAAATGTGGTAAACATAAAAAGTCTCTAAATGAAGCCAGTTTAATCTTTTTTATGTCTGTGGTTAAGCCATTGGTGTTATCACACTAATGCTAGCACTAATGTTAGCATTAGCAGAAACGTGCTACCATTTGTATATCATAGCATCTGATATTCATTGACTGTGGTCTTAAATTGAAACTACATTTTTTTTATTAATTGTGGTCTTTTTTTTTTTTTGCAAAATCTGATGGCTAGCAAGGCCGGCTAGTGGGGAGCAGCCGGTGGTGTTGGAAATAATAATTAAATTATGCTAGTTTTAACTTTAAGCATGTTTAAATATTAGACAGGTCAACATTGCCTTGAGTAGGACTTAATTTTAAGTTAGATTTATATTTATGGCTCAATCAACATAATCTGATCAGTAGAAGATAATTGTGCCAGTTCTTATATCCAAATCAGCTTTTTGATATTCTGGGTTAGAGGACGGCTCTGAGCCATCAGCCTCCTGCTAACAGCTGTTCTGGGACAGCAGGAGGGGGTCTGTAGAGATAACCGTTCCCTGAACCCATATAAGGGTTGGGCTCCTTTGTCATGTGTTTGTGTAGGAGGACACCTGGAGAGATTCTAGGGTCTCACACAGAGGTGTGAAATGCTGCTTTTCTCAGGACCCACCAGGCCCAGCAACAACAGTTTAGAGCATCTTCCCTTTGAAATGTGAAACTCCTTGTAGTCAGGGGAGCAGGAACCTCCCAGACTGCATACATTAGAGAAGAGACACACCTTCCTTTAAAAGTTTCAGAGCTAAAATAATGAATCAGATCATTGGGGTGCGGAGGCACCGGCGCTCTTGGTCTTTGTATTTGTCCATTTTTCTGTTTCTTTCAGGTGATTGATGTTGTCTTGTGGTTTTGAGTTTCTGATGATTCTGTTGCTCTTGGTGTGATTTGATGCATTTGATTGGATAAACTCTGGATGTGTCTGCAGTGGAACCGTAGATTGTGTGTATGTGCTTTTTGCCCTTACGCACGGGGGACCCTCGACCCGGGAACGAGAGGAGAAAACAAGCTAAAGGTTTTAATAATTATCCTCTCAACAGTGGCTAGCGGAACTGGTAGCTAGCGGAGCTGGTGGCTAGCGGAGCTGTTGGCTAGCGGAGCAGTTAGCTAGCGGTGCTGGTGGCTAGCGGAGCAGTTAGCTAGCGGAGCTGGTGGCTAGCGAAGCTGGTGGCTAGCGGTGCTGTTGGCTAGCGGAGCTGGTGGCTAGCGGAGCTGGTGGCTAGCGGTGCTGTTGGCTAGCGGCTGAAACTCTGTTGTGAACGTGTTTAAATCGTTGTGTGTTTGTACAGTGAATGAATGAATGAACACTTCAATGACCTAGACAAACATTTAGTATAGTTTCTAATTATTCTATGCATATTTAATGAATCCTAATCTTCCCAGTTTCTTTAAATAGAATGTTAATGTATTGATTCTCATATGGCAGCTTTGACTTTATCGACTTTAGAAATGTTTTAACGGCTCCATCTGTAGCTGAAGACGTTTCTGATCTGTTTGCTTCTTACGCCCCTTCTCTCTGGAAATCATCCCATCCTGGAGTTTCAGTAAATGTTCCTGCACTCATCTTTTAATCCTTCTGCCTCAGTTTGTGGTTTTTGCATTTTAACATTCCTGCTTTTCCTTTTGGACGACTGGTTTTCGTTTTGCTCTGCTCTTTGTTTGCTTCGCTTGTGAAACTTTCTCCTGCTGCTCAGGTAAACGCAAAGCGCTGAAGCTGAACTTCGCCAACCCGTCCATCAAACCCTCCACCAGATTCTCCCTGAACACGGCCGGACCTCCGTTCCAGAACCCGCACATGTGAGTGAGCCGGCCTTCGTGTTGAGACCCCGGCCGTGTTTGATGCTCAGCGCCCGTTGTTTCCTCAGAGAGAGGCTGAGGACCCACAGCATCGAGTCTTCGGGGAAGCTGAAGATTTCCCCCGAGCAGCACTGGGACTTCACCGCCGAGGACCTGAAGGATCTGGGCGAAATCGGCCGAGGGGCGTATGGCTCCGTCAACAAGATGGTGCACAAGCCCAGCAACATGATCATGGCCGTGAAGGTGATGATCATGTTGAAATGTTTGTTTCAAACAAGTAAAACGTCACAGCGAAAATAAAATGACACAATAATGCAATAAAACATTCTCAGAGTAATAAACTTTAAATTAAACATTTACTTCTGGAGCTGGGAGACATTTTAAAAAACAGTTTTTGGAGGAAAGAGAGATGATAAATCATACTAATGGAAATTATTGAGCTAGTTTTAATTTGAGATTATTTGGTTTATTGGTTAATGCATCAGGCCTACTTATGTCACATCCTATAATCCAAATGATTTCTGTAGAATGAATTTATCATGCAGGCTGCACCGGGATTATTTAACCACGTTCATCTTTAACAAAGCAAAAAAATCTTTTCCTCTTCTTTATAATATATTTAAATTTCCTGTTTAATCTGCAGTAATAATAATCTGTTCCAGATTAAAAATGTTCTGCAATAAAGATTTTTAATTTGATGTTCTGAACTGATCTGTATCAGTTCAGAGTTTGAGCTCGTCCTTCATCCTGCCTCCTCAGACGGCACCAGAAACTAAAGCGCTTTGTGTTTCTGTCAGAGGATTCGGTCGACGGTGGATGAGAAGGAGCAGAAGCAGCTGCTGATGGACCTGGACGTCGTGATGAGGAGCAGCGACTGTCCGTACATCGTCCAGTTCTACGGCGCTCTGTTCAGAGAGGTCAGACACGTCCCACGTGCGGACCGTCCCACGTGCGGACCGTCCCACGTGCGGCCGTCCCACGTGCGGCCGTCCCACGTGCGGCCGTCCCACGTGCGGCCGTCCCACGTGCGGCCGTCCCACGTGCGGGCCGTCCCACGTGCGGGCCGTCCCACGTGCGGACCGTCCCATGTCCTGTCTTTGTTTCAGGGGGATTGCTGGATCTGCATGGAGCTCATGGCTACCTCGTTAGACAAATTTTACAAGTTTGTGTACGGCTCGTTAGACGACGTGATTCCAGAGGAGATATTAGGAAAAATCACTTTAGCAGTAAGTTTGCTTCTGTGTTTTATTGTTTCTTTTCACTAAATTTCTTCTGGTAATTTGTGGTTTTGGTCTGCAGACTGTGAAGGCACTAAACCACTTAAAAGAAAACTTGAAGATAATCCACCGAGGTAAGCGTCTCAGCTGCTCAGGTTTCAGCCGTTAGCTCTTCGCTCCTCACGTCCGTCTCTCCGCTCAGACATCAAGCCGTCCAACATCCTGCTGGACAGAAACGGAAACATAAAGCTCTGCGACTTCGGCATCAGCGGCCAGCTGGTGGACTCCATCGCCAAGACCAGAGACGCCGGCTGCAGGCCGTACATGGCGGTGAGTGACCAGCGGCGGCTTCCAGGCCTGCAGGCTCTGCCCGTTTCTGCCTGTTTCTTAAATAACATCAATGTTTTATAACTTCAGCCAACATTTAGTTTCTTTTGTTGCAACTTATCAGACAAGCAGGTTGTTTTTATGGATTTTTCAAAAATTCAGTTGTAGATGTTTTATTAGATGATTGGACATTTAACAGCTACAGAGTTTTATCTGCAGCGTTTCAGCAAAAATACTTTCCTTTATATTCCAGTAATAATCATAAAGTTACACGATTAAAGTCTCAAACTTGTGAGAATAAAGTCTAAATAATCAGAGAATAAAGTTGTGATAAATCAAGAATGAAGTTTTATAAGAATAGAAATCTGAGGAGTTGCTTCTGCGTTAAGATGAGGGACTTTCAGTTTGACCGATGAGGAAATACTTTCTCTGTTAAAACATCCTCATCAGCAGCAGAACTTTAAAACATTTGAAATAAGGCATCTGGTTTTGTTTGGGTTTTGGACTGAAGGATTTTATAGAACCATATTTGACCAAGAAATCCACAAATGAGTCTAAAAATGTCTGAAACTTGCAGTGATGAAAACCATATTTCCTGCAAAAAGTTGATCTGGACTCTCAGTCCGGTCCAGGCTCTGACCTCATCGGCTGGTTGCAGCTCCGCTGGCTGCAGCCCGCCCGGCGTTCTCTGCTGCGGTGCGGCGGCGCCTGCTGAGCTCAGCCTGCAGGAATCCCAGCAGCAGCTTCCTGTCTCCACCTGGCACCAGGTGTGCCGATCCGGCTGCTGACTTATTGTCTAGAAATGTTGCAGCTCAAACCGTGGATGTTCTCTTCCCATGATGCTGATTGATAACACTTTGTTCCTCTAGAGTCGTGTTTTCATTTCAGACTCACTGAGAAAAAATCAGGTTATTGCATAACAATATAAACCACCACCTGCCGTAAAACCACATTTATTAAAGTCAGCTGCAGTAAATCGACCTGAACTTCTTCTAAGTCTTAAAGAAACAGGAGAATCCATGAAGTTTCTGTCTCTGCAGGGAGCTTTGACTGAAACTATTAATGCAAATTCACTCATTCACAAAGTTTGCTCTGACCTTGATTTGATCTGACCAGTCACCTTATGGTTTCTGTATTTCCTCTGTTTCTGACCAATCGCTGCCTGAGTTTCAGCCAATCCCCTTCATTCGCCTCCTAATGTAACTTCCTGTTTCACAGTAAAAGTTTCCTTTTATTTATTCCTTTATTGGAAAAAAACAAACATTTTGAGACATTCACACCTGGAGTTCTTCCTTTGACCTTTGACCCCTCCTCAGGACCTGAATTTGTATTAAGGTTGATATTTTATTGTAAGAAGGTATTTGAAAGTCTTTGCATGTTAGATATTAAATATGTTAAAATCTGTTTTTTGGAAGACGATGTGCAGCATTTCAACTTTTTTGTAAAAACTAAACTAGATTTTAACTTTGCAAGTTAAAAATAAAAATTGCCACAAAATCAGTAATTCTGTGTGGAACCGGTCCCAGAGACTGTCTCCCAGAGACCGTCTCCTCGAGACCGTCTCCCGGAGACCGTCTCCCCGACCCGGACGGAATGACGGGGGCTGAAGGTTTGAAATGTGTTTGATACTGTAGAAGGTAAACGGATCCAGTTTGGAGCTGCCTGAATCTGTCTGGATCTGCAGATCAGTAGATCATCCCTCCATCCATCTCCACTCGTCCGGGTCGGGTCGCGGGGGCAGCAGCCTCAGAAGGGAGGCCCAGGCTTCCCTCTCCCCTCTTCCAGCTCCTCCGGGGAACGTTCCCAGGCCAGCCGAGAAACATCGTCCCTCCAGCGAGTCATAAATGAAACGGATCTGATCTGGGCCGTTTCCTCGCCGGTGATTCGCACTGATCAGATGTTCGACTCCTTGCAGCGAAGCAGAGCAGCCGGTTCTGCTGGCTGACCTCAGCAGCTATTTCAGGCCTTTAACTAGGCCAGTGAGGCGCTTCCTGCGCTCACTTTCTCAGCTGCAGCTGCTCTGCAGAATAAGCTGCATGCGTCTGAGAGGATGAGGCATCCTGCGGGCTGCAGATGGAAACCTTCATGCTCATAACTCATCTGCTCTCCAAAGTCCAGAATAATGTGAAACCTTCCGAGGATTGACTGTGTTTGTGTTTTGACGTTTCTCCAGCCGGAGCGGATCGACCCCAGCGCCTCCAGGCAGGGCTACGACGTCCGCTCCGACGTCTGGAGTCTGGGAATCACACTGGTGAGTTCATCCTGCTTTGGTGCTGCTGGGGAAACGCCGACAGGCGGAACCAGAGCTGGATCAGCCTCACCGCCGCATCAGGGGCGTCTGCAGCCGATTGCTGGTTTCTGACAGCGGATCCTCTGCTGGGTGAAATAATGAGATTATCTGAAATCTGAGCGATTACAGCTTCCTGATGCTACGGCAACCAAACTGATCTGAGACGATGTTTTATTCACCCAACCACATGAAACCATTAATGTGCTCATCCATCCCATAATCACTCATCAGTTCCCAGAACTGGATGTTGGAAGTGAAACGTCTCCCTACATTATACTGTCTTTATGTTGGACTGAAGTTTTCTTTGTTAGCTTCTAGATAAAACCAGAACCAGACTAAAGTTTGTTTGACCTGCAGCTGCAGTAAAACTTTATTAAATATAGTAACGATGCTGTCTGTCTCTCTCTTTCTCCATCTCTCTCTCCATCTCTCTCTCCCTCTCTCTCCATCTCTCTCTCCATCTCTCTCTCCTCTCTCTCCATCTCTCTGTCTCTGTCTGTCTCTGTGTCTCAGTACGAGCTGGCCACAGGACGGTTCCCCTACCCCAAGTGGAACAGTGTGTTCGACCAGCTGACTCAGGTGGTGAGAGGAGACCCGCCGCAGCTCAGCAACTCGGACGAGAGGCGCTTCTCCCCAAAGTTCATCTCCTTTGTCAACGTGTGGTGAGAAAACTGAAACACAGCAACAGCTTCTGTGCTCTTCTGCCCTCTGCTGGGCACCGATGGGAACTGGCCCTTTTCTTTGTCATTTCCAGCCTTACAAAGGATGAATCCAAGAGGCCAAAGTACCGAGAGCTTCTGGTAGGTTTGGGTTTATTGAAATTAGAAACATGGTGAGAATTTGTTTTCATTTCTGAATTTTCCTTGAATCCAGAGAGACCCGTTCATTCAGATGTACGAGGAGCGCTCTGTGGACGTGGCCGGATACGTCTGCAGGATCCTGGACCAGATGCCGGCCTCTCCCAGCTCCCCCACATACATGGAGTGAAAGCCGGACAGGAAACCGTCCAGCAGCAACAAACGCAGAAACAAATCTTTGTGTAAAATTGCTTGGTCCCCTTATTGCAGTGTTAAGAGAAAAAAAGCACCGTAACGATTCAGTCTGTATATATTCCTGCACTTCTGTTTCTCTATTGTTCACATAGACACCCCCCACACACACACACACACCTACACCCCCCCTCCCCCCCCCACACACACACACTAGGAGCTGGATCAGTCAGCTGTTGTTGGCATCAGTGACTTCCAGGACAAATTATGTGGAAATTGTATTTATGGAACCAAAATGATGTGGACTGGAATCATCCTGGCCGTTTCCTGCTCCACCTGCGACCCTGAAGGCTGCGATGCGTTCAGGCGTCGCAGGACGCGCCATGCTGATGAATGAATAAAGACAGGAGAAAGAAACGGCGCCTTCTGTCTTCTTTCCTCTGGAAATGCTTTAATTTCACATCTGAATAGGGAAAATCTGGCCCATATTCAAGATTTGGGTCAATAACTGTGACACTGCAGAAACGACAACATTACGCAACTTAAAATGACTAAAATAAATTCAGCAGATGGAAACATGCTAATTAAAAAGGTTTTCAATGAAATAACCTTTTGCTTTGTGATGAAGTGAATTTTCAGCCATATTAAAATAGATGCATTTGGAAAAACTAATGGAAACATTCGGCGTCATGCAGTCATGTGACCAACAGCCGGATGTTACTGCTGGTGAAAACGAGGAAGATGACGACAGGAAGTAGCAGGAGGAAGTTTGGTTCCTTCGCTCCACCAGACCTCAGCAGCTCAGTGATGAGAAGCTGCTGCTGATGAGACGTCTCCTCTGATTGGCTGATGAGCTAAGCGCCACCAGGGCTGAATTATCTCAACTTTACTTATTACTTATTGTAAGACGGGTGAAAATAAGTGATTTTTTTTTTTAAACCAATCTGAAAAGTGTGGAGTGAATTTCTGTTAAACTGGATTAGAAAAACATCCCACAGCATGATGCGTCCACCGCCATGTTTCACAGAGGGACGGTTTGGTAAAGGCAGGGAGTTTTTGTAATCTGATCTTTTATGGCTCCTTCTCGCTGTTTGCTTTTATTTAGGGGCATCAGAGTAAAGGAGCTAAATCTATTTTTATGTCGCACTATTCAGCTGTAAATGTTGAAAACAGTAAGTTTTTAATCATCCTCAACATTGTGCTGGTTTGTTCTGTTTTTATGTGATGTGAAAACTTTAGTGAGGCGAAACATGGAAAGTGACAACAGCTGCACTTCCTGTTGGGTTTTAGCAAATCATTTCTGCCTCTAATAATGAAAAGATGCTTAGATTTTATGTTTTTAATTAATTGAAATCTTACAAATAAGAATAAATTGTATAAACGTTTGAATAAATTAGAATAGAATTGCAGAGATTTTCTAAACACGCTTCATCACATGACTGGTCCTGTAGATTGATCTCGTTGAAATGCTCTGTGCAGATTATGAGGAGATTGCTGGAATAATTGGCTGCAGTCAGGAGATAATGAAGTCTTTGTACTGCTGCTCCGGCTGCTCTTCAATGTATTTCTTTATGTACCAGCAGGAGATTCGAGCCTTCAGCTTCTCCTCAACCAGGAAGTCCAAGGCTGCCTACAACACAGGAAAACACAGGAGTCACACTGAAACCGTCCCTGAAGGAACCGGACAGAACCTGGGCTGCAGAGTTTCACCTGGGACAGGACAGCAGCAATGCCTTGACCTCGAAATGTTTCAGGAACGAATGTGGACATCAGGTCCACCTCCTTCTGCCCGGTGAACCTGTAGTGCAGCACGGCGCATTCACTGTCCCCTGGGAAAACAGAAACACACTTCACTGGGTCAATGTGCAGCAATACCTTCAGTAAAAACAGAGGATTTAATTTAAAACGAGGCCAAACAGACCTGACACTGCAAAAGCAGAACCTTGCCAGGTAATTTTGGGTTGTAGTGCAAATACCTCAGGACACGAGAAAAAGAACAAAACTGACTAACTTTACAGCAAGAAAAAGGAGCTTGTTTTATATCAGCAATTCCTTCATGCTGATTTTAAAAGAACTAGTTCCACTTTAAAATGTGGAAAATGTATTATTAGTGAAATATTTTTGATCAATATTATGAAGCTACTGACTTAACCAAGCTCATATTTCTTGATGAAAAGTTACTTGTTAGTCTTATTTCAAATCTGCTAAGATATTTGCGCTTTAACTAGACCAGGAATACTTGGTCTAGTTTAACACGTTGTGTTTTTACAGTGTACAGAATCTGTTCTATGAAAGTTTAACCTTTAACCTCTCCTTTAAATTAGATCCAAAATAATCTAGTAGCTGTGCTTCTTTTCTCCACAAAACGCATTGAATGTGTTTTATGCCTCTCATTCATGAGCCGAACCAGTGAATTTAACATGCAAGTCATGCAGACTTGGCTTCAACATAAATTGTTAAAACAGACGGTATCTTAAAATTACATGAATCTAAACGTAATTCGGCTGAATTACTGCATGAAAACAACTGAAATTTAGCGGCGGAAATAAGAATGTGAATGTTTCTGTTGGAGATGATTTAATCCATGTTTCGTGAGGCCAGAAGTGGAGCCGCGGCTCCCCTGGTGGGTCCGGGTGGGTCCGGGTGGGTCTGCCCCGCTGCAGGGCCGCGGCTCCCCTCTGCCCCGCTGCAGAACCTTCTCTCCGGCTGAGTTCACCTTCGCTGCCCGTCGTGACCGTGAAGCGTCGGTTCTGTCGGTCATGTTGGACCTTAAACCGTCCGCTGCCGCTGGAGGAGGCGGTATGGCAGGAAACGGCCCGGTGAGTCAGTCCAAAGAGTCGAGAAGTTATTCTTAAGGCCATTTCACGTACAAACACTCCGCACATGCGCAGTGTGGTCACAACCGGTCGTTCTGCAGTTTGTCCGCCAGAGGGCGCAGAACACGCAGAAATCAGTGATGCACTTTTGACCTCCAAAGTATTTTATATTTAGAAACAAACCATGACAGATATTTATATTTGTAATATATAAAATCACACTGAATGAATAGGAACAATCAGTGATTTAAAAAATAAAATTCTATTTTAATGTGTAACCTTGAAATTGAAATAAATGAAACAAGATGTAAAATAGTCTTTAAATGTTCACCTTAAACAAAGAACAAAAATCATGTTTTCATATTTTGACTGAAGAATAAGATGAATCAAACTCAATACAGACTTAAACATAATATGTTTGAATTAAAATGAGTCATTTGATCTTTATTAAAGTTTTTCATTTTTAATCAAAACAAAATTGACTTGAAAGAAAAATAAAACTTTTCATTTGTTGTTTTAAAAAATCTAAAATGTGTCTGTAGGTGTAAAATAATGCGTAAACTAAATCAAGAGGCTTTTTATTTAAATGTAGACATTCATTTAGTTATTTTAAATACCTTTGACAATATTTAATTGTCATCACCTTCATTTACCTTTTACAATCTCAGAAAGTTAAATACCTGCAGTGTATATGAATAAAGTTTTTACCCAGTGAAGGTAAAAATACTAAAACAGACAGAAATGAAAGGAACCAGTTCAAACATTTTCCACAAAATGCTGCACAACTCAGCAGCATTTTTACATTGTTTTACACACCTAACAGTTCAGGGCAGTTATGATATAATACCAACACAAATAACCAAACAGGATCATAAACCAGGGTAATGATGTCAGTGGAGCAAAATCACTTCATGTCATTTCAACCGTAAGCCGTCAAAAGGTCACTGATCCTCACATGTTCTCAGAGTTTTTCACGCCTGCAGCCACCACAGCGAAGAAAACGTTGGGGAAGAACGATCTGGCATAAATGGCCATCTTGGGAAGCGAGGGAGCGATTAGCACTTCTTTCCTCTTGCTGCTCAGCGTCCTGACGATCTCGGCGGTGACCTCGTCTGGAGAAACGCCGCGAGGCGTCCTGGTGAACAGCCCTGCAGACAAAACAGCTTCTGAACCTGAACATGGTTTGGGTTTAAACCTCTGATGTTACTCACAGGGCCACAGCAGGGACGTCGAGGCGGCCGCTGGCGCCGCTGCAGCCTCCGGCGCAGAGCAGCTGATGAAGGTGTGGCTGATGGTGCTGACGGAGACGCCGAATTCCTCCACCTCGGCTCTCAGGCAGTCAAAGAACGCTTGGACTGCATGTTTGGAAGCTGCGTCTGGAAAAAACCTCCTCAAATCAAAACCTCTGACCAAACATGGCAGGTTTTCAAGTAGCAAACTTTAACTAGGACATAACCGGATTCCCATGCAACACCTACGTCTCTAAAAGTCTCTGTTCAAACTGAAGGTTTTTGAATAATTGACATTTCCACCTTTAATATGAATTTATTCTGTATTATTCAGCTGAAAAAACAAGTGAATCTAAGAGAAAAGTAAATGAGTCAAGCCAACGTCCTGCTGTTGGACCGCCGGTTTGTCCTGGACTCTGTCTTCTAAGGACGTTATAATGTAGTTTATTTAATGCATTCTTATACTTACTGTAATGTTGGGGAAAATCACTCATCTTCCACCCTGACAAACTGACCCCAGAGCATGATGCTGCCACCACCGTGCTCTTTTGATTTCTGCACCAAACCTTGAATCTTGTGACTAATTTGAATAATGACCTTAGTAATGAGGACATTCGCCACAGTTGAAAGCAATCTGAACCTTTATGAGGAGCTGCTACAATGAATCTGGTTTTCATAACTGATGATGTTGGAGCTGGTGATGAATGTTGTGCACTAGCCAGCTCATCTTGGTGGCTGCCTTAGGAAGTGATGCTCTGAGTTTATCGTTTATTTCCAAACTCACATGCGGTGCGGAACGGCACGGCGATTTTCCCCTGGATGCTGTTGACCAGCAGCAGGTGACCGCTCCTCCTGGAGATCATGGAGGGCAGCACACCTGAAGCAGACGTCACATCACCACAGGAATCAAATAGGAGTCAGGTTAAACACGTTCCAGTCAGCTACCTTTAGCCAAAGTGATGGGTCCAAAGTAGTTGTTGTCCATGAGGAGCTTGTCCGTCTCCAGAGACAGACTCTGCGCCGGAGCCTTGACCTTCATGCTGCTGTTGAAGATGAGGATGTCCAAGCAGCCGTAGCAGTCCAGAACCTCAGCCACGGCCTCCGCCATGCTGGCCATGTCTCCAAAGTCCAGCAGCACCAGCTTCGGAGGGAAAGTCTGAGGACAAGGACACAACTCAGTGTTTAGTTCCAGGAGCTAAAAAATTCACAATTCAGCTCTTTTTCTGAGGTCCAGGTTGAAAAAATACCTCTACGTCTATTGAATAGTTTGAAGTCAATGTTGCAGTTTATCGTGTATTCACTGAATGCTAGAGTCCACTGACACTCAGACTGAAAACGTTACCGCCAAAATCACATCTGCAGGACGGTCAAACCTTAGAAACATTTAGAGAACCTGAAAACAATAAAACCACATCAAATCTGACGTCATGTGCAGTACTGAGGGAGGCCGCCAGAGGGCGCTGTGGGCCGTAGAAAGCTCAGTGGAAAGCAAGAAGAAAAAAAGGAAACTCTGTACTCAATTTCTTATCATAAAATGTAATTTGTTTTCTACGGAGCCCCTAAGGGGACATGGAGAAAAAAGAGAAAGAAAAAGAAATCCTGACTTATTTTCTCGAGATCCCGACTTTTTTTTTCTTTTCGCGGGATCTCGAGAAAATAAATCGGGATTTCTTTCCTTTTTAATTATTTTTCTCCATGTCTCCTTAGGGGCTCCGTAGTTTTCCAATGATTATTAAAAGTATTGGATAAGATAATTGTTTAAAATGTTCCTTCTAACTGCACATAAGGAGAGATAACCTGCGCCAGGTTACAGCCACTTCCACCTGCAGCCCCCAAAACAAACAGTAATATTAAAACTCAACATGTAACAATGCAAAATGAAAGTAATCACCAACAAAAACAAACAAAAGTCACCTGAACATACAAAGACTACAGAGTAAATATTGACACTTATTTTACAATCTTGGTTAGAAAGAAGAAACAAATGTATGAGGCCGCTTTGCTCCTCAGCGAGTTTAGCGCAAATGGAAAAGTTTCTGTCCAGAGAAACACATCTGGACAACAGCTGCTCACAATCTGAAGTTATGAGGCAGGAATTATGCTGAATGAATGGAAAAGAAAACGATTGAATAGTGAATAAAAACGAGAAAAAGCATCTGCAGGTTTGTTTTGTGGTAGTTTTCTGTGCAGAAGTTAGCGCCGTCTGCAGTTTGAGAATCGCTGCATTACGCTGGTATTTTTTCCTTTCTCGTTTCTTGCTGGTTATACTGACTGCTGTGGGATCCGAAGCGTTTTCCAGTTCATCTGCAAGTTGTTCCAGCTTCTCCCAGCTTCTCCCACAGAGGATCAGCCTGGATCCGCCTCTGTGGAAAACAGCTGCGCACTCTGCGCACAAGAAACAGGAAAACGGGAACATTTAAACCGGCCTTCACAGGCCGGAGCGTTTTTATGCCTGTCTTACCTTTTCCCAGCCCAGATAAAGCATCTGTTATCACCACCACCTTATTGCGTACGGATGTTTTAGACAGCAGGCTGATAATGGCGCCATAGAGGTAAAACCCCCCCGCGGTCAGAACCACGACGCAGGGAACCACCAGGACGGTGGTGGTCCAAGTGGGGTCCATCTCTGGAGGGCCGTCCTGGAAAATCATTTTACTTTAGATATCCAGCAGGCATGTTGCATCAATGCTTGTGCTAAGCTACGATGGTTATTTTAGCCTAGCAGAAAATAAATGACATTGAGCAGAAAAGTTAACATAAACGTTAATTTCAAACCAAAACACTTCTATAATTAAATGAACATATTTCAGTAGTTTTTATTTTTACAGAATTTACTGAAACAAATGCTATCCTAGCTAAGCTAAGCTATCCTAGCTAAGCTATCCTAGCTAAGCTATGCTATCCTAGCTAAGCTATCCTAGCTAAGCTATGCTATCCTAGCTAGCAAATGTTACAGAAAGTAACATAGGAGGAATTAATGTCTCATTTCTGCTTGTATGCTGAATAATGAGCAGAAAGACAAAGAAATGCAGATTTCAAACTATTTCAAAAATACAAATTGAATTATAACAAATAATGTTTGCAAACCACCATTAATGCCATTATTGACATTACTTTATGTTTTCTTTATGGCAGAAAACATAAAGTAACTACACTCTGTTCAGTGGTTCTTCATATCTGTAGCTTTAAATAATTAAAAGTTTGATGAAAACAGGTATGAAAAACCCAGAACTAAAAGTGAGTGTACTTTTTGATTCCCATGAATGTCATGAAAGGTCATTGTAAATAATTGTTATATTATGTTTAAGCGAATTTGAAATGAAATGATTCTGATTTCAGTGGAAACATGGGATGAGATGGATGTTAAAACCGATTTAGTTTCTGCTGAGCAGATTCTCATCCCGTCGTCTCACCGTCTCTGACACATTGGATCTCATCTCAACTTCTACTATCATTTTTCTATGTAACTCTGAGCTCTTACGGTTCTGAAACAAAGACAGAAAACACATTTTAAACACAATCGAAACGAGAATACTGGCTGCATACAGAATAATACATATTTGTATAAATATAAAACATCTACACTTTGTAAATCATTAGCACCAATAACTTAGACATTTCTAAGGTAAAATCTTGATTTTTTTTAACCTAAACTTGATTGCAAAGATGCCATTTTGATGGCAAGTACTTTATAAAAGATCTTTTCTAAAATGACCGTATGCTGTCATGTTGCAGCCGCAGACTTTATTTTATTTTATTGCAATTTTATGATTTAAAAAAACACCAAAAGCAGAATTATTAGGTGGAATAAAAGTGAAACATGACTTTTTGTCCACCTGTGTTTCATTTAACCTCCAGCTGTTCTGTGAAGGCTTCAGCTGTTTTTAGAAAAATAATAATCAACAAACAGCATCGTGTTATTTTCCCTGGAAACTGGAACTTTTCATCACCGTTTAGGAAATACTTCCTTAAAACTTGCAACATATTGCCACAATGAAGTGAATGAAATTATTAGTATAAAGGCTCAGAGACGCTGGACGGCTGCAAACCGTTCAATCCAACCAAAGACTGGAAGTCCCAGAGCCAGAGTCCCAGAGCCAGAGTCCCAGAGCCAGAGACCCAGAGCCAGAGACCCAGAGCCAGAGACCCAGAGCCAGAGACCCAGAGCCAGAGTCCCAGAGCCAGAGACCCAGAGCCAGAGTCCCAGAGCCAGAGTCCCAGAGCCAGAGACCCAGAGCCAGAGACCCAGAGCCCAGCTCACACTGGAAGTGTCGTTCCACATTTCTCTCATCTAACATGATAAAACCAACAAGCAACAAGAAGCATCCAGCTGGAAACATGAAAATAACCTTTGGATTTGGAGTTATGCTGCCGAGCTCCAGTCGTTTGTCCAAGTTAAGCTCTCTATATATAAACCAGAACCAAAATAGATGCTGAACATTTCAGCGTCACCGAATCCTTCAACAGCTTGATTAGGAGGAAAGAAAGGAGTTTATCTTCTGCTCTGCTTTGTCCTTCTATATTCCTTACATTTCAGTTACAATGCAGGCACATTAAAGAGTTGACATTACGAGTAAGAGAGAGAGCTGAAGGAGTTATGGGGCTCCCACTCACTGTTTCCCAGGCGACTGCAGGTCTGATCCTCCTGAGGAGCTGGAGCTGCACGCCTCAGCACGGCTCCTCCAGCACGACAACTGGCCGGCCCTCCAGAGCAATACTTTGGGATCTTTTAATAGCTGCACAGCTGACTGGTTGTTCATGCCTGGAGTGACGGTCTGGGACGACGCGGCGATTCCCCCTGCTGCAAGACCAGTCCGCTGATCTCACATCAACATCTTCCTGCTAACCATTCATTTAGTAATCGATTATTATAAAAATTTTAAAACATTCTGCAGACTTTTCATTTAATTTTATACAATGTTAGAAATACATAAGAAAATGCTAATAATTCTATTCACTTCAAATAAGAAGATCAAAATACAATAACAGCGTTCCTTTCTGCTTGACTTAACATCAGTAAAATATTGAGCTCGTCTGTGAATATTTTTCATTATGGTATTAAAAGAATGTAAAAGATCTCTAATGGTTTTGTTGTTTTTTCCAGATTTTGAACCAAGTGAAGCTAAAACTATTTCAGCAGTTCTGGGTAGAACAGATTTATAAAGAAAGTAGTTCTTCACCATAAATTCAAAAAGTAAACATATATATATAGTTATAGTTCAGGTTTAATTACTGCTATGTTGTTCTTTTAATTCTTTTTAGAGTATGTATGGTATAGTCCATACATAAATTAGTTCAATCACAGTTAATCTAATTAACTATTTCAGTCCTACTTTAGTTTTTCATTTTTAAATTAAATATCTCAGCATATGTGCTGTTATATGAATCCTGTCTATTAGAAAAGCTTCAACTTACCTGTTGGGAATAAGTACCAAAATTCTGCAGAAAGACAGCAATAAAATATATAAATATAAAGATATAATATCATTTAATGTGTTTGGCAAAATCAACATTTTTGTGCAGTGATAAAGTCCCACTGCTTGATCCCACTGAAGGCTGATTGGATTGTGTTGAAACTCTTAAGATGAATTTACTTATTGGAGTCTTCACAGATTAAAACTTTACCAACTCTGGCCCATATTCTAAAACCAGTTACAACATTAGTTTGCAAATTAATTATTTTGGTTCTTAACCTTCAATATGTAATTTAAAGACCCAGCTAGCCACCATTAGCAATACCTGGTAATAGCAGTGTATTTTTTTCTGTAATGTAAGATATGAAACATTAAAGGATATTATTATAAATAAATGTACAACACTGTGTGTGCCACTTTAAATGAGATACAATTTATATAATATTTCCCCATTGTGAGCTTTTGTATTTTTCCAAATATAACAGCTTCAACTTCAGAGGTCAAGTGGAATGCGCCATCTTTTTTCCTCCAGCAAAGGGACGGTTCGGAGCTTTTATTGTGAAGGTCTGACCGGATGCGCTCACAGAGTTTCTCTGCGCTGATACAGCAGCGGACAGTTTGTATGCATTTTCTCAGAGCAGCGCTATCTTCTCTCAGCAGCAGCTTTTTGTCGACATAATGTCAGATTTCGAGGAGTTTGAGAAACAACTGAGCGAGAACCGACAAGGTTAGTTTATTTATTTATATTTTTAAATTTCTTCCGTCGGGTTTTCAGGCACAAGCTAGCGCCGTTACGGCTGCGCGTGCGGTTAGCTCGCTGGTTTTTATGAATGAATAAACCCGCGTGACGACTAACAGCTGGATGTTTCTGCGGCTGGACGGTCCTGCTGGCGGGACGAGGCTCCGCTTCAGACCGCGTCCATCACTCAGGCTGGCGGGACGAGGCTCCGCTTCAGACCGCGTCCATCACTCAGCAGCAGCCTTAATATCTATCTACACACATCTATAGCAGGTGTGCAAAGATTTTTAAAATCGCATGGATGAATGTCATATTATTATTATTATTTATATAGAGTTTTTCAACCGGAATGGAAGGATTATACAACAAACTGTAACAGTTTTTATTAAACAACAATAGTTTGTTTGCTAATTTTCTTAATCCACATATTATGGCAATTATTCATTGATATAAATATTTAATTAGCAGGTTTCTGGATGTACTTTATGCAGAGTTGGTTAGAGTAGAAATAAATGTGCTCTAGTAACACTAAAAGCAGTTATCCAAGAAATTACTCCAACAAGAATAAATATAAATTCAAAAGTCTTAAGTACTGAGTAATAGATCATAACTGTTGTGATTTGAGTTCTCTGTGTATTTATTTTAGGTTTTCTGTGTGTTGAGATCTGTGAGTCCCTGTGTTGTCCTGTCTGCTCCCCTTGATTTATCCCAGCTGTGTCTCGTTCCCTGATTGTCCTCCCCGTGTTTTTAAGTCCACCTGTTGTCTTTGTCTCTTGTCCCGTCACGTCGTGTTTTTCTTTATTAAATCCTCTATTTAATTCCACATCCTGGTCCAGCCTGCAATTTCTCACCACCACCAGATGACAATAACATCTGATTTAATATTTAACTATGTTAAGTTAGGTGGAGATTCTGATATTTTAAAGACTAAAAAAAATAGAATAACCTAATTCTAAACTAAATTCAGGTAGAAGGCTTTTTTCTACATCAAACTTATTAAACTGATTCTTACAATAATATATTGCCTATTGTAATGTAAAGTACTTCTAATCTTTATATATATTTATTTTATTCACAGTAAAAAACCAAAGCCTGTATAAAGACCAGAGGTCTCACTCCAGCCAGTTTTTATTCCCACAGTGGGTTAAGCAGTCAGAAGTCTGACTTAAAAGCAGCAATACCTCATAATAATGCTACTCCAGTAAAAGTAAAAGCTACAGTGCAGTAAAACTACTCCTAAAAGTATGTTTGTCCTAAAAATACTACTCAGGAGAATGTACTGAGTGACCTCTGACCTCTGGTTTAATCCTGACAAACTCTAAATTGGAATCAGCAGGTCGGGTTAAAACTGCTGTGGGTCCCTGGTTCTGCTTTGTTGTGTTCAATGGATGGCGGCTCCCTGTCCACAGAGAGGGAGCGGGAGCGGCACAGGAAGCGGAGTCCCAGCGGGTCTGCAGGCCGCGGCGACAAGCATCGCAGCTGGAGCAAAGACCGAGGGAGCCGCAGCCGGGACCGGAAGAGCCGGGACCGCCGCAGCTCCTCCAGAGAGCACAAGAAGCACAGGTCAGGCTCCTCCCTCACCGAGAGGAAAACAAGCCAGTTCTGAGACACCAGCTAATACCAACAGCGGTTTATGGTTCTCTCTGTCTAGCCGCTCACCAAGGAGGATGAGAAAGAAAAAGACGTGTAAATACTGGGATGTTCCTCCTCCGGGCTTTGAGCACATCACACCAATGCAATACAAAGCTATGCAAGGTAACCGTTCCCTCTGTAACTCAGTTCGTTTAGCGTCCTGTTGACCGATTGTCTGTTTAATCTGCTGCATCGTCTCACGGTCTCCCCGTCCAACGCCGCCTCTCCCCCAGCGGCGGGTCAGATCCCGACCATAGCTCTGCTGGCTACCGCCGCCGCCACCGGAGTGGCTGCCGCTCCCGCGCAGGTTCCCATAGTTGGCAGTCAGATGACGAGACAAGCCAGGCGGCTGTACGTCGGGAACATCCCGTTCGGAGTGACGGAGGTGAAGGCTGCACCACGCTACGCCGCTCCTTAGTCCTGCATCGTTTTTCATCTCGTTTTGTGATTCTGCTGCGCAGGAGTCGATGGCAGAGTTCTTCAACGCTCAGATGCGTCTGGCAGGCCTCTCACAGGCGCCCAGCAACCCGGTTCTGGCCGTCCAGATCAATCAGGACAAAAACTTTGCTTTCCTGGAGGTCAGCCTTAAAGATCCCAGTCAGACTTTTCTAAAGCTTGGATTCATTTTTGCTGATTTTAATCTTTCTTTAGGATATATCATATAGGAAATCTTCCCCCAATAATAATTCATATTACTTTCTGCAAGAGTTTGTAATGAACATTTAGAATGTATTTGGTGCAAACACATGAATGAAGCAAAAAACGCTGCAACCACAGCGAATGGGAGCACCTGTAAAATGGAAAGAGCAAAAACAAAAAGACCCAGCAAATATGAAATGCTGTAAACTTGCGCCACAAAATGGAAGTCCTCCAGGCCACTAGGGGGAGTCGACCAACAAATCTTCTGGGACGAAACCCTCAGTAAAGACGGGATGTCTAGAAGAAAGATGGAGGGAGAAAGTGAAATCTGTTATTCTTCATGTCTTATAATATAGAGCAGCAGCATATTTACGTAGGTAGAATCACCTGCTCCAGACTCCCCCTAGTGGCCTGGAGGACTGCAGTTCTGCTCAGCAAGAACTTTATGCTTGTTGGTTTTCTTTGCCATTTGCAGTATTTCGTCTTTTCCTTCCTGTGGTTGAAGCTTTTTTAGTTTTGAAGCATTATTCTGCATTTTCTGTGAATATTACATCAGACCAATAAATAAATGAACATGGGTTTAATAAAAACTATGTTCAATACCTTCTTAAAAGTTGTTTTTATAATCTACTTTTAATCTGACAAACTGGCCTCATTGGATGAATTGAACATAATTTATTAAATAGTAAGTAAATAGTCCTGGTGCCAGTTTCTGTCCGTCTGTCTCCTGTAGTTCCGGTCGGTGGACGAGACGACGCAGGCCATGGCCTTCGACGGGATCATCTTCCAGGGCCAGTCGCTGAAGATCCGACGGCCTCATGACTATCGGCCGTTACCTGGAATCTCGGAGCAGCCGGCCTTCCACGTTCCAGGTGTCCGCCTGCCGTCTGCAGCCGCCCGCCTCCTGGGCGCTCTCTAACTGTCCTGTCCTCCTGATGCGTAGGCGTCGTCTCCACAGTCGTGCCTGACTCGCCTCATAAGCTTTTCATCGGAGGCCTTCCTAATTTTACCTGAACGACGATCAGGTGTGTACTGACGGCAGTCGGCACAGCTTCTCTTGTTTTCCTCTCTTTTCTCTCACGCTGAGCTTTTGGCCGCAGTCGAACGCCGAGGCTTCCTGTAGAAATATGGCACCTTTAATAATAATGTAGGAATCTGACTGAAATAATGTCAAATATTTTCATGATCGACATTCTCGATGTAAAAGAGTCTTAATAATAATCTAATGTTAAGCAAAATGATTTAGGAAAGGTAAGTCAATTTTAGCTTTATTATTTAAAAACATCATTATTTCTTCTCAAAGAAAAAGTCCACCTTAATAAAATATAAGCCAAGCTATTAGTAGTAGTAGTTGAAATTTGCCTTTCTGGATTTTTTCAGTTGTTCGGTGTTTTTTGCGTTTAGCTCGGCATTGTGTCTGCTCCTTTGGATGGAAAGTGATGGTTTCATCTGCAGTCAGAGATATTTATCAGATATTAGAAAGAGAAACGGCTGCAGAACGTCTGCAGGTCGTGACAGTTTCCCATCCAGATGTAAGGCCAGAAGCACATCCAACATTCATGACCACATCCTGTAAAATGAGTTTTCATCTCCCAACGTAAAGCATCTGAACTGAAGCCAGCATGACTGACAGAACCGCTGGAACGATCCAGAAACGCTGAAACGTCCCGGAACGATCCAGAAACGCTGAGACGTCCCGGAACGATCCAGAAACGCTGAGACGTCCCGGAACGATCCAGAAACGTCCCGAAATGATCCAGAAACGATCCAGAAACGCTGAAACGTCCTGGAACGATCCAGAAACGCTGAGACAGGGAAACTGAGTGGACTGTTCTTTTGAGTCAGATGTTCAGTTTTAGCCGCTACTCTTTGCAGCCTGGTGTCTGTTATCCTCTTCTTCCTCTTCGTTGCCTGAATCATTTCAGTCACTTGCTCTGCATTGATACTCACAGCTCTTTCATTTTTGTCCCCCCACTTTGTCCCCAGCTAGGGGCCAGTAAGGTCGTTAAGTCTGGGCTCATAATTTGTTCAGTAGTACTCATCCACTGCTGCCATGCCAACATGTAACTCAAGGCAAGTAAGAATCTCTGGTCCACACTCGGATCCGCAGCGAGCCGCCAGGCTCTGTTTCCCATCATGCCGTTGGAGCTCTTAGGATCTGCTTATCTGGGGGGAAACGCAGCAGCTCATTAAGACGTGGTGGTGATTGTTAGCAGTGGGGGGGAGGGGTTTCTGGAAAGGTGAGCTCTGATTGGAGGGTTTGTTTATTTAGCTTTAAAAAGGCAGGGCTACTTATTAAAATATTAACTAGTTAATCAAATTAATTAACCGGATATCAAGATGTTGGATGTAACATCTTTGCAATAATCGCCCTGCAATGCAGAACATTTTAATCATTTAAACCCAGTTAGCTTTAATCGCTACGCTGGATGCTGTTTTAGCCTCATTAACTGTCCAGGTATTCACACAATCTGAAACTTTACATTTTTTAACATTACATGAACAAACTTTGATGCATTTTATTTGGGTTTTGGGTGAAGAACCAACACAGTGTCTGGTGCTCAGAGAGATTCAGTGTTTTTCTGAAAAGTGTGGCATGCATTTGCATTCAGGGAGCTGCACTCTGATGCTCCAAAATAAAAATCCAGGGTCACTAATTTAGGGCTGAAAACTAACATGGAATCTGCTGCCTTTATAAACCAAAGAGTCCAGATGAACAAAACTTAAAGCCAGAGATGTTTAATAACCTTTTATGTAAAACTAACTTGAATATCTGCTGTAGGAAATGCTATTTTACTTCTTGTTTAGATTTTAAAACAAAGAAAAGCATAAACATTAACATAAAGAGGACTGATACATTTTCTTCATTGGGAAGTTGATGTTTCAGTTAAAGTTCATGCAACGCTGCAGTAGCACGGCGTGGCAGCGGCGTGGCGTGGCAGCAACGTGGCAACGCTGCAACAACGTGGCGTGGCAGCAACGTGGCAAGCGTTGCAGCGGCGTGGCGTGGCAGCAACGTGGCAACGCTGCAGCAGCACGGCGTGGCAGCAACGTGGCGTGGCAGCCTGCTGTTCAGAGTGATTTCTGCTTTTGGAGCGACTCTGGCTGCTGTTTGCAGGTGAAGGAGCTGCTGACGTCGTTCGGGCCGCTCAAAGCCTTCAACCTGGTGAAGGACAGCGCCACATCGCTGTCCAAAGGTTACGCCTTCTGCGAATATGTCGACATCAGCGCCACCGACCAGGTAAACACTCAGCAGCATCCAACCGCGTCAGCAAGCGGTTGGATGCGTTGGTTGAAGCTGTGCTTGTTTTTGTTCAGGCGGTCGCCGGGCTCAACGGGATGCAGCTGGGCGACAAAAAGCTCATCGTCCAGAGGGCCAGCGTGGGAGCCAAGAACGCTAATCCTGTGAGTTTGGGAAGCGATGTACGACTCCAAATGAGCCAAATATGAATTAGATCAGGGGTTTTCTACTACTTTCAATGATCAAATCTGTTCATTATGTCTCTGTTATATGTAACATTAAGATTAATTACTTAATGTAACATTAAGACTTATCAATAATTAATAAGTCAGAAAACCAGATTTATTGTAGGATAATGAACCAACAAAACAATAAATTTGCTCTAAATTGCACAAATGTGTTGAATAAATAAAATCAAATAAATACAGAGACAAAATGATGCCAACCAACAACACAAACAATCTCTAGCAATCAGTTTGATCCTCGTGGCCCTTTAAAACTTATTTAAAATTTAAAACTTCATGCAAATGAGATTTTGAATTACAAATTACTTTGTTCAATAATTGATTAATCACATGTTATGCAACAAACAAAATTAAATCCTCAAAATTTAGTTCAGGACTCTTAGCATAAACTGAAAATAAGCTGAGGCATCCCAGTCACTTCACTGAGAATATTACAAGCATTAACATTCTGCTAAAATATAAGAAAAAAAAAATAAATGGCTCAATGGCAGGTTAGCCGAATTGTTAAGAACCTTTTAGACTTTAGACAAAACTAATCCCTCTTCCTATTTCAAGATCTTTAATAGTTTTATAGATAAACTTACCAGAAATAATTAAAATTCATTATGGAGTTCTGTTCTGCAAACACACAAGTGGTAAAAGACACAGAACATAAATAAAACTGATTCTAGTGGTAAAATTAACAACCATGAACAAAACAATTCAATCAAGCTGAATGTCAGTTTCATAACTCTATATCAAGTTTTCTTTTTCTTCTTCTTTGTTTTTATGGCAACTGGTGCATCACTGCCACCTACTGACCTGGAGATAAACAGGGAAAAAAACAATACTGTGAAATCAACATAATAATTTAACTTCATATTAATAAACAAAATTTTATTAAGTTTTTTAATTTAATAATCTCCAAGTAGTGTCTGCAGGTAAACTCACTTTTATAACAGCGCCCCCGGTGGCTGGATGAATGATTACACATAAGGTTGGTTAAACATTAGTTTTTCTGGTTCATGTCTTTTGCTTGTGTCACGCCCCACCTGAAGAGCTCTGGCGCCCCTCACTGGGTCGCGCCCCTCATGTTTAAAAGCCCTGCGTTAGCTCATTGTCCGTCTGCAGACCTCCATTATCGAGACGCCGGTGACGCTGCAGGTGCCGGGGCTGCAGCGGCTGCAGAACTCCGGCCTGCCCACTGAGGTGCTGTGCCTTCTCAACATGGTGATGCCGGAGGAGCTGGTGGACGACGACGACTACGAGGAGATCCTGGAGGACATCCGCGAGGAGTGCTGCAAGTACGGCAACGTCCGCTCCATCGAGATCCCCCGGCCCGTCGACGGCGTGGAAGTCCCCGGCTGTGGGAAGGTGCGCTCTGAAAGTCTTGGACCGGTTGAAAAGATTAACGCTTTTTACGCTAAAGTGTTACTTGGCTCATTGCTGCCATCTTGTGGGTTAATGTGGAACAACTTGTACTAGTTCAACACAAGCCATCAGAAACAAATGATAGAAAATCAGATTTCCTAATAATCTTAATAACCATTTTAAATGTTTGCTCAAAAATTTGCAACTAGATGGAAACGACTGCTAGCATGTATTTAGCAGTGAATGGTTTGCATGAGAACAGGAAGTTACATAACGGCTCGGTTCTGGTGCTCTGCTCCTTCCCTCCAGATCTTTGTAGAGTACGTTTCTCCTGCAGACTGTCAGAAAGCCATGCAGGCCCTGACCGGCCGTAAGTTTGCTAACCGAGTGGTGGTGACCAAATACTACGACCCGGACATGTACCACCGACACGAGTTCTGATCCACAGACCGCCTGTCGGCCCACTTCCTGTTCCTCCTCTGGAGGGAAGCTGGAGAACCGTCACTGTGTCATCGTCCTGTAAACCTGGAGTATCCATCCAGATTAAACACAGCGTGCCGTTTCCATGGAATCTGGATCAATCTGGGATTACAGCCAGGAAAGGTTTAGGTCTGGAAAACAAAATCAGAAAAAGTTTGGAGATTATATTTTCCATTCTGTCCGTCCTGCTGTCAGTCTTTCCCTTCCTAATTTCACTTCCTTCCATCCTTTCTCATTTCTTTTCCTTCCTTCATTCCTTCACAATTTTCTTCCTTCCTTCCATCCATTCTAGAAATATCTACCATGAAAAAATTGTGAACTTTTGTATTTATATTGTAAATCTGGATAAAAATGAGAATTCTGGGAATTTGATCCTGGAAAAGTCCTGATGATGAAGATGAAGAGTGAATCCTGAGTCATGTTTGCAGAGCAGCGGTCCGAACTCAGACTGCCGGAGCGCCGCTGAGGAAGAACAAACTTCTCTTCAGTCCAGATTTTCCTCCAGAGCACAAACATTTATTTATTTATTCTACATTTAAAAACCCATCATGAAATGTTGCTGCAGAGAAATATTTATTGAATTTATAAACTAAATATATTCTGCTTTTTGCCCCATATATTACTATTCATTTAAACCTCTACTGTGCCGGTTTGCTGCTAAAGTAAATAATGTAAATATGAAACATTAGTTTGGACATGAAAGCACACGAACATCTGCTGCTCCAGTTACCCAAATGGAAACTTGACCGTTTGTTAAACCTTTTTATTTAGGATGTATAAAAATGAATGTTTAAGTTAGGGTTCTAACCCTTATGAAGTGATATATTTACATGTATTTAATTATATTTTATCATGTCACATCTGAGCATCAGTAGATCTACAGAGCGTGTATTTTAGCTGCCACCAGTAGGGGGCACCACAGCACATAAAGGCTTAACAAATGGTCAATTTTAATAGTATTGAACAATTTTTCCTAAAGTTTTAAACAGTAAAGCACTTTAAAAACAGTAAAACACGTGTAGAGTAGCACCTTCCTAGATTTGTAGAAGATGCACTGAATAATTCACAGGTTTTATTGCTGCTGCATCCTGAAATGACTTCAGTATAATTAAAATATTCTGCTTTGAAATAAAAGACACCAAAGCAAACATTGTCTTGGATAAACAGAATAACTTCTGTTTCTGTGTAAATTTGTGTTTAATGTGTGAATCAAACGTATCAGCTGGTTTGAAGCAGCTACTGTGTGTTTTATACGCGACTCGGACGGCCGGAAATGTAAAGGAAGAAGAAAGTTTTTAGTTTCTTTAACCTCCTGCAACGGCCATTGCTTCCAATAAACGCTTGTTTCCCTGCATCCGGATGCTTATGTGGATTTTTCTGTACATACTGAACACAAATAAATAAAAACATTACACTACTTGATGCGTTTAAATGTGTCCACTAACTTTGTTCTAATGCTGTTTTGTAGATAAATTTATACAAAAAGAAACGTATCAATGAAGTATATTTGATCCATATTTAAATAAGAAAAACAAAAGACAACAAAGTTGTCATTCATATTTAGTTTCTAAACATTTCCATTACCATCACAATTTCTTGCTCATTTCACTAACAAGTAAATGTTCTATATATTATGAGCTGTTTTAAATTGAACCAAGTATGAAAATGTCATAGAACCGATTCATCCATCCATTTTCCTGAACCCTCTTCCCTTACTGGGGTCAGGAGGTGCTGGTGTCTCTCCAGCTATCGTTTCGGGCGAGAGGCGGGGTCACCTGGAGGTCACCTGGACAGGTCTCCAGTCTGTCGCAGGGCAACACAGAGACACACAACCATCCACACACACCTAGGGACAATTTAGAGGCCAATTAACCTGACAGTCCTGTTTTTGGACTGTGGGAGGAAGCCGGAGTACCTGGAGAGAACCCACCATGCCCAGGGAGAACATGGAGACTCCATGCAGAAAGACCGGGAATCGAACCCAGAACCTTCTTGCTGCAAGGCAACAGCTCTGCCAGCTGCACCACTGGGCAGTCCCATAGAACCGATTTTAATAAAAATGTCTATTTGTGCAATCTTTGTAACCTTGATTATTGTAGTTATTGTTTCTTCATATAATTTACCCTTTAAAAATTTAGGTTATCAATACAAAACCGTACTTATATATTTTTATAATTTAAAATAACATCAAATAAAAATATTAAATTGTCATAAATAAAAGAAATATAAATATAAATGTTATTAATTTGATATATAATGTTAATTGTATATCAGCAGTCAGCACAATATTTTTGTAGTGAAAAATGTATCATTTATTTTTTTATTCCATAAAACAAAGAAAGCTGACTTTTATTTTTTAGGTTTCAGCCGGATGTTCGTGTCTACGTCAGACGCATTGACCGTGACGACAGTCGTCAGGACAGCTCGGTGTGCCTGATGCCAGGTCAGGGAAACCCGCTTGATCCCGCGCCGGGGAGCGACGCGGGACGGCGGGGCTTGTTTTCGGGATTCTCTGGCTCCGCCGACGGGGAAACATGTCCGGCGACAAGGCGGCGGGATCCTGCAACAAGTTCCAGCCGAACATCTTCAATAAGAGCAAATATCAGAACTGCTTCAAGTCCCGGAAGTCCAGCGGCTGACCGACAGCGAGCTGGAGCAGGTGGGTTCCGTTACATCCGGCCGGGTCCAAAGCTCAACTTCTCCCCCCTAAATATTATTCATAAATGTGTAAAATTCCTGTCATTAAGCGAGTGGTGATCTGCTCGGAGGCTCACATGGCAACTATTTTTATCTCGTTATGAATTGAATATTATTACAATCTAAAAATATTTCATTTAAAGAGGAATGTTTAGTTTTACACTTAGATCGTTTCTGTTCATTTAAAAATGCACTTTTTCTAATTCTGATCTCACCTTCAGTTGTATTGAAAAGTATTAACTCCCTCTCAGATTTCCTCTGTTATTATTTCTTTCATCGTGCATAATTGTTTTACAACCCCAAACAATTGAGGCCTTGCAGCAAGAAGGTTCTGGGTTCGATTCCCGGCCCCGGTCTTTCTGCATGGAGTCTCCATGTTCTCCCTGTGCATGGTGGGTTCTCTCCGGGTACTCCGGCTTCCTCCCACAGTCCAAGAACATGACTGTCAGGTTAATTGGCCTCTCACACACTAGGTGTGAGTGTGTGTGCTTGTTTGTTTGTCCTGTGTGTCTTTGTGTTGCCCTGAGACAGACTGGAGACCTGTCCAGGGTGACCTGTCCAGGGTGACCCCGCCTCTCGCCCGAAATGACAGCTGGAGAGGCACCAGCAACCCTCCTGACCCCAGTAAGGGAAAAAGGGTTCAGGAAAATGGATGGATGGATGGATGGATGGAGTTTTTACAACGTTATTTAGTACGGAAGAAGGAACTTTCCAACCCAACCTGGCCCTGCTTTATTTAGGCCAAACTGCAGCTTTTCTCTCTTGGCACCAGCAGACATGCAGCTTCTGCAGCAACACGCAGTGAATCTTTTGCATCACTGTGGAGGAATTCTTAACACACTTAACACAAACGCTTCATTTCCACATCTGTGGGTTTTAGAGCAGCAACAGCAGTTTGATCCAATTGGTCATGTATTTTAACTTAAGGAAAGGAACAAAGAACTGAAAATGGGAATGAAAGAAGGAAGAACAGGGAGGAAGCATGAACTATAAGTAGAAAGGAAGGAAACGAGGAAGGAAGGAAGGAAGGACCTGTCTGCTAACAAACAGCAGAAGAAGAAACGCAGCGCTGACCCCGTGGCCAATCAGGTAGCAGAACAAACCAAACTCATCCTAAAAGCAGCAGAGGAAACGCTTTAAAGCTCCTCAGAATAAACCGGAGTCTGTTGCCATGGCAACGCATGAATATTTATCAACAAAGCTGAAAATGTAAAGATGTTTGTGCTCAGTGAATGTTTACACTGTCAGCAAGCAGGAAGGTTACGTTTCTGTTTCCGTCACAAACTTTCTGCCAGGATTCGATGGCAGTTCAACAGGAAGCAGCTTCACGCTGTTTATGCTTCAATAAAAATATTTATTTCATCTCCAACGTTTCAATGAATGAAAACGCTCAATATGCCAATTAATCAGAAAGTGATCTCACATGGTTTGGATGATTTTTAAGGTCAAAATCAAAATTTCCAGAAGTTTTCTCTTATCCCCGTTTCTGCAACGTCAGTCAGTCGGGTTCTGGTTCTGGATCAGGGCCGGGTTCTGGTTCTGGTTCTGGATCGGGGCCGGGTTCTGGTTCTGGGATGATCTACTTCCTGCATTTCTTTTTTTACTAAAGTCGACCCGGTTCTGTAGAAACGTCTTCATCTCGATTATCTGCTGTTTCTGACCGGAAAATGTGATTTTATCTGCTGGATCTTTCTTCGTCTTCATGCAGGAACTGCGGCCGGCGGGAGACGGGCGCCTGGTTCCCGCGCCTCAGAGGAGAGCCAGGTCTCTGGACCGCCGGGCAGCGGACAGCCCCTTGGCGGCCATGACGGTAGGCAGAGCTCATTAAGCTGCTTGTTAGCTCTGAGGGGAAACGTTAACTTAAACCTCCAGAACCTGAAACTTTAATCATCGTCTTCATTTCCTCCGTCCTCTGCAGCCCAGCTCATTCCTGCCTTTCTCCATCAGCTCATCTTAATCACAATTTATTAAAAACGTCTCATATCCAGCAGCATTTCACTGTCTAATGTTGTGTAATTATCGGACCTGCTGCTGTAATATTCATCCCTATTGCAGCAGCGACGTTTTGATCCCTTCTGATTTCTGCTTTTATCAAAGGAAACAGATTTAGTTCATTTAGGTCTGAGAACATTTTGTGTAATAAATGTGTTTTTATCATAGATAACCTTTAAAACGAGTTTTCATTTTTACAGCCAGATCTGCTGAACTTTAAGAAAGGCTGGATGATGAAGCTGGATGAAGACGACCAGGTAAAAAGTCAGACAGAAATGTTCAGATTCCTGCTGATGTGAAAGTTTCTGCCATCACGGAGCTTCCTGCTCGTCTTTGCTGCCCCCTTGTGGAAGAAGTATTGGTTTGTTCTGTCGACGGCCAGCCTGAGGTACTACAGGGACTCATCAGCTGAGGAGGTCCGTCGCTCAGAGCAGAAACCTGCAGCACTTCATGACATGTCAGGTTAAAGGTCTGTTCTGGTTCCAGTCTTCGGACCTGGGAGGAGAAATCGGCCTGTCGAAGCGCAACAGCATGTCTGAATGTCAGGTCCAGAGAAACTGCGGCTTCCAGATCCACGTAAGACTCTGCGGTTCTGCAGCTGGACCTGCTGCTGCTGCAGACAGACCGTTTCCTCTGGATGTTTCAGACCCAGAAGGCCGTCTTCACGCTGTCCGCCATGACGGCAAGAATACGCAGGAACTGGATCCAAGCGCTGATGAAGAACGTCAATCCAGGTGCTGCGCCCGACGTGGCCAGGTGAGCGCTGGACCTTCAGTCTGTAGCCGTCTCTGATGGTTTCACCACGGCAACATCCAGTCCAAACTGGAGCTTCTGCACTGACATCAGCCACAGATGAGATTTTCCTCATTCACTCTGTGTGGCTGTGCAGGTCAGAGCAAAACCTTTACAGATCAGTTTCACATGGAAACAAAGAGGGAAACGGGTCAGAACCAGAATCTCTCTGTTCTGGTTCTGCTTGTTTTGGGGAGTCCAACATGACCAATGATCCGTCTGGAAGCTGCCGATGTTTTAGTTTGTTTCGGATTCAGTTCGGTTCTCTGTGTTCCCAGCTCACCTGCAGCCCAGCTGAGGTCGGTCCAGATGTGACGCAGGGCTCCGGCCAGGTCGCCGAGGCCCGGCTGGACGGCGGTCGCCTCGGCGACCGAGCGTCGTCCTGCCTGGAGCAGGGCGACCTGGAGAGGTGCAGGCGGTGGGAGGAGAGGAGGCGGCGCTACGAGAGCCTGCTAGGCTTCTCTCTGGGTCGGGGCGGACCATAGGACCACGAGGGCGGGGCCACGCGACCTCTGAGCCCCCTGAAGATGGAGGAGCGGATCGCAGAGTGCTGGAGGCGGGTGGAGAGGACGGCGCTGAGACTGGAGAGGATGGTGGCGCTGCCCTCCAAGTCCAGAGACGCTCTGGAGACGGAGAGGCTGCTGCGGGGCAGCAGGATGCTGGTGAGGGACACGCTGCAGTGCTGCAGGTGCTAGAGATGCTGCAGATGCTGTAGATGATATAGATGCTGCAGATGCTATAGATGCTGTAGATGCTAGATGCTGAGATGCTATAGATGCTGTAGATGCTGTAGATGCTATAGATGCTGTAGATGCTATAGATGCTGTAGATGCTATAGATGCTGTAGATGCTATAGATGCTGTAGATGCTATAGATGCTATAGATGCTCCGTCGGAACCAGGAGCTGCTGGCGGTCCGGACGCTGGCCGCCTCCCTGGAGGAGAAGCTGAGGCAGACGGAGGTTCTGCTGCAGCTCCAACACTCAGCGGAACCAGACGGACCAGAGCTGCAGCTGGAGCGGACAACAGCTGAAGACGTCACTCAGGAGAAACAGAACCAGAATCAGAAGCAGGCTGTTTCTGCTGAAGAAAAGATCCAGGAAGTGAAAGCAGGAGCGGCGATGAGGCTGCAGGCGTTGGCGCAGCTGCTGGAGGTCATCGACAGTTTGGACCTCAGAGAGGAGGAGGAGGAGGAGGAGGAGGAGGAGGAGGAGGAGGAGGAGGAGGAGGAGGAGGAGGAGGAGGAGGAGGAGGAGGAAGAGGAGGAGGAGGAAGAGGAGGAAGAGGAGGAGGAAGAAGAGAGCTTCATGTGGGGAGGAGCTTCAGAAAACCGCAGGTTTACTGATGAGCTTAGGAAGCTGAGAGGCGTCACTCTGAGCAGAATATCGTGTCTGAACCGCCTCGCTGCCTCCGGCCGCAGCGCCACATGCGACCGCCTGCAGTCCGCTGCAGACAAACTGCCTGCTTCCCACCGTGCAGCGCTGGCCGCTGCAGCGGCGGACGCATTCTGCTGCGTTCAGCTCAGCAGGCTGCAGTCCAGGTACCAGAGGAGAGTCTGTTGCAGCTGCAGCGGCCGCACGCTGCCGGGCGCTGGGGGAGGCCTCGGCCTGACCTGCAGGACGACCTCCAGGATGACCTGCAGGACGACCTCCAGGATGACCTTCAGGACGACCTCCAGGATGACCTTCAGGACGACCTCCAGGATGACCTAACAGGGTTTCATTTCTATATCATATTTTATATGACTGATACATTTCTTTAAAGTAACTATTTTTTAAATATAACTCATTTACTTTAATTTATTTTTATTACCTTAAAACATTTTTTACTGAATGCACTTTGCTCAATAAACACTCGGTATGTTTGTGTTGGTAATGTAAATATGTATTTTTGGGGCTCCAGGTTGTTCATTTTACTGTAATTAAAATATTTATATTTCCAGAAATAAACTAAAGAAAATCTGTTTTCAATTTTTTATTAAATATCTTACAGCCTGAAGCCACATTTAGTGGTAAATTTGGCTTTTCTGTAAATGTTTCAGTTTGGTTGATTATTTTGTAAAGTTCAGTTTGACCTAAAGCAGAACATGGAGGGGTTCTTCTCAGGTATCAGCTAAATATGTCACACAAATTCATTTATTAACTAAATAAGTATCTCAGCACTTAATATGGAATTTGTAGATTTTTAGCAACAATAGATTTATTTTTTAAAAAACATAATACCAAGAAATTAAGTTATTCTGACAAACAGCAGAGCAGAAATTAGAATCCCTCAAAAATAATACAAGACATATTTAATCACTCAGATGATGTCAGCTAAAAAAAAAAAAGATGTCCCAAAAATTCTGTACATTATGAAAATGTTGTCCACTATAGAGTCCCATATCCTAAACAAATATTCCCCAATTTCAACCCAAAATGAAAAATCGGATGTATGGATGGATGGATGGATGGATGGATGGATGGATGAAGGAAGGATGGATGGATGGATGGATGGATGGATGGATGGATGGATGAACGATGGATGGATGATGGATGGATGGATGAACAGTTGGATGGATGATCCTATTTTAAATCCACTACTGTTGTCAAATGTAGCAAAAAATAAATTCTTTGTGGATGACTAATGAATATTAGTCAATAATAAATATAATGTATAAATAAAATATAATCCGTTCATAAATATTCCCTCATAGCTTTTATTTTGAAGGAGCCCGCTTCTCTTCCGGTGTGTCGGACATAAAACCGCTGGCTTGACTCTGTTGGAATATGGTGTCCATGATGACAACTTGAAAATCCCAACTGCAGTCAGAGGGACAGTACCTGCCGGAACCAGTTCGGTGAGAATGAAAGCGGGTCCGGCTCGGTTCGGGAGCCGCCTGGCGGGGTATCGTTCTCCCGCCGCCTGGCTAGCATGAACTGGGGGGGCCGCCGCTTTTGTTTACATCCAGTCCAGATGATGGTGATGGGCCCGGAGAGGCGGGTTGGCTAACCCCGCTGCTCGAGCTGCTTCCAGGGAAGGTGTCATCGGGGAACCGCTGTGTTCGGACCGGGTCGGTCCGTCCAAACCGCCGCCGCCTGTGGGGTGAGCTGACCGACGGCACTAACCGTCACTGGCCGCTTCATGCAGCTGCTGAAGCGGCTGACCAGGCCTCCCGGTTCCGAGCGTTTTACACATCAGGATTGACCCGAAAGCTGTTTGTTTAAAATAGAAAGTACATAAAAAATAAGAGTAAAACCATAAGATCATTCATGATACTTTTAAAGTAAGTAGATAACATTGAAGCCAAATTAATAAATAAATGGTTTTATTTACTAAATCTAAATACTTAAGCATCGGCCTTTTACTGCAAATCTGCATATTATTAAAGTTAATTATTTAATCCAAAAAGTTAAACACGTACTTTATATAACTAATCTCTATTTTAGTTACAACAAAAACCCAGAAAGGAAGTTTCTCAGAAAATTAGAATAATATTTAAAATATAAAAATATGATGACGTGTTAGAGATGGTGATGAGGAAGACTTAACAGCTGTGCAGAAAACAGGAAGGTACAATTAGCACAATAAGCAATAACATAATTAATCATATGATAAATTAAAACAAACTCAATATTTTCCATAATTTGCTCTTTTTCTACCAACCTCTGGATGATAAAGTCTTCAGCTTGGTGTTTGGTCTCAATCAGCCCCGTTATGGAGATTTCATAATTCATTTTATTTGTTGTTTCTGTTCTTTGTTTTGGATATTTAAAATATCTTCCAGGTCCAGTATTAACTGTTCTTTAGAAATGAAAGTTTATTGATCTATGAGAATGTGTTTCTTCATTATGTCATAATTATATTACTTGGAAATGATCTTAAAATAACAATATTATCAATGATTGCTATAACTTCTGAGACAATTAATCGTCCAGCAAAACTTGCAGGCGTAGTCACAAGAGGTTGTTGCTAAAGAAGCTGGTTATTAGGAGAAAGTTGAGTGGAAGAAAAAACATGGAATATTGTTTCTGTTGAAAAAAAAGTGTAATCATGACGAGGAAGCTGCGTTCAAAGCGTTGAGGGTTTCACCATCATCCAGCATGCGAAGAGGAAGAATGGAGGCTCAGATCTAGTGACCATCAGAACCACCAAACAGCAGAAATCTTTGCGTAAATTGGGAAGACGGCCCCACATGACGATCTACTCAGGAAGAGCAGCAACAACTTAATGTGCCAGAGAATGACCAGGAGAAACCATCCTGGGAAGAGAAACACTTTGCCTATGACGTGGCTTATGGCAACGAGTGGGCTGGACAGGAACAAGCACTGAAGCAGAGGTCAAGGGTCAACCAGACCCAACATTGAGAAAGTTAAGCAGATGGCTGCTGGGTGTAAGAGAGTGGAAGGTGGCAGGTGGCGCAGCATGAAGGGCTGCCTGGTTTAGGAGCCTCCTTGAGACTGACTGATCCAACTCTAAAGATTATCAGGTCGGTGCCGCAGGTGTGACGTGAACACCATTTCCTGTGAGGTTCCCTGTGAAGTTCCCTGTGAAGTTCCCTGTGAAGTTCCCTGTGAGGTTCCCTGTGAGGTTCCCTCTGAGGTTCCCTGTGAGGTTCCCTCTGAGGTTCCCTGTGAGTTCCCTGTGAGTTCCCTGTACGTCCTCGTTGAGTCCGCCTCGCTCCGCGGCGACGTACGCCCGGGTGTGTGGGGCCTTCATCCTTTCTCTAAGGCGGAGTCCAGCCACCCTACGGAGGTCGGGCATTTCGGTCGCTTGTATCCGGGACTTTGTTCTTCCGGTCATGATCTCATGGCCATCGGTGAGATCCTGATCTTGGTATGTGTGGTTTGGCACTTTAGACGCACTGAAGGAGAAATCTCTGTGAAATCAATGTAGCAGCTCAACTTGTTGCATCTGAGTGAACTGCAGGCTTTCCTTTGGAAAGACGAGACCAGTGTAGGGATGTTTTCCGGGATTCCCTCTCTGTCCTTGTCCATCATGTCTCAGTGGCACTAAGTAAAGTATCCAGTAAAGCCAACTGCTGACCCCTGTAATGGTGTCCTCTTGTTTTGCAGTGATGGACGTGTCCTCTCAGGACCACCCTCTCATAGCCATGGACCTATCGAAGAGCTACACTCCGCTGACCCGCAGCCGCGCCGAAGCCACAGACCTGGCTAAAAAGCCAGAGTGGTACCACCGACGGCCGGCGAACTGCAGCACAGACGCTACCTCTGCGTACAGATCCTCGTCCTCCTACAGCCCGCTCTCCCAGCAGGGGGTCCCTGTCCGCTGCAGAGACATGGAGCAGGTTCCAGAGTCTCTGGGCAGCTACATAAGCTCAACTGTGGCTCCGGGTCTGGATCTTCTTCACAGCAGAACGCATGGCAACCTGTGGCACGGTGGTTACTACGGAACCGACCAAAGCGGAGGTCCGGTTCCCGAAAGCAGCGGCGCAGAGGAGAGCGACAGCGGCTCCGACGTTATCTTCCTGGTTTCTTCCGCAAAGGAGCCTCTGCTGTGTGGCTCTTACATCCAGGACAGCGTGAGGCACATCGTGGAGCCCGTTTCCCCTGCCATGTCCTCGTTGGATGAAGGAAGAGGTTGTTATCTCCTACCTCAGCCCATGAGCTCACCGAGTGCCGACAGCTCGTACTCGGAGGACTCGTCGGACAGCTCAGTAGACATTCCAGTGCACCATGCCAGACCCGTAGTCCTCCTTTCAGACCTCAACGCCGTTTATGGACACCCTGGTGAATCGGTCGCAGATGCTTCAAGTGACGACAGCGACGTCATTGAAGTTCCTGTCACGGACCGTAAGAAGGAAAGGCAATGCTGCAAGAAAAGTCCACCTAAAATAAAGAGTGAGGGTGAAAAAGCGTCATCTACAGAGGTGCGGCGCAGTTCCAGAGTAAGAAAATCTGAGTCAGAAATGCCTCGGTTAACCTGCGCTGTGTCACGGCACAGCTTGAGGAGACGCGTCAAAAACGATGCAGTGGGTATTTACAACGAAAGCAGTGACTCTGAGGACTTGATCGAGTATGCGCTGAAGTTTTCCAGCTCAGAGGAATCCGTCTCGCAGCCCAACCTTCCACCGAAAGCGAGCAGCCATTCAGAGGCATCCTCCGGGAACGCCCAAACTGACAGGACGTCTCCTCTGAAGGAAGCTCAGTTCACAAATTACAAACGAAAAAAGACTCTCGGTCTTCCTAAATCTAAAAAGGTTCAAAAAGCAAAGCAGGAGCCGATCTGCAGCATCCCTCCAGCGGAGCAACAGACGGCTTCTGACAGTCGGACCAGAGCAGGGAAAAAACGGGTTGCCAGGAGAAAGAGGAAAAGGCGCCCACAGACCGGACCGTCTGCGCTGTTTTCTCCCACAGAGCCTGAGATCCTGCTCAAATATGCCAAATCTAAGGATAAAAAGGACAGAAAACCTGCCAGCTTCTGCCCGTTTGTCCACATGGAGCAGCAGCTGTGCCGGGTGGTCAACTACCAGGACGACGAAGGGACGGTTCCCAGCAGCAAAGGATGGAAGACCGTCTCCCAATCTGTGTCTGGGTTTGTCCCCGGCACGTCCTGCTTCCAGCTGGGTCGGCCCAGCTCCGGCGGCGGCGGTCCGGACCGGCTGCTCTGCTGCCTGTGTGGATGGACGGCCAACACCATGGGCCTCGGCGACCTGCACGGCCCCTACTGTCCCACCGTCGCTTCTCTAGACAGTCAGACGTGCAGAACTGATCAGAACCTGCAGAAACTCTCCAATGGCCATTTGCCGAACTCCTCTGAGGACGACTGCACTCCTGATAAAACTTTGCTCAGAAGCGAGAAAGTCTCTCCCACTAAGGTGCCTCTTTGTCTAAGCGAGTGCTGGATCCACGAGGACTGCAGTATCTGGTCCGCCGGCGTCTTTCTAGTCCGGGGAAAGCTGTACGGCTTGGAGGAGGCCGCCCAGATCGCACAGGAAACGGTGAGTGACTTCCTGTTTGGATCGGTGTGTTTGGTTAGGTACTTAGCTTTAGCTCCACACAGAGCAGCTGATGTTTCCTCTTCTGTTGTGAGGCTGAAACTGCTGGTGGAGCAGCAAAAACCTCCCACAGTGATGGAGGGAAATTCTGCAGAGTGACAGTCAGAGAAAGGAAGTGAAACCAATATGGTGATGGATCACTGGCAAAACTGGGGCTGCACAGTAACAGGAAGTGATGTCATTGAGACGTTATTGGTGAATATTGTGGGGAAGTTATTGATTATAGTTACTAATATTTTCCTCGCTCTTTGTTTTCCACCATCATTACTCTGAGAATCCGTCTGAACGTCTCACTGGACTCCTGCAGCTTGTTCAGGTTTTATTATGGAACATTTTTGATCTGATTGGTTTGTAGATCTGTTCCAGCTGCCATCAGCCTGGCGCCATCATGGGATGCTTCCAGAAGGGCTGCCTGAGGAATTATCACTACCCATGTGCCAATCAGTCAGGTACAACGTGTTTAAAGGTTTCATTTATTGATTATTGAATCAAACCTTTATCGATTGGTTGAGGTGAACAGCTCTGCTCAGCGTTCCTCCATCTTGATTGTCTCTCAGGCGCCGTTCTCAACGAAGAAAACTTCTCTATGAGATGTCCAGAGCACAAGGTGAGGACAGGACAGGAGCCGTCCGGCCAATTAACCAATTAGCCATCCAACCAGTTTGAATAATAAAGTCTGATCCTGATGATCAACTTTAATGTATTAAAGGAAGAATATTTTTGTTTGTGTGTTCCTGCAGCACTGACTGCAGCTGGCCCGGTTCTTGGGTCCATTTCTTTACTGGCAGAGGAAATTCCTCTGTTGTGTAAAACCTGCCAGTAACTGACGGCTTTTAGGGAACTGATGTCTGTGATCTGGTTCTGCATAGAAAAATGCCATGAAGTTAATTTCTGATATTCCTCTTCTGTTTTTAAATCGTCCAGAATAAAACGTTCCAACCTGCAGCCAGACCAGAGCAGAGATGACAGTGAAGACGCGCAGCGGCCATGGCGGCCTGGAGGTTTGTCCTCGTTCTGGTTTTATGTTCAACTGAAACATGGCAGCTTCTTTATTTAAAGTCAGGCTGCTCATGTGACTGCAGTTCCTTATGTTAACACAAGGGGGCAGCATCAGCTCATTAGTCAGACATTCAGAAAACCTGAAGAACCTCCTGACATGGAGGTCGGGTTTTATGTCATCTGTAATCCAAACTTCTCTGGTTCTGACGCGCTGGTCATCATGGAGACCGAATCGACTGCTGAAGAGTTCAGGGTTCATGACGTTATCTTCAGTAGTATTCAGTATTCCTGTCTGAGAGCTTCTGGTGTTTCTGCTTCCTGCTTTAGATGTTTTGTCTAATTTCCATGTTTATTTTATGTTTTTAAGTCCTCTGATCTGACTCTGAGATTGAAACGCTTTCTGAGTTTTGTTCTTTAAGAAGTAACGGCGTCGTTTTCTGTTTTACTGTCACAGGTTTTCCATCCATTACTGTAACGGCCTAGTTCATACACCAGTTGTTGTTAATCATCCTGGCGCTTCTTTGACTCGCCTGTTATTGTGTCTCCTGTCCCAGAATGCTCCACTGATCTCCTCAGGGCGTGGCGGCGGGCATGACGGCGGGCGTGACGGCGGGCGTGACGGCGGCCATGACGGCGGCCATGACGGCGGGCGTGACAGCGGGCGTGGCGGCGGCTTCACCTCAAAGCGTTCTGAGGAACCGGAGCGGCGGCGGCGTTTCGGGCCAGCTGAAGCCGCTTCGCCTGTCGTGACTGAATCAGGGTCCACCTTATTTATTTCTGGAGATTTTGACCTTAGTTCAGTTCCGTACTTCGGTTCTTTAGTTCGGTTCTTTAGTTCGATTCCTTAGTTCGGTTCCTTTGTTCGGTTCTTTAGTTCGGTTCTTTAGTTCGGTTCCTTAGTTCGGTTCCTTTGTTCGGTTCCTCTGGTTCCTCTTTGCTCTCCGTTCCTCTCCGGTGAACCGGCTGCGTTTGGACATCCTCACTTCAACTAGCTGCTAAAAACCAGTTTATTATTTGAACATTGGTATTATATCAGAGTTTTATTGATCTCTTGGATAACAGGCCACTTTTCTACGAGTTTTTGTACGACTTTTTTAATCCCAGTGGTTTGTCGTGTTGGTTTTCCTCCTGCATGCGCAGCTCATATTTGCTACAATGCACTTTATTACAGTTTTCTATCAGTTGTTTAAATCTGTTCTTTTGTCAAACTCTTTAAATCTGACATGAAGCTGCACTAAGCTACAGTTAAACTGTAAAACTACATAGTTAATGCCTAAACCTGGAATATAAGTTCAGGCCTTTTCATTCTTAATGATGAGTTTATTTTTTATTGGATGAATCTCGACGTGTTTCTCGGTTGGTTGCTGTGAACTCGCCGAGCCTCGTTGGGACGTGGAGGATCGTTTTCCCCTCAGTCGTCTCCTGATCGGTTCATAAACTAAAACTTTCTTACCATCATATTTTCTGTTTCGAGGTTTTCTTCAGGTTTTTCCATGTATGTTAACATGTCACTGTGAGATACCTGCAGTTTTATATCTTTAGGCCAGAAATGCAGCTTCAACCTTTGTGCAAAAGCAAAACGAGTCAAATGTCGTCTTTCCAGCAAACTTTCCATAAGAATGAAGAAAAAATACAATTTACAGTTTGCATTATTTATTTCTGGGTTATTTTCTCGCAGTCCTGAATTCATCTGATAGTTTGATTGTCTTTTAATTGGTCTGGTTTCCATGTCGACCTGCACCATCAGACAAAAACATGCAGTGAATAAATTGAGTTTCAATCAGTTTTTGCACCAAAGAGATAATAACACTAAGGCTCTTTATGTGCATATATGTAAATGTTAAATTGACATTTGTGGCCAATAGACCAGGCTGTCTTTGCAATAAAAAACCATCATGTCCCTCAGGGGCCTCCATACGAGCTGGAGAGACGAAATGATTTGATTTAATCTGTTTAAACAGATTAAAACAGAAGATTTGAAGGTGAGGTCGTTCAGGTTGTCTTCATGATTTAAATGCCCTTTCACCTCTTGACTAAACAAAACAACTTTAGTCACTAATTATATTTTTTCATAATAATTTGATAAATTTTGCAGGGTTGGAAACAGTTTGTGTTTGTTAAATTGAAAATGGCGACAGATTCTACTGCTGCACTAAGATACTGACTATTGATCACTAATCTATAGAACCCCAATTTAGATAAAACCCAAACAATCCATTTAAATCCTTCCTGCCTCTCATAATCGACCTTCACATAAAAGCGTTTCTATAAATGATTCTGAAACATTGAACTTCCTGGAAGTTATTTTGATAGTTAAGAGTTGATGATGGCAGTTTTTAGGGTCATTAAAATATCTGAACTGCCTCCCTGGAAACAGGTTGATGTTGTTGCTAAGCAGCAGGAGGCCAGTAATTAACATCCTGTTGTTTTGTGGACCCTTCATCTCCCGCCTCGCTCTCTGCAAACGGCAGGAAATGAACTGAAAGCAGCTGCTGTGATTTGACTGAACCGTCTGTTGGACCAGAGTCGATCTGTCGCTGTTTCAGGTTAAACCGTTTTAAATAAAGGGATGTTTAACATGAACTTTTAGTTGGATTCATGTCTGCACTTTCCGTTATTTGAGTTTAAAATTTTAATGTTATTTAATCAAAATAAATAAGTGAATCGGTTTCCTTGTCGTATGAATGATGATTATTTTCACTTTCTGTAAAGTTTATTTATTTCAGTTTATTTTAAATATCCAAAATAAAAGGAAACAAAATCTCAACTGAAACTATAAATAAATATCTACTATTGGGTCTCAAAACAAAATTGTCCTTCAAACATTTTAATCATCATAATAGAAATCATTGACTTATTTGAATGTAATTTTGATGTTTGGACTTCAGTCGCTGCATTTTATGATTTCCATCTTTTTCATTCGGTTTGTTCTGGGATCGTTGGATTACAAATCCTTTTGTTATTTCTGTGATTCCCAAGTTGAGATTTTGTTGGTGTCTTAATGTTTTGGGGATTTGCTTTCTGGTGGGATTCAGATTTTCCTGGTTTCCATCTCAGATTTTCATCTGTTCTAGATTAATTGACTGTTTCTAAAGTCTGAATGAAACCAGGATTCTTGGATTCTTGTTCTGCTGATTGACTCCCCACCACCAACATCTACTTTATATAAAATAATAGAAACTTGTTATTGAAGCTCGTTTTTTTGAAGCAGCAGGCAGCATGTTTCAGCTTCTGGTCAGCAGAAGAACATCGACGGCCGCCGCCGGGGTGGCCGCATGACTGTTTGAAGTTGATCAATGCGACCGACATAACCATTAATCCCTTCACGTCTGTTTCAGTGCTTCACTTGTTCACCTCCAGCTCAGGACTGCAGGTGAACAAGTGAATCCATTCATATTTTTATCTGCTTGACAAATAATGAAAACATAAAATCATCTCCAGTGAAACTTCAGCGGTTCGGTCGGGCTCTGCTGCGGATCGTTTCATTTCTCATGTGGCCTGATGGGGGCGCTGTTTCTGCTCCAGCTGAAGAACGATGATCTGATTGGCTACAGAACAGTCAGCTGATCCTGGTGCGACGCCATGACGTGTCATGATATTCTGATGTTTGGAGCCGTTCTTCTGGTGATTCTTAGTTTCTGTAGTTTAGTTCATGGAGTCGGTTTGAATAATAATTTTTTATTATTATTATTTTAAAAAATCCTTTTGATAGTAAACCTTCATGTTTAGATTTGACTTTGAGAGAATAGTGTTAAAACAGCAAAGACAGGAACTTTTCATTTTGGGGTTTTATTTCCAGAAATGCCACAGAGAGAGAGACACCATGCAAGAAACACAGAAACGAAAAGGAAAGTTTTTCCATGAGGCGGGAAATCAAACGGAAACATGTCGGCAGCCGCTTCGCTTCCGGCTTCAACCTCATTTCCTGTCCAGTTTCTCACAGACACCGGAGAGACACGGACCGGGGAGACAGACACGGACCCTGAGAGACACGGACCGTGAGAGACACGGACCCTGAGAGACACGGACCGGGGAGACAGACACGGACCGGGGAGGGAGAGACGACTTTAGATCTTTTCTGTCACAAACAATCCATGAATATATTAATCTGATAAATAAACTTCACAGAAACATGACGATAAACACGAGTCACAGTTTCCATCTTTCTCAGCTTCCTGGTTTGTTTCATGTTCCGGTTTTTGCTGCTTCCGGACTGAGCCACCCTCAGACCGTCTCATTTCCTCCGGTTCCTCCGTCATCGGAAACGGTCGGATCGGCGCCGAAGCTACAACAGGCTTGCGGTCATTTTCCGGTGCTGACCTCCTTCCCGCTCTTCCGTCATGGCGTCGGAAATCTTCGTCTCGCGCTCCAACAGGCGGCGCTGCGTCTCTACGCGCAGATCTCGATGGGCGTGGTCACCAGGATCCGCCCCCTTTCGTTGCTGTTCGGGTCGACTTGCTCGCCGTCTGGAGGGAAGTGGGCATCCATGAAGCCGGGCTTGGCGGCGCAGGCGGGCGACAGGCTGTGCTGCTTCAGCCTGTCCACTAGCGCGTCCTCCTCGGATGAAGACGAGCTGATGTCCACAGCGTTGGCGGTTGCCGCGCCGCCGTTCCCGTTCTCCGTGTCCAACATCCAGCTGTGGTTGAAGTAGCTGAAGACTTCTTTGACGGCGCAGCGGCGCTGCTGCTCGACGGACAGCAGCCGGCGAAACATCCGCAGAACTTCGTCGGTGAAGCGGCGCCACTGCGACGGCGCGGCGCCGGACCGGCGGCGCTGCCAGCAGACGAACTCTACGTAGAAGGCGTCGTTCGGCATGGCCTTCTCCCAGGGGAAGTTCCCCGTCAGCATGCAGAACAGCAGCACCCCGAACGCCCACACGTCCGTGCTGTAGTCCACCCTGGATCCGTCGTGACGCGCCGTGTCGCACAGCTCCGGCGCCGTGTACGGGATGGTGCCGCTGACGCGCTTCACCGGAGAGCGGGCGCGCCGCGTCATGCCGAAGTCCGACAGCTTGACCTTTCTGCACTCGGTGTCGAAGATGAGGACGTTCTCCGGTTTGATGTCCCGGTGGACCAGCTTCTTACAGTGCAGGTAGTCCAGGGCGATGGCCACCTGGTGGACGCAGCGCTTCGCCGTGGCCTCAGGGAGCCCCACCTGGACACAGCAGGACAGGCAGACAGGAGCGGCCATGTTTGGGTTAAACAGTTTGGTTTTATACATTTTTACTGGACTGGTTGTCCAGTAAAAACCAGGTTCTCTTTCTCTCTGCTGAGTCAAACCAAACAGTGAGTACATGGCATTAATTGACAGCGCTAAGCCCCGCCTCCTGGCTCTGATTGGCTGTTTTTGGTGCAGAAACTCTGGGACATGTTTAACCTCCTTCTCCTGTATTGGTATCTCCCCCCATGTTAGTTACGGCAGTGTAATACCCTCTGTTACCCCCCGTCCCGTTAGTCTGAATGGAGTTCCATGAAGGATGGATGGTTTTTAGCTTTCTGACCTGCGGCGGGATGATGTCGAACAGATCCCCCGCCGGCGCGAACTCCTGGGCGAAGATGTAGAAGTCGTCAGTCTGGAAGGCGATGCTGAACATGTTGATGATGAAGGGGCAGGGCGACAGGTAGAGCGACACGCTGTACTCCCGCAGGAAGCTCTTCAGCTTGGTGCTCCTCTTTCTCAGGAACTTCAGCGCCATCTTGGTGCCTGGAACGGACTGGGCCGTTAGATTCGTGTCACCACCGCCTGACGGCCACAAACCAACGTCACTAAAGTCTAGATGAAGATTCACACACACGTGATCCCGACGTTCGTCTGCTGGAGATCAAAATCCTGCAGTTATTTCTGCTGCAGGTTGGGCTCTTTTCTTTCAGAGCTGCCGGTGGCATTAGATGGAGGAGCTAACGCTATGACGCTAACGCCGTTAGCTGAACTTTCAATCCAGACTTTGACTGGGCCTTTTTCAGTCACTGCTGCATTTGGGTTGGAGGAGTTCAGCTCCACTCAGTAACTAACTTTCTGTCAGCCACAGAGTTACAGAAATTAAATGATGAAAATAAAATCTGGTTCTGGATCAAACATTTTCACTGGGATGTTTTTAGTCACATGATCAACAGCCGGCGTTACTACTGGCAGAAACGACAAAGAACAAACAGGAAGTGGCAGCAGGATGTTTGTTTTTCATTCATAACTAATGTAAAATGGCTGCGCTGCACATGTAGGCGGGGCTTATTGCTCTCACGTCTCCTCTGATTGGCTGACAGATGATGAGCGCTAATAATATTAAATTGAAATGAAAATGAAACATTTCTCCCAGTAGGTCAGGTGACGTTGATGCTCTAATTTACAGAAATCTATTCATGATCAGGTCTGATGATGAAACATAAAATAGAAAAACTTGAGCAGGTTTTTTAGAACAGAAAAATCAAATCACAGCTTTAATGTCGGACTGATCCACCGTCCGAATGGATCAGAGTTTCAACAGTTTCTATAAACGGTTTCTGATGCACAGATTTTTCAGAATGAAGCAACTGAATTTATTAAGTTGATTTCTGGATGTTTGACAGTTTGTGTCTTCATGATGGGCTGCAGCCAATCAGAAGCCAGCTGTCTCCTGATTGGCCAGTGGAGCTTTAAACAGGAACATTACGAGTTTTAACATTTAGCGCCAATTCAGCAGATTTCCTGTGGAACCAGGCAGATTCTCTCATCTCGGTGTCAGAATAAACGACCATCAGTCGTTTATCCTGCTGATGATGAAACCTTCATGTTCTGCCAGGAGCCAATCGGCTCGTTGTTGCAGATTCAGCCGTTCATGTCGGTTTCATCAGAAACTCAGACGAGGTTTTCTCAGATCAGGAGCTTTTCTGTTCCTTCAGCTTAAAACCAGCTCAGACTTTTGTTCACCTTCCTGGTTACAAAAGTAATCTGATGTTTGGTTTCCTGGCAACAAAGAAATATTCATGCAGGGCCACTGCCAGCCTTTCTGGGGCCCTGAGCAGATTTTCCTTTGAGGCCCCCAAACTGGCATGTCGACACCAAATGATGCATCGCTCCTGTGTGAAACTCACCTGCTAGCATTAGCATCGTTTCTAACTAGATTACATCACAAACATTCTGAAATGCTGCTTTGTATTAAAATGTCAAATTGTATCTAAACTATTTGAAAGAAGCTTGCTTACAGAAATTAACAAGTTTGATATATTTGATCAAATATATTTGGCTCTAGGCCTGAGCTTCAAGTTTTTACTTTTTACTCATAAGTATTGCCTTTTTAAAAATAATAGTAATCGTTTTTCCATTTAGTTTGTACTATTCAATGTAACTTTAAATATTTATCATAGCTTGGTGCTTTGATAAATAGCACCAGTCTGTGGAGGGGTGCTTCAGTTTGGGTGAACAGGTTCGAAGGGTGGGCCTGGTTCACACCCTACTTCCAGTCCTTTGGAAGTAGGACTGGAAGTAGGGTGCTGTCTGGGCCCCCGCGTCGCCCGCCGCGTCGTCCCCCGCCCCCGCGTCGCCCCGTTACCTCGGCCCTTGTGGATGACCAGGTCCACCTTCCCGTAGGTTCCCTTGCCCAGCTCTCGGACCACCTGGTAGTGCCGGCTGATGTCCAGCGTCTCCAGGTTCTGAGCCGCGATCAGCTGCAGCTCCTCCAGGATGTCGGCGGGCGAGCGGCAGCCGGGCGGCGCCGAGTTCATGGTGCCGTTGGGTCGGGAAGTCGGAGGTTCCTACAGAGCAGGAAAGAAGTGAAACGTCCGCCGAGTTTTCTGGACAAACAGACGCTGAAAGACAAACATGTTGAGTTATGAGGTCATTGGAAAATAAAGATACTTTAACTAAAAACTTGCTTTAATTGGAAGAATCACAATTTAAACCAAAGTAAGGAATAAAAAAACTGTTGGAAATATTTAATCTGCTTCTGTAGAAACTAAAATAAGGTTGAAATAAAAACTCAAATCTGGAATTTTAATCAGTTTTCAGCATCTTTCCTGGGGTTTGCTGAGTTCCCACTGTCACCCTAAAATAAAATAAGTTAGCAAAAATTATTAGGCCACTATGAATATTTCCATTTATATCACATTTAATGTTCAGAAGGTTTGAGTATAAAAATTGTTCTGCGTGTAAAATATTGGATAATATCCAGAGCATTTTGTGGTTTAAGCTGATAAAGAACATTTTGTCACATTTAGTTTTTTCCCACCTTGTCATATTCTGTCCTGTATAACTTGGAGATCAGATAAATATTAAATTTGGCTAAAAATAATTATAACAGCCACAATAAAATGTGACTCATTAAATGTTTGTTTTGATTTTAAGTCTGTGGTGATATTATGGTCCTCCTGGAGTCATCTTCACAACAATCGATTCTGATCGATTCTGATCGTTTCTGATCGATTCTGATCGATCAGAAACGGGACAGACACACTTTGGGACAGACACACTATGGGACAGACACACACACTGGGACAGACACACTATGGGACAGACACACTCTGGGACAGACACACACTGGGACAGACACACTCTGGGACAGACACACACACTGGGACAGACACACTCTGGGACAGACACACACACCCCGGGCCGGTTGGTTCTGCTGAGTGTTTCCACTCGGCTCTGATGAGTCAGCAGGTTGAAAGGCTCACCTCAGCGGCACAAAGCATGAAAGAGACGAACGGACGCTGCCTGTCAAAGGAGGCTGACGAGGTTCACGCATTTTCACATCAATACAAGGTTTTATGTCCAACATAAAAAGATTATTAATCAGAAAAGTTTTCAAATAAAAGCAGATTTTAAAATAGATTTTGATCTTTCATAAATAACCATTAATGTGATTTTAAAGTTCTGTGCTTAGATGTTGTTCATTAAAGTTAAAACTGTAAACAAAACTGACAGAAAACAAAAGTTGGATAAGCCCCGCCCCTTTTGTATCTGGCCAATCCCGTTGTGCCAACTCCAGCCAATCAGACAGCATTTGCTGTGATTGTGGAGTCAAAAGGGGCGGGGCTTATAGCGTGAAGCATTCTGGGGATTCCCAGGTTTAGCGCTGATGCTGCAGCTTCCCTCCAGGTTCCTGCGACTGATGGCAGAAATTAACGCGTCTTTTCACGTTTATCACAAACGTTCTGCAAAAAATGCTCAAAAACGTGATGTGACTGCTGACTCCCATCTCTGGTCAGATCTTTAAACTGTTTCAGAAACATCAAAAGGCTGACAGATTGCAGTTCACACCTCTGACCACTGGGTGGAGACATTTTCTAATTTACACAGAGTCCAGGCAGCTAAACCAATCCAAAGAAACCTCAGATTATCTGTAAGCCAGGGACGTGCAGACGGGGGGGCTAAGGGTGCTTGAGCACCTGCCCCTTTTGCTCCTTGCCCCGAAGTGCCCTTTTTTTGCCCCCAAGTTCCCTTTTGGTCAAATTTTGTTATTTTTATTTCCTACGCCCTCTCTGACATAGGAGAGGAGGGCTTAGGAATAACATGTACTAAAATTATTTGCTTTTGTTGTTTTTTTTTTGTATTTTGCAAGAAAAACAACATAAGCCCTCCGGTCACCTTGTTACCTTTGACCTTTTGCCCGTGATGCACAACGCAGTTGCCTCTCGTACAGTGAGATGAGGCGGCTAATTTACTGCGGAGCTCAACATAGCGCCAGATTACAGGACAGTTTTTTTATTAAACAAAATGTTTTTGGTGATTAAATGGATACTCGTCAGATAACGGAAAATGTTGAACGTTGCATCGTTTCTGCTTCAGCTCGGAGTTTAAGCAGAGGTAATGAAAACAACAGACCCTGCCAGGCCTCTGGTCTGCCTTCCTCTGGAGAACTGCTGAGCGGGAGGAAACAGCCAGGTGAGGAAGAACTGTTCTTATCTACCGGTTCACTATTTTATCATACAGACATTAGGCTGCTGTTGTTGTGCTATCAGCTAGCTGCTAGCTAAAGGCTTTGCTAACAAAGCTAGATAACTAAAAGCGTCTTCCTGTATCGTTAATGATGGCGGTCATTATTCAGTGTTGCTGATGCAATAAGAGGCACATCGCCGTCCAAAACCATCTCCATATGGATATATGTCCCATCGTCTCATTTCCTTTGCTGCATGATGTACATTGCATTTATTCCAGCGTTAGGTAAATGTATCGAGAAGGAGAATAGCACTTAAATAAAAGTCCAACCAGGATATTCATTTAGAATTAAAAATAACTCACCCTGAACCTGAACTACCATAAAACTGTTTTCATACCGCATTATAAGACGCATGGAATGGCTGCTACAGTAGAGGCTGTGTTACGTTATGCATCCACTAGATGGAGCTGCGCTAAACGGAACGTCAACAAAACAGTCAGACAGGTCAGTCAAACTTTATTAATAGATTACAAACCAGCGTTCTGACAACTCCGTTCCTCCCAAAATGAATAAATTCCCGTGTTTTTCTGCGTGTCACTCTGCGTTGTGAGCGTCTCTTCATAGGATCCATTCTGGGGTCTCTACACAAACAAATGGAAATGAAGCGGCTCGCTTCGCGCAGTCATATTTCCCAGCATGCACCGCGCGCTTCTTCTTCTATGGTGAAAATGAAGTCAACGGCTGGTTACCGTAGTTGCGAGACCTGTTGTGACTCAATATTGGCCCATGTATAAAGCGCGCCGTATTATAAGGCTTTTTAGAAAATTGAAGGTTTTTAGGTGCGCCTTATAGTGCAGAAAATACGGTAGATATGATATATGTAATAATCAAGTTGCTCCTGTCCAATAAAAGCACAAATGAAGGGAAAAAAATTGAATCCAGACTTTAAGTTCAGGGTTTGGTTCGCAGAGTATGGAGTTAAATTAGTTTCACAATTATTCAATAATAAAAAAAAATATATAAACCTGTTAATTAAAATAAAATTGTAATCAAAACTTTTGGAATTGTAATGATTTCTTTTTTATTAAACAAAAACTTTTGTTTAAAAAACTTTTTTTTAAAAATTGAACTTAAAAAATTATTTGCAAAACAAACTTTTATTTGCACACATCAGAAATCTTTAGTTGCGATTTTAGGCTCCGCCCACAACGTCATGTGAGAATTGCAAGCAAAACTTTGAATAACAAACAAAAACTTGGAATAGCAAAGATTTCTGACATGTGCAAATAAGTTTGTTTTGCAAATAATTTTTTTCTAATAATTTGTCTGGTGGTGTGGCTCTCGCTAAATCACAGGTTTGAATATCACAATACTTTCCTATAACAAATAAACCTGCAGAAAGAAATTACTAATAAAATATTTTACATATGCATAGTTGTATGTTCCATGTAAAGATTTTCCTTAGCTTTGATTGTATATCTCACAGTTTTGTAAATTATCTTGATTTATTAAACTCTGAAAGCTACATGACTTTGTTAATATTCTGTCCTAAAATGCGGTAAGATGTGCCCCCTTTTTTTTGAGCACCTGCCCCTTTAGTGATCTCTGCACGGCCCTGCTGTAAGCTAACAACATGAAGCAGAGTTATGGAAGAAGTGCATGCTGGGGGATTTTCTGATAGCCTTAGCTCGGAAATGTTCCCTGATTTCAAAACTTTAAGGTGTTGCTTGTAATTCCAGTGTCCAGTTTGGCAGCAGAGCCCTTCAGATTTACATATTTGCTCAGGCAGAAATGTCAAGAGTTCAGCTCATTTGGAAGATTTTGGAACAAGGAGGAGAAATTATTTCTTTTAATCCTGGAGGATCATATTCCCTCCAGCTTTCATTAAAATTCACATTTATTTGAATAGTTTGTTTAATTACATGAATTGGCTCATTTATTAAGATGAAAAACTGAATGCTAAATTTACATTTTAGTTTTTTTGTCTTCAGTTTGATTTTAAATGTTGTAAAATAAATACACTGCAAAAACAAAGTTTACAGAGAGTTTTGATAAAAGCAACTTATAAACCATTTTTCACATCAGCTTGTTTTAAGTGATTTATTTCTTAATACTGATAAAAAGGACTGATTTCACTGGCAGTTTTTCACTTATAACATCAATTTATTATATTTTATATTTATTATAAATTAAATAATCCACCAGAGAAGCTAGAACTTTAATAAATATAATCACTGGCTTAGCAGCTGTTCTCTCCTGCTGAGAAGTTACTGATCAGATCATTTGTCTTATTCTGACAGACTTGCACTTGATCAAAAAGCCATTTCATCAGATTCATATCATAAATGTTTTATATTTGGATGAATCCTCTGAACTCCGACCTGTCGTCGTATAAAAACCAGCCACGTTAATTAGGATCTGTTTTTTGTTTGTCTCCCTCCCAGGGGGCCGACCGCAACCCGGCTGCCCCCCTGGGAGCGCCGCCGGCTTAGAGGGAAAGGAAGCGGCCATGTTTCCTGGATGAAACGCTGCACTGTGAACACATCGCATTCAGGCGGCTTCATGTCAGCGCCACAGATCAGCCATGATGCCAGGATCAGGACCTGGTACCTGTCGGGGGGTCTGGCAGGCAGCGGGGGCCCAGCAGGCAGCGGGGGCCCAGGCAGCCAGCGGGGGCCCGGCAGCCAGCGGGGGCCCAGCATGCAGCGGGGGCCCTGGCAGCCAGCGGGGGCCCGGCGTCAGCGTGAAGAGCTCGGTGGACCGTCAGGACGCCCTCGGCTCATTTCTGCTGCTTTGTTTGTGTGTAAAAGTCTTTGTTGTCGTTTTGCAGGTTCATTATAACTACAGAGAAAATGGATTTTTTTACACTTTGTGCTGCTTATTGTTCTCTGGTCGACTGGTTTCTCCTGCTAGCGCTGGGCTAGCACAGTAGCTTTAGCTGTATTTACCCAGAATGCCCTGCGCTGTGGTCCACTTGAGGTTTGGAGGACAGAGGAAAAATTAATCAAGAAATGCAAAAAACAAAAAAAGTGAACGCACTTTGATCTCTACAGGTCAATAAGGAATCCATCAAATAAAACTTCAGAATCATAACAATCAGCGGAAAAATAGAAAACTGATCAAATGTCGACTAAAAATCTCATCATGAAAATAAGAATCCATAAATAAATGTAAAAAATATTTAATAATTTCTGCTTTTTATCCCAGTAAATGTTCCTGAACTACAGCAGCAATAGAAAGTGTGTAAGGTCATGCTGTAGCATCACAGTCATATTTACAGTCTAGACTTTGACTAGGCCACTCCATAATGTTGGCCTTTGGATCTTTCTCCTGGATAATCAGAGTGTGTTTGAGTTTATTATCTGAAGTTTCTGCTTTGGGATTTTCTGTTTTTTTTTGTCTAATCATTCAGATCAGGGTGTCCAAAGTGCGGTCTGGGGGCCATTTGTGGCCCTTGGACTGATTTTGTGCCTGTAGATTTGACAGGACAGGTGGTTTCATGTAGCTGGAGACATTTTAGTTTTAATCAGGGTATTAAATAATAATCAAGTATTATTTTATTTCAATGAAAATGTTCATTTTAATTCAGACTGCTGGTTCTGCTGATTCGTTTACAAACTAAATGTTTTTCCTGTTTTACCAAATCCTGCCATGCTAACCTGCAGGCTAGTAGCACAAGCTAACCGCATTTTAAAGAGCAGATCTGGATAAATCCTAGAAACATCCAAGATGTTAAAGTTCAACTGACCCAAATATCCTGAATGCTCCTGCAGGCCAATAAATCGATCTGCGTTCAGAAAAATCAAACATCTTACCACGAAAGCAAAAGAAATCTTTGAAACTCTGTGTGCAGAATCCTCTGGATCACCATCTGAACCTTGGATCCTTTAAGTCCGTCCAACACGACGCTTTGAAATCTTTAAAATGTTTTAAAGTTTCATCTGCTGCAGGAAACAAACGGGAAGAACCTGAAGAGTCAAATTCCTTCTGCCTCTTCGCCTGCAGAAACTCGCTGCCTGAATTTTCCTCATGTTTTAATATTTAAAGCTTCAGGAAAGCAGCTCAGTTTATGAAGCTACTTGCATATAAGAACATATTTCTGAACGAGCATCAAGCATAACGAGGCGGAAGCTCCAGCTCCAGTCCAGCAGCGCAGGCTGATGGTGGCAGACCTCCACTCACAGGAGAATGGAAACAACGTTTATGTGCTTCATATTTCAACATTTACATTCTTGCTTCTGTTTCTAATTAGAAATAAAACCATTAGATTGCAGAACAGAGGTGAATATCTGTGCATCTACATGTAATAAAGCTGCAGTTTTAAAATCTTAATGTTTCTACAGTGAAACAGTGAGGAGGAGGCGGCGCTCCACTTCCATTATGAAAATTATTTTCTACAAGGAAACTTGATCAGAGCATCAAGAGCCTAAAGTCAGATGATCCTCAGGTTCCTATTTGGGATGAAATCAAACCACTGAGTTTTTTAATAGTTTCAAATATAAAATGATCAAACTGTTTAGACCTGAATATTAGGCAAAGATTCATTAAAACTCTTATTGGATTTTATAAACTTTTTTTCTGCTGTAAAATCTGGAGGATTTCATGAGATTAGATTTTATTCTGGTTGATTTGTAGCTTCAGATTTGATGATTTTCCTTCCTGGTTTTGCAAGAGCATCAAACTGTCTGGATTCGGAGAAGCGGAGTTTGGACGTATGCAGAAGCAGAAACGGATCCGGATCCGGAAATGCTGGAATATTTACGCATCAATCAGAGAGCAGAGCTGCAGCTGCTGATCAGCTGCGGAGCGTCTGGATCCACAGCGCGAAGAGCAGGATGATTGAAACAGCATGAAGCAGCACAAACACAGACAGGCTGCATGAAGCTGCAGCTCCTCAGTCATCTGCTCAGAAATAAAAACCCTCTGACCTGGTCGCAGCTGCAGCAGTCCGTCCCCCCGCGGCGCCGCGCGGCTCCTCCTGCGGCAGCTGGGTCTTCGCACCGCGGATCCCCGGTACCGTCTGCCCGCGGATCAGCCTCCCTGGAGCCGCTCTATTGTCCCCGGAAGCCCCGCCCACCGAGCCCAAACAGCCAATCGGAGTGGAGAGCGGCGGGGCGCCACGAGCAGCCGGGCGCTTAATGACGGCGAGAATTTATTCTGTCATTCTGTCAGGTTAAAACTGGAGTTATAATTTGAAATAAAGGAGCAGAAAAACAAATATATTTATGGATAAAAATGGTTTATTATTCCTCCAACTTTTCAAGCTGAGAAAATAGTTTCAATCTGCTGGGAAACAGATTTAATCCAGTCTGACCAAGAAAAGTTTTCTATCTTTAATAAATCCTGATTTAGCTGGAAATGAAGGCAATTTTCTGACAGCAGTAGAAACACAGATCATTACAATATCATATAAAACCTATTTTCAGGATTAAAATGTTTGAATTTAACCTGAAAAAAAGACATTTATATATTTTATGTAAAATTAACAAAAACAAAAAAACAAAGATTCTGAAAGAAAAGTTCTTTCTTATGAAACCTGCATTTGTTGCTACAATTGATTATTTTCCAGTTTCTGCTATTTCATTAAATGAATCACATGAGCATTATTAACAGAATAACTTTAAGAACCAAGCAGAAGCTGAATTAAATTAAATGTTTTAAACCATTAAAACATATTTTATTAAATGACAAACAGTTGACAGAAAAAATATTATTTCATTAAATCAGTTCACTTTTATGCAGATTTTAAATTACTGGTAATAATTTACAAGTTTATAAGTGAAAAATATATTTTTAATCTAAGATTATTACTAACTCTAACAAGACTGAAGACAACAAGACAGCAGGGGGCAGCGAGACTGATGCTAATGCTAACGCTAATGCTAACGCTAGCATTCTGGTCAGGAAGGCTGCTGCAGCAACAACTGGTGAAACAATAAACTCAATGAAAGTTTCTGGAACACAAAATCAGATCAGAACAAAAAACTTTGATCAGGTTTTAACAGAAAACTGAGCTGAGATTCACTTCAGGAATTTTCTGGAACAAACTGAGAGACTTTCAACTTCTGAAATTCTAACATTTCCAAGTTTTTTCTAGAAAATTTCTGAGATTACTCTGAAATTTCAGAGCTTTCTGGTGGAAATGTGCTCATTTCTTTCTCCAGCTCCAGAGGCTCTGATATGCCGTCATGTTGGTGACATTTTCACTGGCTGCTGATAAAAATGGAGGCTGCTGCATCTATTAGGATGATAAAAAGTCCAACAGCTCTGAATATGAAGCTTTCCTTTTGAAAAGTGAGTCTAATTTGCTGAAACTTCCTGCAGTAATTGTGAGTTCTGCAGTATTTGCTGGCCGGTTCCTGAGGAGCAGCGAGTTCCTGCAGCCTCCCACCTTCAGCTGCCGCCTCATTATTGGAGCAACATGTTGGATCAATCCTCTGTAATGAGCTCTGCTGCTGCAGCACAAAACCCTCAGCAGGCCTGTGACCTGGGGGATTTGTGTTCACCTGTTTACCACCAACAGCTGCTGAACTCCCAGAATGCATCAGTGCATCAGGAGTCAGAGGAGCCTGGGTCAAAGCTTCAGACTGGAGAAGAAGGAAAAACCTGTAAAGTCTAAATGTTACCAAAATAAAGCCTCTGAAATATTTTCATCCTCATGGATGTTTCTCTGCAGATTCCCTCAACGTGACTAGAAGGTCCAGCCGCCTGCCGCACATTTTCACCCAAACTATTGACATAAATCTCACATAGATTTTATTGGCAACGATTTTAATTAATGTGATAAATACTAAAATAAACTATTTATTTTGATCATCAGCTCATCTTGACTTCTCTTATAATAATGAATTGAATTATTTTAGAATTGATCTATTTTGAGACAAATTTTGACGTAAATTTATGTTTCTGAACTAGAAGTGGGACTTTAATGTTTTAGTATTTATTTAGTCATTTCATATATTTTAGAGAGTTAACTTTAAAAAAAATAGTTTTCCAAACAGGTTCCGGCCAGAACCTTTGCATTGTGTTGTGTTTCTGGTACGCCGTAAATGTCGCGCCACAGCAGCGCGGGAAGCCGCTTCCCTCTGGTCCGTTAGGGGTTCAGTTCTCTTCTAATCCATCTGGTTGGACGCTGGGAAAGACTGTTGTTGTGTTCCAGTTGTGCTAAAAGGAGTTAGCCTGTTAGCAAAGCTATGCTAGCCTAAAATAGCATCTCAATGCTAACATGAAGCAGCTAATGCTAATGTTAGCGTCCATGTTTCTAAAGAAGCTCTGTGATCGATCAGGATGATCACATATTAATGTCTGTTTATTCAACAATTTAGCAGGAAAAATGGTTTGGATTTGAAAATGTTGCTGATTTTGTTCATATATGGTTTTCAATTAAAATGCCATCAATCAATCAATTACCATTAGTCGAGTCCAATCGGGTTTCTTTGTTTTGTTTTTTTAACTCAGCTAAATTATAAATGAGGCCATTTTGATTCTCTGTGGAAATAAATTCAGACAGACATTAAGAACAAATGATTATTCTGTAAAAGTTAAAATCCTGAATTAATCGGTGTGTGTGTGGGGGGGAGGGTGTGTGTGTGTGTGTGTGTGCTATGGGTGTCTGGCGCCCTCTCTGGCGCCCTCTCCCGGACAGTATCAGGTCAACCACAGTTTGAACACTTTAATGTTACTTTTCATTTTTGTACTTCAGTACTTTTCAAAACTTGTACTTTTTTTACTTTTACTTGAGCAAACAGTCCAACTTGTACTTTACTTTTACTTTTTTTTTATTTAGGTATCTGTACTTCCTCTTAGAGAAGGTGACCTTTGACACCTCTGTCCATGTTTGAATAATATAGGTTTTTCCAGGACTTGCTTTTTAAAAAATATGCCATAAATTTGTCTGAAATACATTTTCTTCATTGTGGCTAAGGCTCATTTAGAAATGATTCATGCGCTATCAGCAAATGGTTCAGCTTTAGTCAAGGTTTTCCAAACCGTCCTGGAACTCCAGGCCTTGAACCAAAACCTTCGTGATTAAATTGTAACCTGCAGCAGAAAACAGCTTGTTACCTTCTGCAATCAATAAGGATTCATAAAGTAAACATTTATTTTTGACCTTGATATTTTCTGTACTTGTTTTAAAATAATTTCTAACTAAAATATAATCTTATGTTAAAAATCAATAATTCAGCTAATTCTGGATGTTCAGCAGCATCACTGAAAATAAAACATTTCATGAGGTTCAGATCCTTTTTACACTTTTATGTTTTTTCATATCCATAAACATTTTATAGTAAAACAAATTAATCAAAAACATTTTGGGATAATATTTCACATCAGTGTTCATTTTGATTTTAATCTACTATGAACAACTAAAAGACTAAAACACAGATCAAAAAGTAATTATGTTTCTCTTTAAATGAATTCTTGTTTTTGTCTAACACTGATACCTTTATATCAAGTCCCAACACAATTTCCTTCATAACTTTCCCAGTATTTATGACATTCTGGGTGTCAGCCTGAAATCTGCTGCAGCAGCAGACGGTCTGGAGAATAAAGAAACAGAACAACCTGATCGTTAGTTTCCATTTTCAACCCAATGAACCACTTCAGCTTTTGTGGCATGTGGGTAAACTTAGATCATCTTCATTTCAATAAATATTTTATCCAAGATATGGACTCAAGTTTTGTTGACAAATTTTATACTTTTATTTTTATTTATAAATTTGAATTCCCATTTCTAATAACTGAAAAAATCTTTATTAAATTCTCAAATGAAATGAAGCATAAATATTTTAGCCCAAAATATTTAAAAAAAATTGCAAACAGCAAACAATAAAGTCAGTTTCATCATGTTTATCAATCATACTTATTGTTTGTTTTTTATAACAGCTCAGCTTATCTAATATCTCCTTCATTAAAACCAAACTATTCTTCAATCCTATGCAGTCATTTGGTTTGTACTTTAAAATGAGCAAAACATCACAAATATCCATCCATTTTCTGTGTTTTCCACAGAAAAAAATATGGAAAACACATATAAATCTGAAACATGTCAAAACATGAACATCAAACTGTCCGCAAAATGGAACAAATCATACAAACATACATTGTTGTCATCACCGCCAACATTACATGAGTTACCAGCACCAGCTGGAGATAGGTGCTGGTGCCTCTGCAGCTAACGTTTCGGGCAAGAGGCGGGGTCACCTGGACAGGTCGCCTGGACAGGTCGCCTGGACAGGTCGCCTGGACAGGTCGCCTGGACAGGTCGCTAGTCTGTCGCAGGGCAACACAGAGACAGACAGCCATGCACACACACACACACACCTAGGGAGAATTTAGAAAGGCCAATTAATCTGACAGTCATGTTTCTGGACTGTGGGAGGAGGCCGGAGTATCTGGAGAGAACCTACACATGCACAGGGAGAACATGCAGTAAGACCCAGGCCGGGAATCAAACCCAGAACCGTCTTGCTGCAAGGCAACAGTTCTACCAGCTGCGCCACTGTGCAGCCCACATCACAAATAATACCAGCAGCAATGTAAGCATTTATTGAATTTGTCTGGAATAGTGATGTTATAGAATCTGAACAATGCTATTATGATTATGGACATCTCAAATGTTCGTCTTTCCAAAGGATAATACACGTTCAAGTCTGGCCATTAAATGTTAATTTAGCTTGCCATACAGGCGTGTGATTTAGCCCCGCCTCCTCGCGCTCGTGACGTCACTGAGGAAGCTCGCGCTCCAGCGGCGGCAGGTTGATCCATCCACAGTCCGCTCAGGCAGCGCTCTGTGGCGGACATAACGGCTGACCCGGGATGGACCTTCACCGCTTTCCCACAAACTTTTCTCCGCAAGCGGACTGCCGGTTTACTGCATTTTGGATTCCAATGTCGACGAAATTTAATGTAAACTTCTGAAACTTCTCCGGGTTTCGTCCAGGAATGTGAGCTTTCGGTTGGAAACGGTCCGGATGTAACGGTCTGTGTAACGGAAGCGCGAGCGGCTGTTGGGGCGGTTGAGGCGGTTTTCCTGCTTCTTTTTGCGGCTTCTTCTGGGGCAACAGGTTCCCTTGTGGATTAAACTTGTTTTAGTGCTTTTCTAATCCCGAAAAGTTCCCGTCTCCCACCGCCAGCTGTTCCCGTCTCCCTGCAGCGGGGCGGCGGAGGGACGATGCCAACCTCGGCCCGCTCTCTCCGGGGTTCCGCCGTGTTTCTGTAGACAAACTGAAGTCAAACGATGATTTCTGAGGAGAGAAGCAGCCACGGAAATAAACAAACCCTCAACTTCCCTGTGGGTTTGCTCATCCGCTCTCCCAAAAGGCGCCTGGCCAAACTGGGGAGGAAACCCAGCAATGGATCGGTCCAGTAAGTTCAATAATTAATTAACTATTAGATTTAACTGGGCCACAGCCATGTGGCTCCAGACACCTTCCACCAGGAAACAGCTGCACACACCGTGGTAAAAATGGACTGATTGGCATGATGAAATCATTGTTTTAACTCACAATATGAGCTGTAATTCCACCTCATGGTCCCCAAAAGCAACTTGCATAAGTTTTTAACTCTTTAATTCTGACACATGCAAATTTTAAGGTTGGACAAAGTTCAGCTGACTGTATGAAATAATGATTTAATTTATTAGAGAACTTTTCCGTCTGTGAGAAAGTTATTGCCTCCTGTAGATAATTCATCTTCCATCCAGCGTTTGGAAAACCTGAAATCAGTCTTTTACATCATTGTGAATAAATCCTTTAATCCACATTTAAAGGATTTTGAGTCTGCTTCCTTTAAATCTGGGTTTGATTGGTTGCGTTTGGTCTACTTCATGTTGTCAGACTAGCTCTGTTTCAGGGGTTTGTTGATCTACAGTAACCAGGGTGAGTTCAGTCAGACTGAACTAAAAATGTTAATAGTTTATATTTTCAACCCCACAATATAATGAGGAGAGGTATTTATTGTTCACATAGGGCCAGATAGTTTTTTCTTTAATTAAGTCATTTAAAAATACTTTTAATGTGCAGTCAGCTGGTATTGTTTTAAAATCACAATGGAATCTGGATTTAAAGTCATTTTCTGCTCTGTTCTGGTGCTTTATGGCTCTTTAACAGAGTTTAGGAGGAGATGAAACTTATTTAGACCTTTACTAGGCTCCTGGGTGCCCACTGGGCGGGTTGTGTGTTTTTACAGAGTTAACCCGCCCAGACTGGGAACGCAGAATTCCTCTGGAAAACGAGGACATTTGATTGAAGTCATTTCCAGGTCTGGAAAAATGTGGAAAAAGAATAGAAACATCCTAAACTCTCCCAATGGAAACATTCTGCTGCAACATCAGCAAAGTGACGATCGAAGCCAGTAGCCCTACAGGCTGGCGACCAATCTGCTCTTCCACTTTTTAACACTTCATTTTTGGGGAATTGATATTTTAATCCAAAGCGTCGGCCATCAGCGCCGCCATCTTGTATTTATTTGGAGTATCTGGGCCAGGCTGAGATTTTAAATGTTAGGAGAATGAATTTGTAATTTTATGAGAACTCTGACATAAAAATAGAGAAATGTTGATCATCTTGTGAATTTCTACTTTGGTTTAAGTTTTACAGATAAGAAAATACTTCATCTTTTTTTGTTATTTATCGTTTTTATTGAGAAAGCCTTTTACATTACAATGATAATTATATTAATTTCGTTATCATTTTACATTCTTTCTCAGTTTTCTCACTTTTTTCTTTAACAGAAAAAACAAAACAATAACATACAAACAAAAATCGAACAACAACAAAAAAGGCAAAGCAAAACCAACCAGAACTTAAATAGAAGTGGCGGGGAGCCTGAGTACCAACCAGTCATTGATATCACATATCAAATTCAAACATCAATCTAAATGAAAATAAGGTTTACAAAAATCTGACATAACAGGTTTGACATATTCTGTCCACTTTGACCATATCTTGTAGAAGGTGTCCCTCTGCACACTAATGGAAAAAGACAGTTTCTCCAATACATAAATCTCTTTCACTACATTAATCCAGTCTTCAATTGTTGGAGGTTCCCGTTTCAGCCATTTTCTTGTGACGGCCTTTTTGCTCCCTGCCAGCAACATGAACAGGAGTTTTCCATCTTTGTAGTTCGGTTTGTCGACCGGTACGTTGCATAGAAATATGCACTCAAAAGTTAACGGAAAGTCAAATGTGAAAATGTTCTGTAAATGTTCATGGATTTAGCTGAATGGTTTGGCAGGCCCAGAAGATATGGAAATGATTGGCACCATTCCTGCCACATCTCCAGCAGGCATCTCCTCTGCCCTGATATCGTTTCTGTTCTGGGGTTTTGAAAACTCTTATAATGCTTTTCCAGCCAAATTCACGCCAAACCTTTGATCTTGTTATTGTCCATGGTATCTTACAGATTTGGTCCCAATCTTCCTCTGGAATCGTTGGTTACCCTCCTTTTCCCACTTCACTTTAACATAAACAGTGCTGTCCTTCTTACACCGCAGGATGGCGTTGTACAACCTGGAAACTGTTTTGCCTGTTTTTGATTTGGTTAGTAATATAAATGTTTCCACCAATCTCAAATTGTGTAAATGTACTTTTATCTCTTGATTAAAATAGTTTCTGACCTGTAGATATCTGGAAAAGTCATCGGCACATAAGTCGTATTTTCTTTTCAAGTTCTCAAAACATTGGAGCGCCCCCTTATGGACAAAAGAATAGTAACTAGTTAGGCCTTTTGACATCCACTTCTTGAATCTGTCATCATGTTGATTTGGGATGAAATCTGAATCGTAAGCAAACCATCGTAGAACTTTAGAGGGTTTTTCTAATCCACATATTCTAATTGCTTCATTCCAGGCAGATATCATTACTTGCGATGTTGGATCATCTGCCAAATTGATTTTGCTCTGCAGTTTTGTGTCGGCTATTTTGGCTTTAATGGGTATAGTTTTGATTGTTTCCCCTTCCACATCTTTCCATCCTGCAGCGTAATCCGGACAGCACAAACATATCAATGGTCTCAACTGAGCCGCACAAAAATATTCTCTTAAACAAGGAAGCCCGCGACCTCCTTTTTCTTTTTTGAATTGTAAAGTTTTGTATTTGACTCGGGCTTTTTTCCCTTTCCAAATATATCCTGATAGCATCTTATCCCATTCTACAAATTGCTTTGAGGGTATAGGAACCGGCAGAGATTGAAATAAATGCAGCATTCGGGGAAGGATGTTTAATCTGACTGACTCAGTCCTGGACTGTAGGTGGAAAAAGGGTCTGGCATTCCATCTTTGGATATCCGACTTTATGGCTATATTCAGGGGGGCAAAGTTGGCCTCAAACATTTTAGCAGGGTCACGATGTATCACCACCCCAGATACCAACACCATCCGCATCCCATTTCCATTTATAGCAATTCTTAATTTCACCCGGTGGGTCATAATTTACCGTTAGTACCTGCGTTTTGTTCACATTAACCCTGAGAACAAACCGAATTCTGATGGGATTTTCATTACTTTGGGTAGAACCTGCATAGGATGAGATATAATAAGCAACAAGTCATCAGCAAATAGTGCCAGTTTTTGCTCCCCTCCTGCTGTCCTGCTCCAGTTATATCCCGTCTCTGCCTGATCCATTGGCTCAATGGTTCTATGAACAAGGCGAAGAGGAACCAGCAACCCTGCCGAGTCTCTCGCTCGAGTATGAATGATTCAGTAAGGTCTCCATTCATTTAGATTTTAGCTGTTGGTTTATTATACAACCCAGAGATAGTATTTATTATAGATTTACCAAATCCAAATGTCTCAAGTACCTGATATAAAAGGACCACCTCACCGAATCAAATGCCTGTTCGGCGTCTAAACTTAACAACAAAGCCTCTATTTTTATGCAAAACTTTCCTAATGTTGTCCTGAGTTTGACGATGTTTGATGAAGCCTGTTTGATCGTTATGTATCAGTCCTGGTAAAATTGTTTCAAGTCTCTTTGAGATGATGGAGGTGAACAACTTATAATCAATATTTAATACACTGATTGGGCGGTAATTATTACAATCTAGGTTATCTTTTCCTTCTCTCCATGAGGGAGGTATGATTTTCTTCTCCATTACCCAATTAAATGTTTTCTGCAAGGTGGGAATCAAACGGTCCTGCATTATTTTGTGCCATTCTGGACCAAATCCATCCGCCCCGGCCATCTTTCCCCCTTTTAGTCTTTTAATTGTGGAGTGAATTTGTATCGACCTTCCTTATCTTTGTATTCTGATATATGTTCATAGTTTAGAGTTCCTGATAGTAAAATCGCCACTCCCCTCCGCCTCCCAGAACTGTGGGAGGAATAAAACACGTTTACATCCCATCCTGTTCAATTTAGCATGTTTGTTATCCGTTAGATGCGTTTCCTGCAGTAAAACAATTTGGGCTTTGTCTCTTTTAAATTTAGATCAAACTTTCCACCTTTTTACTGGACTATGCAAACCATTAATATTGTTTGACACCAATTTTATCAACCTGCTACTCATCTAGATTATATTTCTTAATTACAACACATAGATTAATGGGCTCCCCGCTCACTCTTGAAAACACTAAACATAAAGCACATAAAGAAACAACAAGGCTCAAACTGAGCTCTTGACTTCCTAGGTGGGGGTGAGAAGTAGACCCTGCTTCACCTCCAAAGGCAGCTTCCTCATCGGTTAATGAAGGGGCCCTTGGTGGCTATGGCCTCGGTGTAGACAGCACCGCGAGAAACCCAACTTATTTACTTAATGTACATCATAAACCAAATGCAAGCCTTAATTATTAATAACAGAGTGGATAAACCTCAATTTTCCGTGTGCGTGGGGGCCGTCCTCTTGAAGGCTCCGAGTTTCTCTTTGTATCCGGCTGCGGGGTCCCGCCTCCTGCTGGCCGCACCGCTCCCCGGTTCCCCGCGCCGCTCCCCGGTTCCCCGCGCCGCTCCCTCGGTCCCCCCCGCTCCCCGGTTCCCCGCACCGCTCCCCCGCCCCGGTTCCCCGCGCACCCTGCTCCAGGACAGCTGCTTCAGGACCGTTTCTGGTGACTTGACGACCCGCACAGCGTATCCTCTGCTGGACATGTCTTCAGTAGCTTCCACCATCGTGTTGTAGATCTTCGCTTCATCGGCATATTTCACCCTCAGCCGGGCTGAGAAGAGGGTCTGGGAACAGGGTCTGGGAAGGGGGTCTGCTGCTCCTTTAGGATCTTGCGCACTTCGGTGTATTCATTTCGTTTTTTCAGAATCAGAGGGGGATAGTCATGATCCAAATTCACTTGCTTGCCGTTCCAGGTAAATCCTCTTTTCTGCCATGCCTTGCGGAGGAGGATTTCTTTGGTTTTAAAACTGAGGAACTTCACAATAATAGACCGCGGTGGCTCGTCGCTTGGGGGTGGAGGGCCCAGAGAGCGGTGCGGCCGCTCAATGTGCAGGTCCAGCTCAATGTGCAGGTCCAGCTCAATGTGCAGGTCCAGCTCAATGCGCAGGTCCAGCTCTTCTCCGGACAGCGTCAAGCCCTCACGGAGCAACTTCTCCACAAAGTCAGCCATGGACGCCGAGTCCCGTTCTGCCGCCTCGGTGCGCCATAGATGCGGATGTTCTCTCTTCGTGTGCGGCTCTCTAGGTCCATTAGCTTATCCTCAAGCTTTATTTGTAGCTTTATTATTTCAGTGACGGCGTCTGCCGTGGTTAAAATCCTCTCCTCCGCTTTTTCAATCCGACCCTCCGCCTCGTCTAGTCTGGCGTTCATCTTTCGCATTTCTTCTTTGATTTCCCCCAAATGCGCATTATTTTCCTGTCGGAAGCCTCTTAATTCCCGCAGTACCGTCTCCCGTTCAGCCATAGTGCCGCTGTTGGTCGCTTAGCTCCGGTTGAAAAGTGCAGCCGGATGGGTAGCGGTTAGCAATAGCCGAGATGCTAGCAGTATTTTCTCGGTTTTAAAAGTCCGCTTTTTGACGCTACCAAGCATCGGTTTAGAAGTGTTTCGCTCAGTTCTTCGCCTTTATGGATATGCTTTCGTTGTTTTAGTGCGGGTGGGTTTTCCAATTTCTTAGGTTCTCTCGGGAGCTCGTTCACAGCGCGGCCATCACGGTGACGTTCAAACCGGAAGTCCCGAAAATACTTCATCTTTTAACACATCAGCACCAAGTTATTGCATGTTTATTCAGCATCAAGCAGAGCTTTGAAGCGACTGAGCTGCTCCGCCAGATCACGATAACTCTATCAAAACTTTTCTCATTAAAACTATTCATATCTTGTCATTTTTAGATGTTTTTTTCTGGTAAATTGAGTCTTTATTCTCCTAATTTTATGACTATATTCCCGTAGTTAAACTAAATGTAAACAGAGTAAAAATAAAAACACAATTTCAAAATAAATCCCATGTAGTTATTATAAATATCTGCTGCTGTCCAAAGGACTCGGAGACATGATCAGATGTTGTTTGGTGGACGCAGAGAGTTTATTGATACTCTGCTGCCTCCGTTCAGGTCCAACAAGTCGGACGGCACCGTCCGCTCCGCAGAGAGCGTCGGCGTCCGGCAGCCGGCCAAGAGCAAGATCCGGCGTCACAACAACCGGCTGTCCACGGTTTTCAACTACAGCCCCAATCTGCGGGAGGGGGGCCAGCGGGGCCCGACCCGGGGCGGCCCCGACCCTCAGGCCGCCGACGATCCCGCCGAGCTCTCCAGCCAGCGCTCCGTCCCGGGGATCCTGAAGATCTTCGGCAGCGACATCTGCCAGGGAGCCCACTACAAGAGCGTGTTGGCCACCAGCCAGTCCAGCGCCAGGGAGCTGGTGAGGGAGGCCCTGGAGAGGTGAGAGCGCCCCCTACAGCCCGGCCCTGAAGGCCACCCGCCTCCCGATGCTCATCAAATAAAAATGATGAACAAGTCTTCCAATTTTCCTTAAGATAGGAAATGAATATTTGCTGTTTGAGGAAAACATCCAGTGCTTAGCAAAAGTATTCATACTCGAGCTGCAGCTGACCATTATTGTAGTAATCGATTGTTCTGATTAATCATTGGATAAATAATCACATTTAACCACTAAAACCTGCCTGATACAACATGACAGCCGCGCTCCTGTCGCCCAGGTACTGTCTGGAGAAAGAAGACGCCAGCGACTACGTGCTCTGCGACGTGATTGGGCAGACAGGGGCCGATAACCAGTGGAGGAGGGAGTGCTTCCGGGTGGTGGGGACCAACGAGAGGCCCCTGCTGCTGCAGGCGCTCTGGAAGCCCAAGGAGGGCTTCTTCAGGCGCTTCGAGATCCAGCGCCGCTCCACCGTGGAGCAGCAGAGCCTGAAGCATCGAGACACCGTCACAGCAGGTAACCCCGCCCCCATACAGATAGGTAACCCCATGCCGACAGGTAACCCTGTACCGACAGGTAACCCCGCCCCCATACAGACAGGTAACCCCATGCCGACAGGTAACCCCGCCCCCATACGGACAGGTAACCCCATGCCGACAGGTATCCCCGCCCCCATACAGACAGGTAACCCCGCCGACAGGTAACCCCGCCCCCATACAGACAGGTAACACCGTACTGACAGGTAACCCCATGCCGACAGGTATCCCTGCCCCCATACGGACAGGTAACCCGGTCACGGCAGCGGCAGCAGAGTGGGGTGTGAAGCGTCTCTCTGGACATTCCTCAGTGCTTACCAGCTCCAGCAGTGCTGAATGATGTTTGTGTTACGTCAGCGATGGAGTGGCTGTGGATATCAGATAGAGAGCGGCCCCGCCCGTTAGCTGTTCTCCGGTTCTGCTGCATCGAGGCGGCGCCAGTGCAGTCAAGCATTATGTTTGGGTCGGTTTGGTTTACCAGAGCAATTTCAGGGGAATTTCGGCCACTGTAAACAAGGTTTCATAAACAAAAGCTCTCTTCTGTTTCTCCAGAGACCCAGTGATGTTCTCAAAAACCTAAAATCTTCTTTTGTAACTTTTTTAATTTAATTCTTCTTTTGTATTTTTAACGTAGTTTTTACAGGTAAAGTGATTTTCTCTCTGAGGAACACTGTAACTTTAACAAACCATCCTGTCCGTTAAAATTTAGAGTCCGTACGTCTTGAGAGATGCAGGTCTTACATTTCATTCATTAAGGTTTCCTAAAGGTTTTTGAGTTGCTGAGCCCTACAGAAGGTTCCAGTTGTTTCTCCACCTGCTTTGAAACCTCTCAGACGGAGATGGTGGCAGGCAGCCTTATGGTGCGACTTGTGGTTCCAGGAGTGAACGCTCAGGCCCGGAAGCTGCAGAAGAACCGGTCCAGAGTGGCGTCCCTGTTCGTGGACAGCGAGGGGGACGATACAGAGGGCCTGGGATTCTGGAGGAGCCTGAGCGACATGGACCTGTCGGCCACGGAGAGGGAGGCAGGCCCGGCCCAAAGGACCACAGTCGCAGAGAACCCGGAGGCCGAGGCCGACACCGAGGTTCTGCGGCTCGGCCAGGAGAAGGAAGAGACGGAGAGCAGCGACGACAACGCCACGCAGTACTCCATACACCCACCCTTCGACTTCCCCTACTTCCTGCTGCTACAGGGCTACGACCACAGACAGGTGGGCTATGACTAGAGACAGGTGGGCTGTGACCAGAGACAGGTGGGCTATGACCAGAGACAGGTGGGCTGTGGACCAGAGACAGGTGGGCTACGACCAGAGACAGGTGGGCTATGACCAGAGACAGGTGGGCTATGACCAGAGACAGGTGGGCTACGACCAGAGACAGGTGGGCTACGGACCAGAGACAGGTGGGCTGTGGACCAGAGACAGGTGGGCTGCGGACAGAGAACAGGTGGGCTGTGGACCAGAGACAGGTGGGCTGCGGACCAGAGACATCCAATGTCCGTCCAAAGTCATCTTAGCATTTCATAAGGACCTTCAATTAATAACGTGAAATACCTCAGATGCATCGATTAGAGATCACATTTCTGACTTCTCTGATTTTAAAAGCATTTCCTTCCATCAGCTCGCATTAATAACTTATGTTAAGATCAGAGACGAAGCCCAGCCATGAGATGCTGGAAAACACCTAGCGTAGATGGCGCTTAGCGTATCTAGTGCTTAGCTTGGTTAAGCTAGCATGGCTAGCATTTAGGATGGTTAGCACTTATCGTGTCTAGCGCTTAGCATGGCTAGCACTACCTAACAGCAGACTGTATGATTCCTCTAGAGGAGGAACCACTCAGGCTTCCACCTTGAATCTCTTAATAAAACCAGACCCTCTTATTTCCATCAGGGCATCAAATAACAAGACATTTAAAAAACATGATTAAATTCCCATGTTGCTTGTTTTTTACAGACGGCTGGTTTGCTTGATGTGGCTGCTGCAGTTTGGTGTGTAGAGCTTTAAGCATTCCCAGATGTACGACCAAAGACAGACAGAATGTACAAATACTTTAACTATACACAAGCTTTCATCATTTAATTGAATAAATAAATAAATACCATAAAATACTGCAGTAAAGTTTGGATCTGTTCTTCACTTGAACTGTGAAAATCCCTCCAGTGTGTTAAGAGAAAAGCAGCATGAGAGCTCTGCATCATCATCTGTTAATCCCTGGGCCTCGTCACATTTTGGTTACCTGGTTGTCGTCTGGTTGGTTACCAGACGAGCGCTTTCTTAAAAAGGAGTTACAGAACCAGCAGATCTATTTCTGAATATCTGCTCTGTCATTTCGTGCCCACAGAAGTCCAAGTAAAGAATCTCTGCAGAATGTTTGACAGATGCTGACCACATCCTGCTTCTGAAACAATAATAACTCGGCAGCGTTAGAGCTTTGTTTCCTGGACTTCAGGGCCGGGTCGAACCACTTTCTCCTCCTGACCTGGTTCCTGCAGCGGAGCGGCTCCATCCAGCTGCAGGAAGTGCTGCGTGTTTATCGCTGCAGCTGGAGGAGCAGATCGCTGACGGTGCAGGATGGCGCTAGCTCTGCGGCGCGCTGCCGACTCCTTCTCCTGACAATAGGTCAGAACCAGAGCCAAAGCAAAGAAACCAGGCTTCTCTGTGTTGTTTCAGTTGACATAAAACAGGAAGCGATAGCTGACGTTATTAATGCCGTGTTGTTCCAGTGACTGAAGGAAAATAAAGTAGCATTTCAGACCGGCCCGGCCCGACCCGACAGAGAACCGTTATCCTGACTGCTAATCATTTCATTGAATTAAGAAAACTGGCTCATTCTGCAATTTTATTTCAAAGCTCGATATTATTTTATGCAGCATTGGAGATTCATTAAAAATAACAAATCCTTGAACTGCTACCTAAAAAAAGAAATGAAACATTTCAGTGTGTAAAAGTTAATATCAGCATCACTTCAGTGAACGTTTGATAAAAACCCTTTGAGGTGTGAAAAGCTCCGTCGTTACAGAGGCAGAGGAGGCCGTTCATGTTTTAGATGAACTGATTAATAACTGGACAGCAGCAGGATTATTATTATCTCTACACAACTGGAACCAGCTGGTTCACAAGTTCTGGGTAAAACCTTCTTAAATGCAAAATATTGATATATTTTTTTACAGTTGTGGCTAATTACAGCTGTGGTATTTCCACAAACTGCCTTTTTTGAGTCTGTATGCTTCAGTTAATGATTAATTGATTATTAAATTAGTTTTCAATAATCTATTAATCTGATGAGGCGTTTAGCCTCATCCCGGTTTCCGTTCACACTGCTGGCTGATTTCCTGACTGTTACACAAGCGGATCAGTCCAATCCCAGACACCTGGCAGATCCAGAGTTTGCGTTAAATCTGCTGGATCAGCAGGAGATAACGGTGACAGACACCATATTTAAATCTACCACAGTTTCTGGAAAGCAGTTACTTTCCAGTTTCATCTTTACTTCATCTGTTTAGTTCTGGGTGTTTAACTCTTTCTGGCCTCATCGGTCATCACATCTAGGCTAGGTTAGCGTTAGCATGTTGGCCTCTGTTTTACTGGCCTTGTTGATTATTGATCTGTAGTTACCAGCTGATGATGCCAACACAGATTCAGCCTGGCGTTCAGGACTTGTGATTATTTGTATCCTTCAGGATTTTGTGATCTACCTGATGAGCGGGACCAGCAGCATCTTCGGCTGCTGCAGGGAACACAGCACCGGAGAGGATGAGGAGCGGCTGAAGGTTGACATCCTCCTGTTTGCCCCTGACGTGTCGCCGCAGCACTGCTGCGTCAGACGCCTGGACTCCAACTTCCAGAGTTCCTCAGGAAAGCAGAGGAAGACTGTGACCCTGCTGAGGCCCCTCCACGGGGCCCCCGTCACCAGAAACGGTTTCCTTCTGGACGAGGAAGTAGAACTGAATCCTGGAGATCTGATTGGTTTGGGGAAGCACTACCTGTTCCTGTTCAAGGATCCCACCAGTGGGTCGGGTTCTCCTCCTGCTCCGCCCTGGATGGCCCGGCTCTGCCCAGCCTCTGACGCTAGCACTTCCTGTTCATCCTGCGGCTCCTGCATCGCCGTGAAGCGGCTCCAGGGGAAACCGCCAGCGGCCTGCTGGAGGAGCCTGGAGGGCACAGAGGCTTCGCTGCGCTACGAGCTGCAGCAGGAGGAACGGGTCCTGCAGGAGATCCTGGACATGGTGGATCCCAGTGAGAACGAACCGAAGCTGACTCCTGCTTTCCTGCTGATTCTCTGCATCCAGCGCTCCGCCGGCTCCTTCCAGCTGACTCACTTCAGGCAGCTGCTGCTCCGGATCGCCAGTCAGATCCAGCTCATTACCTGGGTAAGCAGCAGGAATGCTGATCTGAACTCGTCCGCATGTTTAATACACTGATTCATGTGTTCATGTGACCTAACCTTTCAGGAGAAGACAAAGGAACTCGCTGCAATGCAACCAGAAGGGTGAGTCACATCATCCAGATGTTTAGTTGCAGTCTGTAAAGAGAAACTAAACCCAATATAAGTAATAGTCATCAAACTCCTCAAACTTTTCTACGTTTCATCACATTCAAGTATTTTTATAGGTGAAATGTTTCAGAAGCCATTTTCATCACATGAAACGCAGCAAAATGAAATGCAGACGGGTCTGCAAACAGGCCTGCAGACGGCCCTGCAGACGGCCCTGCAGACGGCCCTGCAGACCAGCTGCATCTGTATTTCCTGTCTGTTCGCCAGCAGCTCCGTTGACGACGCGACTGATCAGCTGCAGCAGCTCAGCATGGAGGAACTGATCTCTGGTCTTCAGCCGCTGGTTCTGTGGATGGCCAACTCCATCGAGCTGCTGCACTTCATCCAGCATGAGGTCCCCCAGCTGTTGCCATGGAGACGGGACATGGACCAAGGTGGACATTTTGTTTGTCTCTTTGAAGCCGTCGGGCCCTCCCGCGATGCTGGTAAGAAGTGTTTGTTCTGCTTTCCATCAGAGCGGCTGCAGGCTGAGCTGTGGTCCACCCAGACGGCCTGTGAGGAAGCCATGACGGTCCTGGAGGAGGTCATCATGTTCACCTTCCAGCAGTCGGTCTACTACCTCACCAAGGTCTGCCCCCACTGCCACATGCAGGAAGCCTGGCTGCACTAACACAACAGTCTGTTTCACTGAGCGTTTTCCAGAACACAATAACAACGTGGAAACTCTCCGGCAGGAAAGAGCAGGGAGGTAGCGAGCGGGGCGTCCTTTCCACTCTGCAGTGTAAACACTGACAGCAGATATCTGGAGCTGCACAGCTTCCACCGACTGGGCCTGCTGGGAAACGGCCCGTCACCTCATCGCTGCTGTTCTGTTCCAGACTCACGTCTACCTGAGAGAACATTCTCGCACCACGCAGGATTCACTGGCACGATTCAGCGAATCAGACGGCTGAACTTCAGATCCTGTCAACTGCAGGAAGTTCAGAGTTTCTGTTTTCATTTTGTGGCACAAATGTTTCCAACAAGCCAGCCACAGTCACTGCATTTCATGTCCAGCTTCACCATTTATGAACCTTCTCATGGAACAAGCAGTGGAGAAACAGAAAAAGACATTTTCAGAAAATACTGACAGCTTTTTAGACCATTAGCTGAAATTGATCAACTGCGACAAACCAGACTGATCATGAGACATTTTTCTGATTCTGGGTGATCAGAGTGGGGTCAAAGTTCGCCATCTGACCAACTTTAAAATGTTTTCTCCACCAAACCTGGCTGAGAAACGGGCAAAAGTTTCAGGTCCGATGTGCAGATCTGATATAATCAGAACCAGGATGACCTGGTGGGTCATGATGCGCTGCTGTTCTCCATCACTGAAAGACAAACAGGAGAGTTTGTGTTTTAACGTGACTCTGCAGTGTGGGCCTTAAAGATGGCCGCTTCCTGCTGCCTCTCAAAGATTATTATTATGATTCCAGAGTTTCTGTTTTACTGGAGAAGATCCCAGGACTTTACCCGACCAGCAGATCCAAACTCACTGCAGCTGCTGCGCCCGACGACTGACGCTTACTTTACTGACTTCCTGTTTGACGAGAGGGACAGAGCCAGAGGAGAGAAGCTGCTTTACTGATGCAGCAACAGCAGCCAGCTGATCAGTTCTTATGATCACAGCTGCAGCCCCTCTACAGTGAAGGAAACTGGAACAATCTGCTCTCTAAAGCAGCAGATTTGATCCTGAACTGAAGAAACGAGCTCCACTGAAGGAATCCGGTTGGATTGTTGCGTTATGGATTGGTAATCAGCAGCAGCTCTCAGTGTGGTGTTTTAGGGGCTCTTGGTTCTGTTGTGCTCGTCTGTATTTTAACGTGTCGAAGGCGTTTTGGGCCCAGATCACCGGGGCGTTTCCTGCAGAGGAAAGCAGCTCATCAGAGCAGCTCTACCCTGTCATTTCCTGTGGATGATTGAATGTTCACAATGTGCAGACCGGATTCCTGAGGGGAAGCTGTCAGGTTTTCACCTCGACCCGTTAAAACCAGCCGCCATCTGCTGCTTCCCAGCAGGAGTCCAACATGCAGCTCAGCTGACCTGCTGGCTCTGCCTCAAGTTTCTGTCTCACGCATGGGGTGTGTGTGTGGGCGTGTGTGTGTGTGGGCACTTTGCATGCCATAGAAACACAACATAGTCATGTCAAAAGCAGCAGATATTCAGATAGTTTCAAACACTTCTTCTCTTTATAACCTTTGACCCTTTCCACAGGGGGATCGTCACGCTGAGTCGCTTTGCCTTTTCAGCAGATCGTGAACTGAGCATAGTTTTATCTCATTAGAGAAAGTTTGTCTTTCTAACGAGATTCTGCTGCTGCATGTATTTCAGCCTCCTCAGTGATCAGCGCCGTCGTGTCTTTCTCCCCCTGCAGAGCATGTACCCGGCCCTGGGCGGCCTGCTGGACGGGAACCCGTTCTCTGAGGACGGTCAGCTGCGGCTTCCTGTCAGCCTCAGCAACATCCTGCAGGTCCTGAAGGAGGCGCTGGAGCTCCTCTCGGCCTTCCAGGTGCATCCGGACATTTCCCTGCAGCTCTGTGCCTACCTGTTCTTCTTCATCAACGCTTCGCTGTTCAACAGCCTCATGGAAAGAGGTAGCAGCACACGCTGTTAGCGGTAGCTTTAGCATCCCCAGCCTTCTGAATGCGGCTCATGGCCGTTTGGTTGTTTCTACCTTTACTTTCGCTTCTATATGTTTAATATTTGCATTAAAACAGACAGGATGTTTTAATCATTCATAAAGTTTTCACTTTGAACACAAATCTGAATTTATCTTCAAAATCAGCTTTTATTTTGAAGGTGGCTACTGTTTCTTGTTCTGGTTGCTGTCATGCATGTTGTAATGAGACTCTTCAGCAGCTGCCCTCGGGTTGCCATGTTCTGGTCCCCCTGTCAATATGTTATTATTCATGGAAACAGTTTGAGTGTTTGCATAAATAATAAAAACTTCATGAATTGAATGTTGGCTGGTTCTGCACAGGAACAGATTACATGTTGAGATGTTCATTATCAGACTGGATGTAATATCAGATCTTAAACTGACTTCATCACTGAACCAGCAGGTTAAACCTGCAGCTTCACTGCAGCTCGTTTCTGTTTCTCATATTTAATGTTTTGGTTCTGTTCCTGCTGCCCTTATGGGCTGCTTTGGCTAACTGGAGGTTCTGCTTCTTCAGGGTCCGTGGCCGGGTTCTACCAGTGGTCCCGCGGTGTGCAGATCCGGGCCAACTTGGACCTGCTCATGGACTGGGTCCAGAGTCAGGGCCTGGCCAGCATGGCTGCTCAATTCCTGCAGAAGCTCTCCGATGCCGTCAATCTGCTGGCCACGCCCAAAGAAACCCTGCTGCAGGTCAGATCACATCCTGTTGCTCTGACCGCCGGTGGGTGGAGCCATGCTGACCCTCAGGGGTTTTATTCCTTCAGGTGTCCCATGTTTCTGTTCTAACTATTCACAACATCAGTAGTCAGTTCTGATTCTGGACGCAACTCGCTGCTCATTGTTCTGCTTCTGAGCAGAAGGAAACGACCAGTAAATGTTCCTGCCATGACATCATGAAGCTGCCGCCGTTCCTGCAAATTATATAATCCAGAGTAAATCCTGGAGCAGAGTAATTTTTAACCTGGGACCGCCTCACATCCTGTTTGCTTTTATCCAGAAAACTGTTGGTCCAGTTCCTGCTCTAACTCCTCATCCTCCATAAGCAACACGTTCTCTTCCTCACCTGTTCAGGTTCAGCTGCAGGTAAACGGAAAACACATTCCCACTGAAATCTGATGGCTCGGGTTGCCATGTTGTGATCCATCTGCTCTCGGGTTGCCACGTTGTGGTCGTTCTGCTTCTGGTTGCCACGTTGTGGTCGTTCTGCTTTCTGGTTGCCACGTTGTGGTCGTTCTGCTTTCTGGTTGCCACGTTGTGGTCGTTCTGCTTCTGGTTGCCACGTTGTGGTCGTTCTGCTCTCTGGGGTTGTGGTTGTTCTGCTCTCGGGTTGCCATGTTGTGGTTGTTGACTCTGTCCGTTTGTGGCGTGGCGTTTGGACTGAGTGTTGCTGTGAGACGGAGCTTTAGGATCAAGTTGATCCTCAGAGGGATTAGAGGGAATCGGAGGGACTTTAGTTCAGGATAGAAACGGTTTGAGCTTCACATGAAAGTTTGCTGAGGAAGCAGAGGTCAGTTAAAGTAACGTTTTATAAAGACTCTTCCTGCCTTCATTCAAAGCCCATGAGCAAACATCACATCATATTTCTGTTTGCTTCTACTGGAGCTTTTTTGATGTGCAGTTCGGTTTGTTTGAATAGATCCAGATCACTGCAGGGAAGCGTTCTGGGAAGGAAACAGTGGAACAGAGTTTTGTGTTGTTTCCTCATGGTGTGATTCTGAGGCATTGTTGTTGAAATACGACGGGTTTTAACTCTGATGAACCCAAAATACCTGAGCCTCGTGTTGGTAGAAAATGTCCCTGTGGGTCAGGCAGAAGGATTCATAGACTGAACAGAGCGTCCTGTGGCGGCCATCTTGTTTGTTAGAAACTATGAAAATGTTGTTCCTTTCTAAAGCACAAAGATATATTTACTGCAGCTCAAAGTACAGCTAATTTGCCCCTCAGGGCTTGTTGTAGTATGAGATGTTAGTCTGGCATGTTGAGTTGACACCTGTTCCCACGGTATGACTCAAAGCAGCAGCCGGCGGATCCAGGCTGAGGATTTCAAAAATATCACCGCTCTGGAATGAGACGACTTGTTGTGGTCGCTGCAAAGCGGGACACGCCCTCCATGACTTTTAGTTTTCCCTCTGCAGTGACTGAGTGGCAGCCGCTGCTGCTGGGGCCGCCGCTGCAGCTGCTGCTGCTGGGGCCGCCGCCGCCGCTGCTGCTGAATCAGAGGAAGTCAGACGCAGAACGTCTGACTTCCTCTGATTCAGCTGGAAACAGAAACAGAAAGAACCATGTGACGTTTCTGCTGTAATCACTGAAAGTCTCCACTAAGTCGTGTGTCTCCTCAGGTTTTTCTCATCTGTTGATGCTTTTCACCGCCAGCAGCGATGACCTTTCTGTCTGTGTCCCTGCAGGCGTCCTGGGCGTCCCTCAGGGCAGAGTTCGCCACCCTAAGGCCGGCTCAGCTGCACCACATGCTGAGGGAGTATGGCGGCGGGAAGCCCCGCCCCGCTGGGTGGAGCCCGCCGGTGGAGGAGGCGGAGGATGCGCTCAGGACCGGTGAGACTTTTTCATTTCTCTAACTGCTGAGCAGCTGAACGACTCACTAGACGTCCCAGCATGCCTTGTGTCTGGCTCGGCCCCGAATCGGCCCAGTACTCTGTAGGACCGGCGTATCAGCAGTGGCTCCTGGATGTGAGCGGCCATTTTCTGTTCCAGTCTGGTTTGGGTTCCAGCTGCGTTCTCATTGCATGACTCACATCTGGCTTCTCTGCAGTCTGAACCAGTTCTGGCTTTTCACCACAAAGCAGTCCGATCTGTTCCTCTTCCAGAGGTGGACTAACTCAGAGCCGACTGCTGGCTGCAGTCTGAACCGCCGTTTATCTGGCTGTTCTGTCGCTTTTATGCGTCGTAAATCTGCAGCAGAAGAAGCCAGACGGTAAATCTGAACGTCTGAAGATGATAATCATGAAGTCAGAAATCGTTCACTGCAGTCAGTTCATTACTAACATCCACTACCACAAAACAATCAAATGGGATTTGAGCTTCCAGACCTGCTGTGTGAACCTAGACTTTGACTAGGCCACATGAACAGCTGTGGCTGGAGGGGAAGCTCTCAGCAGCTTCCCAAAGCATCATGCTGCCTTCACTATGTTTTCACTGCAAACTGATTTTCATGTTGAGTGTTGCAGAACCTTGATCCTGACCTGTTTCCCTGGTTACCGGGTCGTCCAGGTCAACACTGAGGTTACAGAACAGTTTTAGAAAAACATCCTGATCTTTACATGATGGATTGATTTCTGTCGTTGTAATTTTTGGAAAATCATTTGAGCCGTTTGGACCCGTTTGGACCCGGCTGTTCCCAGGTTCTCTCTGTTGACAGTAAACTGGAGCAGCAGGAATCCCAGCAGCTCTGATGTGGCCGACATGTTGGGACCTGATGAACGGAAAGCAGGAGAAACAGGATGACAGAACCAACGGGAGCACGGCACAGGAACCCGGCTGGACCGGACCGGGCCCAGTTGGTCTGATCCGGTTCCAGCTGGTTTCATCGACTCTGGTTCTTTTTAAAACAACATTCTCTGTTCATGAATCACTGGAGGATAAAGATTCTCTGCTGATGAATGCAGAGCTGCAGCTACTGATTATTATTAGTAATCAATTATTCTGATGATTAATCAGGTGTAAATATTGGCTACTTAAGCTTTTGATCCAATACTAGAAATCAATCAAACATTTAATTTCCTGAATTCAATCACAGGAAACCTTCAGTGAATCACAGTACAGTCGGGCTGATCTCTGTTATTGATGATTGATTGGTTATTGATTGATTGGTTATTGATTGATTGGTTATTGATCGCTCCTCGCCAGCCGACGTCCTGCTGAGTCTGGACAGCCATCCTCCTCTCATCCTGCCCAGCAGCTGCTTCCAGCTGGAGCCGGGGAAGGTTCTGTCTGACCCGGTTCTGTTGGAGCAGCTCGCCCGTCTGCAGGACTGGATCAGCCGACTTCCGCCCCGCGAGGCCCAGAGCCCGGGTTCTGTTCTGGAGCGGGTAAGGAGGTTATGTGACCCGGGTCGGGTCAGGAAAAGCTTTGGCGTCTCTGACCGGTCGAATGTCACCCTGACTCAGGTTCCCGACAGACCGAGCGGCGCCGGGCCCGCAGCGACCCGGCCCGGTCCGGACATGGAGTCTGACCCGCTCTCCTCTGCAGAACCGGGTCAGGGCAGAGGATCGCACGGTGACCTGAGCCGCTGCGAGGCGGTTCTGGCCCAGAAGCTGAAGAACCTGCAGCTGCAGAATGCCCTGCCGGGTCCGGCCGGCACCGGATACCACAAGAGCCTGGCTCTGGACCCGTCCTGCCTGCTGACGCCGCCCAACACCCCGCAGGGCCCGGAGCCCGGCGAGCCCGAGGCGCCGCACACAGGTAACCAGAGGTCAGAGGTCAGTGGCAGGCTTCTGTCTTCATGAGGCCAAACAGAAGTTTGGCCTCATGAACGTGACCCGGTTCTATGACCCGGTTCAGCTGCACCGCTTCAGCGCTTTGCGTTCCTCTGGAGAAAAGGTTTAGTGATCTGATTGGCTGATCCAGAGGAGGAACTTCCTGATCCGCCTGAAGATGCAGCTTCAGCTCAGAAACGGAGGCTGAAGCTTTTAGGGACGAGATGCAGCTTTCAAGTCCCAACGTTTCTCTTCTAAACAGGAATTTCTGTTTTCACCAAATCTTATTCCCTAAAATGCAATAATAGGATTATCAGATTAAATGCAAAATGCTTACATGTGTTTGTTCAGTTTTGGTTAAATTGGAAATGAAATGGCTTTTTAAAACTCAGTATGCTCTAATTAATGATTAATCGTTTGACAACTATTTCAATAGTTGATTCATTGAGATTAATCTGATTAATCGTTCCAGAGCTAATCAAAAGCAGAAATATATGTAAATAGATGTTATCTACTGTTGACTTTTTTACTGTTAAACCAGAGAAACTGGAACGGACCGGGCCTGCACCCAGTACCAACATCTGGAACCAGAACCGGCTGGTAAACCAGAGCAGGGGCCGCGATTCTGTTGGTCCCAGTGGTCAGACATGAATCAGACATCCTGGCTTCATATTTTACTCTCTCTGGGGGTCAGGAGGTCAAAGGGCAGAGGTCAGCCACCGGGTTGGCTGGTTACTTGTCAGCTTCTCCAACATTTTCTTTTTCTAAAGGAATGCAACTTCTTCATATTTTTGTGTAAACTGAGCAACAATTTAAGATTAAAACTGGGATTATCTTTAGTTTTTAAAATAGAAAAGAGTCAAACTTGATTCAGACTTGAAACCTTTCAGCCTCATGTGATGTGGTGCTAATCTGGTGCTAATCGCACGCTAACCAGGTGCTAATCATGCGCTAACCAGGCACTGATCTGGTGCTAATTACATGCTAACCAGGTGCTAATCATGCGCTAACCAGTGCTAACCCAGTGCTAAACACATGCTAACCAGGTGCTAAACAGGCACTAGGTGTTTGTGTGCCTTTTTACAGGCGTAAGCAGGAGGATTTGGTTGATCTTCATCAGGCGCCTTTACTCTCATTGGCTGCTGTTGTTTTCTCTGAGCTTTTATTGCAAGCAGTTTGGCTAAATGCGTTCAGGTGTTAGGCTGAAAGCGAGCCATCTGGCACGTCACTGTCTGCCTCTAATGGCTGCTAATTCCTCACCGGTGTTTACACCCTGTGAACAGTCACATAACGTTACTGTTCAATAAAATTATTTCAGTTCTCACAGGAAAACAGTTTATTATTTGAGATAAAACAGAATTTCTCAGTAATGTAAATATCTTGGCAGCTGTCGCCTGATTTCATGTGATCATCACTACAAATATATTCATGTGTTATTTTGTATTAACTGTATGACTAAAGTAGAAAATGTCATATTAATTAGTAAGTTCTTCGATAATTGGCAGGAAATTAACAACAGAAATGTATTAAAAGTTAATAAAAATAAGGCATAAACCAGTATTTGACATTAACCGATACTAACTAGTACCTTATTTATGTTATACAAATTTCCCTATTGCTTGGCAACCCAGTTGGCTTTGCTTCTTTTCTCTGGTTAACCTATGAACGTTTAGCCCCGCCCCCAACCAGATGTTAGTCCACCGAAGTGGGCGGGGCCATGTGTGGGTCAGGGGCGGGGCTTAGCTGGGGCGTGGTCAGGATGGGGTAACTGTTGCTGCCACTATATCGCTTTATTAGCAACTTTTATTTTTAAAAAGCCGCCAGTGAAGTAACTTATTATTCTGTTGTTCTGTTCTGTGAATCACATTTGGCCTCAGCTCCTCCTCTTCTTCCGCCCTGCGGTCAGAGGAACCCGATCCACCGAGGAATCACATGATCAACGCTGAGATCAGAGCTGCTGTTCCACCTTCTGGAACAGCACCAGCCACCAGGGGGCGTGTCAGAGCTGTTCAACCCACAGAGGGCAGCACTGACACAGAATTAAACAAATTTATACAAAAATGTTTATCTGCAAAAAAGTTGATTCAGGTTTTCGTTGCTTTTTAAACACCCACAATCCTTTGCTGCATGACTGTCACATGACCAAACAAATACTCCCCTCCAGAAATAAACGCTGGACCAGTTTCACCGACTGATGCTGATCTGAATGCCGACAAGTCGTGCTTCCTTATTATTGATAATGAATATATTTTCCATTTCTTCCTGGTGGGAGCCGAGTGGCGGTCCCGCTGGGTCCCACTGGATTCTGATGGATCCCGCTGGGTCCCACTGGATCCTGATGGGTCCCACTGTGGGTCCCCGGCCTGACCCTGGTCTCTGTGGTTCTGCCCAGATTAGTAATCCTTTAATCTGTGATGTCAGGACGGACGGCAGCGGCGGTCATGGGAATTTCCAGCTGGGTTGAGGCCTGGAATCTGAATGTGAGCGGTTTTGTCCAGGACCGGGGGGGCGGGGGGGCTTCAGCAGTTCTGTTTGACTGCTGAAGGTTTCATGATCGATGATTGCTGCCAGATAAAAGCTTCATGATGTCACCGCTGAGTCATCGGCTCCACCCAGCAAAGAGGGTTTCTACTGGTTTATTCCCAGTCTAACCACTGGCTTTGGTTCTTCATTCCAACAGTCTGGGAACAGAAAAACTCTGTGACCTCATGAAATCTGTGATGACCTTTACGCTAACAAACAGCAGGGCTGGACATTTATCATAGAAAATGTCCTGATTTATCGACTCAATAAACTTAAATTAATGTTTTAAAAAACAAACTTATTGAACAATTATTTACATTTTTTTCCACTGTTGTTCAACAAAACCAGTAAATATTAAAAGTTTGATCTGAATCCAGCAGAGAATCTGGCAGGTTTTAAATTTAACTTTAATTCACTGTGAATTACATTCACATTCATGTGACTGAGACGAGACACAAACCACTTCTGGATGTCCCCAGGAGGACATGCTGCCTCCAGGAGGACATGTTGTCCCCAGCTGTCCTCTCTGCTCTGTGCAGTCGGGGGGAGCGGCGATGTGGAGTCGGGAGACGCGGCAACAGAAGACAGAGAGGAAGTGTTCACAGTGGAGATCCAGAGAGGGCCCCACGGCCTGGGACTGGCCCTGGTGGACGGGACGGTGAGACACCAGGACAGTAATTACACCTTAGTGTCACTACATCAGAACACCATCTTTATTCTGCAATGTTGCAGCAAACGGCGCTGAGAATGAGCGGCATCTACGTGAAGTCGGTGGTTCCCAACTCTCCGGCGGCTCAATGTGGAAATCTGAGGACCGGTGACCGGATCCTGGCCGTCAACGGCACCAGCCTGGTTGGGATGGAATACAGCACGTAAGACAGCAGAGATCCGACAGCTGCATTCACCTGCATTCACTCTGCATTCACCCTGCATTCACTCTGCATTCACCCTGCATTCACCCTGCATTCACCCTGCATTCACTCTGCATTCACCCTGCATTCACTCTGCATTCACTCTGTATTCACCCTGCATTCACCCTGCATTCACTCTGCATTCACCCTCCATTCACTCTGCTAAAAGTTTAGCAGCTTCCTAACCAGCTGCCGTCTGCTTTCAGAGGCAGAGAGCTGATCCGCTCAGCAGGAGACGCTCTGAGGCTGCTGGTGGCAAAGATGGACACCGGCTGCAGCTGCAGCAGCAGGAATGCAGCTGTGGCTACTTCCTGAGAGCAGAGAGGGTTTTTCCTCCGATTGCATCGCCGAGCCGAGGTTTCCTGGATCCACCGGACTGCTTTCTGCCGCTGCAGCTTCTGTCTGACCTGCAAACTGTGAGGAAAACCTGCGGCTGCTGCAGGAGCAGCTGCTGCAGCTTCAGGCTCAGATCCAAACGTTTGTTGTAAAGAGAAGCAGCAGCTCAGTAATCCTGTAAAATGTTTTCAGATTCTGCTGGCTTTATGTTTGATAAAAACTGAATCATTTCAGCGCCGCTGTTCTTCTGCTTCACAGAAAACCGAAACTGGATTTATTTAAATGTTCGTCTCAGAAAGATTCTGACTTTTTATCAGCTTCATTATTTTATAACAAATAATTTAATCTGGGTTCATAACTGACTATTTTTATAGTTTTGTAAAAGTCCTAATTCTCTGAAGAACAAAGTTTAGTTTCTAATCGTCTCATTTACCAGGAAGTTTTAAATGTTTGGTTTTACTCTCAGCTGGAAACATGAACAAAGTTCATCTCCATAAATTAAAACGTTCATTTATTTCAGTAATTCGGATTAAAAATGGAAACTTCATAAAATCAGATTTTTGTTGATGATGGTTCCCAGATAAGCACTGCTGAGTCAGCAGACCAAAGGTTTCTGGGCAGAGCCTGCAGCGGGCCGGACTGGACCGGGCCGAGTGGAACCGGCTGCCTTCCAGCGCCCTGCGGTTTCCAGCCTGGCAGTGCGGCTCTCTGGGGCCCTGAGGTTAAACACACCGTAAACAGGGGAACCAACACTAAGGCTAGCAGGCTGCTGAGCTGCTGCCCCCTGCTGGTCCTGCACTGAAACGCCTCATGCATTCAGAACAGCATGTTTGTTCCTGAGTCAGAAAACGTTTCCAGGTTTTCTGCTCTCTGCACTTTGTGGGAAATGTGACTTTTATTTACAGCAGGACTTTAAAAATCTGCCTAAAAATCCCCTTCTGGACCCAGAAAATGACCCAAAGTTACAGTCCGGAATGTTTCATTGTGTTCTTTGCAGGGTCTGTAATTAATTACTCACATTTTCATCAACAAAATAAATGTTAAATTCAGAAACAGTCTTTGCTGCTCCGTCATGGAATCAACAGATGAGATTTTTATAGTTTTTAATCTGTTCAGGATCTTCAACCATCAGATTGGAGCAAAGAGTTTCAGGACTCCTGGTCATTCATGGAGCTGCTTTAGAAACGTGGACTATGGATGCTGACCTTAGCATTAGCTGCTGCATGTTAGCATGCTATTTTAGGCTAGCATAGATTCTCTGATAACTAAACTCCTTTTTGTACAACTTGAACACAACGACAGTGTTTCCCAGCATCCAATCAGGTTGACCAGACATTAGAGAGTCCATGGATCTGAACATGTTAAAATCTATGTGGTTACTTTATCACAGTTACAGTCATGGCACTAATTAGATGCAGAAAGTTATGTCAAAATCAGTCCGGCTGCAGAAACACAGAGTTGCTCCGCCGTCCTTCTGGCGTTTGGTTCTGCAGAAACATGACAAACTGAGTCATGAAATCGTCTCTGAGCTCCTGGGTTGTTGGTTTTCTCTTATGATCTCAAAACGTTTCTGAAACAACTAAGAACTGAAACTCCATCTGTCAGCGTTACAATGAAGGATTGTTGAATTGTGCATTTCTACTTTTTATCACCAGTTTTTGCATTTTTATTTCCAGATCTTAAAAACCTAGAAGATGATAAAACAACAGATTGTGCTTTGGTCCTTGAGTTTTGGAAATATTGACTATAAAGTTTAATAAGGGTGTTTTAGTAAGGTGGGCTGAAGTTTTTAGAATGATAGAGAGTCGAATGTTTTCTGTCTCCAGAGAACCTGGAGGTTCCCCAGAACAAAGCTCCGGTTTTCTGTCTGGACAGAAGGAATATTGTCCTGTGAGTTTCCCACAGCGTCTTATCGGCGAGGAAATGAGGCTCCGCTCACGTTACTGAGCGTCTGATTGTCCTCCAGAAAAACCCGACCCTCAACGACGGACCGGCGCAGAAAATACCGTCATAGTTTTCAAGATAACAGAAACAGAGAGCAAAGGAGAGAGTCTGTTCCCTGATGATGATGAGGAGGAAATATGAATATTTTACAGAAATCACATTTAAACTTCTGACTTTTCCTGTTTAATGTGTCAAACTCACCAGGCATAGCCGCGGCTACCCCATGAATGCTGTTTTTAGACCCTTCTCCTGATGGATACTTTTGTACGATGCAGTCATATCGATTCTTTCTAAGCTTTTGTAATTTTTAATTGAGAAAATCTTGACATTTTATCCTTGGTGTCACTTTTCAGGTCAGTATTTTAGCTGGATTGTTGGAACATGAAACAGCCTCGTTGTTCCAGTGGTAACTTTCTGCTTCAGATGATCATATCTGTATTCTGTCATTTTGATGGGATTCCAAATCCAGCAGCTGTAATCTGCCAGATTAACCCGTCTGGTTTCCTCATGGATCCTTAGACATCTTTATCTTTACTGTTCAAACACAAGTCATGCTGACCTGAAACAAAAAGTGAAACAAACTGAGTCTGTTCTTCCATCTGCAACAACTGCAGAGAGAACATGCAGCTCATTCTGACCGTTCCTGTGTGAACTGGAGCAAAGCAGCTTCACTTCACAGAACATCAGAAGTATGGACCAATTTCCCCTGGGAAGTAAAAGTGGTTTTTACAACCCTGACTTCAAAATCCAACATGTGTGCATAGAATGAACCAAATGTGCCGCAGTTTAGAAAGTTTACGATTCTTTTCCTGCTGGAGAGGAGCAGGTGCCTCTCCAGCAGTCAGTGGTCCAGAGGCGGGTCGCCCGGACTACGGGTCGCCCGGACTACGGGTCGCCCGGACTACGGGTCCCCCGGACTACGGGTCGCCCGGACTACGGGTCGCCCGGACTACAGGTCGCCCGGACTACGGGTCCCCCGGACTACTGACTTCAGATTTGTATTAATTCTCCAAGTGGGATGTATCAGTGCAGCTGGTGTTTCTTGTTCTGTCTTTCTTATCAGAAGCAGATGATAACAGGATCTGTTATTTTCTGCTTGAGCCATTAAATATTTGAGCTGTAAGACTGGAAATCTATTTTTGTTTTTCTGTTGCTGCTTCTTCCAGGAGACACAAAAACCCTGCAGAGGTTTTCCTGCTGACAGCTTTTCACGTTCTGAGTTGACTTCCAGTTTTCCTCGGCTGAATTTGGACCAGAACATTTTGTCTCTGATCAGCAGCGGAGACAGAAGGAAGCTCAGTGACGGCTCATCCTTCCTGCTCGTCATGAACAATGGAGGCAGGAAACAATGAAGACACAGTGCTGGCCACCACGTCCTCGGTTCTACCAGAACCGGGACCCTGCAGGGCCCGGATGGGGCCGTCAGACCCAGACAGGACGTCCGGTCTTCAGATGGGGCTCAGCAGGAAGAGACGGGGCGAAACGAGCCGATCAGACTGACATCACGTTGTTCTGGTTAAAGTGGTTTTTAGACGCAACTTGTGGCTCCTGGTGATGCAGGTCAGTTCATCAGAAACGAGCCGGAGGAGCTGAGAAACAACCAACCAGGGACCTCTAGCGGCAGCACAGGGACATTACACAGTGAATCAATCTGTCTTTTTTAATTAAACTGTCAGCATGAAGTTCAGGTTCATTTATTTGTGACATTATGTTTCATAAACCAGACAGCAAGTTATCAGCAGAGGAAGAATCATGAGTTACAAGTTAAAATGTTTCAGTGTAAATAATTTACTGTTAAAGCTGCAGATTGCAATATCATCATGAAATATGGTGGCCTGTTAATATTTAACACAATAGTACAAAATGTTTCTTTACTAAAAAAAACAGCAGAACTCAAAACATCCAAAATTGTACATTTTTATTATTGTTAGCATGATCATTAATATTAATGCTACTTCTACTTATTGGGTTCCAAATGTGGAAAAAATATTGCTCAGTCAATAATAATAATGTTTTCCATATTAGGAACCTGGTATCAATGAGCATCTGTGACTCAAAGTTTGTGTTTCATGATGATTTTCATGTAATTTCAGTTTTTTTATTTAAATTTTTATTTGAGAAATAAATTTGTTAGTTTTTTTAATTTGTTTTACGTTAGAAACTCAGTTTCTTCAAAAATGTTATATTTGTTACATTATTTCACCCATGAATGTCGCTATTTTTCATCCGCGCAATGCATGCTGGGATCGCTATGACTCTAGGAAGCTAGCACAGGAAGGCTAACTTTACCCGAGTTGTTCATCACGTTGCGTTTGGTGTAAATTCAGCCACACGGTGTCGCTGTTGGCTGTAAAACATAAATAGTGAAAAGAAGAAGAGCGCAGCGAACAGAACTTCTCCCGGACTTTTTGCGACCAAACGGAGCAAGAGGGCCGAGTTGGCCGGAGATGCTGGTTTTTCTGCTGCTTCGTAAATGAACCAACGTGATTCGCAGCTCTGGTCGGGCTGTGATCCGGTAAGCAGTCCGGACCGGTATTCGGTCGGTTCCTTCGTTAGCATTTCAACGAGCTCTCATCTTCATGGATTCTTGTGATTTCCACATTCTCATGGATTTCTTCTTCCCTTTGTTATGGCGGTTGGCAAACAGCCTTGAGGTGCTTTGCTGCCAGATTGGAGGAGCAGAAGCTTCAAATCGGAAAGGCTTAAAGTCACTCAGCGCTGTCTTGGCTGGACTGAGCTAGCGCACGTCATTTACCCAGAATGCATTGCAGCGTGAACAACATGGTGGCCTGACAATATTTCATTTAAAATGTTAAAACTCAAACAGCCTACAGCAGTATTACTTTATTGTTTTTCAATCTTAAAGAAACATTTCCCTAAATAAAATATGTTGTTTTAACTAATTGTGCATTCCTTTAAGAAAAAATACAAAATAACATTTTATTTGATCTAAATCTAAAGAAATCAGACAAAAACATTAGTTCTGAGTCTAAGTTAGTTTCAGAAGATGGACCGTGACTTCCAGACCAACAAAGAAAGAACATTGACTGTCCTGAACGTGCTGTCGGGATCAACCCACATGGACCAGAGAATGGAGACATGTCAGGCTGCCTCCGACCTCCTGCTGTGACCTGGAGCCGGAAATCCAGAGACAGTCGATGTGTCGCCGCTCTACCTGAGCAGGTGTGTCTTTCTGTCCGAACACCAGTCCTGCTGACGGCTTTCTGTTGGTGGGAACCGCAACTAAACTGGGAGGCAGAAATTTAAAGTTGTACTGCAGAGTTTGTCCACTAGATGGCGCGGCTGCCCCAGCTGATTCTGGTCCTGCTCCACAATCTGCCAGGATAGTCCGACATTTATTTGGTTCTGTTCTGGTTTCTCCCAAAGTCAGTGTGTTGGGTCAAAGGTCAAAGGTTACCTCACAATGTGAATGTATGGATTTATATCTGCTGATCCAACAGAAGAGAACCGCCAGAGACATGAAGTACTGAGGAAACTCATCCTTCAGAGATGTGCATGTTATACCAGACAATAAGTGGAGCCAAATTAACAAATTTTTATTTTTTAATTTTTAATTTTAAGAAAATTCAAACACAAAGCAGAAATAACAGATTTTATTTTCTTTGAGAATAAAATCTGGTTCCAAACGAGGCGTTGCTACAAGCGGACATGAAAACATCCGTTTGGTTTCACTTTGTTCCACCGTTTGTTTCTTTTCTACTTTGAGTCTATCAGTCATCTGAATCTGGATTTTGACTAGACCAGTCCAGCACCTTGAATCTTTACCTTTTCAGCTATTCTGCTGTAGATTTGATGCTGTATCATCGTCCCCTTAAGGAGCCAATTTGGACTGATAACCAACCCAAATCATCATCCTACCACCGCCATGCCTGACTATTTATGAACTTCACTTATGAAACTCTTTAAAATTTGTTGAAATGTTGCTTAAAGCAAATCATCTTTTAGAATTTGTGATCATGTGGAGCCAAAGTGTCCACACATAATGACTGATGATCATTATGTGATCTGTGTTTATCACAAAGGATCTAATTTATTCTAATGGATTCCCACTGTCCTCATTTACTGTCCTGTTGTTTCAGCTGGGAGGCGAAATAAACGACGTTAATCTGTTTGCGTCGTTTAGAGAAACTCCAACCAATCAGGTCGTTTCTGACATCAGACAAGCTGCAGGAGCCACAATAAATCCTTTGGTGTTTTCAGGCAGAAAAAAAAGATGGAACGGGGTGAACTGGTGTGTGTGTGTGTGTGTGTGTGTGTGTGTGGGGGGTTGGTGGGGTGGGGGGGTTTTGTTGCGCTGCACGTGTCCCTACAGCGTTGTCTCCTGCACGCACTGCTCTAATTTGTTGGAGTGATGTGTGTCCTGTGTGGCAGCAACACGTAAACCCCCCCCACACACACACAGGACATCTCACATAGTTTATGAAATAACCTGAATAACTGACAGCTACTGCACTGCAAAAGCTCTAAATCATGACAAATGTTTTCGTTTAGTTTGCAGCACAGATATTTTAGTAACTTCAAATAAGGCAGAACAAACTGAAATGTAACTTTTGAGCATAATACAGGATCTTCTAACATGGTAACCTGTTATTAGTGAAACAATCTGCCTGTATTTATATCAATATTCATGAATTATTAACCAAAGCTCAATATCTTGCTGAAAATATAGGAGCTAACGAACTTCAGTAACTTCAGTAACGTAAACTACTTTATGTTAGTTTTGTCTTATTTCAATTGTTCTAAGACAGAAAAGAACTTGGTAAGATTTTGTGTTTTTGCAGTGTGGCTTTAATGGTTTACTGGTTGCTAGGAGATAAATCAGCCGTCACAATGAGGAGCCATGATCATCACTTTGCAGCAGGAGACAGAGAGAGGAAGAAGAGCAGGAGGAAGAGAGTTTCAGTGACTGATTTTATGAGTTAAATCATTAGCAGCTACACCTGCAACACTTCCTCTGAAGCTCAGTGTGAGTGAGAAAGAGAGAGAAACAATGTGTGTTGCGGTGTTGAGTAACAGTGTGTGTAGCGGATGTGTGTTTCTACCTGCAGCTGCTGTGTGTGTGTGCGTGGGTGTGTGAGTGGTTTGCAGATTCAGGTCAGCCTCTCACTGCTTCACACTTTCCTGGAAGCTGCTGCAGCTCTGGGCTGCAGCCTGTTCCAGTCAGAGAAAAGACCTGCAGCTCCGGACCTGCAGCTCAGGACCTGCAGCTCAGGACCTGCAGCTCAGGACCTGCAGCTCCGACCTGCAGCTCAGGACCTGCAGCTCAGGACCTGCAGCTCCGACCTGCAGCTCAGGACCTGCAGCTCCGACCTGCAGCTCAGGACCTGCAGCTCAGGACCTGCAGCTCAGGACCTGCAGCCCAAAAAAGTGAAAATACTTCAATTAATGCACAAAGACATGCCAGGCTTTGAATCGGTAAATATTTCTGCTTCTCTTCAGTTTCTACTTGTATCCATTCATGCTAGCTTTAGTTAGCTAATTGCTAATTGCTAAAATGTTTTCTGGAGAGAAACTCAACTTATTCCACTGAGTCACATTTTATTTTCCCAATTTTCAAATTAAATGATATATAAATTAGAGTTTGTGAGTTGGAAGCATTCATTTCCTCATTCTTTATGTTTACATTTTAAAACTATTTATCTTTGTTAGTAAAACATAATTTCTTATGTTTAGTCTTCAAATCTCCTGAACATAAAAACTTCTGGTTCTCAAACCTCCAGTCGGTTCTGGTTCTGCTGGAGGATTCTTCCTGTTGGAAGGAAGGATTTCCTCTCCACTGTCGCCACATGCATGGGAAATGACGCTGTGCTGTCGCCCCCTGCTGGCCAGGAGGCCTGAAGGCTGACTGAGTCGATCCACTCAGAGCTCAGACTGTCAGGCTGATCATTAAGTTTTCAAACGATGTTTAATTTCATGTCATTTTTGCCTTCAATTAATATATTGTTGTTGTTGTAACAACTTTTTTATTCATATATTAATCATTTAATATGAAGATGATTTGTTTTATTTATGGTCCAGGATGTTATTTCTGATTCTGTTTTTTATATTTTTATGTGAGGTGAATCTAAATGTCTCCTGAATTTCTCCACAGTGGGACAGTAAATATGAATAAATATGATTTATGAGATATTTTTAACAAACTGATTTTAACAACTTTAAATGAAAAGAGAAACCTGAGAATAAAAGCTTTTCTTGTTTTTCTAGTTGACTCCTTTATGACAATCAGATGTTTGCTGCTCAGCAGGAAGTTTGAACTTTCATTATTTTCAGTTTCAATCTGCTGGTTTGGATGTGAAAACACAGAAAACCTCATTTTTACTGAGTTAAATTAAAGTTTCATTTCTGACTCAACAGGAATGAAATACAAATTACTGCAAATGTTTGACATTTTTCCCACCATCCCAAAGTTTTGGATAATATTATCTGAAATAACTGCAGATCCTTTAAATATATGAATATAAAGATTTATTTACATTCAGAGTAATAAAAGATCTGAACAATAAAACAAGTTCTGATGCATTCAGATCATCTCTGCTAATAATTATTACAAGTTTTTTTATTTTAACAAAATAAAACGAATTATAAATAATTCCTAGTTGTTAACTTGAGTGATGACGCCCAGCAGGGTGTTTGAATATTAAAGTTAGAAAGTCTGCAGGAGGCTCAGATGAGAAGCTGGACCTTCTGATAATCGCGGCTCTACATAAGATGCCTGCCACACTTTAAAGATCTTAAATTGTTGTTTTTGTTTCCCATCGAGATTCTGTGGAAAAACTTTCTGTCATTTTGCTGAATCGAGTTTTGAATAAAATCCAGATGTTCTATTTTTGCCTTTCAGCATTAAAGCCTTTATGCAGGTTGCGTTTTCTCCCGGTGCATGCTGGGATCTCTGCGTCAGCTCACAAACATCATCTCATTTTTACGTTTCATCATTTTCACGGCTGATTAAATAAGTAACTGCCTGCCTTACCTTGCAACCTGTTGATGGTGCAGATTTATTACATTTTTTGCTTAACGGAAAATGAACCCATGCAAATATTAAACCATATAACAGCGGTGAGTCCAGCAGGGGGCGCTGCGCTGTCAATCAGCTTCATCTTTTCTGAATTTATATTTTCATTTCAGACGGAAGTTGATTTATTGAGCGGCTGTCTTCATGCAGCCTGAGCATCTCAAACTCTGCGCTCCTTCCTCTGCGGCTGACACCATCTTCTCCCCCGGACACCATCACCATCATCATCATCATCATCATCATCACCACCAGTCTTCCTCTCGGCGGATCTTCAGCTTTTCTCCGTGGATGATGCCGCCGCGCTGCCGCCCAGCGGGGACCGTCTGCCGGGTTTAGGAGCTCCGCGGCTCTTCAGCAGCAGGAAGAGAAGAGAAAAGGTAAAAACTGCTGAAAAACCGACAACCTTTCGCAGTCAGGTGACTCTCTTCCTCTTTCTCCGTTTCTCGCTGCTGCAGTAACGATCTAAGCGGCTTGCAGCTGCTTCCGTTTCTCTCGCTGAAAACTTTCTGGGTTATTAAAGGTTTAAAGTATCAGATAATCAACTCTAACTAGTTTTTAAAACGCTGCCAGAAAACCACAGAAAACTTTCTGAACGCATAAAAAGCTGAACATTTCTCTGTTTTCTGCTCGGTTTGCCTTGAAAAGCTTCAGCGAAAAGCAGAAAATGGAGGAAAGAAAAAACAAGAGAAAACAAGAGAGAAACGAGGCGAATTTATTCAACTTATTCAGTCCGAGAGAAGCAGCTGCAGAGAGGACGGTTTCCTCTGAGGAAGTGGAGCTCAGAAACACACACACACACACACCCCGACACCCCCACACACACACACACACACATACTTCTTTAATGCTCAATGAAAAAATAAAGTGTGATTTTCTGGGTTTTTCTGGATTGTGGATGTTGGACAGCAGAAAGCAGAAGTTCTGCAGCGGCTGGAAGGAGGAACCGCTGCGAAGCTTTTCTGCAAACAGAAACGGCCGAAGCTCCTGCTGAGGCTCCTTCATCTGCAGCTCTGTGACCTTGACCCCTCAGGGAGGTCGACCCTGACCTGCTGACCCAGCAGAGACACGGTTCCCTGAAAGAACGGCAGAATCTGAACCGAAGTTGTTTCTCTCTGGTCCGTCAGTAGTTATTAGCTGATCCGTCATTTTGCTTTTGCTGTCCTGGTTTCATTCGGTTCAGCTGATAGTTTGATTTTATCCGATCATTTAAATCTTGGTTCCTCGTCAAAAAAATCATTTCATTCAGTTTTTTTCTGCCTTCGTTAGTAAAGGAGGTGAAACGGCAGCAGATCCACAAACAGAAAATACTTTATGTTTAAATATATAAAACAAAACATGTTTACATTTTTAAGCATGTTTTATTTTTAAAAACATGTTTTTATTTAAGAAATCTCGTTTTCCTAAGTTTCATTTAAGACAAGAGAAATGAGCAGGACAGAAAATCTGAGCAAAACCAGGAACTAAATAATTGATCCCGACTTTTCAGTTTGAAAGCAGCGCCGCTCTGTGACGTCATGAACATCATTTATCTTTTCATTAGGAGTTTTTCTGGGTTTTATTTGCTGTTTCAGTAACACTGGAAGCTGATTTCACTAAGTTAGTTAGCTTGCAGCCGTTAGTTAGCGCACCGTTAGCGTGCCGTTAGCGCACCGTTAGCGGGCCATTAGCGCACTGTTAGCGCACTGTTAGTGCACTGTTAGCGCGGTCTGCTGCGCTGCGGTTTAGTTTCCTCACCCTGACTGTTCATGTTTGCAGCTCTGTTCATCAGCCCTTTCAGCCAGCTGAACAGCAGTGTGCAGCAGCAACAGAGGAAGAGTCGTCTCGTTGAAACTGACTGCTCTTAATGTAGATCTGCACATATTAAGAAAATATGAAAGTGTGATGTATTGTAATATTTACTTTGACTAGGCCATATTAGCCACATTCTTCTGAATGGATCCAGCAGGTTAAATATGCTGAAAGGGGAAGATGTTAAATTCTTTGTTTTAAAGTAAAAATCTTTATTTTTTTCGGCTCTATAATCATAATTTATGGTGTTTGAAACGCTGATATTTAATGTTCATCCTGCAGATAAAAACCTGCAGTTGAATTTATTGTGATGTTTCTGTTTTGTTCTGTTTGGATTCCAGATGAATTAAAGTGACAAATTCCTCATTTAATGATCAAAATGTCCCAAACAGTTCAGCTCAGAGAAAACATGAAGTATATGAAACTGATCAGCTCTGAATGTAACCGGCGACATTAGAAACATTTAACTTTCACCAAAGTGATTCTGTCAGCAGAGCTGCAGATGCAAGCGACACTCACTGGTTCTGAAACTGCCACGCTGAACTCAACGCCGCTGAAAAAGGAACTGATGCAAATTCACAGAAACTTTCTGCACAAATTCACTGAAGCAGTTCGTTTTTGCATTCAGGCGGAAAAGTCAAGAATTCTCCTGAGAACAAAGGAAGGTTCAGTTATTAATAACACCTTTAAACATCCGTGATAACATGTTAACTAAAGCCTTCATCTTTATTCTGTGGTCTTCCTACTGAGCAAAACACATCAGAATGAAAGCTGTGGGTTCAGTTCCAGCTTCCTCCTTCTAAATGTCGACAGGCCCCTGGGCAAGGCACCGAGCCTCAGGCTGCAGGCGGTTCGCTCAAACGTTTTAACGCTCAAACGCTGAAACACTGAAACACTCTGACACTCTGTTTCTCTGCCTGAAGAGCCAATAAGTTTAAATAAATGTCACCAATAAGTTCAGGAAACACGTCGACCTGCTAAGGCGCCTTGATGAAACTGAACCTTCATGAAGATCAGATAAAATCTCAAACGTATTTAAAAATCCTCCATATTGGACTCATTAATGTGAAAAAGCATTGAGGTGATTGACAGCGCTAAGCCCCACCCCTGGCTCTGATTGGCTGGTCCTGCAGCTGGACCACAGGAAGAATCTCTTTTTGTTTTACAGATTATTGAGACAAATAATCTGTCTCTGTCTGAACATGAGACTGTAAAACTTATTTTTTTTAAAGTTACATACTACAACTTTCATTTTTGTTTTGTGGCCAGCTAAAGAAATTATGAATTTGGAATAATATCTGTAATGATTTCTGATTTCATCTGTCTGGTGTTGATTTCTGACAATGTCTGAGAAATTATTTCATTTCTTTTCAGTCCAGTTAAGAAACGTTAACGGCATCATGGAGGAGCATCTTAAAGAGACAGAGGCCAAATTTCAAGGCATCAAATTGTATAAATAGAAACTGAAGGTTAATAGTTGCTGAGTTGTGCTGGAAAACAGACGGCAATCAACCTGGGAGGGATGCAGCACTTTAATCAATCGATGACAGATTTTATCCCATTTTCTGATTTTATATGCAAATGATCGGAGCTGGAACCTTTATGTTATGTTTCTAGTAAATCTGACGCACAGCAGGAGAACGAAGCCACTTCTCTCTGGTCCCTTCAGGGTTAAGTTCTGCTTCTGATCGATCCGATTGGACGCTGGAAACGATTGTTGCTGTGTTCAGGTTGTGCTAAGAGGAGTTAGCCTAGCAGTGAAGCTGTGCTAGCCTAAATAGCATCTTGATGCTAACATGTAGCAGCTAATGCTAATGTCAGCGTCTAAAGGAGCTCCATGAACGATCAGGAGTTCCTGAAACTCTTTGCTCCAATCTGATGAAGAGCAGATTAAAACTATAAATATATTTAAATTTTGAAGCTCATTTGTCTGTTTATTCAATAATGTATCAGCAAAAAAGTTTTCTGATTTGAAACATTCCTTTTTTGTCAATTAAAATGCGATTACGTAAAAACAAAGTATTTTCATGTTTTTTCGTCCTCAACATTTTCTGCCAGAGTGAAAATGATTTTATTTTGAAATGATTGTTTCAACGATCCGGAGACACGTTTCATGTTTCCAGACTTTGGAAATAAAAATACAGTTTCTTTCCAACATCCTGTTCATAATGGACCCAAATGCTAATATGCTGATGTAATTATTGTTATGAATTGTGCTAAATGTCACGCCTGGCCGTTCTTCTGTCCAAACAGGAACTCGGCGGGTCAAAAATAGAAACAGATTTAGAGGAAAACATGTTTATTACAGCGACGTCGTAAATGACTGTGAATCATTTATTCTGTAATCATTCTGCAAAAATACAGAAGCGTCATTATTTCCTAAACTGCGGCTAAAATGTAAACAGTAAGAACAGAAATCCATCGAGTCGTTGCAGGAGCGGCGCTCGCCTCCCAAACACTTTCTGTTCCTCTGCTTCACAAAAATAAAGGTTTATTTTAAAAAGGAACTGCAAAAAAACAGAATCTGTCTGTAAAGTTGATCTGTTTCCATCACTTCTGGATTATTTTATAACTTCATCTTTAAAGATAATCTTCAGAAATAAACCCTGAAGTCTGGAACTGAAAACTGTTTCTGTTTATCGTCAGTTTTATTTTTATAACCCAAATTATGTTAAAAATGAATTTTTAGTGACTAAATTTCAACAAACTAAAGTCTAATGTTGACATCACTTCATTATTAACTGAAAGTTTCCTGTTAGTCTAAAAAGCTTCAGCAGCACTAAATATTTCATATTTCTAAGAAACGTTCGTTCAAATGTCCATTTTAGTCATTTTGTTAATTTTGCGTTTGAGAAATTTATCTTGTGCAAAAATCAGATTTTCTGACAAACAAACTGAAACATCAGATTTTAAATGTTTGCAGTTTTCAGAACGACAAAAGAAAAAACCTGATGAGCTTCTGCACCGCGTGGATTTCTGCTCTGAGGGTTCAACATACTGTGTGTGACGCACGCACACACACACATGCACCGGCACACACACACACACACACACCCAAAAGCAACAATAACCCAAACCAGATTATCTGGGAAGTTTCATTTCAAACAAGCCGTTTTTGTAATATTACAGAACATCAGCATATCTGATGTCACCGACTCCAGACTCCCCCTGCTGGCCTGGAGGACTTCTTTGTTTTTGCTCCCACTTCCTCTGGTTGGAACATTTTTGTTTTATTTTAGGGTTTGAAACATCTTTTCGCAGCGTTTCTATGTTGTAGTTGTGTTTTGGCGTTTGCATCATTGCTGTGTTTGCAAATTTCACCTGATGTTTTGAATATTGAGGCCAAGTTTTACTTTTCTCTGTGAAACGCCTGCAGAAAAGTTTCACCAGGATTTTTCTCCTTCACTTCACTGAACACCTTAACTAAATCTTCTGACCGTCACCAACTGTTCACTTTTACCTGATTTATAATCTGGTTTCCTTGCAGCTCAGTTCAGACCACAGAGTGTTTCTGTAAGAATCGTAGTTTTAGTTTCAGGACGAGTCGAGAGTCAGATTTAGGTAGTTTTGGAGTTCGCCTGCAAAGTGCAGCTGCAGCCAAAGCAGGAACCACTTGTTAGTTTTTATGATAAACTCACCACATCCGTCGCTGCGCCGCCTCAGACTGAGACGCGTTCAAGTCTGTGGGAAAACCGAGCGCCCAGAAAGACGCAGGAGGAGCCTGGGAATCAGCTGCTCACATACAGACATGCTGAAGATGGTTTGACCCCTGATGGTTTGACCCCTGATGGTTTGACCCCTGATGGTTTGACCCCTGATGGTTTGACCCCTGATGGTTTGACCCCTGATGGTTTGACCCCCGATGGTTTGACCCCTGATGGTTTGACCCCTGATGGTTTGACCCCTGATATTCGCTTGCGTCTTTATTCTTCTCATCGTTTCATTTAGTTTTTCGTTTCCTTTTTTCTCGACCATATAAGGAGCAGCTGACAGGAAGTCAGATATTATTAGGAAATTATCAACATCATTTTCACCACAAACCTTTATTGAGTTTTTATATTTTCTATGTTTTTAACCCCATTTAATCTGATTCCCCAAATTAAACAAAGTGCAACTAATTAGTAAACAAAGTCCAGCAGCTGTTTTGTTCTTTAGTCATGTGGCCTAGTCAAAGGCCACTGATCTCCCTCTGCATGTTCAGATCTGATCAAGTCAAACTCCAAAGTGCTGAGTCATGTTTGCAGAAAAGAGAGACAAACTGTTTGAACGTTTTCCTTCCTCTTTACCCTTAGAGACGACTTCATGCTGGTCTCCTCATTAAACACGTTGACCTTTGACCTTTGAGGCCGTAATGTAACTAAATACTTTGAGCTTTTTATGTCAGCAGAAATCTGTTTAACCTTTGGATCCGATCCGGCTGAATGTTAATGATCAATTATCATTAATTAAGGATTTCTAATCTTAGTTTTTCTCACTCTGAAATCGTTGATGCGTAACCATGGCAACAACAAGGTGGAAGAACTGATTAACATCTGTTGAACTTTGACCCAAGAGGAGAAGCAGAAGCCAATGAGCTGGATTAGCAGCTGATGATGTCATCGGTACGTCTCCGCTGCCTGTTAGCATGTAGCATGTTAGCATGTCATACAGCAGCAGTCTTTGGTCAGACGTTTCTAGATTTGCTGGAGGACTGACTGCTACAGCATCATCACTGCGAGTTCTGCTGCATTTCATTTTCCTTTCATTTTTATTGAATTAGATGAAATTTTACTTCACCACCATAATTCCTGAATAAATTAAAATTCTTACATATTTGCATTTTTGTAGATGCACAAATGTGAAGAGAAAACTGTCCAGAGTAATATTCGTAAGGGTTCAAAGTTTCCAGCAGGATCTGGTTCTTCCTGTAGCTTTGATCTTCATCCTCGTTTTTCTTTTTTAACTTCGCAGCTTTTGATATTTTCTGATTCTGTTTCCTTTGAGAAGAAATTTCTGCACAAACAAAGTGAGAATTTAATTCGTCTCACCTTCCTGAAAACAGATTTCTGATTTTCTGCCTTTTTATTTACACTAAAAAGCAGAAATGTTTGTTATGAAGTCATTAATTTCAATAACATCATTAGCATCGATGTCACCTGACTGCATTTTAATAAATCGCTTTGATAAATAAAGCAGATTAATGATGGCTGGTGTTGGTCGTGTGGCTGAAGCAAAGCATTATGGGAAGTTTAATTGAAATGACGGTAAATAAAAATATCAGTAAATATTGTTTATTAATCAAATCCTGAATTTAACAAAAATCAAATCACATCCATCTGTCAATAACTAATATTTCTGCGAGATAATTATTGCCCTAGATGATAATATTTGTTGCTTCTTCATATCCACAATGGCAAAATGATACAATTATGCAGATTAATAAACTTTTATTTATAAAAGAACATGTAACACTAAAACTGGAAGATATTGTAGATATCCAAAATAAAACATAACCAAAAACAATAAATAAAACCAACAGCATAAAACATGGATCATTATGTTTCTGTAAGCAAAATATTCCTTAAAAAATATGAAATCATCAGAATGTGAATTATTGAGCTGGTTTTAATTTAACTTGTTGCAGCTCTCCTCTGGTTGGCTACAAATAAGACTAAAGGCTTTTGGAGTGGCCTAGTCAAAGTTTGAACAAAGAGCAGATTCCTCCACAGAGACCAGTTATTATCAGTAGGGGATCATTTATTAACTTTATTGGATGGTTTCAGAGGAAAGTTTTTCTCTTTGCCATCCAGGCTGATAACAGATCAATAATCAGTAATAACTGTTTATTTAAAGCTGCTGCAGCTTTTATTTGCATCTTCTGTGGCTGGAGCCATAAAACCATAACTGGACTGTTGAATTTTTCTCTTTGCGAACAGAAACTTGAACATTTAGAGTCCATCATCTGCAGCATTTATTCTGTCAAATTATTGCTGCTCTTTTGTGATGATTTTTAAAAATGAAAAAATGCTGCAAACATCTAAAACCACAATGTTCAGAATCATCAGCTCTTATCTGAAGCTGCTGCCAGGAAGATTTTAATTTATCAACCGGAGTTTAGCTTAGCATGACTCAGCATTTCATCTCCAAACGGCTAAAATGGTTCAGCAAGAAGTGGGGGAGGGGCAGTCTGCCTGCTGCTTTAAACTGGAGCCCTTTGTAGATGATGTGAGCCCGGTTTACTGGATATCCTGGAGCAGTTTGAACTGGTTACACTGGGATGAGGAGCAGAAAGCTCCATGTTTCGGTTTTAATCTAAAGCCGTTCTGTCAGATTCACAGAAAAACTTTACAAATAATCAGATTTCAAATCATTTCTGACTGACTGGTCTGTGGAAGCTCAGCTCCTGACAAACGGTTCAAACAGCCCAACAAAGTGGGCGGAGCCAAAACTCTAAGGGGCGTGGCTACATGTGGGGATGAGTAGAAGGGCAAAGGTCAGGACAAACGAACGAAGTGTTGCTGATATCAACTTTATTGCTATGTTTAGCAATAAAGAGACTTTTTAAGTGACTGGTGACAAATTTAGCAACATTTCTCTGTTATTGGAGATGTTTATGGCAACATGAAGCAGAAACTGCCGTTAGCTGTTAGCTGTTAGCCGTTAGCCTGCAGCCAAAGCGTAATGAGAAACGATAATGTTCAATGCTAACAGTGCTAGCCGTTCTCCGGACTCTCCACCAGGGGGCGTGTCTAAAACAGGGCTCAGTGACTTCAAACAAATGTGAACCAATAGGAAAATCTGCCTGCAGTACCGCGTTCCTCCCAAAGAGGGCAGCACTGGTTTTAGGTCAAATGTCACAGAATTCCTCAAATTCACATGAAATGTCACATAAAGAAATTTGTCCTAACGGCTGATTTATACAATTTATTTGCAAAAAAAGTAACGATTTAAATAATGTTTTAATTTAAAATCTGCATGTTTTCCTAGTTGAAACAAAGATGGCCGACCTGTGAAACATTGAGCAACATATTGGATGAATCAGATGGTTTTTGGATGTTTTTATAATGTAAAGTTCTTTGAACTTGTTTCTGAAAAAAGAAAATTTTAATATTTATTATTAGGAAATGAAAGCACTGCAGTGTTTTTGCTAAATCTTTGTTTTGCTCATGTTTGTATTTTAACTTCTTTTGCTTTCGTCTGCAGCCTTTATTCACGTATCTTTTTTTAGCCGTTGAGATTCCTGAAAGCTTATTTATGAACCTATGAAGTGATTTCCGGAGCTGCGCGTCACGATCAGAAGCCGAGCTGTAACTCCTGCTCCTCCTCTTCCTCCCTGCAGAGAATCTTCATCTTCGTCTTTCCGACTTTCCTCCGATATTTTGGAGCAGAAACATGGAGGCCAGAGGGAAGTACGACTTCACCGCCACGGCGGACGACGAGCTCAGCTTCAGGAAGAACGACATCCTGAAGGTGAGGCCAGCGCGCCGCCTGCCTGACCCTCCCCTACCTGTTTCTGCTGAGTAGTGCCTGGCTGACCCTTCCCTACCTGTTTCTGGTCAGATCATAAACCAGGAGGACGATTGGTGTAAAGCCGAGATGAACGGACAGGAAGGATACATCCCCAAAAACTACATCGACCTGCAGACTCCAGAGTAAGGCCCCGAGCACCATGAGCCGCCGCCGTGCAGCCGCCTGAATCTGTTGGGGTTGAAAACTTTTTGCTTTCCAGCTGGTTCAAGGAAAACGCCAGTCGCAACCAGGCGGAGGAGCTGCTGAGGCACAAAACGGTCGGAGACTTTGTGATCCGAGGATGTCAGAGTTCACCGGGAGACTTCTCCATCTCCGTCAAGTAGGTGGAGAAAGCATTAAGTATTCACACCCTGACACTAAGTATTCACATCCCACTAACGTATCTGTCATAAACTCTCATAAAGTTATGAAGTTTAAAGTCAGATAGAACTATTCAGCCCCCTTCACTCTGTTACCCCAAAATCTCATCTTTATGGAAGAGAAATAATTTAATAAAGTTTTATCCAAACCTTTTTTCATTTGGGCTAAAATCAAGTCAAAAAACCAAACAAAAAATGTTTTATGTTTGTTGTATTAAAAAGGAAACTAAATTAAACAAATTTAAGTTTTAAAAACAGGATTTTTGTCACTTTCTATATTTTTCAGACCTTTGTAGTTTTTATCAAACTTCACAGAAAGTTTAATTTTCTGTGATTTAATCTGTAACTGATCAGCTGCTTCTGTCACAACTTTAACCTGATCATCAGAAAAATGTTTTTACTTCAATCAGATCGGATCCTTCAGACTTAAAGGCTTTTCTGCTTCTAACAGAATGTAATCAAAATGATTCATTTTTATTATAAACAGATTATGAACATTATGTTTTCAATAATGAGTGAAAAATCAGAAATAAACATTTTTTTATTATTTATGATTTTAACATTTGCTCAGAGAAATTGAATGTTGAAGATCTGAAGTTTTTAAATGCCAGAAAATTCATTTCAAACTTGAAACTTTTCCCAAAACACAGAAATGCAACAAATTTTGATTTTAAACAGTTTTACATTTTCAACTAAAGCAGAAAAATCCAGATTCTGGAAATGACAAAAATAAAGCATGAAAATATTCACAGCTGCTGTAAGTTATTATATTTCTGGATGATTATGAGTAAAACTATTTAAATAATTATGTAAAAACTGTGGAGGCGTTTCAGCTCTCAAGCTAAGTTAAGGTTTCATTAGTGATGTTGTGACTTACCAGCAGAAGTATTTATGTTTCCATATTTCTAAACAGGAAGTGCAGCTGCAGCGAAACGTCTGGACGTAAATCCAGACCTTTCAGTTCATCTGCAACAAAGAAAACGACCAGAATCAGTTCAGCTCAGGGTTTGTTCAGGTTCTGCACCTTAAAATGTTTAACTTCACAGTTTGGCTGATTTTAATCTGAGGGGAAAATAAAGATGAGCTTTTAATGTCTGAAACGTCCAGATTTAAATATCAGGAGTTTTCAAAAAGTATTAAACAAAAGTAAAACATTTAACCAGAAATGTAACAGATCAGATTTAATATGTAAAAATTACACAATCAAATGGATCAATATATAAAGGTAAGTGCAAATTTTAGTATTTTGAAAACCAAAATGACAATAATTCATATAAATAGCAAAAAATAACAAAGTCAGGCAACATAAAATGTTCCTGTCTTTGCTTTTCCTTCACTGGAAACTTGACTACAGCAGAGAAACAATAAAATAGTACAGTAGTAAAAGTAAAAGGTGCAGCGAAGTGAAAGTTTCCAAAAGCTTTACTGAGAAAATGTAACTAGTTTGTACCAAACTGACCAGCAGGGGGCAGTGCAGCCGATCCTCAGGGATGAACTGGGATCTTCTGCAGCTTCCTGTTTCAACCAGCTCAGCGGCGTTTCGTTCATCTGAAGCACATGGATGAACTTCACCGACACAACCTGATTTTATATTTTAATAAAAACTGTTTCTGGATGCAAAATCTGATCTGTAGACGAAAACATGGTTGATGTCAAAACCACGTTTGATCTGCAGCAGTGAGACGATTTCACGCTGAATTATGATTATAAAACATTCACTGCAGAAGCACAAAATATTATCAAGCATTTTGTTTAACTTCTGCTGTCAGTAAACCTGAAATCAGACAAAATCAACTGAATATTAATGAAAACTCATCACTGGAAACCTCTGAGTGATGAAATCCTCCGATATGATTTAATTTGACTGACTTTAGATTAGCTCCAATATCTTGCTGAAAAATGACCTTTTTGCATGTTTATTGAGACATTTGAACTAAAACTGGAGAAAATATTTGTCAGCGTTAACGTTTAGTTCATAAGATGTTAAAACAAATAATAAAAATGTGAGTCTGAGTGAGAAGAGAGTTTGACTGATGTGTTTAAAATCCGGTCCTGATGAATTGTGACTTTGTGCCTCAGACATGAGAACGACGTTCAGCACTTCAAGGTGATGCGGGACAATAAGGGCCAGTACTTCCTGTGGTCCGAGAAGTTCACGTCTCTCAACAAGCTGGTGGAGTTTTATAAAACCACGTCCATCTCCAAAACCAGACAGATCTGCCTCCAAGATGGCTGCCAGGAGGGCAAGAGCCCCCCGGGCTCCCAGGTAGACACACGCCTGGACACGCCCCTTTACTTTAACAGGCCGTTTCTCTCCATGGCGACACTCAAACGTCGCCTCTTTTCATATTAATGCCACCGAATAATTCAATAATTTTGTAAAGTTATTTTTAGGATCTGACTCAGTGAGAAACTTCCTGTTTTTATACATTCATGAAAAATTCTTGATGATTTTAATAAGTTTCTGCCAAAATCATTGAGTTGAAATCACAAACATGTTAGTGATTATTATTCATGAATAATCAGGAATAATTTGAGGCCTTTACTTTTTAATTTATGGGAGAAAATATCCTTCATTTATGAACAAAACACCAACATAATATTCATTTTCAATCAATGAAAATATTTCCTGAAGTCTGACATTATTTACATTAATTACTACAAAGACAGTTTTAATGCTTTTATTTACATTAATTATGATGATTTTCTGTCAACAGTGAATGAAAATTTGACATTACAATCATAATATTATATCAAAGCAATAAAAATATTTAAAACAGAAACATGAGGCTAATAAAAAGGATTAAAAATCATTTGAATCTGATGATGTGTGAATGTTTAAACCACCAACAGATTTTTTAAAGTTTTTAAATTGCTGCTTCATTCAGATGAATCATTTCCTGTGAAACAGTTTTTAGTTTTTTCGTTTCTGGGTTTTGAGAAAAGAGGAAATGCTTTGCTAAGCGCTTCCTGGAATCACGATGTCGTTTCTTTTCATCTTAATCTGATACTTTTTTCAGTAATTAGTTTATTTTAATTCAAAGAATTTTTTCAATGCAGCAAATAAAAAAAACGTGAAATAAGTTTTTATAAGTAACGTAGTTTTACAGATCTGACATGAATCAGGTTAATTACAGATTTAGTCCCTTTTTCCCATCAGCTTCAACGTAAATGTAAGTTTATTATATTTATTTTCTCAAACACAAAATAAAATTGTAATAATTAGTTTTTAAACTTATTTCTTTTTTGTGGGTTTGTTGTTTTTGTTCAGCAGATTAAAAAACTGTGAGAAAAAACAACCAGATTAATAAACGTTTGTTAATAAATGAATGAATAATCCGTCCAGTTTTTACCAGTAACTGGGTTTTATCATGTTCTGCTGAAATCTGACTGATTGGATCAGAACCGCCGTCATTTCATCTGAGCTTCTGAAAATCATCGTCACAAAAGTGTTCAGAAAAATGAAGCTGGACCTTATTAGCCGCTGCAGCTAATCAGTTTCCTCGTCCAGATTGAGCTGGAAGCTTGAGGAAGGTTTTGATTTGTGAGCGTCTGAGTAGCCGAGGTTGTTTGGTTTTATCTGAGCTGCTTCCTTCCTGCAGGTGAAGAGAGGAAGTCTGCCTGAGCATCGAAACTCTGCTGCAGCCGTGGCCGCGGCGCCGCGCCGCGCCTCCGACCAGCCGTTCAGCCAGCTGGTAAAACATTTGATCTGATTGTTCTGGTGTTTATTGCAGCGTTTGGTTCGGATGGAACGTTTATTTAAAGGCTCTGCTGGAAATCAGAGGCAGGAAGGAAACGGCTTGATAAAAGAAGCCTGTTGAATATCTTAACCAGATTCAGACAGGATATGAATTCATGGACTGAAGCGATTAATCGTGATCAATACTGATTAATCGACTGTTGAAAAAAAACACATCAATTAATCGTTTACCTGGCGTTTTCAGACCCAAACCATGACATAGCACATCGGTTTATCCCATCTAATCAGTTTCTTTGTTTTTCCCGTTTCAGGCGAAGCGTTCCGGCTTCGAGGAGCGAGCGCACACCATCGGGCACACGGGCCGCAGCAGCCCCGTCAGCTCCGCCTGCCCGCCCCGCCGCACCTCCGAGACCATGCCTCTGCCTACGGTTAGCCGCCGCTCTAGCTGTTAGCATTTCACACAGAACGCTGGCTCCCCACCCAGGGCGGCAGAAATCACACGGTTGGATGAGTCGTTCTGTCTGCAGTGACCAAACCATGTTCAGCTGAGCAGCTGGACATTATCACTAAGACCCGACCAAAGTGGAGATGTGAGGAAACGGTATCTGTGTTTGTGTGAGCAGGAGGAAACAGGAGCCGCCTGCATCACAACCTGCAACAAACAACAACAAACAAACAACAACAAACAACCTGCATCACAACCTGCAACAAACAACAACAAACATCAACAAACAAACAAACAACAACAAACAAACAAACAAACAAACAAACAACAACAAACATAAACAAACAAACAAACAAACAACAACAGACAACAAACGACCTGCATCACAGCCTGCAACAAACAACAAACAAACAACAACAAACAACCTGCTGCCATGGTTGATTTGATGCATAACTTGATGTTTGTTCCTGATCAAGTTTTTTCAGGTTGATTCCTGGCAGCATCTCATTACAGTTGGAGCCAGTAAGACATTTCAGTAAGAAATGTCTGTCTTTCCTCCTGCAGAGAGCCGGCGGCGTCCAGGTGAGGGCGCTGTACGACTTCACGGCGGAGGAAGACGACGAGCTGGGCTTCTGCGCCGGTGACATCATCGAGGTTTTGGATCGCTCGGACCCGGCGTGGTGGAGAGGTCGACTGCGGGGTCAGAGCGGCTTGTTTCCTGCAAACCACACATCTCTGATATGAGGAACTGCAGCGCCACCTGCAGGAGCAGCGCCTGAGTTTCTAAGAGCTTCGCCACCCGGCGTGGCGACTTCAGGTTGAACATTTCCTTCCGGCCTGCAGGAGGTTTTCTAAACAGGAAGTGCTGCAGATGCCACTTTTTTACCGTTTGTATCGTAAGGCGGCTGCAGGTATTTATTGTTGGCCGGATCAGTCGACTCTTTCTGCTCACGTTTTACAGTAAATTCAGTTAAAGTTATTTCCTCATGAACTTCTGCTCCTTCTGCCTCATTGAGCTGCAAAAATAAAGCAAAAACTGAATAAGGCAGGAAGGAAGGGCTGGTCTTCAAAATAAAAGCTGCACTGGTTGAATAGTTTTCTTCTTGTGCTGCTTCACGTTTACATTTTCCACATTTCAGTAAAGAAAAACAGAAAAACATTTTGCTGCTTCATGTTTTCAGTTTTTCTTCATAAATAAAAGTTTTCCAGAGTTTTTTGAATTATTTTAAAATGTATAAATAAGAATTTGACCTGCAGTGGATTCATTCACAGCTTCTCTATTAATAAAACATTTTTTCCTCATCCCACTTTTGTGGTTTGTTTCTATGACTGTTATATATTTAATTTGAATTTAATTACAAAACAATTAAATTAAAAAAGAGAAACTAAATATTCTGACTCTTCAGTGACTGCAGTCAGTGAAGCTGGGATCTACCAGGCCTCTGACTGAAGACGGTTGCTAACAGCTATAATATTCCTCAGTAAAATGAATGAGTTGTTAGCTAGCTCTGCTAATCGTCCTCCGTTGCTTCTGCTGCTCCTCTCCAAATCTGGTTGGTTGGAAAGAAAAGGAAGTGATGGTTTCTACTTCCTCCTTCCTCCTTCCAGCATCAGGAAGCCTCCTCCTCCGGATGTAAAGTCAAAGGTCAGGTTTTATGTTGAGGTGCTAAAAAAATTCAAAATAACAATGAAAATGGAGTAAATATGTGAAAACAGTAACAAAACATCAGAACTAAAAGTATTTTCCTTCCTTCTGTTTTCAAATTATAAATACATGAAAAAAATTAAGTTTTTAAATGATTTCCTTCAGTAAAAGCTCAACCTGAGTTAATTTGAGGCAGTAAAGGTCTGCTGTGGTCCAGCCTGATCTGGATTTATGGTTCATAAAGAATCCAGGAGAGAAAAATCCTGAAACTTTGTAAAAACTTTAAATCTGCAACATTGAAATGAATGTTGGTTCTGAAAAACTTTAATCTGTGAAAACAAAAAAACAGACTTTTAAAAAAGTTCTGATGTAATTCAAACCAACTCCAGTCTGATTGTCTAGTCAAAGTTTGCTCCAGTTGGTGAGGTGTGAACGCTAACTGACCTCTGACCTCTGGTCCCCTCAGTTGAAGGGTTGAAAAACTCTGGTTCGGTTGCTATGTGAACGCCAAGTGGACCAGAGACCGCTCAGAGAGCAGGAAGTGGACGACAGCGCAGGGCATTCTGGGTAAATCCAACCAAGCTAACATGTTAGCCTAGCACTAACAGCAGAAATGGCTCCTGATCCAAAGACTAAAGAGAAATCCTCCAGCTGCTGCAATCTGACGCCTCCATCTTGTTTCCATCTGGTGAAGAAGGAAGTTGCTCTCAGCGTCTTCAGAGGTTGTTGGGTCGTTTCCTTCAGTGGTTGTTGGTGCAGCGCCCCCACAGGCCAGGAGGGGAACAGGCTGGTTCAGAGCAGCTGGAGGTGGAGCAGATGTTCTGGTTCCAGTAGAACCGGGTCAATTGGACCAGCAGGAGTGTTTAGTTTTGATCATTTCTTTGTTCATATTTTATCTTAGTTTGTCATCATGCAGCAGCACTTTGAGCTGCTTGTGGAATGATGCTTTAGAAATAAAACTGATCGATATTTATGAATCTATTGACTTTATTGTGAAGGTTTTCCAGCAGGAAGCCTTTAGGATCGCGGGGCCTCGTGTCGGTCCCCTAGCCCCGCCCCCTGCTTCTACCTGCGCTCCCTCCTCACCTGTCTGCGCAGGTAAGCGCCGCCGTTTGGAGGCAGCAGCATGGCGGAGTCCCAGCTGCTGTGCCTGGACAACCAGCACGTCAACGAGAAGATCCCGGAGTCCCGGCCGGAGTTCTACTACAGCGAGGAGCAGCGGGCCGCGCTGGAGCAGCTGCTGCGCCACGGGGACGGAGCCTTCAAGATGCGCCTGCAGGAGGACAACATCCGGGACTTCCTGAGCGCCAGGGAGGTCCGGGGCATCCAGGACAGCTTCCAGGGGTACGACCCGGACAGCGAGCCGGAGCCCGGCGAGCCGGACAAGCCCAAGGAGGCCACCAGCGCCGACTCCGGGGTCCACTCCACCTACTGGCCGCAGATGTCCGACACCGAGGTGCCGCCGCTGGACATCGGCTGGCCGGCCTGCAGCGGCGTGTACAAGGGGGTGACCCGGGTGTCCGTGTACACGCACCCGCCCAAAGAGCCGGGGCCGCACATCAAGGAGGTGGTGAGGAGGCTGATCCAAGGCGCCCAGAAGGTAACCGACCGGAGAGCCGGGGAATAATCTATGGAAAGCATGTTTAACCAGCAGAAATATAACCTGCAGAAAATAAGGCGAGATCAACCAGAGGGGCAGCAAAACTACTTCAGCTTAACTAGCTGGTTAGTTTATCATCACCTTCTTACAATAAGGACTAAAATGTTGCCAGAACTGGAAACAGTTTAACCCTTTATTATAGGAAGGTGGCGATACATAAAAACAACTCGGAGACGGTTTTCCTCTCTCCGAGGAAAAACACGAGGTTTTTTTCTGAACCTCGTGTTTTATAATTAAAATGTTTTTCTATAATCTTCTAAAACATTAAACTGTTGGAGAGTTTTTATTAGTAAGACTGGAATTTAATACGATTATGATAATGAAGTTCATCACAATAAAAGGATTAAATGACTTAAATCCTGAAGCTTAACTAGAAACAGTTTGTTGTTTCTCCATAGAAACCAGAAATAAAAACATTATTTTTAACTTGATAACTCCCATAATGACAGACACTCAGATAACGAGATGTGACCATAAAATATCAAATATTCATTTTAATTAATCTGGCTCCTGATTTGATCTGCTTCATTTTATTTATTTAAAAACTTTTAGACTCTTCTGCCTGAGGTTAAAGAGCTGCAGCACCGACTCCTCTGATTGGCCGGAGATCATGTGACTTGATGACGTCACTGGTGACTCAGTTCTGCTTGAATGTTTTCTCAGTTTAAACTCAAACAGTTTATTGTTGCATTTAAGCTGCTGGTTATTAAAATGTGGTCCGTTAATAACATGACAATCGTCAGACAGACGATCTGATGTTCAGTCATTTCTGAATCATTTCCTTCATTTTTCACGAACAAAAAATATAAACTGAACATAAATATTAATCACCAGCCTTTGGTTTCTTTTTTCAAGGTACAGAAAATATTTATATAAATATGTAGAAGTTAAACTTTTATGAATTTCAGAAGTTTTTTTTCTCACTTTAATTTTTCATTAAATTACTTGTCAAATTTATTGAAATAATTTAATTAGCTTAAATAAGTAAAACATCACATTGATAAATATTCAGATTCTTCAATGAAAATCAGCTGGAAAGATTTTCCGGTCCTGATCTGAAGCTGAACATTTCAGCCTCTTCCAGATGAATGAACTCAGAACGTTGGGAATCTTCGTTGGGAATGTTTGGATTCGGCTTCCAGGAACATCAAGTCGTTTTTAACCTTCTGGAGAAACAATCAGAGTCACCAACAGGTCGGGACACGCAGCCGGATTAATGATCCGTCAGCTCAGGCGAGCTCCGGTCGCCATGGTTACCCTCCCCCTCAGGCAGTTCAGGTGTTCATGTTAACCTGCCGTTTCCATGGAAACCTCCAAAAACTGCAGCTGCGGAGTAAAAAGCTGGAAACGCCTCTAAGGCTCTGCAGGACAATTCGTCTCTGAAATGAATGGTTTTTTAAACCGGCCAATCAGAGGCTGCCGTTTCCGCCCTGCAGGTTCAGTAAATCAACCTGTCAGTCTGCAAACGCGTCTCTGAACCTGCAGAAAGACACGCAAACGTTGATTTTATAGGCGGCCATCAAGGCGAGTCGTCTGTCAGTCTGCTGGAGCAAAATGAGTTTCTGAGGAAACGTTCAGTTTCAGAGTTTCACCTGCAGAGGCGGAAAACGCCTCAGCAGCCAGAGGAGACTGAACGTTATGCAGGTCGGCCACGCTGCTCGGCTTTTCATAAAACACTGAAGCTTCAGGGCAGAGAGCCGTAAAAACCAGAGAGCATCTCCAGGATCTCAGCTCCAGGCGCCACTTCCTGCTTCTGAGTCGCTCCGTCAGCTCAGCCAGCAGCCAGAAGAAAACCCAAACATTCAGCCCCCCTGGACCAGACGAACATCCAAGATGGCCGACAAGATGGCCGACCGTCTTCAGTCAGGTTTTACCAACCGGTGAAACATCATCAGCTACAGGACAAATGTAACTTTTATGTGTCTAAAACCAGCACTAATACCATCTGATTAAGAGTTTTAGATTTTTTGACAATTGTTAAAACAAGCAAATATGAAAATGTTTTGAAGTTTTAAAGCAGGAGATTTCTGTAACGTTTCATCGTTTTCATTTATCCAGAAATGTTTCACCAAGTTAAAAAAAACTAAATCACTGGAGTTCAGACATTAACAGTAAGAAATATCTTTGTTGTTATTCTATTAAATAATTGATCATAAAACTGTTTTTTGAACTGATGGCGGCCCGCAGCATCACAGCGCCTCCACCGTGACAAACAGGGAATCCAGTCTGTTTGATTTTCCCCTAGTTCAGCAAACTTCCTGTTTCCAGCCTGTTTCGTTTCATATTTTTGAAAATTATTTTACTATAACATTATTTTACTATAACATTATTTTACTATAACATTATTTTACTATAACATTATTTTACTGTAACATTATTTTACTGTAACATTATTTTACTGTAACATTCTAAGCCTTTCGTCTCGTCTCCCTTTGTAATAACTGAGTGTGAATCTGTTTTGGCTGAAAATAGCCTGACGTCATCTGATCCATTTTTGTTTGTGACGTTTCAATGTCTGCTTTGCATAAAAGCTTTTTGTAGAGCGGGTCGAGCCGAACCGCCGGCAGGCGACCAGGAAACGAACCGAAGCCTCAGAATCAGAGACTCTTTAGCTGAACCCAGTTTATCTGACGGAGGAAAAAATCTTTATTAAAAAGCATCATGGGGAAACATGTGAGCATAAATCGGTTTATAAATAATTTCATAACCGGCTCTGGATTCGCTCCAGACTGTTTCCGGAGAAACGGGTTTTTCCAAAGACTGGGCCGCTTGCTGCAGGAAGTCTGCTGCGGAATCACATCAAGATCCACCAAACTGCTGAGTTCAACAGAAACCCCATCAGATAAATCCTGCATTATGAATCCAAATCTTTTTCCAGTTGCAGAAATTCCTGTTTTTTTCTTCTGAATATTTTTAGCACTAACGTGTTTCCATATATTGAACAGGTATTAAATTCTGACTAAATTAAATTTTCACAGGATAAAACTTTTATGTCAAAGTTTCAGATCTGATGTTTCTGATTCTTTGATAAACTTTGACTTTACTCAGAATTCATCAGCAGAGGAGGATCTGTGATGCTGCGGGCCTCATAGATTATTGTTACTTATACGGCCACCTCCACAGGAAACCAAGAAGGTGTTTCATTTTTATTGTCAGGGGAAAATGATCCAAAACATTTAATTGGCAAAAACAAAGTCAGCGTTCTTTCAGGAGAATCTCTGTGACGGAAACTTAGGGCTGGAACACAAGATGTTTTTCTTAATTACAAGAAAAAGATGCAAAAACATAGGAGAAAGTCATAAAATGACTGGAGGAAAAGATCAGCAGCTCAGGCTGGTTCTGGTTCTGGTCGTTTCAGAGTTCTGCTGATGATAATTTTATTCTGATGCGTTTAATTCAGTTTCATTTTTTCTTATTTGTTACATTGATATCAAAGTCGAACTTCACAAGATGTTCCATATTCCTTATCTTAATGGGCGTTTTTATTTTCCTGCATTTTGCTACTTCATTGCACTAATATTACAACTTTATTCTGGTAATACTGAGTTTATTTTTATATAATTATGACTTTTCTCCTATTATTACCAAATTTTCTCTTGTATTATATCAACGTTTCTTGTTTTATTTTAACTTTTTTCTCATGCTAGCTGCGATGTTATATTTCAGTGTTTAGCTCATGCTAGCTGTGATGTTATGTTTCAGCGGTTAGCTCATGCTAGCTGTGATGTTATATTTCAGTGTTTAGCTCATGCTAGCTGTGATGTTATATTTCAGCGTTTAGCTCATGCTAGCTGTGATGTTATATTTCAGCGTTTAGCTCATGCTAGCTGCGATGTTATATTTCAGCGTTTAGCTCATGCTAGCTGTGATGTTATATTTCAGCGGTTAGCTCATGCTAGCTGTGTTGTTATATTTCAGTGTTTAGCTCATGCTAGCTGTGATGTTATATTTCAGTGTTTAGCTCATGCTAGCTGTGATGTTATATTTCAGTGTTTAGCTCATGCTAGCTGTGATGTTATATTTCAGCGGTTAGCTCATGCTAGCTGTGATGTTATATTTCAGCGGTTAGCTCATGCTAGCTGTGATGTTATATTTCAGCGGTTAGCTCATGCTAGCTGTGATGTTATATTTCAGTGTTTAGCTCATGCTAGCTGTGATGTTATATTTCAGCGTTTAGCTCATGCTAGCTGTGATGTTATATTTCAGTGTTTAGCTCATGCTAGCTGTGATGTTATATTTCAGCGGTTAGCTCATGCTAGCTGTGATGTTATATTTCAGCGGTTAGCTCATGCTAGCTGTGATGTTATATTTCAGCGGTTAGCTCATGCTAGCTGTGATGTTATATTTCAGCGGTTAGCTCATGCTAGCTGTGATGTTATATTTCAGCGGTTAGCTCATGCTAGCTGTGATGTTATATTTCAGCGGTTAGCTCATGCTAGCTGTGATGTTATATTTCAGCGGTTAGCTCATGCTAGCTGTGTGTTTCAGGCTCACAATGAATGCAGGGCAGTAAAAATGCCCCGCTCTCTGTTTGCCCCAGGTGCTGGCCATCGTCATGGATCTCCTAACGGACCTGCAGATCCTGCAGGACCTGCTGGACGCAGTGGCGCGGCGCGGCGTTGCAGTGTACGCGGTGCTGGAGGCCCGCGGAGTTCCCCACTTCCTGGACATGAGTTCCCGGCTGCAGATCAGCGGCATGCACCTGAGGGTGAGACGCCAAGCCGCGCACACAGAGCAGCACTCAAACCACCGGCTCCTCTTCCTCTGCTGCAGTTAAATCCTCCTCTGATGATCTAATTTAATAGAAAATTAGACCAAAAGTCTAATCCAGACTTTTGGTTTTGGTGAAAAGCTTAGAGGATATTTGTTTCCTCTGGAAGAGAAAAAGTGTTTCTCTGATCCTCTGACATCCGATCTGAAACCAAACTGGCCTTATCTGCAGCCTGCAGCGTTTTTCCAGCGCTGTGAGGCCCTGTTGTGGCGCAGCAGCCCGGTTCGGCCCGGTTTTCAGGGCTCCGATCCTCCCAGAGGAACGGTCTTTGTTCCTGAGAACAGATCCCAGAAACTGGAGGCTCCACGGCCCGGCCGCCTCCCACTTGGTCCACGTGTGTGTGTTGACTCAGGGCGTTGTGTAATCATGTGTGTGTGTGTGTGTGTGTGTGTGTGTGCAGAACCTGCGGGTGCGGATGGTGAGAGGCGCGGGGCTGGCCCTGTCCTTCGGGAAGCTGCCCGGTTCGCTCTGCTCCAAATACATGCTGGTGGACGGAGAGAAGGTCATGTTTGGCTCCTACAGGTTAGCGCCTCATGCTAACGTTACTAATGCTAACATTTTGGACGGGCTGTTTTGCTTACCTCATTATTCATTTTATTTGTTGTTTAGTTTATTTATTTTGTATATTTAAAATGTCTTCCAGTTCAAGTGTTAAATGTTCATTCATTAAAAGTTTTCTGATTTTTCATTATTATTCTGTTACCATCACAATCCTGGAAAATTGTCTCCAAACAATAACATTATCATTTATCGTGATAATCCGGGTAACTTATCGTCCAGTGGAGGTTTTAGTGTCGGCTGTTGCTGCTGCGCTGAATGTTGACATGTTTGATTTATGGTTCCGTTTCCGGTTTTGACCTCCAGCTTCACGTGGAGCTCGTCTCGTTTGGACCGGAGCGCCGTTACAGTGATGACGGGTCAGATCGTCGACTTCTTCGACAGCGACTTCAGAGAGATGTACGCCGTGTCGGAACCGGTCGACCTCCACAAGGAGTTCAACATCAGCAAGCCGCCGCTGCCCACGCCCGTCCTGAAGCCCCGGGTGGAGCACCTCCGCCCCGCGCCCGTCTCCACGTCCCGCTTCCAGGTGTCCGTCAGCGACTCCAGACAGGTCGACCTCAAGGTGCCGGCGCACAAATACCACAACCCCAAATACTCACTGGTGTTTGGGAACAGCTTGGGCCTGACGGGCTCGCTGCAGGACCTGTCCACCCAGAATCACTCGCTGCTCGGTGGCCAGACGGACACAGAGGGACACAGGGACACGGCGGACCGAGTGTCCTCACCGAGACCTAGTGTCACCGCCGAGGAAGAGGAGAAGGACAGGTGTGGCGGTGTGAGGAAGAGCGAGGCGGCCGCCGTGAAGAAGCCGCGCAGTTCCTTCAGGAACTTCCTGAAAAACAGAGCAGCCAATCACAGCGCAGACATTACACAGGAGGGCGTGGCCACTCCTCCAAGCCCCGCCCCCATGGCTACGGCACCAGAGGTCAATGGCGTCGCAGGAAACGAACCGGAGGATTCGTTTGAGGTTCAGGAGAAACCGCTGAAGTTCAAACCCAAAAAGAAGAACATCCAGAGGAGCGTTTCTCTGCAGACCATCGGCACGGCGGAACAAGACGGTACGAAAAGCAACCAAAGCATTTTACCCACCTGTTAGAGAACTGAAGGTTGTCTGGAGGAAACAGGACTTAACTAAATATAAAACTCATTTTGTTAAAACAAGAAACAAACTTGTTTTAACCAGTTTTATATCATTAAGACATGAAAGTTTCTTGTTAAATTCAGATTTTGCTCCTGAATTTCTCCAACAGTATAAATAGAAAGGACTAAATTCCTAAACGTAAAACAGCATAAATATGATATGATCCTGGAATCAGGATCGTATTTGGACATTACTTTTTACTGCTGTGGATTTGAGCAGCTCATCAAGGGTTAAAGGTCACGGAAAGTTTCTCTTTCTGTTTCTCCAGGAGTGAAAAGCCGCTGGCGGCATCAGAAACGGAACTGCATCCAGTCCTGAGAGGAAGAGCAGCGGTGGAGCTGCAATACAGCGGCGGTGCAACGGCGGTGGAGCTGCAATACAGCTGCAATGCAGCGGCGGTGCAGTGGCTCACTGGAGCCTTTACTGATTTACTGAAACGTTTTATCAGCAGCGACAGACGAAACGTTTCTGAACCAAAAACCTGCTGGGCGGATTCAGTCGATGCTTTTTCACTTGTTTTCTAGTTTATTTTAAATTATTCCGCTGGTCAGTGTTTTCTATCATTTCCTCTGGAGCCTGAACTACACATGGTGTGTTATGCTACACCTGGTTGCTATGGAGACTGGAAAGGTGATCGGTGTGTGTCGTCCTGGTAACGCAGTCGGTGTATTGAACGCACTGAATGATATGAGAGTCTGTGTGGCAGCAGATGGAGTTTAAATGATCACAACTTTGTTACAGAAAACAAATAAAAGACAAAAACTTTGATTAAAACTTTCTCCAGGTCCTTCGATAAATTTAAAATATGAGCATCAAGAATCTAGAAGATTCAGATTTATTTCTCTTCCACATGATTTTTTACTCCTGTGAGTTTGACTTTTCCCCAGTATGATGTTGATTTATCCCAAAAGGAATATTACAAGGAAAACAGCATAACAAGTTTTATGCAGTTTTCCATAAAGCTGGTTTCACCTGCAGTCGCTCAGGTGGAATCAATTTAATACAGTGAAATACAAACAAACTACCGTCCAGAAAAAGAGAATAAAAAAACATGTAAAATATGTCAAAAAAAGAATAAAAAGTCATATAACGCATCATTTAAATTTTTTTGTTTCAGAAAATCAAACTAAATTTAATATTTTTTAAAACTTGCTTTGAAATGATTTAATTTATTAGACAGTTTTATGAAAAATCATTTTTTATATGTTTTCATGTTTTTTCTTCATCGGAAATAAACCTGGAGCGTTTCTGTGATGTTTGAGAAATACTTTGATCTCCATGGCAACCAGTCAACTGTGCAGAACGCCTGGGTGGACCTAGCCCCGCCCTCCAGGCGCAGCTCCTCCCTCTCGGCTCCTTCAGACTAGCCAGTAACAATTAGCAAACAGCTGCTGAGCTCATCATAGGAGCTGCTGCTCAGAGCAACGCTGGTGAAACATGAAAGGGTTAATAGAGGAGCCATGTTGGATAACTTCCTGGAGGCGGAGCTTCAGACAGAGCAGGAGCTTCTTAATGAGACAAAGTGTTTAATCAGGAAGTCAAACTATAAATAACATTTTATATAAAGGTAACACAGTTACTGCACTGTGGTATAAAATGGCTCTATGTGGCTTGAAAAGCCCTGATTCTGCCGCTTTAAAACAAAACGATTAATTACCTGTCAAATTTAAATGTTCGGTTTTTACACATTTCCTGGGATAATCTGAGATCAGTTTCATTAACCACTGTGTCTGACTGACGACACGAAGTAGGCTGAGGATCTCAAAATATTAGAAACTCAAAGTCATATGAGCTTCAACTTCCTTTTTATGAATCACAATACAAACAAGCCTCTCCTTGGGCTGCCACCTTATCGCGGTGGAGGGGTTTGAGTGTCCCAATGATTCTAGGAGCTGTGCTGTCTGGGGCTTTACGCCCCTGGTAGGGTCACCCAAGGCAGACAGGTCCTAGGTGAGGGACCAGACAAAGCGCAGCCCGAAGACCCCAATGACGAAGAAAAGCTTTGGACATGGTGTTCCCTCGCCCGGACGTGGGCCACCGGGGCCCCTCCCTGGAGCCAGGCCTGGAGGGGGGGCACGATGGCGAGCGCCTGGTGGCCGGGCTTTTTCCCATGGAGCCCGGCCGGGCTCAGCCCGAAAGGAATACATGGGTCCCCCCTCCAATGGGCTCACCACCTATGGGAGGGGCCAAAGGGGTCGGGTGCATTGTGTGCTGGGTGGTGGCCGGGAGAGGGGGCCCTGGCGGTCCGATCCTCGGTTGCAGAAGCTCTTGGGACGTGGAATGTCACCTCTCTGGTGGGGAAGGAGCCGGAGCTGGTGTGTGAGGCTGAGAGGTTCCGATTAGAAATAGTCGGTCTCACCTCGACACATGGCTCTGGTTCTGGAACCAGTCTCCTTGAGAGGGGCTGGACATACTTCCACTCTGGAGTTGCCCGCGATGAGAGGCGTCGGGCAGGAGTGGGCATACTTGTTGCCCCCCATCTCGGCGCCTGTACGTTGGGGTTTACCCCGGTGAGCGAGAGGGTAGCCTCCCTGCGCCTACGGGTGGGGGGACGGGTTCTGACTGTTGTTTGTGCTTACAGGCCGAACACCAGTTCGGATTACCCACCCTTTTTGGAGTCCTTGGAGGGGGTACTGGAGAGTGCCCCTCCTGGGGACTCCCTCGTTCTATTGGGGGACTTCAACGCTCATGTGGGCAATGACAGTGAGACCTGGAGGGGCGTGGTTGGGAGGAACGGCCCCCCTGATCTGAACCAGAGTGGTGTTATGTTGTTGGACTTCTGTGCTCGTCACGGATTGTCCATAACGAACACCATGTTCAGGCATAAGGGTGTCCATGTGTGCACTTGGCACCAGGACACCCTCGGCCGCAGTTCGATGATCGACTTTGTCATCGTTTCATCTGATCTGCGGCCGTATGTCTTGGACACTCGGGTGAAGAGAGGTGCGGAGCTCTCCACTGACCACTACCTGGTGGTGAGTTGGCTCCGGTGGTGGGGGAGGATGCCGGTCAGACCTGGCAGGCCCAAACGTGTTGTGAGGGTCTGCTGGGAACGCCTGGCGGAATCCCCTGTGAGGCGGAGCTTTAACTCCCATCTCCGGCAGAACTTTGAACACGTTCCGGGGGAGGTGGGGGACATTGAGTCTGAGTGGACCATGTTCCGTGCCTCCATTGTCGAGGCGGCATACCGGAGCTGTGGCCGTAAGGTTGTCGGTGCCTGTCGCGGTGGCAACCCTCGAACCCGTTGGTGGACCCCTTCGGTGAGGGATGCCGTCAAGCTGAAGAAGGAGTCCTACCGGGCCTTTTTGGCCTGTGGGACTCCGGAAGCAGCTGACGGGTACCGGCGGGCGAAGCGGCATGCGGCTCGGGTGGTTGCTGAGGCAAAAACTCGGGCGTGGGAGGAGTTCGGAGAGGCCATGGAGAAAGACTTCAGCACGGCTTCGAGGCGATTCTGGTCCACCATTCGGCGTCTCAGGAGGGGGAAGCAGTGCAACACCAACACTGTGTATAGTGGGGATGGTGTGCTGCTGACCTCGACTCGGGACGTTGTGGGCCGGTGGGCAGAGTACTTCGAAGACCTCCTCAATCCCACCAACATGCCTTCCATTGAGGAAGCTGAGCCTGGGGAATCTGGGTCGGGCTTTCCAATCTCTGGGGACGAGGTCACCGAGGTGGTTAAAAAGCTCCTCAGGGCCCCGGGGGTGGATGAGATCCGGCCGGAGTTCCTCAAGGCTCTGGATGTTGTAGGGTTGTGTTGGCTGACGCGACTCTGCAGCATTGCATGGACATCGGGGGCAGTTCCCCTGGATTGGCAGACTGGGGTGGTGGTCCCCCTGTTCAAAAAGGGGGACCGGAGGGTGTGCTCCAATTACAGGGGGGTCACGCTCTTAAGCCTCCCTGGCAAGGTCTATTCGGGGGTCCTGGAGAGGAGGGTCCGTCGGATAGTCGAACCTCGGATTCAGGAGGAGCAGTGTGGTTCTGGTTCTGGTCGTGGAACGCTGGACCAACTCTACACCCTCAGCAGGGTCCTGGAGGGTGCGTGGGAGTTCGCCCAACCGGTCTACATGTGTTTTGTGGACTTGGAGAAGGCGTTCGACCGCGTCCCTCGGGGAGTCCTGTGGGGGGTTCTCCGGGAGTATGGGGTACCGGGCCCTTTGATACGGGCTGTCAGGTCCCTGTACGACCGGTGCCAGAGTCTGGTCCGCATTGCCGGCAGTAAGTCGGGCTCGTTCCCGGTGAGAGTTGGACTCCGCCAGGGCTGCCCTTTGTCACCGATTCTGTTCATTACGTTTATGGACAGAATTTCTAGGCGCAGCCGGGGTGTTGAGGGGATCCGTTTTGGTGGTCTTAGGATCGCATCTCTGCTTTTTGCGGATGATGTGGTCCTGTTGGCTTCATCAGAGCGTGATCTGCAGCTCTCACTGGAGCGGTTCGCAGCCGAGTGTGAAGCGGCCGGGATGGGAATCAGTGCCTCCAAGTCCGAGGCCATGGTCTTGAGCCGGAAAAGGGTGGAGTGCCTACTCCGGGTCGGGGGGGGTGTTCTGTCTCAAGTGGAGGAGTTTAAGTATCTTGGGATCTTGTTCACGAATGAGGGAAGAAGGGAGCGGGAGATCGACAGGCGGATTGGTGCAGCCTCTGCAGTGAAGCGGGCGCTGTACCGGTCCGTCGTGGTGAAGAGAGAGCTGAGCCAAAAAGCGAAGCTCTCGATTTACCGGTTGATCTACGTTCCTACCCTCATCTATGGTCATGAGCTTTGGGTCATGACCGAAAGAACGAGGTCCCGGATACAAGCGGCCGAAATGGGTTTTCTCCGCAGGGTGGCTGGGCTCTCCCTTAGAGATAGGGTGAGAAGCTCGGCCATCCGGGAGGGACTCAGAGTAGAGCCGCTGCTTCTCCGCATCGAGAGGAGCCAGTTGAGGTGGCTCGGGCATCTGGTCAGGATGCCTCCTGGACGCCTCCCTGGTGAGGTGTTCTGGGCACGTCCCACCGGGAGGAGGCCCCGGGGAAGACCCAGGACACGCTGGAGAGACTATGTCTCTCGGCTGGCCTGGGAACGCCTCGGGATTCCCCCGGAGGAGCTGGAACAAGTGGCTGGGGAGAGGGAAGTCTGGGCCTCCCTCCTTAAGCTGCTGCCCCCGCGACCCAACCCCGGATAAGCGGTAGAAGATGGATGGATGGATGGATGGAATACAAACAAACATGGATCAAACATGTCTGGCCTCCTCCTGGGCATGGATCTGCCCAGGAGGAGGCCAGACAAAAAATCTAGTTTCATCTGAATTTCAAGACACAAGGTGATTTTTAACATTTTTATTTCTTTGTATAAATACATCGGGAAGGATGAGAGATGATTTCAGATCCAGGAGGAAAGCAGCCAGAGTGGAGCAAAGACATCGATGGGAAACGTAGAAACTGACCTTTTCATTTCTACTTCCTGGTTTTCTTGTCCCAGTAAAACCAGTGCGACTCACCAGAGGAGAACCGGAAACTCCACCTGCTGGGTTGAAGATTCTCATGATTTGTCTTCATTTTCTTTCCGGTTAAAAAAGAAAATAAAAGTCAGAGTTCAGCATAAATTTACGTTTCAGTTCAGTTCAACGTGGCGGTGCTGCGGCGCCATCTGGTGGAGAAACGGCGACAGCTTTGAGGAAAAATAAACTTTATTCTACAAGTTTGATAATGCGACCATTAAATTACACATTAAAGACAAAAATATAACAAACTGTACACATTCAACAATTCATAAATTAAACAAGTTGAGAGTTTAGATCTGTTAGACTTATAAAGAAATGCTACATAATCCCCCAGACTGAATAAATAATCAGCCAGATGAGTTTGATATTTTTACAGCTGATTATTTTAAACATGTTTTATTGTTTTTACTGTGGTTATGTTTCTGTGTTCAGACTTTTTCTGGCTGTTTTTTTATGCAGCTTCATTCTCTGTTATCACTGTTCAGCTTTTCTATTAGTATTTAATATTCTATCTACTTTTCTGGTTTTTGTGGAAATATTTATAATATGTTTTGCATCTCAGTTATTTTTCTTTTTAAAGTGAACATTGAGCCTCGTTTCTTTGTTTTTCTCCTTTAACTTCTCTTTTAGCTTCTGGCTGTGGACCTTCGCTGCTTTTTGCCCGTCGCTTCTTCATTTTTAAGCTTCTTTTTTGTAACTTTAGTTCATTTCCTTCACATGGACAAAACAAGGTCAGTTTAATGTAACACTTCTAACGCCTGCTAACGTTAAAGCTGCTAACGCTAACACTGCTAGCGCTAACGCCTTCTTCCAGGAACCTTCTGTCTGTTTGCAGAAGTGACTTGGACTCTTTATTCTGCGAGTTCATAGTTCCTGTTCCAGTTCAGTTTGTTTCTGTGAAACGTTGGTGAAGCTTCGTTCAGGATGCTTCACTCCGATGATGAAGCATTCCTGATCACCTTCCTCTTCCTCATCGACACCAGATCGTAAAACGGGTCCTTAGTGATGCTCGCCCTGGAAAAATCAGAGTTTATCAACATGATTGTCAACATTTTCTGCCTTTTCAACATAACTGATCTGATCTTTCTAACACTCCACAATTTGATGTAATCAATGATCAGAGAATCATCGTTTTATTTAATCAGATATTTTTGTCTGATATTAAAAAGAGTCTGTAGGACTCTGTGTGTCTCACCTGTGTGTCTCACCTGTGTGTCTCACCTGTGTGTGTGACCTGGGTGTGTGTGTGTGTGAACCAGGTTTTTATATCCTTATGGGAACCTATCTCTGTCTACAATGTGGGTTATGGGGACCATTGCTCCTGTGGGGACATTTTCTTGGTCCCCACGAGGGAAATTGTTGTTTTTGGATTAGTGGTTAGGTCTATGATGGGTAGGGTAAGGGCAAAGGTTAAGGTAAGGGTTAGGCTGTAGAAATGAATGGAAGTCCCACAACTTATGAAAACATGACTGTGTGTGTGGGTGGGTGTGTAACTTGTGTGTGTCACACAGTCTCACCTGATGGCACTGATCCAGTCGTCTCTCTCCTCCTCGCTGGCGGCGTTCAGCCGGTAGAACTGGTGTTTCCCCTCCACCACTCGGCCTTTGTTCTCCGTCTTACAGGCTTTGACCTTCTGACCTTTGGGACTGTACAGCTCCAGACAGAACTGATGGAAACACAGGAGCCATGATCAGAGGTAAATAATGTTTAAAGGATATTTTCTGGCTCAGTTTGCAGATGATGTTGTAAGTTTTTTTCTCTACCGGTTTGCTGGAATCCTGCAGCTTTCTGACACAGAGATTCTCCAGAGGTATGATCCCGATCGGGTCTTTATCCTGCAGGACGAACTGGACAAATGTCACACACACACACACACACCCCCACACCCCCCCCCACACACACACACACACACTGCTGCTGTGCTCTGACCAGCAGGAAGTAAAAACTCACCGTTGTGTACTGGAAGTAGTAGAGGCAGCTGTCGGTCAGGATGAACCAGCGGCGTTTCCACGTTTTGACACGGCCGCCTGGATTCACAACAAACATGTTCAGAAATGCGCCGCAGCGGCCCAGCGAAGGGCTGCGCCGCTGCTGCATCACTCACCCATCTTCAGGAGCCAGCCCTCGCGGTCCGGGTTGAAGAAGGTCAGAGTAAGGTCGTTACCGTCGTCCTCGGGGATCTTGAAGGGTTCGCTGCGGATGCTGGTGTAAAGTTTCTGGAGGAAAAAACAGAAGCGAAGTCAAAGATTTTGTAAATTCACCACAACCAAAACCTCAAATTTTTATAAAAAAGGTCCAGAATTAGCCTGTTTCCTTTCTAACCTGCACAGTTATAAGTAGGTCATTTTATTTATATGGCACATTTTCAGCAACAAGGGAATTCAAACTGAGACTGTTTGCAGATGACGCTGTGGTGTTTGTGGAGCTGCTATGATGGAGGAGGATGTCTGTTTGTCTAAAGGCAGGAAGGTTTGGCTCTGAGTTGTGAGGGTGGAAGTGAGCGGACCGTGAGCAGGTCGACAGGAAGGTCAGCGCCGTTGTTGATTCCTCGGTTCATGCAGACGAAGCGCTGCAGGTTAGGCTTGTCTTTCACGTTGGGGTTGTGCAGACTGGTGTTGAGCATGATGATGGCAAAAGACAGGATGTAGCAGGTGTCTGTAAGAGAAACCACAGCGTTGTTATCGTTGCCTCAGCTGCACAGCCGCACTGGCCTATTCAAAGTAAAGGTTTGTGCAGAAGGCAGTGAGGAATCAATGAGCTCAGAGGTTTCAGGCTCTTGTTGCACTGAGCCTCAGAGAGACGGTGGGTTGGAAGAGCAGAGAGTTTCTATTGGACGGTGAGTCGTACCTATGGACTGGAACACTCCGGGGTTACAGTCGCAGTAACGCGCCGCGAACGCCTCCATCATCCGGTCGATCTTCTGGGCTTCACCTGGGAGCCGGAAGCTCCACAGAAACTGCCTGACCACAGATTTATTCAAACACACATCAAAAAAAGCCAACGCTGGTAAAAAAAAAAAAAAAATTGTTGATGCTGAGAAAAGCAGAATAAAGTTAAATAAAGTGAATATTTCATCCGATTGTCACAAACCTCAGCGCCTGGACCAGATTCAGGTCAGAGAACTCATGCAGAGCCACAAACGCCTTCAGGACCTTCAGATGCATTTCCTCCCTGCGTGATATTTACAGCAGATCAGATCGACTTCAGGAAACAGAACAGGATCAACAACCTGCAGAGAAAACTACCAAACCCATTCATGAACATTTCATTTATGATTTCAGAAAAACTAAACAAATTAGAGGAATAAAATTACAGTACTACAGTATTTCAAACTGAAAAGAACAACTAGTGGGCAGGTCCAGGGGGCGTGGCTAAGTGCTTCTGCAGTAACTCCGCCCATTTTTGGTCCTGCCCCCAAAGGTTTCCTGTCCTCTCATTGGTGCTTTAAAGTTGGTAAAAATAGAACATTTTCTATCATTTTAATAATAGTGAAAAAGAGTCAGGAAACTCTAAAATTTCTCAGAAATTTCCCATTTACTTTCTAAGTTATGATAATCTCTACAGTCAAATATTAGTTTTTTGCTGAATAAAACTATATTTCTAGGCAGAGTAAAACCTTTTTTATGTTTTTACTTTGTGCAGATCTTTGGTTTTGAAAGTTTTAATCAATAAAACTGGATTGGTTCGTGCAGATGTCTTCCAGTCCCTGTCAACTTTCTGTTTTGACCTTTGTTTTGACCTCTGGCTTGCTGTACCATTCTCCCAGGAAGTTGCCGATGGCGGTCTTGTTAAGCCCCTCCTCCTTGTAGAGGAACTCTGCCACCGGCTCGGCTCGCCAGTCCAGGATGCCATGATCCACCAGGTAGCGGACGCCCTGCAGGAAAACAACGTTTCACAGGAAATGACCTCATACCACATGAGGGGCGCCTCGTCTGCTACTTGGTCTCTTATCAACCAGAAGCATCACATCTTCTAGTTTCTTAAAGGTTTTCTTCTTCACGTTTTGAGTCAGACGTGTTGCTTCAGTAGAGGAGCAGAGACTGAACTGATCACTTCTCCATTTTGAATCGTGTCAGTAAAACTCAGAGCGCCGAGCGCGGCTCGGTTTGGCTGCCAGGCGACGCCTCTGCGTCTCTTTGAGAAACAGGATGTGGCTTTTCTCACTGCTGCGCCGCTCTGCAGGCAGCTCCTTTACTGCATGACACACCGAGCTGCTGCTCTGAAAAACTAAATCTTACCAAGTCGTTTAGTTTAGTTTCTAGTGCAAATGTTCCAGTAAACTAGAAGTTCGACAAAAGTAACTTAGAAGTAACGTTTCAGTCGAAATAATTGCTGGTTTAGCTCAATAATTCCTTAATATTGATGAAAAGATTCTTCAATATTCAGATTATTTCAGTTGGAATAAGACATTTTTTCCTGTTTTATAAGTGAAATAATCTGCTGACATCTTAATCAATAATTGTTGACTAAACAATCTGCTACATCTGCTGAAAAGTCAGTGTTGTCTTATTATGAGACGTTTGCAGCAGAAACTGGACTTTAATACTTGGTGAGATTTAGTGTTTTTGCAGTGCAGCTTCAGCTTAATGTAAACCATTCAAACCAGCTGAATGGAAGCAGAAAAATCCCATTAATGTAAAATCCTCTGGAGTTACTACTGCAGGTCAGTGACCTCTGACCTCTGGATTTGTTCGGAGCCCAAGTCACTGGATGGGCAGAAAGATGAAAACTCACCACTTTTGGGTCCATGTTGAATTTCTTCTTCCCTCGTAGAAACTTCCTGTTCCTCACGACACTTTTACTAAAACAAGAGAATAAAAGTCAAGAAATGAACTTTTTGTTATTTGCTTTATGTTAACCTGAAAAACAATTCAATTACATTTTTATTTAAACAAAATTGAATAAAATGAGAAAACATGAACCACAGGCTCTAAGCTACATAAAGTAAAAAACAGATTTGTGCATGTTGTTCATTAAATGTGCTGAAACTATTTATTTGAATCCAGCTCCAGTCTGCAGGTTTAAATAATCTCATTCATCAGCTGATCTTTCATTTTCTCTGCAGTCTGAGGTTCAGTTTGCAGAAAAGTGTGTTTGGTTTTGGTGGGCGTCTTGCTGCTGAACGCAGCAACAAAAGCAAGAGGAAGCACAGAAACGAGTTACCAGTCGTCAGAAATTACTTTTAATTCAACACCTTTTCTTTTCTCTGGCTGTGAAAATGACAGACTGACAGACTGACGGACTGATGGACTGATAAAATGACAGACTGATGGACCGACGGACACACAGACCGACGGACTGACGGACTGATGGACTCAGGCAGCAGGAGGAAAACCACAACAGATCAGAGAAACTGAAACTATTTTATGATCTTAAAAGCTTTACAAAGTGTCGCTAATCGCTCGTTTCTTCACAAAGAAAAACTAGAAAAGGAAGTGAAGAAAAGATGAAAATAGTTTCTGATTAAAAACAGTTCAAGTTGACACAGTGAGCAGAGATCAGCTGAACGGCGCTGGTTGGAGGAAAACAGCCCAGTCGGACCCAGTGGACCCGGTCGGACCGGATCCACTGGGTCCGACTGGATCCACCTGGGCGGAGCCTCACCTGTGGCGTTTCAGGTCCAGGTTGCTGGACCCGGCTGCTGCATCATTCAGCTCCAGTTTCAGCTTCTGAGGGAAAAATGGAAACGATGTTTGCTGTGAAAACCTGAAGCTGCTTCTGATTCTGTCAGAAAAAATAAAATGATTTGTTCCTGTGTGGCGAGGCGGTGTGTGTGTGTGTGTGATGTGTGTGGGGGGTGAGGGGTGTTGTGTGGGTGTGCAGGTGTCTCAAAGGTGTTGGGTACCTGCAGGTCGTCCAGCAGCTCAGGTTGGCCGCTGCGGTCGCTCTGCCTCCTCTCAGCCAGCCGGAGCCTCGGTGGCGCTGGGGGGGGGAAGGCAGAAAGGATTCAGAGCTGGATGACCTTCGCACACACACACACACACACCCCCACCCACCCCCACACACACACACACACCCACACACCCCCACACACACACACACACCGCTGGCATGCAGCACCCTGAGCCTCATCACCAGCGGTCAGACAAGAAGCCCGAGGCTGGAGGAGCCGAACCATTAATGAGATCCAAAACTTACAATTATAACAGAAACATTAAAATGAGAGAAGTTTCCATAACTACACCTGAAATCTATAAAAATCATCCTCATCCTCAGCTGGAAGCAGACCAACCCCAGAAACACCAGTAAAAAGGCTGTTTTTGCCGATGTGAAGGTTAAAGCCTACCTTTGCCCCAGAGGAAGCTGTCTTTTCTGCTGATGGCCATGTTGGAGTGCAGAGCGACTGGCGGCGGCACAGGAAGCGCAGCATCGAGTCAGAGCGGAAAAAAGGGCCGGCGCTGCTGCTGAGAAACCCACACTCTGATGACGCAAAGAAAAAAAATCATACCGTAGAAATATGTTCATCATCTTAGCAGAAACTTCATTTAAACCAGCTGTCAATATTTATTATCAGGAAGTGGAAAAACATTCAGAACAGATCAGGATGAAAAAGGAGAACTGAATATTTCTGGCTCTAGTATTTGGATTGTTTTGGTTGTTTGTCTGTTTGCCACTAATATACTTCCATACATGGTTAGCTCTTTCATTCTTTGTTCATTTAAATGTTTATATTGAGTTTTGTGTCGGTTTTCACCCAGTATTCACTCTGTCACCTCTCAGAGGTTAAAGGTCACTCAGATCTTCCCCTTTTTGTCAGATCCGTCTTGTCACCATCAATGCCTGAATAACTGTATACAGCAGAAATCATTTCTAATGAGAATCGCGATTATCATTTCCTACGATTCAGAATTGGTTAAAACAAACTAACCTGCTGTCTCCATTTTGTCGTCGCCATGGAGACAGTACTGGAACATACGCAGGCACGGAAACCCAATGAAGACAGATTCAACCAGCTCCATTTATGTTGAAGGAAAACATTTGAACTCATTTTAAATTTTACTGAATTAATGGGAAGAAAACGGAGCTGAACACGAGCTCCAGCGGGTCAAAGTTCACCGGAAACACGTAGAGCCAAGCCAACAAGTGATTGTTGCCATGTGTTTTGTGCTTCGGGCACATTCAAATTAGTCTGTTTATTTCTCCCCGATTGTTTTGTGTATAAACTTTAGTTAAATTGTTTTTTGTTGATAGATTATGGCGGTTGTGGTTATTTAGGTAATTAGTTTCGTTAATTGGTGGGCTGCGTTCCGGCTATAAATAGGCGGGTTTTAACTTCTTGGGAGCCGGCTTCCATCCACCCAGCTCCACCCAGCTCCACCCAGCTCCACCCAGCTCCGCCCAGCTCCACCCAGCTCCACCCAGCTCCACCCAGCTCCACCCAGCTCCGCCCAGCTCCGCCCAGCTCCACCCGAGCTGCGTCTTGACGCAGGGTGCGTCACCTGCCAGGCTTTGCAGCCTCCAGCCGCCATGCGGTAGTTTTGTTAGCTGTTGTCGTTTGTTTCGTTGTGATTTTGGCCTGGTGGGACCGGTTGTCCTGTTTTCGATTTTTCTTTTGTGTTAGATCTTTTATTGTGTAGTTCCGGTACTAGCAGGGGCTTCGACGGCCCTGTATCGGGTTGGCCCCCTGCTGTACCGTTTTGTTCTGTTTGATCGGCTCACCAGGTCCACCTTTCTGTTAATACTTTTGGGGTTTTGTTTTACTTGTTTGTTTTGGGACACGGGAACTGGAGGACATTTAATTCTTTCTTTCTCCACAGAGAGGAAAAAAACAAAAAACGGAAGAATTGAATTATGAGAACGAATGAATAAAACAACTATTTCTTGAATCCTCATTGTCTCGTGTCCTTAAATATGTTGTGTCCTTGGTGGCCGTAACATATTTATGGGGGCTCGTTTTAACAAAGGTTACCTTTAGCAACTAGTGGTGTCCTACGGTGTTTGTGGCGATTATGGTAGGTTTTTTTTCGATGTATTTTTTGGTACGGCTGCTGCGCGTTTCCGTGTTTAATTAGGACCATTGATTTGTGGTGGTGTTGTAGCTTTGTTTGTGCATGGCCTTTTGTGATTGAGTGTGGCTTGATTCTATGGTAAACTATGGAGTTTGACCTGGATGAGTTTGTTGAAAAGCCCACGTTGGAAGCCTTGGGTAAATGCACAAAGGATCAGTTGCTGTTAGTGGCCGAACGTTTCCAGGTTACCGTAAATAAACGTCCTAAAAGGGGAGCAGTTGAAGCAGAGTTATTAGCAGCACTGGTTCAGCTTGGGATTTTTCCTGCTACAATGTTACCAAAGAGTCCTGTTGGGTCTCCATCGAAAACGTGGATGCCAGATGATCCGGTTCGTTTGAAGGAACTTGAAGTTGAATTAGGACGTCTTGCTTTAAGGGAGAAGGAGCTGTGCCTTGAGCAACGGAAGCTGGAGATAGACGCTGAATTGCGCTTGAAAGAACTCGAGCTTGGTGCTGGGTTGTCGCGATCGCAATCAAATGATTTTAATGTTGGTAAAAATGTTCGTTTTGTTCCGCCATTCAACGAGCGAGATGTTGATAAATATTTCACGTTGTTTGAGAGAGTGGCACTCGCGCTTAAATGGCCTAAAGATGTGTGGACTTTGCATCTCTGTCTGTGGCTGACAGCCTTGATTTCGATAAAGTTAAAAGTGCTATTTTGCGGGCGTATGAACTCGTACCTGAAGCTTATCGCCAAAACTTTCGTAAATTAAGAAAGCACTATAATCAGACTTATGTGGATTTTGTCAGAGATAAGGAGATTCTCTTTGATCGCTGGTGCGCTTCTAAAAATGTTAATGACTTTGCACAACTTAAGCAACTAGTTTTAATGGAAGACTTTAAGAACAGCTTGCCAGAGAAAGTTACCACCTACTTGAATGAAAATAAAGTGTCAGATGTGGCGAAAGCTGCGGTGCTCGTTGACGAGTACATGTTGACGCACAAGAGTTGTTTTGAGCGCTCACATATCTTTAATCATGACATTAGCAGAGACTGTAGTTTTATTATCATTATTGTTTTAGTTTAGTTTTGAAATCTGTGTGAAATGTTTTTATGGTCTGGCTGCATTCCAGTAGGTGGCGCTAACTCACATCTAACCGCTGTAGAGAAGAGGAAGAAGAAGAAAGTCTGTTCTCCCTCCTCCGGTTTCAGCCTCATGGTTTCGTCTCTTTTCAGCTCAATCATCCATCATGCCAGAAATTCCTGTTTGGATTGTAGCTTAAACTTTGACTAGGCCATTTCAACACATGAACACGCTTCCATTGTGGGTCTGTATTCGACCCTGTGCTGCCATTCATCACATTGTTAATTTGGGTTCCCAAGTAAAACCCAAAGTTTCTAATCTGGTTTCATGTTCCTCTGGCTTCATTTTAATCTGGTTTCATTTTAATCTGGTTTATTCATCCCGATTCAGAGTTTTTCTCATGAATTGTGTGAATCGTTTGTTATTAGTGGCTCTAAAGTCATTTTTAGTTACAGCATCTCATTTCCTGTGACGTCATTCAAACCTCATCTCTAATTTAGGATTGAGGAGGAAACTGATGAACAATCATCAGTTTCACGACAAAACTGGCGACCCGATGGCCCGGCGACCCGATGGCCCGGCGACCCGATGGCCCGGCGACCCGATGGCCCGGCGACCCCATGGCCCGGCGACCCCATGGCCCGGCGACCTGGCGACCCGATGGCCCGGCTACCTGGTGACCTGGCGACCCGGCGACCTGGCGAGCTGGGTGGATATTCAGAATCGCAGAGCCAGCAGGTTCTGTCTGGACAACTTTTTCTGCTCTTTAGGATTCAGGAGATATTGATTCATCAATATTTTCTTCTGTATTTCAATCTGAAGTGAGTAATGACATCACTTCCTGTAGATGATTCTCTATAAATAAAGCCATTTGGGGAGCAGCAGTAATAAAACCTTAAATAGATTTTAGGTGGTGAGAGGGTGTAAGGTTAAAGGTCAGAGCTACTTTTAACTTCAAGATTTTTTTGAAACTATTTTTGAAGCGTGACTTTTTCCTCATTTAACTTTACAGGAAACGCTCCGCTGACCCATCAGGTTGTGATTAACCGCCATGCTGAGGCAGCTTGAGTGAGTCTCTAATCCCACACACATTAATATGGCTCATATGGCAGTTACCCAGGGCAGGGAGGGGCGCGCATAACTTAGAAAATAAAGTTCAGTAACTTTAATTTTCACTGTATTTCTTCTTCACTTTTGATTTAGCTTGACTGAAAGTGACTGGTTCTGTTATTTTTAAACCACAGTTGGTTTAATTTTCTGACAGTTTGCAGAGCACTAACCCTAAATGATTAAAAGGATTTTATTGTTCAAAGGAATCAAACTGGGTAAAGATGCCAGGAAAAAGAAAACCATAAATGAATGTTTCAGTCGAGCTTCATCTGAAGCTGCAGCTGGACTTACTGGTTTTCATCTCTGAGCTCAGAGTTGATTTGCTCAGAACGGTGAGGAGAAAAACCAGGCTGGGGTTTAGCTAAACAAGGAGAAACAGTAACTAGTAACCATGGTAACAACGAGACCAGTAGGTCAGAGTTCAAACCAACAATAACCGGAAATCACCTGAAATAGGATTCTGTGCCGCCCACGCGGCCGCAAGTCCCGCCCACGCGGCCGCCAGTCCCGCCCACGTGGCCGCAAGTCCCGCCCACGCGGCCGCCAGTCCCGCCCACGTGGCCCAGCGTCTCTAATTGTTCAGAGTTGACCTTCATGGCCATCCTGAGGCTCGTTACCAGCTGCAGCTGCCGGTACCGGTACCGGTCCGGCTCTAGTGTCCGTAATGACGGCCGCTTTCTTCCCGCGGCTCCACGCCCAGCAGGCTCGTTAAAGCCGGGATCAATTACCGAGTCCAGCGGCTCTGAACGGCTCTGAAGCTCCGAGTTCATGGATCAAACCGGAGGCTCAGAAACGGCCAGGAAGAGAAGAACAAAGAACCAGAGGACAGTTTCCACTGATGATGAAACTGAAATATTTCTGCCTCTTTCAACGCCAGTTATTATTTACAGCAACAAAAACGTCTTTCTGTGCGTCAGTAGAAATATTTCTGTTTTCACTTCCAGCTGCGATGCTGGAAGCTCTTTTCATTCTGACGCTTTATTATTATTATTGAGCAGAAATATTTTCATATTGAAGCCATTTTCTGTATTTTCATACTTTGTGACAGAGATGTGAAACATTTATTGGTAAAGGAAACACCAATAAAAACATGCAAAATATTCTTATTTTTATTGATATGTTTTAATCCTTAGAGGCTGAGTTTGTTTTATGGTTTTATTGTTTTATCGTTGTATTTTTGTATCGTTGTATTGTTTTATGAACGCTCGGCTCTGGTCGCCTGTGGCTCCATGATGATGGAGCGATCCGCCTCTGGCTGCAGCTTCCTCTGGTGAAAACTTGACTTTACATCACAAAACTCATTCAAGGCCCCGTGCCGCGTTGCCACGGTAACCAGCATCCATAATGCTGACGTTTCCTTGAGATCAGAGCGTTTAGGATCACAGCAGCAGGTGGGCAGCAGACGCATCAGCAGGAACTTTAACATGAGCGAAATGAGTCAACATCCGTTTACTGAAAGTTCATTACTTTTAAAATGAATCTGGAGTTTTGAGCTTTTTAATAAATTACATCGTAGCTTTCTAAACCTGCAGGTGGAAAATGATCTGGTTTCACGTTTCCCAGAAGTAAAGCTGGTTTCCTGGTTTCGTTCACTGAGAGCTCAGAGTTGGGATAATAACCTTTACTTTCGTTTGGAGTTTCTCCAGTCAAGGCTGGCAGAATAAAGCGGTTCTTTATTTAATGAAAGCTTGTAAGGCGTCTCAGTCTGTCGTTCGTCAGGCGGATCAGGAACGCTGCAGCAGCAAGCGTTCGGGTCAAAGGCTCTCAGTCGGTTCTGCTTTGACTCTGGGAGCCTTTTGGTTCTTTTTGCTGTTTTCTCAAAACCTGAACGTCTCATCAGACCTGAGTGAAGTCGGCTCCCACCTCCAAATCAAACAAACATGGTTCAAACGTTTGTGCTGCTAAAATGATAAAGATGTTAATAAATGTGTCCAGAGGTCATGAAAGGTCAACCAGCCACCTTCTTCAAATGTAACTACATTTGTGTTCATCAACTCAGCTGCTTTCCAGATATTAACGGTGACCTCTGACCTCCAGAAACGTCTTTAATATCTTTCAATGAAACTTTTTGCTGCACAAACGTTTGATGATGATTTTGTCAGATTTGAAGACGGTGAGGAAACTTCAGTCTTACAAAAAACACAAAATACATAAAAACTATTTAAGACAAATATCAAAACTAGACTAAAGATAGATAAAAAACAAACAATGACCAACTTCAAATATAAATGTATCCTCCATTCATCATTTCATTTTTAATTCATTCTCTGTTTTACATCTTTAAAGGTTCTTTTTAGATGATCAGCCATCAGTTGCAGAAGGAAAAGGTTCAGCTGGCTCCAGGAACAAAACATGTAAAAGTCCTTCTAGTGTCACGTCGTCTCTGATGGAAGTGAGCAGCGGTGAGGAAAGGAGAAACGTGAAGATGTGATGAAAACAGGAAAGACGACGTCAGGAACTGATGCATAAATACATGCAGCTTTAGTTTGGGCCACCTGCAGGTTATCCAGGCGTTTCTTGAAGTATTTGAGCAAACAGCAGAAAAACATTAAAGTTGATTATCAACAGAACATCCTGCAGGAAATCCAGGTTTTCAGAACATCTGAAGGTCTAAATACCTTCAGCTGCAGCATCTTGAACTGAAACAGTTCAAGATGCTGCAGCTGTCAGGTTTCTGTGAATAATAGCATCAATCTCTGCAAATTATAAATTATATATTAATTACTTTTGGCAAAAAAATATTGTAGGAAGGTGATGATAATAAAAATGTTTTAATTTGCTGTCAAAATTAAATAAAGGTTTGAAAACAACAGTCTGGGTGGAATTGATCTAAATAATGTGTTTCATCTCAATAACTGATTTACTGGAATAAAGTTTTCAATAATATTCCAACTTATCGAGGCGATCTGTTTTCATTTAGCAGATTTTCTGTCACCCAGCAGAGCAGACATGTTTGCTGCCTGCTTGTTCATTTCTGCTGTTCATTAGGAATAATTTTTGCTCTGCGCCGCATGCTAACATTAATAAATGTGTTTTTGTTGAAGCAGACCCAGAGGGCGGCGGCGCTGGACCTGAGCCGGCAGCCATGTTGACCTCAGAGTCACGGGGTCAACGTCTCTGTTCTGCTCCTGCTGCGCTGACGTGATTAGCCGTACAGGAGGGGAATTAGCTTCCTGTGACCTTAGCGGGGCGGCGCTCTGCTCCGCATGTTTTATCTCAATCAAAGTGACGCCAAGTGTTTCGCTCAGGTAGTAACTGCCTCTGACTGCAGGAGCAGAGCGGCTTCGTGACGTCACAGTTCCTAAAACAGGAAGTAGAAACATGGTCCGGCCTCTCAAACAGGAAGTGGATCTAAAACAGGAAGTAGAAACATGGTCCGGCCTCTCAAACAGGAAGTGGATCTAAAACAGGAAGTAGAAACATGGTCTGGCCTCCACAGAACCTGAAGAGTCAAGGGTACAATCTCTGTAAAATCTAAAAAGATACCAGAACATAACTTCTTCAAACTGACTTTCGTCCTGCTAGAGGGTAGTGTTTCCTCTCCCTTGTCGCCCCCTGCTGGTCAGGAGGAGTGATGATGCCGTCACTCCTCCTGCTGGATTTCCATACAGAAAAACTTTTTAAATTGATTTGAATTATGAGCTGAGATTAATGCACTAATTGATCACTATTATGAACTGAAACATGTAGAATAGTATTGAAGTGGTTTTTGAAGTGCGTTGTGAATTGGTGCTAAACAAACTGAACTGAATTGTTCCAGTTTCAGTCATTTTAATGGGAATCTGCTGGTAATTTCTCCTCCGTCTGTCTCTTCATCGTTTCTGGATCATTTCCAGCTGCTGCTCCTCACAGCTGTTACTCTGCTACCCTAATCAGCCTCACCTGCTCGTTGTTCTGATCACTTATAAAAGCCCAGGTCTCGTTCTCCTCCTGGTCTCGTTCTCCTCCTGGTCTCGTTCTCCTCCTGGTCTCGTTCTCCTCCTGGTCTCGTTCTCCTCCTGGTCTCGTTCTCCTCCAGTTTTCTTTATGGTTTCTGTTGTGTGATGGGATGGAAACATGTTGGAGAAATGCATCCAGAAATCACTTGAAGCTGTTCATTTTAAAGTCTTGGTGCCAAAATAATCAAAGACTGAAGAAGTAAAATGAGAGAAAGTGAAATATGAACTCAAAGTCGTTTCATCTTTGAGCCTTCGTCTTGTTTAAATGCCTGCAGAAATTTGTTGAAAATGTAAAATTCATTTCAAGTTAATTTTTCACTGCAAGCTAATTTACCAAAAGAAGAGACGGCTGCTGCTTTTTAAACAGTATGATCCATAAGTTTCTGCTCATTTCTTTCATATGAAGAAGCTGCAGTTTGGCTCCAGAATAATGTAAATTCATCTGAAATGGTTTTAATCTAGATCCTGATCTCTTCTAATAGTTAATTTATGGCTGCTTCTGTTTTAGTTTCTCTTGTTTCTCAGCAAAATCTGAAGCAAAAGAAACAAAAGATGAGGAGTTTATTATTTCACCCAAAGTTATCAACATAAATTACATGAAAAAGCTGCAATAAAAAACTTTTACAAGCAGAAGATTTATTTAACTCACATTCAAATATTGACCGATCGCTTGAGGATTAAAACCGTTAACAGAATAAAACCCAGAAATCGAATCAGCAGATCAGCCTTTCTGTGAAACTTCAACTTGACATCTGAGTCACAGCAGCATTAACGGTGACGTAAGAAAAATGAATAAAGGGACATTGTATGGATAGTAGAACAATAGGTGCCTCCAGCATTGCGATGGGCAGACCCCAATCAGTTTCTCTATTAACAGAAACTGAGGCTCCTTGTTTGTTCTGATCGAAAGTTGAGGCAACATTTCGAATCAACACATATTTTCCTGCTTCACCATGGAAAATATAAAACATTTTAGGAAATTATGGCTGAAGTTTAAAAGCATCGATCCAGCATGAAAAATAAAGCCTGTAAATCCACAAAGGGAGCCAAACTGAGAGGCTCTGGGTGAGGAGAGTCGTTCTGCACCGTCGCCTTTTTACCCAGGGACGAAGTTATTATTCTAGGAAATCATTTCTGACCTGAGCACACCTGATAATGTTGCCATCCTCTGCGTCCACGCTGCCACCAGTGGGCGCCCTCAGCCCTCCTCTGACGCTCCTCCTTTCGGGCGTGCAGGCACACCTGAGGATCATCAGATTAGTCCGAGGAGCATAAGAGGAGCCTGCAGCCAACACTCCGGCGCCAGAATGTTGATCCTCGTGGTAACTAAAGGTTCTTAGAAAACCTTAAGCTTTGATCCAATCTTGTCCTAACTGTTTGTCTCTGCGTCTCAGGTTGACCGAGCCCAGAGACCAGACCTAATCCAGGATCTGTCGAGCCTGCTGGCTGGATCCCCAAGAACCACGTTCTGGACGTTGTGATGCCGCAGGCTTCACCCGATCGACGCCCGGTTCTCTGACTTCCCCAGGCGGATTTGCCCTGGACCCCAGTCTCAGGCCGGACATTCCCCCGACCAACAGCCATTTACTGATTCCTCGGACTGCATTACCTGCCTTACAAATAAATCCTTCTTTTCTCCATCTCTGCATGTGGGTCCAAAATATTCCCAGAACCATGACAGATAAGATCTGATGTTTTATCTGTCGGAACAAAATAAATCCAACATTTTTCCTTTTTTCACACTAAAACAAACAAAACACTTTACAAAACTAAATGAATCCAAATGATAAAAGCTGAGTGAAAAAACTAAAGTATGTTTTTTACATTTTGCAGAAATGAATCCCCAGAACAGCAGGGTCAGCTGTTAGCAGATGCTAACGACTGTTAGTGGATGTTAGCAGGTGTCAGCGGCTGTTAGCGGATGTTAACAGATGATGAGTCACGTCATCGCTGGTTTTACGCATCGGGAAACTTCAGACAAATGAGATCAAATTTCCGCTGACATGTCTCCAGATTTAACAAACCAGGAAACTACAAAAAACTGAAGATTCTTAGTTTCAGCTAGAACTGAAATGAAGAATCTTTGCACAGCTGAAAAGAGATAAGGTACGTTGTAATCATCCTCCCAGCTCTTCTCTTCACATTTTCTCTAAACAGTTTAAACTCTCCATGTTTCTTTGTTTTTTTCTCAGCTTTTGTTGCTTGAAGCCATTAAACAGCTGAACGTTGCCATGGAGACTCATTAAGAAGAAGTTGAACCTCCTGTCATCCTTCATCTCTGACTCAGCCAGAGTCAGAGGTGATGGTCTGACCATTGAACTGGGAGACCAGGATGGTCTCCCAGTTCAATGGCTGCAGCAGGTTCTGCTTCACTGTTTCAGCTGCTGCAGCCTCTCCATCATCCAGCGTTAGAACTTTAAACCTTCGTGTTGAATGATTCTCTGTGTGGGCCGCGCTCCGTCCAATAAAAGCTACACGCAGCAGAGATGCATGCTGGGAAGTGGTGGGCTGTGTCTGACCTTTGGGACGCCGTCGGAGGTCTTTCCCCGCTCCACTAGGCTGATCACCAGAAACCCAAACCAGCAAACCCACATCTGCACTAAGAAAACAGAACAGAAAAAGAGTTTTGCTCTTTTACTTCACATGAACAGTTTATCATTTGTAAGAAGAAGGTTTTTATTTTGAAGCTTTAATTTTTTTATGAGATGTTGGATTTGAGCTTCAGATTTTGGTCCATGCTGACATGGCAGCATCATGCTGATGATTGGGTCTCTGTAAATTTACCCACGCGGCCTTGCAGCTGTTCTCCAACTCAGATCATGACATGTTTTCAGCCATCTTGAATTTGGCTCTGGACTCCAAACTATTTGGACTAGTAAATAAAATCATCTTCATCTTCAGCTCAGCGTTTTGGGTCAAACGTTGTCTTGTAGTTTCCAGATTTCCTGATTAAAAAAAGAAACTCAATAAACTCCAGTTGCATCTGAAGAAAAGTAACCCCAGAGAATCATGCTGCCACTGCCGTGTTTTACTGTAGGTATGTTTTTGTTCAGTGTTATTTTTAACAGGGATCTAAAGTTCAAAATTGACTTTTTTCACCTTTTTCTATTTCCATCTGGATCTCCTGCTTCTAGAAACAACCCAGTCATGTTTCTCTGCCAGTCAGTTAATGATATTTGGTGGAAAATGAGTCTTAGGCTGTAGTCCGTTACCTAGCAACCAAAGCAACGCTCCAGCATTTTGGTCAGATGGTTTTCCTGCTGTGCGCGCTGTACAATGGCTGCTGGAAAACACAAGCGTTTTGTTGTCATCTAGAAACGACTTGCTGCATTCAGGTTGTTTGTGCAGGAGGCTCCACCAGGTCCGGTCCTATCAGGGCCACTGTAGATGAAAAAAGAGTAAATTACAGCCAAAAAACCTGAAAGTTTCAAAAGTCAAAATTTCTAAACTTTTGAAACTCAAAGTTTTCTAAAAAATGTCTGAGCTTAATCTCATAATTTCTGTGAAATTTTCAAGAACAGAGAAGCTGACATGGTTCAAAATTTAAAGCAAAATGCAGAAACCGCTAATTTAGATTTCTTGACAAAACAGGGACAGATTATGTTTCCTGTTTTCAGAGGGAAACTCCTTCCTGTCTGGAGACACAAATGCGACACGATGGCGACAGATGGACTCGTCACTCGGACATCACTGCCATCAGTCAGGCCTCCTTTCTCCTTCGTGAGGCGATGAGAGCCTGTGAGGAAAAGGGCTTTGATTTGGCCCTTTTGGCTGCAAATTTATTCTGATCCGGTTTACATTTGATCCAGTTTGAATCTGATCCCGTTTGCATCTGATCTGGTTTGCATCTGATCCGGTTTGAATCTGATCCGGTTTGCATCTGATCTGGTTTGAATCTGATCTGGTTTGCATCTGATCCGGTTTACATCTGCAGATCTGAGGAGAATCAGAATCGCAGCTCATCAGCTTAATGAGTAAAACGATTCTGCCTGAAACCTGCGGGGGGCGCATTTTCCAGCTGGAAACTATGGAAAATACACAGTTATTAATTCGATAGGGGGCGCTGTTCATGACGATACACCAAAAATAATTTGGCCCCTTATCAGAGAAAAAAGAGGATTAATTTTTCAAAGTCGTAGTTATAATTTATGAATGTTAGCCATTCATAAATCTCAGTTTCAAACTAAACATGTAGCAGAATAAATATTTAGGTTGAACTAAATATGTATCTTCAAACTAAATATTTAATTAACAAACTTAGCTTCCAAATTTAGCTATTCAGGAAGCTAAATATTTACTTTCAAACTAATTAGCTTCAAACTAAGCATTTACTTAGCAAGCTGATTCATAAGTATTTAATTATAGAACTAAATATTTAGTTTGAAACTGATTCATTAGCTTGAATCTAAATATTTATCTGCCAATCTAAATATGCAGTGAGCTAACTAAATATTTAGCTTCAGGAAAGTATTTAGTTACTTAGTTAGGAAGCCAAATATTCAGCTTCAAACTAAATTACTCATCATGTTAAATGTTTTTCTTTAAGTGATTCTCATGTTACGTCTGAAGATCTTTTCTTTTCTTTTCTTCTCTCCTCCTGAGTGATTTTTATGAGCTGGACTCACATCTTACTGTTTGTTTCAGCTGAAATATTCCCAACTTGATAAAGTCCATGAACCTTTTCGGATCTTGTGATTTTATAGAAATGAAACGCTGCTGATGTCTCTGGGTTCGTTGGGTTTGGTGTGATTACAGTCCAAACCCAGCAGGTCTGAGCTGAAACTCATAAATACACTGGATGGTTATGAATGCAGAAGCAGGAACACGGATCCTCCGCCTCCCAGCTTTCTGTTGTTACTCTGAATGTTTTCTGTTTTCATGATGGATGGTCTCACGCTTTAATAAAAACGCCGGGTTGTTTTTGTTGAGTCCCTGAAAGCGACATCCTAATTATGCCTCCTGTGGATGAATTAATAAAAACCTAATATCCAGGGAAATACGATGCTGTTGACATGTTTGCACAGAGATTCAATTAAAAGCAATAATCAGACTAAAATTGGTTTGAGAGCAGCGTTCAGCACAAAGTACCTTTGTGTACTGATTATACCTGCACAGACATTTTTATTATATGAAAATTAGATGCTCTTACAAAGTCGTAGCAATATCTGTTAAAATGCTCCAACCTCATCGGATCTCATTAGAAATGTCTGCAGACCTGCACAAACAAACCGAGGAAATGCAGAACAACTAACGTGGAAACAGATTTAAAAGACAAAAAAATACCAAAAAATTAAAAAAGGTAAAGAGAGAAGATGAAACAAAGCCAAGAACCGTTAAAGGAAACGACACAAAAACCTGATTAAAGTCTGGTAGCGACATGTTCCCCTCCTGGCCTGTGGGGGCGCTGCACCGACAACCACTGAAGGAAACGACACTAAGAGCAACTTCCTTCTTCCCCAGATGAAACAAGATGGAGGCGTCAGATTTTAGCGGTTGGAGGATTTCTCAGCCATTTCTGCTGCTAGCGCTACGCTAATATGTTAGCTTTGGTAGTATTTACCCAAGATGCCCTGTGCTGTAGTCCACTTCCTGCTTCTGGAGCGGTCTGAAGCGGACTGGAGACGACATCTGGAGAGGAAGAGGAGCAGATCGTAATTGGCAAATCATTTTGAAATATCGATACCAAGTTGGTATCGGACCGATGATAAGATCGATACTTCAGTGTCAGGTTCCCTCTAAATTTCATTTTGTTTTGTGCACTATAGATTTGGCTTTAATTTGCTCTCAAATTATACATTTTTGCATTTTATTTTTAAAAATGCACACAAATTTTTAATTATATATTGTTAATAAAAACAAAAACAAAAACTTTATGTATGGTCTGTTTCTAGCTTCATTCAAAAGAAAAACTATAAAACGCCTGAAGATAAGAAGTTTGATGATATATTATATTAATATCGGTGATAATGATCCTTTATTTACTTCGTATCGGATCAATATGAAAACATGCAGAATCGCAGACTAATGAAAACCTTTCTAATCCAGGATCAGGTGAGTCCAGACAGGTGTGCAACCCGCTTCAGAGATCTTCTATTTATGAAGACATCTCACTCCCACACACCAGGAGCATTACTCCATTAAAGTAGTCACTAATTAAAAAATGCTAACTAAGCAGCTAAATAGTTGCTTTTATTACAGAAAACCTTGATGTTCACAACATGAAGAAACGAAGCTGCTTCTTTATATTTTGAAACCTGGCAGCTCTGATCATGGCTGCTGCTTCGGTTCAGGAAGAAAATGATGATCAGAAATAAGTTTCACTAGACGACAGGATTCAATTCACTCCATTCATTTCCCTCAAGGACGAGAGGATTCATGCCAGCAACAATAAAAATTATTTTTCTTAAATCAGGCGGATTATTCCTGCAAGGACGACATGAAGGCGGATTCAGCAGAGGGAAGGAAACGTCTGGCGCTCCAAAGAGTGGGAATAACCACAAAGGAACAGATGGAGATCAGGAAAGAGACGTGTGATGGATTATTTGGATGTTACACAAACAGAACCACGTCTCTGATTTGATATGTGGAGGATTTGAAACACAAGAGATTTCCCAGTAAAAGACACAAAGAGAAACAGTGGAGAAGTTTAAAACTGCCTGTAAATCTCACCCACAGCAACCGGCGGTGGTGGCAGGATAATGCTGCGGGCCTGCGGTTCTGCAGGTAAATTAGTAAATCCTGGAAAATATTTTAACCTGGAAGTTTAAAATCATTCAAAGTCTGGACCGAAATTAATCTGAGAATGTGACTAAAATATTGACCTTGAGATTTTCTCCAGCAGTCGGGTTGAACTTCAGCTGCTGCACAGAAACAGCACATTAAAAAACACAAATCCCCACCACACTTTTCAGATTCCTATCAGTGAAAATGTTGCAGAGCATTTATCAGACCTTTTCTGTTCTCTGTTCTGTCCCATAACGCAGAGCTGGTGGCTTTGAGCTGAAATCATTTCCATCATTTCTGACGGTTTGACTCCCAAACATGAAGGAGTTTGATTTGAAGAGCCGCCAGCGCCGATTGGAGCCAAAGAGCTGAAGATTTCTGATTTCAAAACAGGAAAATAGTTTCTACCTCCAGAGAGGATTCAGCGCCTCCCCACGCAGAGGCCGAGAATAAACGGGGCAGTAATGAAATTACAAGGGGAGCGGCGCGTGTTGGGGTGTGTGTGTGTGTGTGTGTGGGGGGGGGTGTGTGGGGTGTGTGTGTGTGTGTGTGTGAGGGAATGCTGCAGCACCTGAGAGGCAGACACGCAGCTGAACTCCTCCCACCGCCTGCAGCAGCAGCGCTGTTACCTAGAAACCATCCGGAGCCGGAGCGACCAGCGGGTGGAGCAGCAGCACTGAGTCCGGCTGCGGAGCGCCGAGCGCGGCGTGGCGGAGCGCGATGGCACCGGGACGCGCCTGGAGGTCTGCGGCTCCTGCCGCCCGGTTTCCCCGCTGAAAGCGCCTGGAGGTGAGCCGGAGTTCAGGGAGGATTTCTGCTGAGACTCATTTCATCACAGCTTCATCCAGTCAGCACAGCCATCAAAGTTCATCAGGCTGAAAATAATTATTAAGAAAATGAAAACAAATGAGTTAAATGAGCTGGCAGACAGAAATCCCGCTGCGCAGATAAAACGATCAATGTTTTTCTCTCATTTCCTCCTTCATGGTTACATTTTCATATGTTGGTTTATCATGTTTGAGTTTTTTTATGTTTTAATTTTTTACATGATTGCTGCCATGTTGTTTTTAGCATCTCAATGCTCACACGGAAAAATTAACTATTAATATTTATGTCATTTTATTGCTTGACAAATTTCCCTTTTCAAAAATAATTTTAACACAAACATATCAAATAAACCTGACACGATGCATAAGCATTACTATAATAAAACATTATTATTATTATTATTGTTGTTGTTGTTGATATGAGTTTTTAAATATAAAATCAGTGTAAATGTATAAAACTTAACTCTCCCATGATCAAGTATAAAATATGATCAAATCTAAAATGCTGGATTCATTTTTCACGTATTTTAGTTAATTTCTACATATTGTGATATTTCTGGCTGAACACAAACATAAAACATTACAATGATTTTAACAGAATGTTACTGAGCAGCAGATGGTGACTGACTGGAGAAAAGCCAGAATGACAGAGAGCGCTGTTTCCAAGCAGATTCACTAAAAGTTCAGTGGAAGGAAAAAGTGTGATTTAGGGGGAGGCTGAGTTACTGCAGCTTTAAGAAGATTGTGAAGTAAATTTATTTCAAGCTTTGCAGCTGAAGTCATGAAAAGATTTGAAATGATCCAGAGTTTATTCATCAACATTTCCAGGATCTCAGATTGTTGAATCTGTTCTGTGGAAAAATAAAAACGTCTAAAAAGAACCAATAGGAAGAAAAAAAAGAGAAACAACGCAGACTGCTCCGTGGAGCTCCTCTGCAGAACCAAACAGGATCCTGCACTGATTGGTCGGTGAGAGTCAGCTGGTTTAACGGGTCGGTTCTGAAGAATCACATCAGATCCATTCAGTCGATTATTTTGACAATCAGAAACTGATCAGAGTGAGATCCTGGACATTAACAGTGATGGGTTTGCTCTTTAATGGATAGTGATGCTGTTTCACACACCCACACACACCCCGCCACACCCCCACACACACCTCCACCCCCCCCCCTCCCATACACGCACACACACATGCAGAGTTGTGTTTTCGGAGTAGATGCGGTTCTTCCGCTGATTCTTTGTGATGATGTCAGCAGGTGGCGCCGTTTTCTCCTCAGATGGTGAAAAATGGATCTTTAAGTTTAAACAACAAAGCAAAACATGACCTGCATGCAGAGACATGGCAGTAAAACCCATTTCAGTGAGATTCAAACATTTTCCTGATGTTGCTTTGATTCAGAGCCGGAGCTTCTTAAAGAGACAGACACCCAATTTCAGGCATCAGACTCGACTCCAAGCAAAGTGAAATTTCTATACAGTTATGTTTGAAATGTTCAGTCAGTCTGACTCCAGTCTTGTTGTCTAGTCAAAGCCCGGCTCAGTTGGTGAGATGTGAACGCTAACCAACCTCTGACCTCTGGTCCTCCAGGCCTCGGTCTGGGTTCAGCTGAACTCTGGTTCGGTTTGAATGTGAATCTTTAATGTGTCAGATATTCTGGAGTTTCTGCTGTTCAACATGTTTAATGACATGAATTCAGTTTCAGGTTTTTCTGCAGCCGGTCAGAAGCGTGAGAACTGAGATTCAGTCATTTGATTTATCTGGAAACGATGCAGAGATGTAGCTGTGGAAGCAGCTCCATGTTTTCCAGGAGTTAAAATATTTATGTCACAGATTCTTCCAGGAAAAAGTTTGTTTGTTTCTCAGCAGCAACTGAAAGGTGATGAAGGAGGGGAGCAGCGCCCCCTCTGGTTGAGTCCGAATCGGCTCAGCATCTGGAACTGGTTCAGGTTTCCATGGTGACAGACGAAGTTCCTCCCACATGAAGTCTGTTCACACATGGAGTTCAGCAGCACAGCCGTCATCCTGAAGGGTCAGAGTTCAGCCGATCCCATTTATCATTTTAAAATGCAGCCAGCTGAATCTGATGGCTTCTGTTTTTCCTGCGGGTTTCATGAAGCACTTTGTGATTTTATCTGTGAAAATATCTGTGAAAATGTTACATTATCAAAACCAAACGAGGTGAAATATTAACATTTTGTCCATCAAACTTTTGCTGGGAATAAATGAGTTGAAATGTTTTAAAAATGAATTTCTCATTGAATTTGGTCTGAATGTTTAATATTCACACTGTTTGCAGCGTTTCTCAATAACTGAAAACTCCTAATATGATTTTATTCATTTTATTCGAGTTATTCATGTTTGAACGTGAATAAAGCTGAAGAGCTGAATTATTCGTCTGGTTTCTTTCAGGCTGGATCTGGATCTCTGCTGTCCTTGGAGAACAAAGCTGAAGTGAATCAGACCTGGAGGAGAAACAGCCTCTGGTTTCTGTCCACAGCAGAGCGACAGCCGCGTCTCAACATGGGGGGCGCCTTGCCGGGCGGGGACTCGCCGGGTGGGGCCGCGTGGGACAACGGCAGCCTGGCGCCCGGCGTCCTGCGGTTCCTGTTCAACAGCAGCGACCAGAATGACTCGCCGCCTAACGCCACCAACTCCACCGCCCTGGACGGCACCGGGCCCAGCGCCGCCGCCGTCCTCATCCCGCTCATCTACGTCGTCGTCTGCGTCATCGGCCTGGGCGGGAACACGCTGGTCATCCACATCGTGCTGCACTACTCCAAGACTGAGTCGGTCACCAACATCTACATCCTGAACCTGGCCATCGCAGACGAGCTGTTCATGCTGGGCCTGCCCTTCCTGGCCGTCCAGAACTCGCTGCAGGCCTGGCCCTTCGGACCCTTCATGTGCCGACTCGTCATGACCGTGGACTCCATCAACCAGTTCACCAGCATCTTCTGCCTCACCGTCATGAGCGTAGACCGCTACCTCGCCGTTGTTCACCCCATCCGCTCCTCCAAGTGGCGGCGCCCTCCGGTGGCCAAAGTGGTGAACGGCACCGTGTGGGCTCTGTCCTTCCTGGTCGTCCTGCCGGTGGTGATCTTCGCCAACATCCAGAAGGCGGGAGGAACCTGCAACATCAGCTGGCCGCAGCCGGCCAACATCTGGAGGGCCGCCTTCATCATCTACACCTCCACCGTGGGCTTCTTCTGCCCGCTGCTCATCATCTGCCTCTGCTACCTGCTCATCGTCTTCAAGATCCGCAGTTCGGGCAAAAAGGTCCACGCCACCTCAACCAAGAGGCGGAAGTCGGAGCGGAAAGTGACGCGAATGGTAGTGATAGTGGTGGCGGTCTTCGTCTTCTGCTGGTTGCCTTTCTACGCCCTGAACATCATCAACCTGCTGGTGTCTCTGCCGTCAGACTACCAGGGGCTTTACTACTTCGTGGTGGTGCTCGGATACGCCAACAGCTGCGCCAATCCCATCGTCTACGGCTTCCTGTCCGACAACTTCAAGAGAGGTTTCCGGAAGGCTCTGTGCCGCTCCACCAGGAAGGTGGAGAGCCACGAACCTGCGGAAAGTCCGCGGCAGCGGGACGAGGGGCGGCGGGCGCTGCTGCCCAGGGAGAGCCTGCGGCGGGCCGTCCGCCACGACGATGACGACGATGAAGATGCGTCCGAAATGACTGAGATCTACCAGATCACCCAGAACGGGAACAGCGGCTTCCCGCCACAGGCCGCAGAGAGCGCGGCGGAAAGTCCGAACCCGGACCAGGGCCACGGAACCCCGGACCGGGGCGGCGTGACCCCGGACCCGGGCGGCGGCGGCGGCGGGGAGCCCAGAGGTAAGGAACCCGCCAACGGACCGGCCCTCACCGGGTCGGTCCTGATTGGGTCGGTTCCGACAGTCCCACTGCTGCCGGAGGAAAACACGGGACAGAGCGCCTCACTGGAGATAAGTTATTTATAGTATAAAATAAGAAATAAAAAAATATTATTGTGGCCTTCAATGGCCTTCATACAGTCATGACTATAGTCTGTAGATATTTGCATATCTAGATGTATAACTGTGCCTTTATCCGCGCTTTAGTGTCAAATGTTGATTTGAACAGAAAATTAGAGGAAAATTCACAAAACCATCTGCCTGAGTGAACTAAGGGAACGGATGGATACCGAGTAAATACTGGGTTCATATACTAATACTAATTCTGATAACGATACTTTTCCTTTAATATCACTGAATATCTCCAATAGTTTAACACAGAATTTTTATCATATTCAGCTATATTCATATCTGCAAACATTACAAAAGAATGAAATCCTGATCTGAAATTGAAATAATGAATTTTTTATTATTGGGATTTTAGTGCGCTGGTATGAAATGTCCTGGGAGAGAAACTGAAAATAAAAGTAGTATCGATCTGACACCAATACTCACCTTGGTATTGATAGTATTGGTATTTCGATTGATAAAAAACAGATTCTACTTCTCCAACTATAAGCTTTAAGATCTGCAGATCTAGATGTGACTGGCTGCAACTTGCTGAACCCGATGGGAACGTTTGTTTCTGTATTTAGGACAATAATGGGAGCAAAACCTGCAGAAACGATAAAAACATGTCATTGCTTTGTGAATTTTCCTCTTGGTCTCTTAGAACTTCTTTGTTCACTTTGTTTTAAATCTTTGTTGCATTTTTGCATTTTTTTTAAAGTGTTGCAGAAAGATTATCAGAAAGTAAAGTTAGCAAACATGTTAAAACTTTAACAGTGATGCTTCCTGTTATGTAATTTAATTCCTATATTCTACTGATGTTTGCTGTAACATTTTCGTTTTGCTCCAGAACAAATGGATTTCACTCGTTTGGTTCTCAGGTTGATTTCTGAAACGCCTGTCAGAGCGCCAACAGTCCTTCACAGATCAGTTGTTCTGCTTCGTTTAGCGCTCTGAAGGTCAGCCTTTCAGGAGCTTCAGGTAAACAATCTTACGTCACTGTGGCAATTTACCACATTTGGAAAAACATTTCTTTCATAAATAGCAGGTAGAAACGGCACAACAGGAAAATTAGAAGAATTTCTTGTTTTTCTTTAGGGTGACACTTTCATGATTCTGATTCAAGAACAAATTTCACATTCCAGTTAAAAATGAAAATCCAGAGAGAATTCAAAACATCTTTCAACTTATACAAAGGTGGTTGCGCAGGCCACGCCCCCATGGCTGCGCAGGCCACGCCCCTTGGCTGCGCAGGCCAGCTGCATGCTCTGCAGACTCGCATGCTCTCTGCAGATTAACTTCTGAGATGTCTGGTTGTTTTTATTGCAGGACTATGAAAGTTTTAAGAACTTCCTGTTTCATTGAGCACCAAAAGTTCATTCATGGTCAAAAGGTGTAAAAAAATTAAAACTTTCTCTCTTAGTACCAAACAATCTACACACATTATATAATATTTGCTGTTGATAACAAAAGTCCACATTTTTTTCCAGTTTTCTGTTCTTTTAGCTTTTTTTAACCTTTGAACTCTTCAGGCTACATTAACTGTTCATTAGATAATCACAGATATATCAGCTTAGATTAGGGCTGTTTACAATGAATCTACGTTGCTTTTTGTGCGCGTTGTTACTGTTGAGCTGTTTGCGAGTTCATCACATCCGTTTCTTGAAAGCGAAGCTGTCATTTGGGTGTTTTTCCGTGTGAGCAGGTCAGAGCCGCTGACGAGCTGCTGGATGTTTCTGTGGGTCATTCGGTTGGTTCACATTGAGACGCATTACAGTGTAACCATAGCGTCTCAAACGGTGGCTTTACGTGTGCCGATCTGGTCCGCTCCGATCCGGTCCGGGTAGGTCAGGTCCGGTCCGGTCCAGTCTGCTTCCCAGATTCCCAGTTGGATGGCTTCAGCCTGACTGACTTTAATCCATCAGGACGAAATGAGCCAAACTGCCTGCTGGACGTTTTTTTCTGTCTTGTTTCTGTGCAGCTTTTACATTCAGCTCTGCTCAGATTCTCAGGAATGATGGAATAAAATGTGTTTTTGTGAATCTGCTGTTTCCTCTGAGTGTTTCCAGGAGAAATTACTGCGCTCTGTATTTACAGCTGGGAAGAGACGCAGACAAATAATAAAATATGAAATATAGTTAGGAGGAGAAACTAGATGAGACAACAAAAATAAAAGAGAGGCAGGAGGAAAATAATAATCTGCAAAATGTAAGAGATGAAGGTAGAATGAAAAAACTCACAGAGTTTAACAGATTCTATAAGGAATAAGAGACTAGAAAGAAAAGTTACTGGATGACAAACTATCACAGAAGTTATTCCAATAATTGATAATATTGCTGTTTTGAGACCATTTTCAAATAATAATATATTATAATTCATAATAATACAAGAACAGATTCTCAAACTTCAGACTGTAAGAACATTTAACACTGGAAGTGGAAAACATTTTAAATATCCAAATGTCACACCGCCTGAAAACGGGTCGGTTTTATCTGGGATAAATGTGCAAAACCATTCAAATGTCATAATGGGATATTGGGCTGTAGAAATGTTCAGATAATTTGAAACTATTTGGATAAGACAGCAAAATGTGGAGAAACTGAAGCGCTGTGAATTCTGAATTGTAAATAATTTTAAGAATAATATATTTTTTCCATCTAAAGCAGGTTTCTTTAAACTCTCCTGAAAACAGAGAGCAGCTTTTCCTGCTGCAGCTCTGTGAAGAGGAAAAGGTCAGTCTGCTCTTCTGTTTTTACCTTTTCCAGCCGTTTCCACTGAGACGGTAAAAATAACCGTCCTGTTTCTACAGAAACACGCCAAGCTGAGCGTCTGCTGTCAGATCCCTGAGGAACGCCGGCGGACATGTTTGATGAGAAATCAGATTTAATCCCTGAGCTGCTTCGGTTTTGCATTCGCAGAGATTCTTTGTCTCGGTTTGTCGCTGAGATGGACGACAAACCGAGACGCTTCATGCGTTTCAATCAGACTTTGACCTTTCAGACACATGAACAACATTTCAATTAGACAGACTTTTATTTTGTAAAGGCTGCAGCTCCTGTTGAGAACAAACAGAAGGAAAATTACAGAGAAACTTTTAAAAATGTTCACAATGTTTCCAAAAAGATGCTACAAAAACTAATATTCATATTTGTTTCTTCGGTTCTTAAACACCTCCTTCCTTTCTCAGAACCGTCAAACATTAAAAGATTTTAACTGTGTGACTTTTTTGTTTTATTAGTTGCTTCTTCTTGCCCTGACCTCCCTTAAACATAGATTTTTAATCTCAGTGAGATTTTATTCCGGTTAAATGAAGATAAATAAAAATAAAATCATTATTAAGTGTTCATCCATCACTGTGTAGTTTGGCTCATCTGAAAACATGACAGAACCAGACTGCAACCAACCTCCAGAGAGGATCATAAGGACTTTTACAGGTCAAAGGTCAGAGAGAAGGCAGCTAACGTCTCTGCAGACCTCCCTGGAAACAATCTGTTCAGATTTCCCCTGCAGGCTGGCGCTGCAGAGCATTATTATACAGTTTCTTCTGTGAACAGCCTGAATCTCTAACTACTAAACACTGAAACAGATATTTCTCTATATATATTGTTGGAAATGATAATTCAATTATGCTAGTTTTAACTTTATGCACATGTTTAAATATTAGACACATCAACATTGTCTTGATTAGGCCTCATTTTAAGTTAACATTAGTTAGGGTCCTGTCTTGTGTGGACACCTGGAGAATGTAGGATCTCACACAGAAGTGTTGGAATGCTGCTTCTCTCAGGACCCACCAGCCCAGCAACGACAGTCATAAAACATTTGGAGCAACTTCCCTTTGAAATTTGAAACTTATTCTAATTAGAGAGCAGGAACCTCCCAGACTGCATACATTAGAGAAGAGACACACCTTCCTTTAAAAGTTTCGGCGCTGAAAGAATCAGATCGTTGGGGTGCGGAGGCACCGGCGCTCTTGGTCTCTGTATTTGTCCATTTTTCTGTTTCTTTCAGGTGATTGATGTTGTCTTGTGGTTTTGAGTTTCTGATGATTCTGGTATGTTATTGGTGTGGTTTGATGGATTTGTTTGTCTGAATAAACTCTGGATGTGTCTGCAGTGGAACCGTAGATTGATGTGTTTGTGCTTTTTGCCCTTACGCACGGGGGACCCTCGACCCGGGAACGAGAGGAGAGAACGAGCTAAAGGTTTAATAATTATCCTCTCAACAATATATTTAAACAAAACAAGTTGATTCCAAATACATTATCATATTGTTCCTCAATCCTTATGTAATACTTTATGTCAGCACTCTTAGTACTTCAAAACTGAAGTCAAATTCAGATAATTCATGGATTTTCTGGCCCCTAATGGTCATCTCTGGTGTCTACAGTTTTGTTAAAAGCGAAACGTTTATTATATTACCACTGCAAATGTTAAATTAATTATTGCAAAACAATTTTTCTTCTGTAATAAAGTGCAACTAAATTAAGGAGTTCAGAAATATCTCGTTGCTGCCATCTAGTGGTCACGGACAAAGTAAAAGAGGGCGACCGTAGTTTTGTTACTTTTATAGCGAACAAGTATTTTAATCTGAATTTTTCAGATTAGTTTATATTTAGCTTATCAAACCTACAATAAACATTGTGAAAACTTAATAATAAACGTTAAACCACCGCGTTTATATTTTACGGCAGCTGCTCTTCAGTTACGGCAGGAAATGCCTTGTGCCTGGTCGTGTTTCGTCACTTCCTTTCGCACCGGCGCTGCGTCGGCTTTTACATCGTTGTAAAAGCTTTTGGGTTGAATTTCTCACTGAAAGGTTTGCAGGTAAAGGTGAGTGCTGAGTGAAACACAGAAGATGTGAAATCTGCTCCCGTTTCTGTTGGTTTTTTGAGGTGAAATCGATCATCGGCGGAAAGTTTCTATACTTAGCTAGTTAGCTTGTTAGCTTAGCATCGTCAGTGGGAGCCACCTGGCAGAAGACCCGCCTCAGTTGAGGCCAAAATGTAAAAAATGCGAAATTGAAGACAGTGTTTCCATCTGTAGAGTCGGAAACCTTCATATAAACTTATTTATTGCACAATGAGAATCAGCAGACAGTTCAGGTGACGTAAGTGAACAGGTTCAGTCCAGGTTAAGAGTTACTGTGAAAACCTGAACTGTTTAAATGATATTACTCAACATCCATCATGATTGTTGCTCAATATACAAATAAACCAAAATAGTTTTGGATTTGCGTCTTGTGCACATATTTTTCTGTGACATTGATGTTTGAACAACCTAAAAATGATTTACGTTATTGAAACGTAAAATCTGATATGAAAAATTTCATATTGATATTTAAATATATTGTTGTTTTCTGGACTGTGAGTGGATTAAAAGTGATGTGTTTATTCCTCGTCTAAATGTTGAATGTTTTTTATTGTACATGTTTGTCAATTATTCAAATTTATTTATTCATAAAAATGTATAAAAGTTGTACTGGTCTGAATTTTTGCTTTCAGGTTGGAAATTGTTTAATTCTCTTCTGAATAACGATCACAATGGAAATTAAAATGGTTTAAAGAAATGTTACTGACACGTATCTTTACAATATCTTTTAATTTAAATTAATATTTTCTCCTTATAGCCACAATGTCACCATGGTAACCAACTTAGTAAAACTTTTCTGTTTTTCTGCAGATTCACTGATGTAACTCAGAGTATTTACAGAAATGATTCATTTTGAAGAGTAAATTAATTTAACCCATTAGTGGAAAATGGATTTAAAGTACAGCAGGTTTCTTTCAGTCCTTCCCGGGTCGGTGATGATTAGCCCACTGCGCAATCCGATCAATGCTCAACGTTTGAGTTCATTGCTGGAGAAATGAGTGCTGCTCCGATCTGAGACCCTGGCCTTACGCAGATCAATCTGCTGATTATTAAAGTGCAAAACTGATAAACGATCTGTTTGTTTTCGCTTCAGGTCATGGCGAAGTTTCACGCGCCTGTGATCCAGGACAACCCGTCCGGATGGGGCCCCTGTGCCGTCCCAGAGAAGTTCAAGGACATGCCGTACCAACCGTTCAGCAAAGGAGACCGACTGGGGAAGGTTCGTTCTGGCGATTGGTGATCGGTTCGTTCTGTCTGAGCCGCTCTGATCTCCAGTCGGTTCCTCACTCTGTTTGTGTGCTTTGGTTCTGGCAGGTCGCTGACTGGACCGGAGCAACTTACCAAGACAAGAGATACACGAGTGAGTGAAGCGGCGGCTTCCAGCGCCGCCCTGAGATGAACATGTGATAATCATTTTCATATGAAGAGCAACGTTTAGACAGAAAATCAGAATCAGGTCCGACTTTTTAAAGATCGGACAGAAAACTGCCATCGCTGCAGCTCTGGTTTATATTATAGAAATGATTATTTTGGGGTTAAAGATTAGTCAGCCTTGTAATCAAGTAATCTATTGATTATTCTGATTAATCAAGTAATCAAATAAAAACTTGTTCTGTAGTAGATTCTTAAGCTAAAAAAGAGAGAAAATGCTGTTATTAAACAATTTGGTTCCTTTTTAAAAAAATAAAAACATTTTATTGCTTTAAGTTAGAAACAATTCAAGCAACACTTTCAGTCTCAAGTTTGAAGAACGAACTAACTTTTTAATAAAATAGATGTTTCTGATTCATTTTAGTTCTTGTTGGTCTGCAGCTTCATGTCGTTTTGGCCATAATGAATTTCTGCCAGACTGCTAACAATCACAGACTAAAGTTCAGAGTTTTCCAAACATGCAAAGCGTTAGCTGTTAGCCGTTAGCTCCAAGCAGGGACAGGAAGTTTCCTGATGAGGCGTTCGAGGACCGACTGAGCTGTGGGATTTTTCTGTTTAGTTCAGTGATCCCTTCTTTCTGTCAGCCTCCTTCTGCAGCTGCTAGCAGCGCTTAGCGTTTGCTAACAGTGGAATGAGAATGAGATGCACATAAACTAACTCAAAGCAGTTTAATGAAACCTAGAGGAACTTTAATAACCAGAGATCATCCTGTGAATAGTTTCGGTCATCAGTCTCGTTTCTCCTGTTGTTTTCAGATAAATATTCGTCTCAGTTCGGCGGCGGCAGTCAGTACGCTTACTTCCATGAGGAAGACGAGACGAGCTTCCAGCTGGTGGACACGGCCAAGACGCAGAAGACGGCGTACCAGAGGAACCGCATGCGCTTTGCTCAGGTAACGCAGAACCAGCACAAACCCAGCAGAACCCCAGCAGACCCAGTTGGACTAAAGGTTCTGCAACTGTTTCCACAGAGGAACCTGCGCAGAGACAAGGACCGCAGGAATCTGACCCAGTTCAACATGCAGACGCTCCCGAAGAGCGCCAAGCAGAAGGAGAGGTGAGGCCCGCCGCATGGCGCCGGGCGGAGAGTCGGTGGGATTGAAGGGTTAACGCCGGTTTGTGTTCAGGGACCGGATGCGTCTGCAGAAGAAGTTCCAGAAGCAGTTTGGAGTCCGACAGAAGTGGGACCAGAAGTCTCAGGTAGTTTTACTGAAGCTGAAAAAAGTAGCAGATAAAATGAATCTGAGCTAAATCCTGAAAATGATCAAAGTTGATCAGGAAAATCATTATTCCTTCATATCAGCAACTGAAAGACGAACATCTGATCAAAACATGACAGGTTTCATTTTCAAGCTTTCATATACTGATGCATTCATGAATCGATTATTGAATTATTATTGATTATTGAATCATTTAGTAACATTTTTAGCAGCTTATTTAGTTTTAAAAGTCGCTGAAATGTAACTGCAGTAAAACTTTAAAACAATAAAATCTGAAACGACTCAGAAGAAAAAAATGATGAAGTTATACAGAACAAGTGAGACACATGTAACAGAAATGGTTGAAATGTGTTATTAATGATTGATTAACTGGATCAATTGATTATTGACGCGTTTGTGCTGCAGGCCCAGCTGAAGCCCAGAGACTCGTCGGTGGAGGTTCGGAGCGACTGGGAGGTGAAGGAGGAGATGGACTTCCCCCGACTGATGAAGATGAGATACATGGAGGTGTCCGACCCGGTCGACATGTAGGTGGCGCCGATCCGCTCACCGTCGCTCAATCAGATACTGGCGTCAAATTAATCCGACTGCCTTTATGCAAAAAAATGGTTTTGTTTGTGCCGCTGACATTTGGAGGATATCCAGAGGTCATGACAGGTCAACCAGCCCCCCCATCCCCTTTACTCAAATCTAATAAAGAAAATGTTTGCTGCTTTTGCTTTGAAGATATTGATGATGACCTCTGAAAACATTAATATACATTTGACACCAATTTTGTTACATGTAAGCCAGGGTGGGGGTGACCCCGGAGATTTGGGGCGGAGTTTCATGGCGACCCCGGAGGTTTGGGGGTGGAGCTTCATGGCGACCCCCGGAGCTTTGGCTGTTTGGGGGCAGAGCCTTGAAGTGGCTCTGTGTGTCTTGCAGAGAGTGCTGCGGCGCGCTGGAATACTACGACAAGGCCTTCGACCGCATCACCACCCGCAATGAGAAGCAGCTGAAGAGCATCAAGAGGATCTTCCACACCGTCACCACCACCGACGACCCGGTCATCAGAAAGGTAAGCGCCAACCCCTTGCATGGCCATGCCGCTCTGAAGAGGTCAGCGGGTCAACCCTGTCCGTCTCTCCTCTCCAGCTGGCCAAGACTCAGGGAAACGTGTTCGCCACCGACGCCATCCTGGCCACACTGATGTGCTGCACGCGCTCAGTCAACTCCTGGGACATCATCGTCCAGAGAGTCGGCAACAAGCTGTTCTTCGACAAGAGGGACAACTCCGACTTCGGTCAGACTTCCCCCAGTTTAAATGTTCAGCTGAATGTCTGCTGTTCTAACTCAGAGCTTCTTTCTTTCTGGAGCTGAACGCTGTTAGTGCAGCTTTAAACTGGAACTAGCCCCGCCACAAAACGCTTAGCACCGCCACAAAACACTTAGCCCCGCCACAAAACACTTAGCACCGCCACAAAACGCTTAGCACCGCCACAAAACGCTTAGCCCCGCCACAAAACGCTTAGCACCGCCACAAAACGCTTAGCTCCGCCACAAAACACTTAGCCCCACCCAAAACGCGTAGCCCCGCTTTTCGGGCGGGCAACTATCACTGGCCAAACGCCTAGCCCAGTGATAGTTGTGCAGCACAGACCCAGCAGCAGAAACTGATAGAAACCGCTCTTCTGTGTTTCCTGATTTAAAGAGTTGAACAAGAAAATAAGAAGTTAAAGTGTTTTGTTTCAAAGTAACATTATTTTCTGAATAATCTTACTTATTCAGAAAATAATAAGTGTTTTTATCGGCTTATGTCAGATTCATATTATTTCAGGAACCAAAACAGATTTATTTTTTGATGCAGCAGAAAAGCATCAACGTTTAGCTCTCCTTAAGAATAAGTATCCTAGAAAAATTGATTCAGGTAGTTATAAAAACTGAAATATATTGATGCTCTTATTTTGAAATGTAAGCTGAAGTTCTGTGAGAGAAGTTATGAAGACGTTGCTGAAGCTGGTCCTGCTTATAAAACCAATCTGCTGTTATTATATCTAACTGCTTAATAAGTTACAACTGAAAACTCTTGAAACTAAATAAATAAATGAAAATCTGGTGCTAACAATAATTAAGCTAGCCATATTTTTAAAGAACAAAGACGCCCATTAATTTTGCCCAATCTGGTTTGGTTCTTGAGACGCCTTATTTGTAAACACCTGCTTGGTCTGCGGACACCAACAATCCCTCCAGATGTGGGCGGGGCCAAGAGATGGGGGCGTGGCTAAGCGTGCAGCTGAGAGTGGGGAGTCTAGGGTCGGGTGAGGGAAGCTCTGATACCAACGAAGCAACTTTTGAGACTCTTGATGACTTTTAGAAAAAAGCAACACATCTAGCGGCGGACGATTGTCTAGAGTTTCTGAGACAGCTGTTAGCGCCGCGGCTTCAGGAGGAGATTCCTGGACAGGCATGAAGCTTCTCCAAGTTCACTCCTACAGTCAGAAAATCCCGTTAACTGGAGAAACTAAGTGACCCTGTTGGACCCGTCCAGGTTAATGTTCGGGTCGAAGTCCCGTTCAGGTGTTTGTTTGTCCTTTTGTCCAGATCTGCTGACGGTGAGCGAAACGGCCAACGAGCCTCCGCAGGACGAAGGGAACTCGTTCAACTCTCCCCGTAACCTGGCCATGGAGGCCACCTACATCAACCACAACTTCAGCCAGCAGTGTTTACGCATGGTAAGCCCCGCCCCCCGACCCCGCCTGGCCCACGGCTTCCCGCTGGCGACCAATCACCTTTCATCCTGTGCGATCAGGGCGGAGAGAGACACAAGTTCCCCAACCCCAACCCGTTTGTGGAGGAGGACATGGACAAGAGCGAGGTGGCGTCTGTGGCGTACAGGTAACGACCGGAGCGGTTCTGATCCGCCTGTGTGGTACCGGGGCGGTTCTGATCCGCCTCGTGGCGTGGGGCGGTTCTGATCCGCCTCGTGGTGCCGGGGCGGTTCTGATCCGCCGTGTGGTCCAGGTACCGCCACTGGAAGCTGGGGGAAGACATCGACCTGATCGTGCGCTGTGAGCACGACGGCGTGATGACCGGCGCCAGTGGAGAAGTGTCGTTCATCAACGTGAAGACGCTGAACGAGTGGGACTCCAGGGTGAGAGGCGCCGCTGCTGGACACTTCCTGTAACAACATTCACACAAACCTCCCTGTTCATAAAACTGCTTCAGTTCCTCCAGGTTTTCACAGATGTTGATGCAAAATCATCAGATCTCCACATAATTTTATGCTAATGGATAATTGAGTTTATTGCCAGTTTTTTCTCAAAACTTTTGGTTTCAGTGATTCTTATCCTGACCTGCAGGTGGCAGTGTTTCTAACTTACACAGAGAAACTGAATCAGTCAGAACAATGTTATGAAGAGGCAGCTGGGGGATTTCCTCCCGCTGCTCCTCAGGGTTTTTCCAACTTCTGATCGATTCGGTTGGAGGAATGTTCCCCGATTTCAAAACTTTGGTTCAAAAGTTGCTAGTAATTTCAGCACAAAATGACAAAAAAAGTGAAATCCTGAAGGTCCAGCCTTTCCTTCCATGTTTAAACAACCAGAGGGATTTTTTCTCCTCCATGGAGTTGAGTTGGAGCTGAGCTGGGTTCTGTGGTTTGTTCCCAGTACTGTAACGGGGTGGACTGGCGTCAGAAGCTGGACTCCCAGAGAGGAGCCGTCCTGGCCACCGAGCTGAAGAACAACAGCTACAAGCTGGCCCGCTGGACCTGCTGCGCCATGCTGGCCGGCTCCGAGTACCTGAAGCTGGGGTGAGCATCGCTCCGCTTTAGCTGCCAGGTCAAAGGTCAGCAGGTAACCAGACCGTCCCACCTCACAGGTACGTCTCCCGTTACCACGTGAAGGACTCGTCCCGCCACGTCATCCTGGGAACCCAGCAGTTCAAACCCAACGAGTTCGCCAGCCAGATCAACCTGAGCATGGAGAACGCCTGGGGCATCCTGCGCTGCGTCATCGACATCTGCCGCAAGCTGGACGAGGGCAAGTACCTGATCCTGAAGGACCCCAACAAGGTGAGACCCGATCCGCCGCTCCGGCCGGTCCCGGCCGATCCGCCGCTGATCGCCTCTCTTTGTCTCCTACAGCAAGTGATCCGGGTCTACAGCCTGCCTGAGGGAACCTTCAGCTCCGACGAAGAGGAGGAAGAGGATGAGGATGAAGAGGATGAGGAGGAGGAAGGTGAGCTCCTGGGTTTTTCTCTCCTTGCTGCTTCAGTTCGTTTCCTGGGAGCAACAGAAGCTGAGTTTCCATTAATGTTGATTTTCCACTCATGTCAAAAACACATTTATGAAGTTATGGTTTTACTTTGAACAAAAAATGTAATTAAATCAAGTTTGTTCACACGGTAACAAGGCGCTCCAGCCACTTCCTGTCATTAGACCTTTCACAATAAATCAATCACTTCATAAATTAAAACAGAATCCATCGTTTCCATTTGCAGGATTTATCTATTTTCTCTCTTTCTACCAAAACCTGGATGATAAAAGTTTTGGTCCCAAATAAACGTTTTTAAGGATCATTTTATCTATCAGATCTGTTAGCTGTTTTATTGTTTTTACTTTTGATATTTAAAATGTCTGGACCCGGTCTGGGTTTGGGTTCGGTGGTCTGGACCCGGTCTGGGTTCGAGTTCGGTGGTCTGGACCCGGTCTGGGTTCGGGTTCGGTGGTCCGGACCCGGTCTCGGGTTCGGTTCGGTCTGGACCCGGTCTGGGTTCGGGTTCGGTGGTCCGGACCCGGTCTCGGGTTCGGTGGTCTGGACCCGGTCTCTGGTTCGGTGGTCCGGACTGGTTGGTACCAGGAAAAGTCAGCTGCAGTTCCACCATTCAACACAGAGAGGGCAGCACTGAGACGGTTTTTGCCCAGATTTGACAGAATTAAACAAATTTACATGAAAATGTTCCATTTTTCACAAGTTTGAAGTTTAAGTTTAAATCTTCAGACCTGAAGGACAAATTTAGACGGTTTATCTGCAAAACAGTTGATTTAAGGTCTAGTTAAAAGGATACAGATGTTTATGCTGATCAGGTTCTAACATCTTACTGGTTTGTTCAGCTGCTGACTTTAATTCACTTTTTTGTCAATTGTTTTTCTTCAGTGTTTATTCTGAGTGAATGTGTGCAGGTTTTACTTAATGTCATGCATTTGTTTTGTTCTCATTTCAGACGAAGAGAATTAATGTGGCGTTTGCTTCGTTGACCAGATCAGCCTCCAGATTCTATAAAGAAACAATTTAATTCCCATTGAATTCCAATAAAGACAAGTTGGGCAAATAAATTCAATGCATGTTTGTCGTTTTTGTTTTTGTTTTTGTTACAGAAATGGGTCGATATTCTCACAAGTTGATCCATAAACAGTTCAGACGTAATGTTGGGATTTGAACTGAACTGTCAGTAAACATGAGTTGTTGCATGCAGGTAAATCAATATAAAATGAATTTTCCTGACTGGAGTGAAGCGCTGCGGCGCTGCATGCAGCAGACGAGCCTGAGGGTCAGGAAGCTCAGACCTCCAGCTCACCTGCAGGTTGGCGGCCATTTTGAATGGACTTTGTGTCTGTCTTTTCAAGGCTGTGGTTTTCACTTCAGTTATTTATCTTCCTTCCACTCAACTTTCCAAACCAGCTTTTCTTTGGGATAGCTGGTTTCTTAAATTACTTTTTCATTAATTATGCATTTTTATGAGTTGATATTTAATTTGAAAGCTGTAAGAAGCTTCTGTGTGAGAGAGGATAAGTTTTATTTGTATAATTTTAGGGATATAAAATGTGGCGGAACAGTTTAAATGGAAATGAGTCAGAAAGGCTCTTTGTTGACCTCTGACCCAGATAACATGAAGGTCCAGCTCAATATTCAAATGTTCTGTTGCTCCTCTATTCAAATCCTCCAGCGCCGGTTCCTCCGTCACACGCTCCGTCTGCGCTTATCGCCGTCCCACCGCAGGACGTCCAACCTGAACACAGCAGCGTTTGTCTTCAGGGCCTCAGGTGAGCAGATAAACGTCTGGGTCGGCTGAGATGAGTGTCCCTGTCCCTCTGTCCCTGTTCCTGTTTCTCTGTCCTCTCTGTTCCTGTTTCTCTGTCCCTCTGTCCCTGTCCTCTCTGTCCTCCTGTCCCTGTGTCCCTCCAGCTGCTGGTTCATCATTAAACCAGCAGCTTCATCACCTCTAGTGATTTCTACATTCCCATCGATTTTAAAGTTCCGGTTCAATTTGAAATCTTCGACGTTCCTCGTCACGGTTTTGGAGGAAGGGCAGATCTAGCAAACATCATTTACCCAGAATGCATTGCGGCATGAACAGCAATATTTTATTTAAATTTAGAAGAACTAAACAGCCGCCAGTGTTCCTGCTGTATTGTTTTTACGTCTAAGGTAAATATTTCTCAAAGTCGATTGTTAAACTAATCGTGGATCCCTTTAATCCACCACTGTTCTGGTGGGAACCTTTGTATTCAGATGTTTCTGGTACGCCTGCAAATGTGACGCACAAACAGTGGAAGCCGCTAATCGGTTCATTTCTGATTGAATGCTGGAAAAGACTGTTTTATCAAAATGTGCTAAAAGGCGTTAGCCTATTAGCAAAGCTAGGCTAGCCTAAAATAGCATCTCAGTGCTAAACATGTAGCAACTGATGCTAATCCTTCATCCATCACTTGTGTGCTGATTTTGGTCCGTTTGATTTGGGTGTTGAAGAAAAGCTGGAGCTGTTCTAGATTATTCTTCACGTTTCCGACGGTTTTACCTGCTGATGCAAGAGCCACTAACTGAACACGTTGGCAGAAAGCCTTTTGTCCCAACACTTCATTCAAATGAGAACGTGTTGGGAGTCGGTGAAGGCGCCGTTGGGTCGAGATGTTCACAGACTCCCACCTGGATTTATCAAGATGCACGTGAAAAAGGAGCATTTGCCTACAGAGGTGGGCCAAGCTGCCTCCTATAAACCCAGGAGCAGGACTGAGCTTCACCAGTCTGCAGCTGGATCCCCTGGCTCTGCAGAAACTGGTCCAGATCTCCAAACCTCCACGGTCAGTTCGGGTCTCACTTCCATTAAATCTGATTCTTTTGTTCATGATTTAAATGCTTCAACAAACTTCTGAACTGTTTTGTCTCCCCAGAGAAAGAACCAGTCAGAGCTGAACATCCCGGTACGTTTTGTTTCTCTGCCTGTGGATGAAATGAAATGTTACATGAGGTTTTCAAATCTGGTTTAAGAGCAATAACTTTACTTCAAGACAAAATGAAAAGTGTGTCATGTTTTTGTTTTTCTGCAGCATTTGAACAAAACTTGTCCTGATTTGTTTGATTTTGTTCAGGATTACTTTGGGAACATTGTTCATTTAATCTTTTGCTGAAATGAAAAAGGAAAGTTGAAGCATATTGATATTTGTATTAATTTCACTCAAACTGTCATTCTTCCGGGTCAGAGCAGGTTTAATATTTTATGAAGTGAATCCTGAGCGTTCCTGTGTTTGTCCTCAGTCATGGCGCCGTCTGGCCCGGTTCTGCTGCTGCTGCTGTCTTCAGTCCTGCCCTGCAGCCTGAGCGGCCCGCCGCGCTCCGACCTGCAGGAAAACCACGCTCTGCAGAAGAGAGACAAGACAGCAGACAATGCAAAGGCTGCACTTAAAGATCTTCTGCAGATTGTAAATGCAGTTAAACCTTTTATTGGTCTCATTCCAAAGGCTGGGTCGTATTTAACTTCTATCATAGGTTTTGTGAATGTCATTACTGGTAATAATCCAGAACAACAGCTTCTAGATTATCTCAAGTTAAGATTTGATGATCTAAACGTAAAGATTGATAAAAACCAGAAGGAAATAGTGTTTAACATTTGGAAAAGTACTGAGTATGCAAGGCTGGAGAAGAAAATAACTATAGCATGGCGCAATTTCGGGGAGCTGCTGAAGAACTGTGGAGAACCCTGCTTTGAAAATCTGAAGAAAGACGGCAAAGACAAGACAATAAAACATGACTTTAAAAAGGTTAAAGACTTTGTGGATGAACTGCATTATGCTATAGTAGGCCAAGGTGTTTACCAAGCAAACTACGGACAGCTGCTGAAAGACCATGTGAGATGTGACGAACGGCGACTTAAAATATTCACAGCTGTTAACGTATTGCTGGTTCACAGAGCCATCACCATGACCAACTTCTACAACCTCTTCAATAATATTAACATAGATGAAGACGCTCTGGCTAATAAAGCACGCGACATTTCTGCAGCTATGTTTGAGATCCACAAGAACTGCACTTCAGAACCTGATCCATATGTTAAACTGGACATTCTGGACCGGATCAGCGAGTCACAGAATCGTAGTGAGCTGGCTAAGGACATCAGGGAGTATTTAGATAAAACATTTTACCACTATAACTGGATGGTTGTTGCTTTTATAACAAAACATTCAAACCATAAAAGAGTCATCAGTAACTGGCTGAACAGACACATTTTGACTGGATTTACTGCAGTAGACAAAGGAAAAATTAGTGTGGCTTTTGTCAAACAAGCGAAAGGGAACCACAAGCAAACAGCCCAGGTGGTCAAAGCCATTAACGATTGCTACAAGCACCCTGTGCCCTGCAATGAAGTTCAGAAAAAGTTAGAGAGCTGTGCTGACGTGAAGGGCAAGTATTCAGCCATTCATGCTTTCATTCATAAGGAGCATGGCAGCGTTCGCGCTTTAGAGGCAGGAGATGCTTCAGATGAAGAGCAGATTGATCCCGAGGAGCAGCAGACCATCCCATACCTTTACACTGGGAATTGCACCATCAGTGTGTTTGGCAAAGGAGAAATTGTCCCTTTTAGACACTTCAGGGTTCTGATTAAAAGTGATGAAGAGTGGATGAATAAGAATCCCTGTGAAGGGATCGACTGTGGAGGTCAACAAAGAGGAACATGTGTGGAGGTGAAGAACGCCCGCCTTGGTCTGTGTCAGTGTGACAGGAAATACTATGGAGAGAAGTGTGAGAAAACCATGGAGGACTTCAAGAAGGAAGTGTTTGTTAAAGAAATCCCAAGTCCTCAGTGAGCCTGAACTTTAACCTGAACTGGTTCATGTCTTTGAGTTCATTTGACAGAGTTGCTTTGTGAAAACTGATAGTTATGACAAATTTTCATTTTAGCTACAAAATATGATGGAAGAAATCAAATTCTGTGGGTTTTTTTCTTGCTTCCATTTTGTTTTGCTCTTCACATGAAAACATGTTTCATCTTTTAACTGGGGGAAACATGATGATTAAAAACTGGTTTCATGTTGAACGTTTCAGGTTTCTGAACCCAGAACATCTGAAAGTGACTCAGACCAGCTGTAACCAAACATCTTGTGTGAATTATTGTTCAAACTTTCTGTGAAATGATCTCATCATGTTTCTTTAAAATTATCATTTGCTTCCTTTGGTTTGAGCTTCTGCTGCAACTTTAAAGGAAAAAACTGATAAAACTCCAAATTTAAGAGTTATTGTGTGGGTTTTTTTCATTATTCAACAACTTTTCCTCCAAAATAATAAAAACTTTAAAACCAGATTTATTGTCTTCAGTCTTGATGTGAACCAGCCGACCTTCAGGTCAAGCTTCTGTCATTTTAATGAAGTTTCCAGCGACACTAAAAAAATTCATTAGACAGAATAATTCCTGCATCTCTACCAGCCAGAGGCCACCATTATTAACCATTATTCACTGTCATTAACTATAATTTACTGTTATTAGCTGTTATTAACCAGGATTAAAATCATGTAATTATATTACTAGTGCAGTGTTCTGCCTTGTCATTTTGCATATTTTTCTGAAATGCTTCCTGGACTTCCCTCAAGACTTTGATCTGATCCTCACATCTTTCCAGCTCTGATCTCCGTCTCTGCTCTCCATTTGGTTCAGCTTCTCTTCTTAATTTGTTTTTGGACTCTTCTTTTTTTCTTTGGCTGCTTATTTCATCTAATTCTTAATAAGAAGATATTTTTCCTTTCTGAGACTTAAAATCAACACTAGTGATGTTTTCAGAAGAAGGAAGTCATAATGTGCTAACCTGCAGAAAACTTCCTGGCTGAAAACATGGAGTCTCAAATTGATGGTTTATGATCCTTTAATTCAACAGCCTTGCATGTGAACACACTATAATAGCTGAAAAATATACAAAATAAAAATACCATTAGTAAGTCAATCATTATGTTGCCTTTAAATTATTGATTTGTGGGGTTATATAGACTGCGTTTCCATGGTTACCAGAAATGTTTTTCAACCAAATAATCTAAAGATTTTGAAATGTTTCAATTAATTTTGTTTAAATTTAAAAAAACTGATGATTTAGAAAAGAAAAATCTCCAAACTGAGCTGCTTCACGGTAACCAGCAGCGCCACCAAGTGGCGGAACTGTGGCACTGCATGGCATTTATATGATGAATAGCAGAGTTAGTTTTTATCTGTTTTCAGTCTTAGGATCCTACGGAGCCTCAAAGGGGACATGGAGAGAAAAAAACAGAAATCCCGACTTAGTTTCTCGAGATCCCGCGGAAAGAAAAAATAATAATAATTTTTCTCCATGTCCCCTTCGGGGCTCCGTAGGATCCTGATTCCTGCAAGTACAGAAATATATGTGAACCGAAACAGCAACATTCTGGAGCATTATTATTGTGTTTAATGAAGTTTTATTGTCTTAGTTTTAGATTCTATTAACACCGTTTCCTTTAGTTGTGAAAGATTTGAAGCCAATAAAAATGATTTATTGAGATATAAATCACATTCATGTTGGATTTTAAAGGTCAGGGTTCAGAGTGAAAACAGAATCAAATCATAGCCTAAAGGCGTCAAACTGGATAATCTGCATGATTCTGTTGCTTGTCTCAGTTTTTGCTCCTGAAGTTGAAGGTGAACCGATGGGATCCGAACCGAGTCCTGCAGGTCTGTCAGACTGAACCGTGTTGAACTGAGACTCGTTCAGTTCCTCTGGTTCTGTCTGGCTGCAGGAAGCAGGAACAGAGAAACTGTTTCCAGAACTACGAGTCGGAGAGAAGAACCGTTTCAGCCGTTCATCGTGATTCTGCGGTAAATCGGGAACAAGCAGCGACACGGAGCAGAAACCATCGCCTGCAGCTGAGCCTGCAGAAACCTGCGTCCCACCTGACAGGAGGCGTGTCCCACCGCGGCCTGCTGCACCCGCTGGTTGCCATGGCGACGGCGGGCCTCACCTCTCTGTCCCGGTTCAGAGGCTTCAGGAAGGAAAACATCAGGCGAAGTTAAATCCCAGAAAATCCCAGCAAACTGAAGATCAGAGCAGCGCCACCTCCTGGAGCTTTAAGCAAACAGAACAAAGCCTGGGATTCTGCAGCTTACTGCTCTGAAATCAGCTGCATCTGAACCAAACGAACTCCAGACATGAAGGACGGCTTCACTTTGGAGCAACCAGAACCAGACAGTGAACTGAGCTGGTGCAGCAGGTTCTGGATCTAACGTCAAATGGGTCAGTCGCTCAATAGAGGCAGATTGGTTCCATATAACCGAGATAAAATCACTTCACATATCTGGAGCTTCTGATTAAAATCACAAACATCATTCCTCTGGAGGGAACCAAAGACGGGGCGTTTGGGCGCCGCTCCGCCCAGCTGCAGATCTTCAGGTCTCGTCATGTTTCAGGTTATTGCTTTGTGCTCTCCAGGCCCCAGAGGCCTGCAGGACAGCAGATCTAGAACTGTCATTCTACGCCTTAATCATTTGCTTCTCCTGCTTTTAGCTGGTTTCCCTCCTGATAGTCCAGTGGACTCAGTTCAACCAGAACTCCATCATCTGCTCCTCCTCCAGCTGCTGTGGTTCTGAGCCAAACCAGCCTGTTCCCCTCCTGGCCTGTGGGGGCGCTGCACCAACAACCGCTAAAGACACTGAGAGCAACTTCCTTCTTCACCAGATGAAACAAGATGGAGGCGTCAGATTTCATCTGACGCCTCCATCTTGGAGGTCAGTAGCCGTTTCTCCTGCTAGCGCTAGGCTAACGTGTGTTTTCGTTGTATTTACCCAGAATGCCTTGTGCTGCAGTCCACTTCCTGCTTTTGGTCCGGTACCTGGTCCACTTGTCCTCATATATATGCATTCAAACTGAGCCAGAGTTCACTTCAAGCGAACCCAGACTGAGGTTCGGAGGACCAGAGGTCAGAGGTCGGTTCGAATTCACACCTCCAAACAACAACCCAGACTTGGACTAGACAAGTGGGCTGGAGTTAGGTCATTTCTGACCCCAGCTTCTCAGAGTGTGAAGATCTGATGGGTTTCCTGACCACAGAAACATGAAGGTCCAGAACATGCATGTATTATTTGATCTCTGAACAACCTGATTTGGTTCTTCATCATGTTTCAGGTTTCAGTCAGATTGCAGGAACTGCTGAAGCTTCAAAGCTCCTTGTGGCTCCAGGTTCAGAGAAACTAAAGTCCAGTTAGAAACCTGCAGGTTCCGACCCGACTGGCTCTCTCTCCATTCTGCTCAGAACCGAGCTGCTGACTTTACAGCCTGAGGCTTCAGGGCTGCGATCCGACATTACAGGAAGACACCTGAGCGGCAGGTAGACATTTCCTTATAAGGTAAAAACAGGGAGCTGCAGGAAGAACCAGAGAAACCGAATATAGTCTGGTTCTCACCCAAACAGGGAGCCGTCCTGGTTCTGATGGACCTGATGGTTCTGGTGGTTCTGGAGGTTCTGATCTCCTGATTCCTGGTTGAATTTCTCTCCTCTGAACTCAGATCTTGTTTGTTTGCAGGACGATCAGCTGGAATAATAATAATAATAACAATAATAATAGTAATAATAATAATAATAATAATAATAACAACAATAATAACAATAATAATAATAATAATAATAATAATAATAATAATGAATTCTTAGTTGTGATTTGACAGCAGGAACAGATTCTAGTCCTGCATTCATCTGACCTTTGACCTGCTGCAGATTTGTCTCCATGGCGACAATGAGCCAGAGTAATTCTTTTGATGCCAGCCAATAGCGTGCCAGGCAGCATTGCCACCATTAATCACTCACACATCCAACATGGCAACATTCAGAGTTTAGACATGTCAGTTCCAGATGTTTCCCTGAACTGCAGATCAGATTTTCTGCTTCACAGGAAATAAAACAAACTCAAAAATCTGTTTTCTCATCAGAGTAAGAAGCAACAGCTGGTGACAGAAATAATCCGGTTTATGAGGTCGAGTTATGAAACGTTCTGAGGAATTCAGCAGCAACGCCCTGAGGAAGAGGAGGGACACTGTCTTCATCTGACTTCATCTGACTGATGACTCACATGCGACGGATCGTTGGTTTTGTGCTTCACAGGTTTTACTTCTGATCTAAAAAGTCAAACTTCTTCTGCGTTTGGTCCTCGACTCCTCCGACTCCTCCGACTCCTCCGACTCCTCTGACTCCTCCGACTCCTCCGACTCCTCCGACTCCTCTGACTCCTCCGGTTCCTCCGACTCCTCTGACTCCTCCGACTCCTCCGACTCCTCCGACTCCTCCGACTCCTCCGACTCCTCTGACTCCTCCGGATTTGTTGTTTCTGAGAAAGATGGAGATTCAAGTTACACTTGAAGTCGTAAAAACAAAGGTTGGAGTTGTTCTGTATATTCCTTTAACTTTGGTTTCAGTTGTGCTGACTCGGCCCCGCAGCGTTCCGGAACGTCTCCCTTATTCCTGATGTTCAGCTTTTACTGTGAAAGGAACTGCATGACCACTTCCCTCCAACATCTGGGGATGTCCAAATGTTTTGCACCAACGGCCAAAATTACAAAGTTGAAAGTATTCAGGGGCTGAAATAAAGATGGAAAAAATCACTTTTTTCTTTCTACCTGCACAAAAACAAATAAAACGTGTAATCTTTTACGTTTGTTTTAATGTTTAATATTTTGGGTTGATTGTTCTGCTTTTTTCAAAGGCTGTAAATATTTTTAGTTTATTCCAAGGCATGGAAATGAAAATGTTCTTGTTCATCATGTATAGATTTTTTCTGCTCATTGTTCCTGTTTAAAGGTTTAAATGCAATGAAACGGTTTTTCCTCCAGCGCTGCAGGATTACAGAGAAAAATAAAAGCATGACGATTTATTCTGACATTCAGCTTCAACAGCTTTTATTTGAACAGAAATGCATATTTGTATTTCTGTGGTGAATAAAACAAATCAGGCTTCCTGCAGGTTGAATGAAATGTTAGTAAAAGTTCAAACCTCCTGAATGTTTCAGTGATTTGTTGGTGACAATCGTTTCATTCAGTCTGTGGCTGGTTTCTGCAGCTTATTGCTGCTGTTGCTTCATGTTTGGTTTAAATTTGCGTCTGCAGAGCTGAGTGAGACGTTGCCATGACGACACACCTGAGGAAAGGTGGGTCCGCCCCGCGGCTGCAGGCTCCGGTCCGGTCGCAGCTGCACCGCTGCGTCTGTTCAGACTTGTTCAGAATGTGAACAAGTCTGACTCCGCTTCAGTTTGTGGTTTTTATTTCAGATCAATCTGTTTGATTCTCAGTTCAGCTTTTCATTGGTTTCTTCTCATCTCTAGCTGAAGCTTCACAAAATAAACCTTATATGATCACATATGAAATAAAAATGTAAAGTTTGAATCAAATTCCACCAATAATTATCAGTGTTTTGTTGTTGAGAAAATATTGGCTCATGTTCCCTGAATATTTTTTAGTTTTAATTTCAGTTACCTTTAAAGAACATCTTAACTTGTCTGGAGTTTTCATCTGAGTATTTTTAATAAGTATTTTCTGGATTTTAATGTTTTTGTTTTTATGTTTAGCTGTGTAGATCTACTTGCTCCGGATTCCTCCAGGTGATTCAGTTTGAAACAATCACAGATTTTCATAAAGTAAATTAAATTCAAGCAGATAAAAAAGCTGCAGAAACTGAGATCCAAGAAGCAGCAAAATAAACCAGAAACAGCAGAAAGTTTGAGAGAAACGTGATCTGAACACGGCTTGGGTTTAATGAGCTGCTGTCAGGACTCTGAACCAGGCAGGAAAGATAAAACACATCAGTTTCACAGAAACCGGTTCTGCTGGATCCAAAGTCATCAGCCAATCAGAAACCAGAGTTCAGCGCTGCACCGCAACCACAAAAAACCTTCACACTTTAAAACTTCTGCATTCAGCCCAAAACCTCTGCGAAGGAATCTATGGAGCTAAAGCTAAGCTGTTGTTTAGCTTGTTGGAGGCTAAACATGGTTTCCATAGAAACCACCATGAAGGCACAGAGGCTTCCAGTCCTCACAGAGCTGCAGCTCAGCAAACAGCAAGAACCTGAAATAATTTACAACCAGATTCATTTTACAGCCACAAGCCAGAAGATTAACCATTAACTTGTGTGTGTGGGTGGGGGGGAGGGGACGTTTCCGCTGAACTGCGCAGGTCACTGAAATGATAGGATATGATTAATATAGACTAATATTAATATACACTATGATTTATACAGACTAACACGGCTCCAATCTCTAAATGTCTTTCTCACAGTAACGAAGCTGCAGTCAGCAAAATAAAACTATTTATAAATATATCTACTAACTGCTGTTGTAAACTAAAAACATGAAGTTAATAACCAGGCATAAATAAATAAAACTTCCCATAATCTGCCATAATCTGCCAGGACGTTTGGTGCCTGTGGGACCAAACTTCGACAGGTAGGATGGATTTATAGGAAATCTGAAATATAAAAATATATGAATAAAAATAAGCTCATAAAGCAAAAGTTTCTATTTAAGTTGATCAGCATCTTAAATGGAAAAACTTAGTTGGTTTTAAGAGACTGAAGCTAAAGCAAACAGGAAGTGTGTTGGCTTCAGGCTGACTGTCGTTTCGAGGAAAGAACTGGTGATTTATTTCAGTGAGGTTCATGTTTTACACGCAGAACATGAGATCCAGAATCCGCTTCAAATCTCTGGAAGTTCATAAATCATCTGCAGACAGAAGAGCCCACTGGAAGCAGAACATCCACATGTTTCTGCAGAAACCCTCCAGCACAAGTTTTTAATCTGTTTTCTGTGTTTCTTTCTTCTTGGAGCAGCGCCCCCACAGGCCAGGAGGGGAACAGGTTGGTTTGACTCAGCAGAGAAGATGCTGAAGTTCTGGCCTGGTAAACTTACGGGAAAACAGCTAATATCAATTTGTTTGTCCCACTCTGGAAACAATCCCTTTAAATGTCGACGTAAGCAGCTGTTTTCATGCTGAACTACTTCCTGCTTTATCTCTAAATTTGGTTAAAAACCTGAAAGGAAGCAGGAAGCCTTGTGCATCCATCCTGACTTTGTCTTGCTGAGGATCCTCCTGAACCACCCAGCAGCAGCTCAGGTGAACCGCGGCGCTCCGAGTCCAAACCCCAGGTGTTTTCCGTGTTCCCGGCAGTTTTCCCTGCAGGCTGGGAGCAGCACTTCAGATGATGGGAACATATTCAGTTACACCCAAACCGCTGAAAAACATTTATGAAGAAATCATTAAAAGAGAGGGAGAGCGGCGGCTCGTTTGATCTGTGTGGGAGCGAGTTCTGACAGAAACCTCTGACTGCCAGACTCCATCAAATCTGGCCGTTTTTAACGTTTTGGGCCTGAAACTGGAGGAACTGTGGATCATTACCTGATTACTGGATCTTTACTGGATCCATGTCCATTAAAGCTCCACTGAGCAGTGAAATCTCCTTCTGCAGGCTGTTTGGATGATCTCACTAATGACTGACGGTTACATTTATCCTGAAGGAAAAACATCTTAAATTATCGCCTGGAAAGAATTCAGACAGAAAAAATGGTCCTTCATTCAATGAAAGAGTGATCCAGCAGCCCACATCATCACACCTCCACCACCAGGCTGGACAGCAGAATGATGGAGTCCAGATGGGTTGGAGGTGACCTTATGACCTTCCAGTTTGCTGCTGTTTCTCTCATGTTGACTGGAACGGGTCACAGGAAGCCAGAGTGACGTCCAGAACCAGGAGGATGTTCTGGATGAGGCTGAGGTTTACTCTGGATTAGGGCGGGACGGGGTGGGACGGGACAGGATGGGACAGGGTGGGACAGGGTGGGACGGGACAGGGCGGGACGGGGTGGGATGGGGCGGGACAAGGTGGGACAGGGTGGGACGTGGCCTGGAGGACTGAAGGATTTCATTGGAAAAGCCCAAAGTCCATCATGGTTGTTCATACTTTAAGCGTCTGCTGTCCCGTCCGTATGTGTCTAGACGGTCAGTCCTCTCCTGGACAGTTTTATTTTATTTTTATTAACCTGCATTTCATTATTATTTATTTCCCCCTCAGGTCAAAACACAACATTGAAAACTAAAACCCCATTTTTGTCTCCTATGACTGAATAACACAAATATCTGCTGTCAATCTTTGACTGTAACTTTTCAAACGGCGTTTTATGAAGCCGTAGATCAAATCAGCAGAACCGACTGATCACAACATCTTGAGAGACGTTTTAAAGCTGCACCTGCTCCACCTGGACCAGCACCAAAACGCTTTGCTTCCAGAAACCGAGCGGCTCTGTGGAGCGGAATAATCCTCAGACTCTGGTCCTTCGTTTCACCTGACAGGAGAACATCCAGCCACTCCTCTGCTGTTTGTGGAGGATTCATGCTGACAGAAGTGGCCCAACCAGAGGGTTCACCTTTAAATCACTCAGGTCACTCCTTTCTTTGGAGCTGCGCCTCGTCATTCCTGAAATGGTTTGAAGTTAACGTTTTCCGTGTCTGAACTGGCCTTTGCCTTTCATGCGAAATGAAAGTTGGCATGTTCTGATTCTGATAACTGTTGGCTCCTGCATGTCTCAGACACACCTAAAGGACAGGTGTCTCCTCCCTGTTTGACTCCAGCTCTCCATCCTCCTCCTCCCCAGGCATCGAGAGTATAAAACTCTGCTGCTCCCTCTCGTCTCCACTCTCTCCCCTGCAGCTGTCGCTCCAGCACCTCCCGAACATCCATCACCATGATGAACTTCTCCTCCAAATCCCTGGGTGGCTTCATGTCCGGCGGCGGTTACGGAGGCCTCAGGATGTCCTCCGGCTCCTCCGCCATGTCCATGTACGGCGGCGGCCGCGGCGGAGCCGGTGGTGGTGGAGCCACCGGCTACAGCTTTAGCTTCAGTGGCGGCGCTGGAGCAGGTGGTGGAGCAGGTGGTGGTGGCGACAGCATGAACATCTCTGCCAATGAGAAGGCCACCATGCAGAACCTGAACGACCGTCTGGCCTCCTACCTGGAGAAGGTCCGCAGCCTGGAGGCGGCCAACACCGAGCTGGAGAAGAAGATCCGGGAGTTCCTGGACAAGAAGACCTCACCGTCCGCCAGAGACTACAGCGCCTACTATGCCACCATTGCAGATCTGCAAGGAAAGGTAGGATGAGTGATGCTGCAACTAACCAACAGGTAAAGATCTCCATCTGATTTTGGGTTCAAACATTGTGTAACTGGACCTTCTCGTCTCTCAGATCCAGAGAGCCACTGTAGGCAACGGTGGGATCTACCTCGCCATCGACAACGCCAAGCTGGCCTCTGATGACTTCAGGGTGAAGTAAGTCCACCGAGTTCAGGCTAAAACTGCTCTAACCAGACCTCCAGCATCACACCTGTTCCTGCTTCATTTCACCACAAACCGGTCCAGAAACACTCTGTCTTAACGTCCCGTCCAGGTATGAGAACGAGCTGTCCATGCGGCAGTCAGTGGAGGCCGACATCGCCGGTCTCAAGAGGCTCCTGGACGAGCTGACCCTGGCCAGGTCTGACCTGGAGATGCAGATCGAAGGCCTAAGGGAGGAGCTGATCTTCCTGAAGAAGAACCATGAGGAGGTGAGGGGGTTCTGCTGGAGCGGAGTCTGAGTGGCTCTGGACGGCTTCATGCAGCTAGAAATGGTATCTGCAGGAGCTGCTGGCTGCCAGGTCTCAGATGAGCGGCCAGGTGAACGTGGAGGTGGACGCAGCTCCAGGACAAGACCTGAACAAGATCATGGAGGAGATGAGGGAGCACTACGAGTCCGTCGCCGCCAAGAACCGCAAAGACCTGGAGGCCTGGTTCCAGGCCAAGGTGAGGAGCCTCATCTCAACATGCATTCCTCTTCTTCTGAGATCCTCTGACTCTGCAAGTAGCGCCACCAGGAGGCTGACTCTATGTTGTTCTTTATGTTTATTCTCCATACAGACAGAAGGGCTTAACAAAGAAGTCGCTGCCAGCACAGAAACGATACAGGTATCCAGGTCAGAGCTCACAGAGCTCAAACGGACGCTGCAGGCCCTGGAGATCGAGCTGCAGTCACAACTCAGCATGGTGGGTGCAGGAACCGGCATGTATGACCAAACCAAGACAAACTTCAACTCAACCGTTTCCGTCCTGTCCCCAACAGAAAGCCAGTCTGGAAGGCACGTTGGCGGAAACTCAGGGCCGCTACGCCATGAAACTGGCGGGCTACCAGAATCAGGTATCGACTATGGAGGAGCAGCTGGTGCAGCTGAGGGCCGACCTGGAGCGGCAGCGGCAGGACTACCAGATGCTGCTGGACATCAAGACCCGACTGGAGCTGGAGATCGCAGAATACCGCCGCCTGCTGGACGGAGAGGGAGGCGGCAGGTGAGACATGTTTACCTGGAGAACGATCCTCCAATAACTGTCAGGAAAATATCAGTAAAATCTGATCAGACGGTTCTGAAAACCCGATAACTGCAGATTCCTTCCAGAAGAATCAGGAGGAAATCTCACAAGATAAACTCGCATTCACTTTATAAAGCACCTAAAGAAAAGTACCAGCATGTCATCTGCATAAATGAAGTGAACTGGAATCAATTTCATAACCAGTATTTACTCCTAAAACAATCTGAACTAATTAAACCGTACGTTTCTACATTGTTTTGAATATTGTCTCAAATTTTTAAATCATTTATCATGCATTTCTATCTTTGGTTGATTCTTTCATTTGCTTCTGGAAGAAATGTTAGTTTTAGTTTTTAAGTAAAAACATTATAATTATCACATGAAACTTGAGTCAAATAAAAAGCCTTGTATTGCAATGCAAAAATAGCAAACATTAAATAAACATTCTTGTTTATTTTAAATGTTAATTTTTTTTCCTAAATGTAAAAAAAAAAACTTACATTGTTTACATTTTTTGGGTGGATCAGGGGTCATAATTATGTCAAAACCTAGTCAAAAATGCTTATTTATATTAAGATTTATTGTTTAGAGTTTATATATATATGGATGAATATGTGGGGGGAATTAAAAATTGTAATTGAAATATAAATTTCTCAACATTTGGTTTAGAATTTCTTGGATGAATATTTGAAAAACCCACATTTATCTAATATTAATTTAAACATTAAATATATTCTCTGTTTGCATCAATAAAACCTTGTTTCGTTTCCAGCATCTCCTCCTCCTCGGCCTCCACCTCCAGCTCCTCTTCCACCACCACCACCACCACCACCAGGTACGTCGTTGTAGAGGAGGTGTTGGTGGACGGAAAGGTGGTGAGCACCTCCACACAGGATGCCTAGTGAGCCGGAGACAGCGCCCCCTGCTGCAGAAATGGAAACAACAACTAACATCTGCTGAGGGACTTTAAAAATAAAATACATTTTAAAAAATCCAGCTTGTTGTATCTGTAATTCCTCTGATCACCACCAGGTGAAGAATCAGGATTATTTTGATTATAGGAAAAATAAACGTGACATTTTATTAATGATCAAATCATTTTTTAAGAAGCTCAACAGTTTCCTTAATAAAAAAATTGGTAAATTATTTTCCATTTTTCCCTTTGAGATTGATTATGTTTAAATTTAATTAAAATAAAATCACACATGAAGAAATTATGGAATAACTGTTTGTATGAAAAGGTGGCAGATTTAAAAGCTTAAAAGAAAACCTGAAATATGAAACTCATTAATCTGAGTTTCTTCAGACCAAACCTGCCTGTAGTTGACAACAAATCCATAAAACATATAATTTAGAAAAATAATATTCAACTTCAGTTTAAAAGTACCAAATCAAAAATTATTGTTTGTTTCTGTGTCAGTCTGAATAATTTATAAGATGAACCATGTTTTAATATTAAGTAAAATAAAGCCAGGATAATTCAGGGTTTTTTTTTTGCTCCTTTTATTGTCAACAATTTAAATAATTGGCAGCTTCCAAAAGAAGACCAACAGGTTTAATATAAAAACAGATTAATGTCTAAAGATGTTTGGTAAGAATTTTACCAGGATTCAACCAAACAGATATTCCAGAAATATCAGAAAAAACAACAATATTCAGAAATTAAGAAACAATAGAATCCCTAAATGAGATCAAGTATCCTGATGTTAAGTAAAATATCACCACAAATCATCTGCTATGTTAAATAAACAGACAAAAAAATAATCTAATATTCAAAGAGCTTCGTGTCAGATTTCACAGATTCCAGTGAAACCAGAGGAATCTGTCGGTTTAATGCTTTTCTGCAGCTCAGTTTATGGTCCATCTTTGTTCTCAGGTTCTTGTGTTGTTGCAGGTCTTATTCTGCCTGGTTGTTTAGATTAACTGGAGAAACTTTTATTTCAAACATGATGAGCAGAAATCACAACTGGCAGAACTCCATAATAATGAGCAATAGAAAGTTGCATATACTGTTATACATAAGTGCAAATATTTCTGAATTAGCACCACAAACAGCTAGATTTTTATTGCAAAAATCCCAAAAACAAAAAATCCTGGAGGGACTGAAAATATGTTCAATATGATTTAATCTTAAGAATTTATTTATATTTTGATAGTTCGTTAACATGTTTTAGCAAAAGAGTTTAGCAGAACCGGCCCTTTAAGAGCATTTATTATCTTGATTTGGCCCAAAGCAAAATTTGAGTTTGACACCCCTGATCTAGAGTCAGTGCACAGCTTCAGTTACTGCAGCTAGAAATAAGGCCCAAAATGTGTGGGTAGTTATAAGCTCTGACCTGAACCTTCAGAGCCACATAAAGATAGTTACAAAGTCGTCCTTCTATCACCTGAAGAACATTTCCGTCCCAGAAAGATGTAGAGAAACTGGATCTCTAGATCGTTTATCTTTAGTTGCACTGATCAAACCCATCAGACAGTTGCAGCTGATCCAGAACCCTGCTGCTCACAGCCTAAGGTACCACCACTGACTCTGACTGACCCACCCAGGTTCATCTGATTTTAGGCTTTTCCTCTGAAGCAGATGTTGCTTCACCACGGATCATAACAGAACTGATTCTGATAATGTCTGGCTGGAGGAAAAATTTATAACCTCTACAGGTGGAAAAAACCCTTCAGCTACTGGGAGGAGCTGGGAACCAGTTTAATGAGGTCCGTAGGGGTGTGGCAGGACACTTGGTTTGAGCAGTTTCAGTTTTCACTGCCTGCAGGCAACAGAGCGACAAACAAAGAGGCCAAATGAGGCGTAATTCAAGGCTGAGCAAAAACCTCTGAGATCTGGATCTGCAGAGATCTGGATCTGCAGAGATCTGGATCTGCAGAGATCTGGATCTGCAGAGATCTGGATCTGCAGAGATCGGGATCTGCAGAGATCTGGATCTGCAGAGATCTGCGAAAGCCTTGAGTCCAAAGCAAAGACATTAGAAGTTTACAGCCTATTAGAAACATCTGGCTTGAACAACAGGAGCAGGCCTCCTGCTGGGTTAGTCTAGTTTAAACTTCCTGCCAAAGACCCTGGAGAAGACGAGGACATTCACCTCCAAATGGTACAAAGGCTGTGCTGGTTGCTGGGAGACTGAAAAAAGTTTTTAGTTGTTCAAGCCGTTAATTGCTAAATATATCAGTCTGTCCCCTCCCATCAGTCTGTCCTCTACCATCAGACTGTCCCCTCCCATCAGACTGTCCTCTACCATCAGTCTGTCCCCTCCCATCAGACTGTCCCCTCCCATCAGTCTGTCCCCTCCCATCAGTCTGTCCCCTCCCATCAGTCTGTCCCCTACCATCAGTCTGTCCCCTCCCATCAGTCTGTCCTCCCATCAGACTGTCCCCTACCATCAGTCTGTCCTCTACCATCAGACTGTCCCCTCCCATCAGTCTGTCCTCTACCATCAGACTGTCCCCTCCCATCACTCGACACATGCAGGATTTTCTGTCATCATCACATTTAGGACTAAATATTGACACATCAAACCGACGTCTGCAGAATAAACAGACCAGGTTCTTCCTGTTCATGATGTCAGTGAGGCGCCGTCCTGGATCTGAGGGACCAAATCACATTTAGCATGTTTGTTTGGCTCTTTCCCTCCCACAGAACGTGTTCTCTGCAGAACACCAGCAGCAGACCACTGGAGCGTTAGAAATGCCCAGACTCTGAATGAATCAGGGTTTAGTTCTAAGTTCCTGTTTTCTGTTTCCGAAACCAGAAAAACTTCTGAAATATATTTTTGTTGTCCTCAGAAGGAGAGAATTTAAAGTTTCCTGGTAATTTCTGTGATCCAGCCTCAGAGGCCGGAGGTTCTGGTGGGAATCTGAGCTGCAAAGCACGGCGGTGGAGGGGGCATGGTGATGACATGGAGCTTTACTGTCTCACAGCCAGAGGACATTTTTTACAACCGATTCCTCTGATGACAGATGGGGATGAGATAAAACCTGCAAATATTTGCATTTCAAGGAAAGGAGCCAAATATTTGGCTGGGAAACATGTGACTCATATGGAAATGAGGCGACTTTACAAAGGATCCTGATCAGGATCCTGATCTGATCCTCCATGTGGAGGCCGCCACTCCAGGCAGACCAGACATCCAGCCTTCTGCCTCTCTGGAAAGTTCTGGTCCTGGTCCTTGTCCTGGTTCGGGTCCTGGTTCAGGTCCTGGTTCAGGTCTTGGTTCAGGTCCTGGTTCAGGTTCTGAACTGCAGCGGTTCCGGAGGCCCAGTTTCCTCAGAACGAACAATCGGTGAGTTTCATTGTCCAGTTGCACAACCAGAGATCGCAGGTGGGTGGAGGATCGCAGGTGGGTGGAGGATCGCAGGTGGGTGTAGGATCGCAGGTGGGTGGAGGATGTGTGCAGACCTGCAGGGCCCAAAGCAGCAGAGCAGGCGGGTCGGGACAGGATGCTGGATCGGGATGGGGGTCTGATAAGAACCGGTTCTGGTTCTGGAAGACGTCCCTCACAGCCTGCAGCTGATTCCATTTCACATTCCTGCTGCAGTTTGTCACCGTCCTGTGGGGGGGTGGGGGTGTTAGCAGAGCCCCTCCCCCTGCAGCAGCATAAAGGCAGCTCAGCCCGTCCACCGCTGCATTCTCCTCTCCTCCACCCAGAGCAGCAGAACTCCTCCAGCATGGCCTCCGTTTTCTCCACCCACTCATCCTCCTACTCCAGCGGGGGCCGCCTGGGCTCCATGAGGGCCGGCAGCGTCTACGGCGGCGCCGGCGGCTCCGGGGTCCGGATCTCCAGCAGCACCACCTCCAGAAGCTTCGCCTCTGGTGGAGGTGCTGGCTTTGCTGCAGGTGGAGGCGGCGCAGGCTTCGCCTCTGGTGGAGGTGCGGGCTTCGCCGCAGGCGGGGCCTTCAACCTGTCTGACGCCCTGGACATCTCCGACAACAAGAAGGCGGCCATGCAGAACCTGAACGACCGTCTGGCCTCCTACCTGGAGAAGGTCCGCAGCCTGGAGGCGGCCAACACCGAGCTGGAGAAGAAGATCCGGGAGTTCCTGGACAAGAAGGCCCAGCCTGCGAGCCAGGACTACTCCAGGTTCTACACCATCATCAGCGACCTGCAGAACCAGGTGAGTCCAGGTTCTGGTTCTGGTTTTAGGTCGGGGCAGACAAACTGAAGATGCTCCATTGTAATAACACAAAGCCTGAAATCCTGCCTGGGCCACGCCCGCTGCAGGATCCTCTTCCTGCTGGAGGAAACTGGAGCGACCGCACCCAGAACCCGCGAGGCCTCGCTCCTCACCTCAACCTCATGTTTCCACCAGTAGTCAGGCGCAGAAAAGCTGTTTGAAACCATGTCTGTCCTCCTCTCAGATCATTGATGCCACCCAAGTGAACGGGTCTCTGCTCCTTTCCATCGACAACGCCAAGCTGGCCACTGATGACTTCAGGATCAAGTGAGTCCAGTGAAACTTGGCTGTTCACTGGTGATCAGGTCCTAACCCTGCTTCTGCTGCAGGTATGAGAACGAGCTGTCCATGCGGCAGTCAGTGGAGGGCGACATCGCCGGGCTGAAGAAGGTCCTGGACGAGCTGACCCTGGCCAGGTCCGACCTGGAGATGCAGATCGAGTCTCTGAGGGAGGAGCTGATCTACCTGAAGAAGAACCACGAGGAGGTGAGCCCAGCTAACGGTCCGGCTGCGAGGCAGAGCGAAGCGTCAGGCTAAATCATGCCATTCCTGCAGGATCTGCTGAGCATGAGGTCACAGGTGGGCGGGCAGATCAACGTGGAGGTGGAAGCCGCGCAGCAGCCGGATCTGACCGCCATGATGGCCGAAATCAGAGAACACTACGAGGGCGTCGCCTCCAAGAACCGCAAAGACCTGGAGAACTGGTTCCAGGCCAAGGTGAGGCTGAAGCATCGGTTCTGCTAAAAACACAGGAAGTTCAGGAAACATTTCCCCTACGGAGGCCCATAAGGGCCACAATGAAAAAATATGAAAGTCAAATTATTTATAACAATCAGAGTTTAGATCAAATAAACAAATATCTGTAGTTATAAAGAGTGAAATGAAGGGAATATATAAATAATAACACATTGTATTATTTATTCAATGCATTGAATTATTAATAAATTTATCATAAATATAAGCATGAACATTTAATCAATAATAAAATATATCAATTATATTAGTGATTAACTTAATTGATTAATCACATAATAATAATAATTTTAGTCATAGTATATTTATTATATCATTATAATTATATAATTATGTACTATAATTATAATTATATTGTTGATTTAATTAATAATATAAAAATAATAAAATAACTAAATGAAAATAATAAATGACTAATTGTACTGAATAATAATCAGGTGGTTCACATCAAACCAATTATGTTGGTATGAGTGTTAGCCCCGCCCACAGGCTGAAACTCACTTTTTAAAATGTATAATATTTAAATATTAAATATTTACTACATTTAATCCAGTTTAAGACATCTTAAAAAATAGATGCATTTAGTTAATTTATTAGGTTGTGACATCTTTGGTCTTCAATACTTTTGGCAGATTTATGTCACCATCTAGAGGCGGCAAATGGAACTGCCTTTAAACGCTTGAAGCTTAAACTCATAAAATTAGCAAAAAACATTTTCTACATACCAGAGAGAAAAACATTAGTGATGAGAGCAGAGTGTCCCCTCCATAAATGCTGATTTTTTTGTTTTCCAGTCTGAGGAGCTTCAGAAAGACACCGCCGTCAGCACAGAAACGCTCCAAACGTCTCGCTCCGAGATCTCAGATGTCAAACGGACTCTGCAAAATCTGGAGATCGAGCTCCAGTCACAACTCAGCATGGTGAGTCTCTGAAAGTTATTCAACTCTTCTTCTACTGCCGTGCTCTCTAACGTTGCTCTCACCCCTGCAGAAAGCATCTCTGGAGGCAACTCTGGAGGAAACGCAGGGCAGGTACGGCAACATGCTGAGCGGCTACCAGAGGCAGGTGACATGTCTGGAGGAGCAGCTGATGCAGCTGAAGGCCGACCTGGAGCGGCAGCGGCAGGAGTACCAGGTGCTGCTGGACATGAAGACCCGACTGGAGATGGAGATCGCAGAATACCGCCGCCTGCTGGACGGAGAGGGAGGCGGCAGGTGAGACACCAGTTCTGCAGAAATCTTGCCACGTATTTTTGGTCTAGTTTCTTGCACTAAAGAAATAAGACAAAACTAACATACAAGTAACTTCAGCAAAATACAGGAGTAAATAATTTCTTAATATTGACGAAAGTTTTAGATCCATTAGCTGATTATTTCACTTTTAACAAGACATTTTTCCCATGTTATAAATGAAAAATTCAGCCAATGGATCTAAAACTTTTTCATCAAGGAATTATTTACGTAAAATAAACTCCTACATCTTGCTGAAAAGTTACTTGTAAGTTAGTTTTCTTATTTCAAGACATTTGCACTAGAAACTAGAAAAGTACTTGGTAGGCTTTTGTGTTTTTGGAGGGAACTCTTCCAACACCAGACAGTCCAGGTTAGTCTAACCCTTCCTGCTCTTCCTCAGCTCCTCTTCTTCCTCGTCTACAAAGACGACGACCAGGAAGGTGATGATCGTCACCAAGGAGACGTCAGAGAACGGAGAGGTCATCACCGAATCCCAGGAATACTCATGAGACGTTGAGCCGCCGCTGCTCTCAATAAAACTCTACTGACTAACATCTCTGTGTCTCCTCTGGTTCTGTTGGTTCTGCTGAAGTCCAGAACCGGGTTTGGGTCAATGTTCCAATATCAGTTCAGGCTTCAGCTCTAATGACAGAGGTCTATTCAATGGCTGTAAAACAAGCCCATGTCATCAACCCGCCACTGCCGTGCTTCACAGCTGGAGGCAATGAACTAATGAACCTCGATGAGCCAAACATGAAGACACCAGGCAGAGGTGGGGTTAGCATAGAATCCAGGTGTTAAAACTTAGATGAAAAAGAACAAAATGAGGAATAAACAAACTGTCATGATGGGTTTTAAAAGGTGAGATCCAGAGAAAAGATAAACCTCTAAAAATGTTCAGGTAAACTAGCAGTGGTAAAGGAATAACAGAGGAACCAGTGACCAGTCAAATCTAAACAAGTAAATAAACATCTGAGGAACGAATGGCCCAATAACAAATAACTAAAACATGATTACAAAAAATAAACCCGGAAAAACTAAGACCAACCTGGGATCCAACACAAGTTGAAAAGAATTGATCAAAAATCTACATTTCATTAAAATATCTGTAATAAATATATGATAAATGACTTCAATTCAAATTAAATGGTTTGATGAGAAGACCTGAGGAATCTGGACGGGTTCTACAGCAAAACGGACCAAAGTGTTCAGGAGGACGAGCAGAGAGACTCCGATCTGGGCTCACTCTCAGCAGTCCTGTTCAGGCCGCTTTAATCCAACTCTAGTCCAACTGTCTAGTCAAAGTCCGGTTCAGTCGGTGAGGTGTGAACACCAATCGACCTCTGACCTCTGGTCCTCCAAACCTCACCTGGGTTTGGTTGAAGTGAACTCTGGTTCAGTTTGAATATGAACGCCAAGTGGATCAGAGACCGCTCCAAAAGCAGGAAGTGGACTACAGCGTAGGGCATTCTGGGTAAATACAACCAAAGCTAACATGCTAGCCTAGCTCTAGCAGCAGAAATGGCTCCAACTGCTAAAATCTGACGCCTCCATCTTGTTTCCATCTGGTGAAGAAGGAAGTTGCTCTCAGTGTCTTTAGAGGTTTTTGTGTCGTTTCTTTCAGTGGATGTTGGTGCAGCGCCCCCACAGGCCAGGAGGGGAACAGGCTGGTTTGACTCAGAGCAGAGAGAAAGAGAACTGCAATCGAACTGAATCCACCAAACTCTTAAACAGCCTAAACATTGCAGGACTCTGACCTCGAGGTCTGGAAATACAGACTCCTGATTTAATATAAGAGCTAGAGCTTTACCATCTCCACTTGGATCTGAAGGGTTCCTTCCCAGAGTTTCCCTGCAGGTTCTCCACTTTCTGGAGCTCAAAGTTCAGATTTCTGTCCTGATTGAGCTGAAGAAAGTCGTCTTCCTTTCATGACCCAGAGGGAATCATCCAGGGCCTGGGGGCCGTTCAGTCTTACTAAATACATTCTGACTAAACTGTCTTGTTTCTGGAGAGAAGAGGCTTTCATTCACACTGGTCCATGGTCATGACCTTTAACCTTTGTCGGGGCCTGAGATGGGGCTGTGGTGTTTCTGGTCAATCCTCTGACGTTGGGCTGAATCTGCTGCTGGGATGTTTTCCTCTGCAGGACCCAGAACCCTGTCAGCCATTTTGGTGCAATAAGCTTTGTGGCTTTAAGTTAAGCCTTATTTTCGGTTAGTAGACCTGAACTCTGCTTCCTGAAGCATTACAGAGCCAACAGGCTGACCTTGGGATTTTTCCTCATGCTTTTATTTTGTATTTGTCATAGTAAACTGTTGTGATATTTTTATCAGCCTTATTTTTGGTGCTCTTGACTCATTGATGGGAAGCTGCTCGTTTTGTCGCCCTCTAGTGGTCGGTTCTTGTAAAGGCAGTTAAAGGAAGTCGGCCTTCAGATCCGTGAAGGAAACCCGGATTTCCTTAAAGTACTCAGAAAATCTGAGAAGGTTCTTTGATCCTCCATCAGGTTCTGGATCTGAACGGTTTGTTTTTCTTAGATTTGACCAGATGAAGTCATTTCAGCCTCAGTTCTGTATTTTCCTGTAAATCTGAGGTCTGGAGGCGGCGAACAGCTGGGCTTAAATCAGAAATCTGAAGATATTTTCTCTGGCATTTTTCTAAATAAAGACAGCTGATTATTTACGATTTTAATAAAGTTAATTATTTTTAATATCTCTTAAAAACTTTCTTTTCTTGTCATCTCTCTGTTTGGGAGGCTCTGCAGCTTTAAACTGCCCCGGCCTCCCACGTGCAGTACCTCCAGACGGCCACATGAGGGCAGCCTTGCTGCAGGGTTCTCTCTTACCTTTTTCACTCTGATGAAGCAGCAGTTTGGTTCTTGGTTCGGTTCTGCAGTTCTGCTTCATGTAGATCCGCTTCAGGCAGGTCCAGGGTGCAGCACCAAGACTTGACCCAAACGGCTTCAAGAAGAAGAACCAACATGAGCCCAACGGTCCGAAGCCAGCCGGTTCGGTTCTGTTGGAGCCAAAACTTCGACTTTCGTCAGACCTGAAGTTCAGCAAAAATAATCTCAAAAGGACATTTTTTCAAAGAAGTTACTCAAGTAAATGCAACTGGCTGCTGCTACCTCTGGTCCAAACCCAGGACTTTACCCTGATTTAAAGTGGAACTAACCCAAAGTGAAAGCTTCACTCCACCACCTGCACATTTACAAAATGTTGTAGTGGGCGTAGCCACAACACAATGAAGGGCGTGGTCAACTGTGTGGATGATCACAGGGGGCGTGGCCAGGATGAGAGAAGCTCTGTCTCCTCAGGGACTTTGCTGCTATATTTATCAGACGTTTCCTGTAATCTGACTTTAATAGCGGCATCTTTCTGCAGCGCCGCCCCGTCCTGAGCGAGCAGCGAGGACGGGGCGGCGCTGCAAGCATCTGTCAGCTCCTCCTCAGTCCAGCAGCAAACCGCCTGCAGGCTGAGCGGAGGAACCCGGCCCTCTCCACGTTCACATCGCTGATGAGCAAAACTGAGCAATGAATCGATCAACGTTAGCCACACTGACCCACCACCAGGGGGCGTGTCTGAGTGAGATGGTTTTATTCCAGAACTGGGGCTGAATGAGAGCTGGACCGTTGCAGCCAAGAGGAAAACTCAACTACAGTACCACCATTCATCCCAAAGAGGGCGGCACTGAGGCGCTTTTAGGCCAGTGGCAGTATAAATCTATGTATGCCACATAGATTTATACTGCCACATAGATCTATGTGGCAGTATGCCCTATAGGCTTTGAACGCACCATACGTGCTGTAGTCTGATTGGCTGTGGCGCTGGCGTTGGTATAAATAAGGCCCTCCCTCACCTGGTTGACATCGCATTGTTCCTCCGGGTTCAGACCTCGGTGTTTGCTGGCGCTGCATGCCAGCTGCATCTTATGGCGCATCTTATTGCGCATCTTATGGCGCATCTTATTGCGCATCTTATTGCGCATCTTATGGCGCATCTTATGGCGCATCTTATTGCGCATCTTATGGCGCATCTTATGGCGCATCTTATGGCGCTTAACAACACTCGGCTCAACCTGCTCATGGCTGCCTGATCTTCCTTCCCATTAGACTCACTACAAATAGAGCTCAGTGGTAAGTGGAATCCTCATCGCAGTAAATTCTATCTCTAAGCACTTATTCTCAATAGCCGCTGCTGTTTGTTCTGGACCGGCTCGGTCTGTTTGTCCTGGACCGGCTTGTCTCTGGCTGGCGGGCCGCCTGTCATCGTTGTCTGCTGTCACCGCCTACCTGTCGTCCTGACTGCTGTTCCCGCCATCCCGTCCGCGTAAAGCAGATTTCTATCTGTCCTGGATTGTTGGTTTGGGCTGGGGTTCGGACTGGTTCCCCCGGTGCCACTCGGGGTGGCATCCACCTGGCATCCACGGACGGCGGTGTGGCCGTTTCTCCCGGACGGTTCTTGACTGAACTGTCGCCGTTTGACCATTTTATCACGGACTGAATTGCATAATTGTTAATTATTAATGTGTGTAATTTGACAGATTTCTTTTTATTCTGGGCAGGAATATCCAGCTCGTGGTGTTGGTGGTGGACTCTGGGTGGTGCTGATCTTTTTCTGGTTTGGTGCATGATTTTCTTTATATTTGCTGATTTGTTTGCTGTGTTTCTGTTTTAGGTCACTGTTTTGTGCTTCGGGCACATTTCTAATTATTCTGCTTATTTTTACCGATTGTTTTGTGTATAAACTTTAGCTAAATTGTTTTTTTGTTGATAGATTATGGCGTTTGTGGTTATTTAGGTAATTAGTTTCGTTAATTGGTGGGCTGCGGTCCGGCTATAAATAGGCGGGTTTAAGAGTCTTGGGATCCGCCTTCCATCCGCCCAGCTCCACCCAGCTCCACCCAGCTCCACCCAGCTCCGCCCAGCTCCACCCAGCTCCACCCAGCTCCACCCAGCTCCACCCGAGCTGCGTCCTGACGCAGGGTGCGTCACCTGCCAGGCTTTGCAGCCTCCAGCCGCCATGCGGTAGTTTTGTTAGCTGTTGTCGTTTGTTTCGTTGTGATTTTGGCCTGGTGGGACCGGTTGTCCTGTTTTCGATTTTTCCTTTGTATTAGATTTTTTGTTGCTTAGTTCCGGTACAGCAGGGGCTTCGACGGCCCTGTATCGGGTCGGCCCCCTGCTGTCCCGTTTTGGCTCACCAGGTCCACCTTTCCGTTAATACTTTTGGGGTTTAGTTTTATTTGTTTGTTTTTGGGACACGGGAACTGGAGGACATTTAATTCTCATTCTTTCTCCACAGAGAGGAAAAACAGAAGAATTAAATCATGAGATTTAAAGAATAAAACAATTATTCATTGTCTGTTGGGTCCTTGGTGGCCGTAAGTCTCTCTCCTGATTTGCACTGCTGTTGAGTTGAGCTATTGGCGTCTTTTATTGTGAGAGGTTTTAACTTAATATGTTTATTATTGCAACAATTGTGGAATAAATAAAAGTATTGAATCGAGTGAGAGTCTCCAGCCTCATCTGCAGCGGGCCTGTGTGCCTTGGAGGTAACTTTTTAACTGGAGCTATTGTTCCCAATTTTAATCACACTGGTCCCTCCACATCTACAAGGTGTCACATTTAGCACAACAAGACGAAGGAGCAATTTAGACGCTTATGTGCAGAAGAATGTTGTCTCCCTGCAGGGATTTCTGCAGTGGGGGGGGCGATGCCGGTGCACCTGCCGCCCTGAAGGTCGGCGTCAGTCAACGCTGTGCTGACTGCAGGGAAACATAGATCTGAGATGAGATCTCCAGGGTGACGGTCGGCAGCTGGTAGGATCAGGAATGAAATCCTGCAGGTGCGGTTCAAAGGTCAGGTACTGAACGGGGTCTGCGACTCTAATCAAACATGATTCAATCGGTTTGTAAAGAAATAAAACGTCTCCAGTGATGAAAGTCTGTGTAACCAGATGTCAGCTTTCCTTCAGGATGGGCATCAGTGGTCATGAACCCTCAGTGGACGGCAGGTGCACTGCCGTAGAGACGTCACACTGGACCATCATGCTCTCTGTTTGACAACTAGCTTAGCCTGTTGTAGCACATGCTATCATTCACACATAGTGGGTACCAACATGGCTGAAATTAGCACTTTAACATTATCTTCTGCTAAATACAATATTGGTCTAGCAGTTAGCATTAGCTTCTGCTAAATGTTTATTTAGTGCTTTAGCATTAGTGGAACTAATGACTAGTGCTCTACTGTCGGTACCGCTAACCTTTTAGCTAGCGGTACCAACCCCTGCTCCAGGTCCATTCCTGCAGATTCCCTGACTGGTTTACGGATCTCCCTGCTTTTGTTAGAAACTTACTTTAATCTGTGGATCTCCTTTGGAAATGGATGAAATGGCTGGAAAAGCTGCAGGTCGAAACGCTTCAGGTGACGGCCGAAGGTCAGATTGGACCATCAGGCTCTGTGGAGACTCAGCTTTTGATCCAAAGATGAATAAAACGACACCAAAACCAGATGAAACCTGCTCCGTCTTGCTCCAAGTCGCCCTGACATGAAGCATGTCTTCTCACACTCCACCTGACTCTGTTTTCTTTACACAGGTTATAGGTTTACCTCTCTGCTTAGAGGCCAAACCTTTTCATGCTGTAGACGGAAAATCAGCCCCAGTAAGAAGAGTCAATCCTTCATCCGACGATCCGTGAACGACGGGTTGAAGCAGGAATGATGGCCCTGCTGGTGAAGGAGTTCAAGGAGAAAACAACTCCTGTTATCAAGACCCAACGCTGATCATCAAGTCAAAGCTAATGCTACCCTGTCCCTCCTGCTGAGGAGCAAGCATGTGGCCAAGTGGGAAGGAACAACTGGGGAACTGGGAGTCAACACGCCAGAATCCTCAGACCAGGGTCTGTTTTGAGGTGGGTCCAATAGAACCCAACGTCCAAATGTGGCCTTGGTTCCTCAGTGAGGAGTCACAACCAGCCAGTCCATCAGAGGAAAACAGAACCGGTGCCGGTCGGCCCGGTTCTCTGCTGCTGTTATCATGAACTCCTGACTGGATGTGGAGTTTTCTTCCTGGACCGGGTCATCTCCAAGATCCGACCTCAGCGTCAGGAGGTCAGAGGTCACTTCACCAGACCAGGTTCTTCCTGTTCCAAGTCAGGAGGTCCGGATGTTTGAGAGACGATCAGGGAGGATCCTGATCCTCCATCTCTGCCTGTGGATGGAGTGTGTTGATGTTTGACCCCAGGCTGCAGAACCTCCGGGTCCATTCCTGCAGACTTCCTGTCTGCTTCCGGTTCTGCTCAGCAGAACCTGGGTCACATCTCCTGTGACTCAGGAAACTGTGACTTTACTGATTTCTTTCCTCTGGTTCTCCAGAGACGGAGGAACTCCGCCGCGCCTCCACCCGGACCTCCTGGCTAAACGCTGTCAGTCCTCAGAGCTGGGCTGACGTTCCCGACGCTGAAGCGTCTAATTTCACCGCAGCGAGGCGCCTGCAGGTGGGGATGTTGTCAGAACAGGTCTGGGTAAAGGTCAGCTCCACGCCCAGTGCCTCGCATTCCTACAGCCTCGCCGCCCGCAGGAGCTTTAAAAGCCGCACCACCTCCTCCACTCCTCACTCTCCTCACAGGGACGCAGCATCCGTCATGTCCGCCACCTTCATCTCACGCTCCATCCGCTCCTCCGGCGGCTCCGCGAGGGGTTTCGGGGGAGGAGGAGGGTTCTCCTCTTTGAGGGCCGGCAGCGTGTATGGAGGAGCTGCAGGCTCCGGGGTCCGCATCTCCTCCGTCTCCTCCTCCCTGGGTGGAGGAGGAGGAGGAGGTTTCTCCTTCAGCGCCTCCAGCATGGAGGACAGCCTGGTGGGCAACGAGAAGTTCACCATGCAGAACCTGAACGACCGGCTGGCCTCCTACCTGGAGAAGGTGCGCAAGCTGGAGAAGGCCAACGCGGAGCTGGAGCAGAAGATCCATGGCTTCGTGGACAGCAAGGTGGGGCCCTCCACCAGGGACAACAGCGGCTTCTTCACCTCCATCACCGAGATCACAGAGAAGGTGAGGAGAACATGAAGCTGGAGCTCCAGGTTCTCCTGCCGCCGGCCTGGAGCTGCGTCTCTGGGACTCATCCTGATGCTTCGTCTCTTCTTCTCTGGAGTCTTTCCTCCTCCAGCTCTTCTCCAGACTTCCTGAACCTGGAAGTCTGACTAGAAATCACTAGCTGCTTTCTCCAGGTTTTCCGTCTTTAAAAGGATTCTTCATGCTTCAGTATCAGTCGGTTACCAGTAACACCTTGCTAAAGTCAACCAGTTCCTTACAGTCAACTCATTAAGGTCAATGTGTTGTAAGGTCAGCTGGTCCCTGACCGTTATGCATAACGAGGTTATGCATAACGATGCATAACCTCGTTATGCATCTTCCACCTTGTGAAATCAGTTCGTTGAGGCCTTACAAATTGTTCTGGTCATCTTGGAAAGATCAGCAAAACCTCATTGTGGTCAGCAGAATCAGCTTATTCAGACTCTAGTTTATAACTCAGTGAATCCAGATTCCTCGACTTTCCTTCCAGCTGTAGTTTGGTGGCAGGTCTCTGCCTTCCTGGAGAGAGCCGCGGTGAAGCTGTCTGTCTCCATCACAGCTGTTCACCTCACACTTCCTGTGTGCAGATCCAGGAGGCCCTCCGAGTGAACGGAGCCGTCCACCTGAGCCTGGACAACGCCCGCCTGGCCGCAGACGACTTCAGGACCAAGTGAGTCCTGCTCCGCCCGCCCAGGTGTGCGGAGTGCCTCACCTGTCCTCCTGTGTCTCCTCAGGTACGAGAACGAGCTGTCCATGCGGCAGTCGGTGGAGGCCGACATCGGCGGGTTGCGGCGGCTCCTGGACGAGCTGACGCTGTCCAAGTCGGACCTGGAGATGCAGATCGAGGGTCTGAGGGAGGAGCTGATCTACCTGAAGAAGAACCACGAGGAGGTGAGCGAGACGGCGTCCGGGTCGCCGCGGGAGAGTTTCGTGAAGATGTTATCGTGTGTGTGTGTGTGTGTGTGCAGGAGCTGGTGTCCACGCGGTCCCAGATGAGCGGCCAGGTCCACGTGGAGGTGGACGCCACGCCGGCTCAGGACCTCACCAAGGTGATGGAGGAGGTCCGGGAGCATTACGAGTCGGTCGCCGCCAAGAACCAGAGAGACCTGGAGGCCTGGTTCCAGACCAAGGTGAGCCGCATGACCTCACTTCCTGTCCTCTGCTACAAACTTGTACTTAGTACAGAAGAGCACCGTCACTGTAATTACAACCTTTTTCCAGTCCTCATGTTTTCTGTCTCCAGTTTAGAGGTTTGGTGTGATTTAGGTTCTGGTTAAGAATAAAAGTATTTCCTAAGAAAGGATGGAAATCAATACAAAGTCCTTCGTGTGTGTGTGTGTGTGTGTGTGTGTGTGTGTGTGTGTGTGTGTGTGTGTGTGCAGATAGACACTCTGAACAAGGAGGTGGTGTCTCAGTCGGTGACGCTGCAGGAGTCCAGGAGCGAAGTGACAGAGGTCAAAAGGTCGCTGCAGTCTCTGGAGATCGAGCTGCGGACAATGCTGGGCATGGTGAGGACACACACTCTGACCCACACCCCCTCACACCCCCCCTCTCTCTCTCTGATAAACACACAGCTGCTGATTTCGCTGCAGCTAGTGATTATTTTAGTAATCGATTATTGTTGATTACTCAAATCCTTTGAATAAGTTAATAATTTATTGTGTAACCGCAGTCATCCCGACTCATCTATGCTCCGCGTTGTGTACTGGCTAACATGAATCAGCAGACGAGGACCATGGAAGTGTTGCAGCAGCAGGTTTATTCTCTCCTCAGCGCAACTCGGCGCCAACTGAGACAAAGGTGTATTGAAACCAAAATTCACAGAAGACAAACAATTAAAATAAAACACAAACAGAAATAATCTGCCCAACAGTTACAATTCTAAAACATTAATTCAACATACAGATAACATCCCAAAACAACTCACATACCTGTTCACAAATAAAAAGACACTTTTAGCACAGCAGCTCTGGCTTCCCCACACAAACCTTAAATACAAAAACAAAAAAACAAATTGGCGGAAAACTGAACAAATGTCGACAACGTGGGAATCAAACAACCAATAATGTGCTGCGCTAAACATAAAACAGCTTAAAAACAATATAAAACAAATAGCGAATTTAACAAATATGATTTTAAACATTTTAGCAAACAAGCAGAAGACAGATGAAACACCTACATCTCCTCAGCGCAACTCGGCGCGAACTGAGGAGAGCAGCGGGAACACACAGGATGTGACACAAAACAGGAAACAAGAAAATAAAAGCTCCTCCGCCAAAATAAAATGCATAATAAAATACAAATATACACAGAAAATGAATAGGGATTTAGAGTGAAATATAAACATATAAACATTTTTTTTCACACTTGCTACAATTGCGTAAAAGTGACTGAAGCATTAGTGGATATCGACCTGAGCGCTGATCTGTTGATGAATTATTGATTAATAACTGGATGTAAAAGGTGATTAATAGTTACAGAAAATGAACCAGGAATTATGAGCAAAACTGATTTTTAGGATTTTATCTTAAATGCAAAATGTTTGTTTTTGTAGCTCTGTATTGTTCTTTAGCAAACTGTTTTCATCCTCCAGTCAACTTATTACAGGCGGGAAAACTTTTGAACTATTTGGTTTTTAAATGAACGGAGTGGAATCATGAAGTTCTTCTTCTGTGGTTTGTGGCAGAAAGCGTCTCTGGAAGCGACCCTGGCTGAAACCCAGAGCCGATACTCGCTGCAGCTGTCCGGCTCCCAGATGCAGGTGAGACGGGTTCGGTTCTGGTTGACCTGTGATGCGGTGGAAGTGGGAGGAGCTACAGGCTCACCTGTGCCGTGTGCAGGTGTCGTCCCTGGAGGAGCAGCTGGTGCAGCTGAGGGCCGACATGGACCGGCAGAGACAGGACTACCAGGTGCTGCTGGACATGAAGACCCGACTGGAGCTGGAGATCGCAGAATACCGCCGCCTGCTGGACGGAGAGGGAGGCGGCAGGTGAGCCTCGCGCTGCGCAGCTTCCCGCAGGCGGCCGGCTCCACCTGATCTGTGCTCTGATTGGTCCGCAGCTCCTCGACGTGGCGCGTGGTGACCGTGGTGGAGGAGACTGTCGACAGGAAGCTGGTCTCCTCCTCATCTTCATCCACCTCTTCCTCAGTGACTCACTGAAGCAGCCAATCAGCTTCCTCCCTGCTCTTTCACCTGAGAATAAACGAGAGTCCGCCTCAGCTCCGCGTGTCCATCTTCACTTCTCCTCCAAAACCTCACCGAGTTCGGCCCGGTCCTCAGAACCGGGCCTGCAGGCTGCTGGGGTTCAGAACCAGAACCAGTAGAAAGACAACAGTAAAAATAGTTCTGGTCCTGTCTGCAGAACCCCAGAAATGGAGGTTCTGCTAACAGGAAAAGGTTCCTAGAACCAGAAAGTTACCAGATAATAATATTAAAACTCCAGTAAGAAACTTTTTTTATATCTGTTCCAGTGAGACATCAGTGTGATAATCTGTGAGAAAAAAAAGTTCCTCTGCTTCCTCCCAGTGCTGAAACAACCAATCAGAGCCAGGGGGCGGGTCTAAGCGCTGTCAATCACCCTCATGCTCACTCCTCCTTGCTCTCTGCTACACTTCACTACAGCATAGCCTTCAGAAAATGCTAATGCTAGTTAGCATAACCACTGATGAAGGCAGATAAACAGGTTTCCTGGAACATTAAGTTGTTTTTTTGCTCACCTTTAGCAGCGCATACATGGTGATGATAGACAGCACTAAGACCCTCTTCCCAGCTCTGATTGGTTCTGTTTGAGCAGGTGTGATGCATTATAACTTATTAAGAGACTATAATCTGATACAAGAGCATCAAATGGAGAGTCCCTTTTTAAATAAAGTTTATTATTAATTATTATTACGATTATTTCCTCAGGTGACAACAGCAGCCCTGGGAGGAGAACCGTGATTTTTTCACAAACTGTCACAACTTTGTGACAGTTTTAATAAATATGGAGAAAACTCAGAACCAATCTGGGTTCTTTTAGCAGAACCTGATCCACTCACAGGTCACAGGTTCTGCAAAACCAAATCAGATACAAGAAGAAATGGACTCAAATAAATTCTAACAGAAAAAGAATGAAGAAAAGCTCATCTGGGCAGTCCTGGAGGATAAACACCGCAGAACTGGGTCAGGATTTGGTTCCAGTTCAGTTTAAATTAACTAAACTCTGAACAGTCACAAGCAGAGGAGGCTGGGATTGGTTCTGGTCCAGAAGGAGACGCAGGAGGGGATGGACGGAATTCAGATTTACAATTATCCGTCATGGCCACCAGGGGGCAGCAGCGGGCAGATTGACTTCAATCCATCGACTCAAACTGGAGCTGCAACATGCATGCTACTGCTAGCCGGGTTTTATTCTGAAAGAACCACAACTTTATTTCTGTTTAGGTTTTACAGTAACACAAACAAAAAAAATATTGTCCAAATGGAGAATAAACAAATTTCTGGAAGAAGAAGAAGGATTAAATATGTAGATTCAATCATAAAAAACTATTAAATCAACATTTTACTCCCTTAAAATGAACAAATCATCCGAATTCCTTCTCAGTTTAGAATCACATGATTCTCCAGGTAGAGTTAAAGGTTAAATCAGCAGAACCAGAACCCACCAGGTCCAACAGAACCAGCATGACTCCAAGAGCCCAAACTGTTGAGATGTATCTATTATCTGTTCTTATGTGTTAAAATTAAGAACCTGTCTTCAAACGGGCCTTTCAGAACCGGCAGCTTAAACCCAAAACCGTTAGAAAGTCAACAGAGTTTGATGGTTCTGATTCACAACAAGTAAAATCTCAAAAGTTACTTCCTCACAAAGTTAGAGAATTACATCACACTCAACAGAAAAATGATTATTACTACAATAATGTTCTGGTCAGTTCTGGTCCAACCCAATCATCATAAAGATGTTGACCCAGTTGTCTAGCAGACTCGCTCTCCAAGCAGGAAAACCATAAAAGGTCATTTCTAAAGAAGCTGCTTGTTCACAGAGAGCTTTATCGATGGAAAGTTGAGTGGAAGGACAAAGTGCAGCCTCTTACCAGGCTATTTTTGAGCATTTCCTTCCTCCCTGTGCTGACCAGGAGAGGCTGAATCAGTACCACTCCAGGATGACCCAAACCCAACAGAGGTTCCAGAACCAATGCAGATGGTCGATAAACAAATCTTCATCACATTAGTCGAACTTTAATCAACTGAAGGTTTATAAAACAGCCATGTAAATTAGCACTTATCCAAAATAATAACTTGGGGGAAGTAGAGTGGTAAACTTTAAAATAACATCAGGCACTGAACAGAACCCAGAACCCGACCTCTGGACCTGCTCCTCGGTGTCTCTGTATTGGTTTGGTTCTGTCGGTGGCCCGGCAGCATCAGAACTAACTCTGTCTCTGGTTCCGCTTCTCTGCCGGAGTCCAAACAACCTGGTTGGTTTTTATGCCAATCGGAAAGAAAAATCAAGTTTGTCAAAAAGACAAACTGATCCAGTTCCTCTCCTACTGCAGAGACGGACCTTCAGGAGGAATGTCTTCCCGGTGGCCGCCACCAAACAGCTGATCATGCTAACATGATAGCTCTAATCATAAACATTAGCTCAGCAAATGCTGACTCATTACAGCAGCGCATTTATTTAGCAGAAGAATTTATCCAGAAATATTAATTTAGGGGAAGCTAGAAGCGCTAAACAAAGTTAGCAAAATGCTAAATGAAAAATTAGCTATGATATTAGTGGATTAGCGGAAATGTGCCCACTGTAGGAGCCATCTATCGTTTCCTGTGTTTATTGCCACCAGGGGGCGCATTTCACCAGGACCTCCAGAACCTCCTGTCTGAGGCTGAAAAGAGTCAGAACCTGTGATTCTGGGCCTCCACTCGGTGACTCGGTGTCGCTTAACAAGCAGGCCGATGTGAACCTGGTTCCTTGGAGTCTGAGGTCAACTACGCAGTCGGAAGACTCTTGTCCGCCTATCAGAACCTTTAGGTTGTTTTGCCTTTTACTGCGAATCCACACCAGGAAAGTCCTGTTTGGTCCAAACGGTTCGCTGGGTTAAAACCAAACGCCAAGCATGGCAGCAAACTGGTACATAACAAACCCGACACGCTGGTCTGACTTGTAACATTTTTCTGTTTTCCACTCAATGGATAGAAAAATGTCCACCCTAACTGGACTGCACCCTCATCCTGTTGACCTATAGCTGCAGGACGTGGAATGGGTCGGGTCAGTTGTTTGGGCCGCTTTTACAGTTGAAAGCAGACAACAGCGTGACAAACCGCACCAGCTCAGGCAGTGCTGCTCAGGGGAAACCAGGCGCTCTGTGATGGACCGGCAACTCCGCCTCTCGCCCAGTGACTGCTGCAGATAAACCTCCAACTCCACCCAAAACGTATCCAGATGTGTCACCAGTTTGCCAGCTATGGAGAAGAACCCAAACCGACTCAGATAAACGCAGAATGGTTCAGACAGTCAGGACGGTCAGGACCAGGACAGTCAGAGAGCCTCTCATCAGGGTGACGGTCCACCTGGAGGTCGGTCGGCGACCAAGGAAGAAGCTGTGCTCCAAATCAACACGTCTTCTGGAGAGAAGCTCGTCAGACCAGACAGAGATTCAACGCTTTGGACACGATGAGAAACCTAACAACATGGCATGGTGGAGGGACCATCATGCTCTGGGCCTGCAGCCACTGCAGGGGCACATTGCACAAAGTTCACAGATTCCTCAACTTTATCTCAAATGACCTCAAACCCACATCTACCCTGGCTCTGGACTGGATAAAGTAGGGTAACATTATAATCCTGGAATGGCCTAGTTAAAGTCGGGACCAGTTAGCAGAGAGGACAGAATGTTGACTGAAGCTACGGAGTGTGTGGTCTCCCAGAAACATCCGAACCCCCGTTTCCTGATGTGGTGACGTTCCTGACAGACCCTCGGTTCACGCAGCGCCGGGTCGGTTCCGCCTGCAGCGGATCCGTGACCTCTCTTCGGTTTCGTTCATCAGACCCCTCCCCGGCCCCGGAGCTGTCAACCTTCCCAGATCTGCAGAGCGCTCATAAATCTGTTGATGCGCAGCGCCGGAGGGGAGCTCTCATCCAGATCCTGGAATGATCTCATCGCTCCGGCGTTCTGACCCAGGGCTCCACAACCTGATCCGAGCCCGTTCCAGGAGGTTCTGTTGAGACCTGAACCAGAACTCGGCTCCCTGACTGCACGGTTGGAAAGCCAGCAGACAGAAAGCTGGGGTTCGTCCCGCCCTCTGCCTGCGCGCCCTTTGGCCAGGCACTGAACCCGAGCTGCATGTCACAGTTTCAGCTCAGTTTGCAGATTTGGCTTCGCTCCGTCTCATGATGATTACACAACCAGCAGCAGAAACCTACTGGATTTGACCTTTAACCTCTAAAAATAAGCAGATTTATCATCATCCAACGGAGGATGTGCAGGACGTCCAGCTGGGCTCTTTGTTGACTTCCAGGTAATATTTGCTGTGAAGGACGATGACGTCCATAATAAAAGATTAGTGACCAACAGACCCGTCGCATCCAGCAATCAACCAGTTAATCGCACAATAAAGTTAAACAAGCTCCATCATTTCCATTTGGATGATTTATAGTTTTTCTCTTTTCTCCTCAGTGGAGCAGATCGGAGGCAGACAGGAAGTGGAAGGACTTTAATGTCTTCGTTTGTCTTCCAGACTGGATCAGGAGGATCCTCTGATCACCTCCAGACTGGATCAGGAGGATCCTCTGATCACCTCCAGACTGGATCAGGAGGATCCTCTGATCACCTCCAGACTGAAGCTGAAATTATGATGAATCTTTGAATTGAATGAAACTGTGACTCCAAAAATCTGAATCGACTCACGAGACAGTTGAACAATCCCGACCTTATCGGACCGGCTGCCACTTCATCACTAATTAATCTGATATTTAGTCGGTTCATGTTCATGGATACGGAGTGAAAGGAAAATGACGTCGTTCTCTGGACCAGAACCTGCTCAGACTCCAGGTTCTGGTCTGGTATGAGTTTCTAGAAAACAGGTTCAGTTTCTGGAGTATTATGAGTCGTTCCGGAGAACAGAACCAGAACATTTACCTGAGTCCAGAACTCAGGTTACAGGAGTTTTAGGGGAATTCTGCAGGAAATGACAGGAATGAGAGGGAAGGCGGAGCAACGGCAACACACAAGGTTTTCAAACTAAAGGAAAACCAAAATGCTCTGGACCGGTCCATCTGGTTTTAGAGTTCTCTGGATCTTAAGGTCTCTGCTGGACTCTTCAGAGGAAACGGACGTCCAGAACCCGGTTTCTAGATCCCGTTCCCTCTGAGGGTTTCCTGGTTTTCAGATCCTGTTCCCTGTGTGGATCGTGTATCCCAGCATCTTCAGTACCAAACCATCTGGATTTGAAACTGAGATGTTGGTTTAAAGTTGATGCACTGGTTGCCTTATCATGTCCTTCCAAATGATCGTAACATTTTTCAAACCAAAAACCCGCAGATGGACCGCCCCAGATCCCCAACCACTGGGGAAACCCGGTGTGGGGTCATGCATTGGGACCAGTGTGTGGACTACAATGAATAAACGCCCCAGCTGCCTGCTTTAATGGCTCAAACACCAAATGTCATGAATGCGCAGCAGAAGGCGGCTAAGTGCTCATGCAAAACACCTGCAGCCTCCCATGTTTCTCCTTCGCGGTTCAGCAAAAACACCAGCATGTCGAGTCGCTTTGCTTCTTGGTATCTCAGCTTCCCCAGATGCATTTTCTGTTTTCCAGGTTAACCTGAGGTTCTCAATGCTGTTGGTACCAGAGAGAGGCTGGTTGTCTCTGTGTTGGACTGCAAACCCGTCCAGGATCCACTCTGGACCTGCTAACATCCAGCTCTTCCCTTTCGGAACCAGAGGCAGGCTGCAGGAACCATTTCAACAGGAACCATTTCAACAGGAACCATTTCAACAGGAACCATTTCAACAGGCTCCGTCTCGTGTTTTTGGCCTCAATTGGAAAATAAATCTCTCCACTCACTTCTGCTGCAGCTTTCATGCACAGATTTCTTTCCAATCTGACAGAAACGCTGGGAGTCTAATCTGAAGCTGCCTGGAAGGTTTGATGACAGAAATGCTGACAGTTTTAACAGGAACATCTTGATTAAAGTTTCATTAGCGGCTCTTGGACCTGCAGCCATTGGAGCCAAACATTAAAGCAGAGCGCTGCCGACACGCAGGCAGAGAAAAATGCAGCTGGGCTGAGAGCTGCAGGCCGACGTTTCTGACGGATCACAGCCTGTCAGTCGCTGCCTCACCTTTAGTGCCTCGGATCAGAACCCGCCTGCAGCAGGTTGGCAATCGGTGGAGCCAGAAACAACTGGAGCTCAGATGCCGACTTAACGGCAGCAGGATTAAGAGCCAAACAAAGAAACCTGCAGTTTGGTTTTTACTCCATCAATCAAGTTGTTTTTATGGCTCAGCTGGAACACAGCCAGCTTTCAGAACCAGAACCAGAAATTATGAAGCACTAAGTTACTTGGATGTTTTGTAAACTGTTATTGAAATAAAGTTCAACATCTGTGTTAAAGTTATTATTGTTAAGAATTACCCTTTAAGTTTAAATTAAAATACCAACATTGATTAAATAAAGTCAATGTAGTCTAACTCGCCCTGTAAACCAGCAGGAGCTCCAGATTATCTGCAGGAACATCTTCAGGCATGAAGAGGCATCAGAGTGAAGCCTCTTCACTCTGATGCTCTGGGGAAATGTTCTGAGATCTTTGTCCCACAAAATCACTTCGAGGGCCTCAGATGGCCCTCGGACCACACTATGACCACCCTCAAAGCAGACTGAAGGGTTTCTGCATCAAAGCCGAGTTTGTTTCAGAGCTTCACACCTGAACACTGTGCGCCCCCAGTCAAGCTGCGTCGCCATGGTGACTGCGTCCCGGGGCGTTTTCCCACAGCAGCTCCTGCAGAGTTTCGGTGTGAGAGCGAAATCAGCGCCAGGTTACCTCATCCCGACGCTGCAGAACCAGCCCGACCTCCGGTCCTGCACCTGGATCCACAGAAAACAAACCAGCCTTAACATTATGACCACCTGAACTCAGCTCACACAGGCTGGGCCAAAACCAAACCGAGCGGTTTGCTGCTCATGAGCACTTCATCAGGATTCAGCATGAAGACAAGCTGGACGTCCTGACTGAGAGGGGACGACCCGCCGGTCACCTGCTAATGTTACCTACTAATGTTACCTGCTAATGTTACATGCTAATGTCACCTGCTAATGTTACATGCTAATGTCACCTCCTAATGTTTACCTGCTAATGTTACCTGCTAATGTTCACATGCTAATGTCACTGCTAAGTACCTGCTAATGTTTACATGCTAATCACAACATCAGTCAGGCTAATGCTATGATCAACACTTTAGCATTAGCTAAAATCTACAGCAGAACGTAGATTCTACATACAGAAAATTACAAAACCGAGAAAAAAATGAAAGAATAACAGAAAGTTGAGTGGGAAGAAAAAGTGCAGCAATAGCAGGGGGAGAACTGCGGCCTTTATAGGATCATCAAGCAGAATCCATACCAGAACCTGGTGGAGCTTCAATGGGAGTCAGAGCATCTCAACCCAGACGGGTTCTGAACCAGAACCACAAGTTGGTCCAGTGATCCTGGTGGTTCTGGGCTTTATGGGCCCAAAACTGGACCCGACCTGAGGAGGAGGATGAAACGAGAACCAACGATGAAGACTACCCCGGACCTACAGAACCTCAGCAGAACCTGGTAAGACATTTCTCCTAAAATCTTTTTTTCATTAGTTTTCTGAAACATTCTGATATTCTGAGACGTTCTGGGTTTTCTGCGATCCGGAACCACCAGAAGCATCAGAACCACAAAACTTAAAGGCTGAATAAAAACCTGTCTCTGGTCCAGAACAGAACCATCATGCATGTCTGGATTCTCCAAACCGGACTGGTTCTGTTTAGCTGGTGGTTCTGTTTTTCCCATGCATCCTGGCAGGTTCTGTGGGTTTTCATGATCCTCCAACTGAACCGCACCAGATGAGCTCGGGTCAGGCTGCGGTTCTGGACCCGGTTTGGACCTGGATCTGGTTAGGTTCTGCAGCCAGTTTAGTTCTGGACCTGGTTCGGTTTTGGATCTGGACCCGGTTGGTTCTGGACCCGGCAGCCCTGCAGCAGTGGCACCGCCCTGGCTTGATGTCTGGGCCGGTTCGGTTCGGTTCTGCTGCAGGTGTCTGCCTCGGTGGGCGTGTGTCTTGGCTCCGCCCCCTCACCTGAAGCCCCGCCCACCGCAGCTCTATAAAAGGCCGCCGGTCCGTCGCTCCTCACTTTTCCCCTCTCCTGAGAAGACAGACCGACTCCTCATCTCCTCATCTTCATCATGGCCACCATGATGTACTCCTCCTCCTCCTCCCGGAGCTCCATGGGTGGAGGCCTGGCCCGCTCCTCCTTCAGCGGCGGCCTCAGCTCCTTCAGCGTGGCCGGGGGAGCCGGCGGCGGCGGCATCAGGGTCTCCCGGGCCAGCCAGAGCTTCTCCGCCGGGGGGGGCGGCGGCAGCTTCGGATTCGGCGGTGGAGCCGGTTCCGGGTTCGGCGGCGGGTTCGGAGGGGGTGCAGGTGGCGGGTTCGGTGCAGGTGGCGGCGGCGGGTTCGGAGGAGGTGAAGATGGCATCATCGGCAACGAGAAGTTCACCATGCAGAACCTGAACGACCGGCTGGCCTCCTACCTCACCAAGGTGGCGACGCTGGAGAAAACCAACGCCGAGCTGGAGCTCAAGATCCGGGAGTTCGCAGAGAGCAAGGTGGGCCCGTCCAAACGGGACTACAGCCACTTCTACGTCACCATCGCAGACCTGCAGGCCAAGGTGAGTCTGCACCAAGACCCGAGAACACCCGAACACACCCGACAGGACCCGAAACCACAACTTCAGAAAGATGCTGACGGCGGCAATAATCTGCTGAAATGAGGAAATCTGAAAATATTTATTAAAGATTGAACCTTTAATGGGGCTGCCCAGTGGAGCAGCTGGTAGAGCTGTTGCCTTGCAGCAAGAAGGTTCTGGGTTCGATTCCCGGTCTTTCTGCATGGAGTCTCCATGTTCTCCCTGTGCATGGTGGGTTCTCTCCAGGTACTCCGGCTTGGCTTCCTCCCACAGTCCAAAAACATGACTGTCAGGTTAATTGGCTTCTCTAAATTAGGTGTGTGTGTGTGTGTGTTGCCCTGCGATAGACTGGTGACCTGTCCAGGTGACCTGTCCAGGTGACCCCGCCTCTCGCCCGGAACCATAGCTGACCCCAGGAAGGGGACAAGGGTGTAGGAAAATGGATGGATGAACCTTTAATAAAAGATTCTTCAGATGATTAAAAAGTTTTAAGATGAGAAACTTTTCATCCCGATGAGAAAATTAACCCAGCAGCTATAACAATATTCAAAATAATATCTGAAATGATAATAAATGCTGATATTGGGTTGTTTGTGTTGTCAGATCGTGGCCGCCCTCATCGCCAAAGGCTCCGTGATGCTGAGCATCGACAACGCCAGGCTGGCTCAGGATGACTTCAGAATCAAGTCAGTGTCTGTCTGCGTCTGTCTGCTCAGGGGCGCCCTCTCCTGGCGGAACAGCCCCTTTACAGTGAAATCGCATCTAAACTGCGGAGCTGGATCGATTAATCAGATTAATCAGTGATTGAAGTAATTAAGTAATTTTGTAATTAATTGTTAAGTGGAGCATCCAGAATCTAAAAAGCTAATTTGTTGCAGCCAAAACTGAAATGTTATTTTTATCTTCACATAGTTCAAATTCTGTAATAATCTCCTATTAAGCACAATTTCTATAACATTAATAAAAATTAGCTGAATGAGTAAATAAAATGTCATTATTCTTTAAAAATATTTTAATTATTTGCATTTTTATGTTTTATTGCAGAAGATTAAAGGGTAAAATTAAGACTGCAGAATTTTCCTTTTTTAATCCGATTAATCGTCTGAATAATCGATATCTAAAATAATCTCTAGCTCTATCTGTAACGCTACCTGCCAGGTAGGCAGCTGACCTTTGACCTGACCACATAATTGAATTCCAAAGTACTTTATTAATCCCAAAGGGATACATGTTAATAAGTAGCAGCCTTATTGACATGAAATCTTTTTAAAATGTTAATACATTTCTATAATTTTTTTAATTCTTAAAGTTATTTATCTAACAAACATTAACATTTTAAAATTAAATGAAAAATTACATTTAAAAAAATAAATTTTTCAAATCTCACATTAAAATTTTTAGAAATATGACAATTTCTTTCAATTTATTTTCAATTTATTTTTAATTAAAATAGCTTAAGTTTAATTTTTAAAAAAGTTATTTTTAAATTTGAAAAGTTTACCAAAGGGAAAGTCTTCCTGTGACGTGAAACTGTGGTTCCTGCGGTGGTTCCTGCGGTGGTTCCTGCGGTGGTTCCTGTGGTGGTTCCTGTGGTGGTTCCTGTGGTGGTTCCTGTGGTGGTTCCTGCGGTGGTTCCTGTGGTGGTTCCTGTGGTGGTTCCTGTGGGGTGGTTCTGACGCGGTTCTGACGCGCCTGCAGGTACGAGAGCGAGCTGTCCATGCGCCAGTCGGTGGAGGCGGACATCGCCGGCCTGAAGCTGCTGCTGGGAGAAATAGGCGTGGCCAAGAGCGACCTGACCATGCAGATCGAGAGCCTGAAGGACGAGCTGGTCTCCATGAAGAGGAACCACGAGGAGGTAGGCGAGCCGCCGTGTCCTCGCCGCCGTGTCCTCGCCGCCGTGTCCTCGCCGTCCTCCACAGGTTGCAGGTTTCAGCCGCCGTTTCCCTCCTGCAGGACCTCCTCGCCATGCGCACCCAGGTGGGCGGCCAGGTCAACGTGGAGGTGGACGCCGCTCCGCAGGAGGACCTCACCAAGATCATGGAGGAGATCCGGGAACACTACGAGTCCGTCGCCGCCAAGAACCGCAAAGAGCTGGAAGGCTGGTTCCAGGCCAAGGTAGGAACCCGCAGCGTGAGCCGGCAGAGGTTCTGTTACCGGACCGAACCGAACCGCTACGTCTTCTTTGTGCAGACGGAGACGCTCTCAAAGGAGGCGGCAACCACAGAGATGACTCTGAAGACGACAACCACAGAGGTGAAGGAGGTGAAGAGTCAGCTGCAGGCGCTGGAGATCGAGCTGCAGTCCCAGCTCAGCATGGTGAGATTCACACAACGAGGCCGAATGTCACAGGTCCAAATAAAACCAGAATAAAAATCAAGTAGTTACATCAGGGAAATAAAGCCATGAATGAACATGAGGAACGTCGAGCAGAATCAGTTTTACGAGAAAAAACCTCATGTTTTTACACGTCATCAAAGGAATAAGAGCAGAAACAAAGAGTCTGTTCAGAGCAGGACTTTCCTCTCTTTTGATGACTTACCTGGTAAAATAGAATCTTTATTCTGCAAATATAAAGATTTTGTTCTCAATTAAATGATGGATTATTAGACTGGTCCTAATAATTCATCATAATGGATCCAGAAAACATGATAACATAAACTGTACAGGACATGCAGCTCTCAGGCCTGGATTGGACAGAGCAGAAAGTCCCAGCTGCTTCCGTCCGCCGGCCGTCTCATTTAATGGTCTCGTTGCAGAAAGCGTCTCTGGAAGCGTCTCTCGCTGACGTTCAGAACCGCTTCGCCATGCAGCTGAGCGGCTTCCAGATGAGGGTAAGCTGGAGCTCGGCCGTGCAGCGCTGAGGCTGATCTGAACGCAGCACTCAGCAGGACGTTACCTGTGCAGGTGACGTCTACGGAAGAGCAGCTGGTGCAGCTGAGGGCCGACCTGGAGCGGCAGAGACAGGACTACCAGATGCTGCTGGACATCAAGACCCGACTGGAGCTGGAGATCACCGAGTACCGCCGCCTGCTGGACGGAGAGGCAGCAGGGTCCGCGGCAGGGTGAGAACGGATTCAGATCATCCAGAGTTCAAATGGAGGTCGCGGTCTGCAGACGCCCAGCAGCAGGTCTGTTTGGTGGAGATCAGCAGAAGATGATTTACTGACCTGAAGCTGAAAACCGGATCTAGGAACATTTAATCTACTCAATGACCAGCTAATTCCTGTTAGCATGCTAAGGGTTGCCTCTACATTCAAGCAGTAAAGCACCAGATTCACATATTCAGGTCTGGGAAAGATTTAATGAGGCACAAACTTTAAACAGGAAAGATGAAATCCATATAAAGGCAGCCATCTTGGATTGGTGAGAAATGAGGATTTCTCTCCCTCTTTTTCTTCTTTGTGTTTACCTTCATTAAAACATTTTCTGACTCTAAAGTATATAAAATAAAAGCACAAAAGCAGAAACTCACCCACTGCCCTTCTTTTGCAGGATTTCCTCTTCCTCCTCCTCTTCTTCAATAATTACCAAAACTGTGGTCACCAAGGTGATCGAGGAGACCAGTACCTAAGAGCATTCACACGGCTGTCTGAGGGGGCAGAGTCGAATCTCGACCTTTCACCTTCCTGCTTAATTAAACAAGAACCACTTCCTGCTGATGAGGAGCTCATGTTCTTCCTTTTACGCCTCACTTCCTGCTGTGACTCAGTTACAGATGGTGAATCTGAGGGAAACTTTCTGTCTGTCTTCAACAAATAAACTGAACTAAACTCAATAGAAATCGTCTAATATTTATTTTAGTCTCAACTAAAATGTTTAAATCAGTTTCAGAAAAACTCAATCAAGCTCACATCTATCAGCCAATCAGAATGGAGGAAACTTTGTTCCTACCTGAGAGAAACATAACCCTAATCCAATCATAAAATGCTACAATCTATCTGCTTATGAGTCATGTATAAGAAGCAAAAACTGATAAAGACTAAATATATTTTTTAAAACCAAGAGGGAAAATTTTCTGTCCAAAACATAAAACAATGACAAATCAGAAAAAGTGGTTGAGTTTGATTTTGGCCTCTGCGTTTACCATAGCCCACATGCTAGAGATAGCCCACATGCTAGTGATAGCCCACATGCTAGTGATAGCCCACATGCTAGAGATAGCCCACATGCTAGAGATAGCCCACATGCTAGAGATAGCCCACATGCTAGAGATAGCCCACATGCTAGAGATAGCCCACATGATAAAGATAGCCCACATGCTAAGGTTAACACTGGATAACATTGGGATTTAGCACATATTAACTTTTTTGTTACCGCAAAAAAGAAAAAAAAAAAACCACAGTTAATAAAACAAGCAAATATGTAAAATGTTGATGAGTTTGAACAATCACAAATTAATCAGATGACAAAAAAACTGATCCTCAGAGATCTGACCTATGACCTTCTCTCATTGCTACCTTAAAAGAAGACATCCTGTTGGAAATGTGAAAATAAAAGCACTTCCTTCACCTTGTTTCCTTGTTGGACTTGACACCTTAAATCCGAACATATTTATTATTTAGAGCTGAGAATAAATGGTTTAAATTTGAATTTCAAAATTAAAAAAAGAAGAAAAGTCACTGATTTTGTGGCGCTATTTGTTTCCTCATTAAACCCCTTCTAAAATCTACATATTGAAGAAAAAACATAAATAAAAAGTTAACAAGCAGACAGACTGGACTCTAAGATTATTAACTATCAAGTTCACCGGTGTTTGAACATCGGCTGCAGGTGAGTCCGATCAGCAGCAGGTGGCGCTGATCCCTGATGTTTGATGAACAGGAAGAGAAAAAAGTCCATGAAGCTTCAGCATCTTTTCAAGGTTTCATTTCAGGTTATCTTTTATCTGGACTCTGCATATGCAACTCTTCCTCTAAAGGAACATTAATACCGAATATTAAAAAAGGGTATTATTATAAAATAAGTTAAGAGATACAGACATATATGTATATTTTGGTAAATGGATACTCCTGGTTTCCCACCACATAAATAAATGGTATGATTAAACAAATGCGTCCAAACAAACAGTTTTTTAGATTATTTCAGCTGAAATAAATCCACATTTTTTTCTATTTTATCATATTTGTTTAGATTTTGGAGCTTGCTCCAGCCCTTTGCCAATAATTTAGGTCTAATTTAAATTATGGTACATAATACAGTGGCTTTTAGAGCCAAGCACTCATAACCGGATATCTGGGAGAAAGAATACATTTTTAGACTTTTCGGTCTTTCAACAATACAAAAACTCTGTTTAATACAAACAAAAACAATTCATTAAGAAAACTCCAACTAAAGTTGAGCAAAGTCCGCGTGGCCGCCCCGCCACTCATAAATCAATCCACATATTTGCTCTGATTCGCTGTTTAAAGCGGTTCAACCTCCAACCGTTTACACAAGCGAACCTCCGGGCGTGAAGCCATCTGATTGGCTGACGGGTTGGCGCTTTGCTACACTGCCCCCTATGGGTCAGTTTTAAACACTGTTCCGCTTCATGCAGATAAACAATGTGAAAACGATCACGTGTTCAATACTTTGATTTTAAATTATGTGGAAATTTACTAAGATTTTGTGATGTAAAACAAAATAAAAATTAATAAATCTAATATAAACAATATTAACTTTAGCACTTCATTTTCCTTTTTATTAGTGTTTTATTTTTCAAATTATGTATTAATTACACTTTTTAGTGATATATATTTTTTTTTATCTTAATCCTTCTTGAAGGCTCTGCTTCAGTCCTCTGCAGGCTCCTGTTGAGGAGATAAAGGAGGAGTCAAAGGTCAGGATGTAACATTATGTCTTTAATAACGTCTCCATTACAGGATGTTGCATCACTTCCTCTTTTTTCTTTATTACATTTTGTTGGAGCAACATAATCCATTCGAGATTTGTACACAGTGAGCGATCTCCGTGGAGCTGGGGGTCGGGATGTTTGTGTGGCGTTTGGTCCGAAAGCGCGGCGTTCCCGCTGAGTCCGTCTGCAAAAATAATCTGGAATGCTTCGGAGCGAAAAGGAACGCCGCCTGATTATCGTCAGCAACGAGACGCCGACCGCGTCCCGGTCCGAGGACGGCTGGCCTCAGAGGGCCGCCTGCTGCAGGCGGGAAGCCCTCTGAGGTCAGAGGTCAACGTTAACCAGAAAACACCTGAAGTTCAGAACCAGAACCCACCGGAACCGGATCACAGAGCGGATGGAAGGAGCTGCTGAATCCTGACCCGGCTGTTAAACAGGAAGTTACTCTGAATGCGGCTCCTTCAGAACCGACAGATCTATGAGACAGTGGGCCCGGTCTGGTCCAGTCCGGTCCAGTCAGTCTGGTGCTGCTGGTCTGATTCAGTAAAAAACTGGAAATATTTAAACAAACAACAAACAAAACATGAAACTTTTGTGCTTGTGTTTCATAAGTACTCCAAAAATACGGACCGGTCCTGCAGAGCCGGTCCAGTTCTCCCCCTTCCCCACAGTATATAAGGTGAACAAACACACCCACACCCACACCCACACACACACACACACACACACACACCCCGCCTTGCATAAGTCGGTCCGTTCACTCCGTCCACAGATAAAATGTAAAAGAGCACAAAAGGTATGAAAATGTAAGAAAAGTCATAAAGAAACCTTTATATAGCACTTGTATAAAAACAGGAATAATACTTTGATTCTCCGGAGGTTAAAGGTCGGCTTTAGCTGCTGTCGCTGCTCACGGCGCTGCTGCCGCCGTCGCTGCTGGTGCTGGCCGTGTCGGCCCGCTCCCGCTTGTGGATCTGCTCATGCGCCTTTAGGTGGCCCGACTGGCTGAAAGTCTTGCCGCAGCGGGGGCAGGCGTACGGCCGCTCGCCCGTGTGGATCTGCTGGTGCGCCTTCAGGTGGCCCAGCCGGCCGAAGCTCTTGCCGCACTGCGTGCAGCCGAACGGCCGCTCCCCCGTGTGGATCTTCTCGTGGGTCTTCAGGACGCCCGAGTTGCTGAAAGTCTTCCCGCACTGCGAGCAGGAGAAGGGCTTCTCGCCCGTGTGGATGGCTGGTGCGTAGCTGGCTGGGAAGCTCTTCCGCAGCGGTGGCTCGCTGGGCCTTCAGCTCCTTGGACTGGCCGAAGCTCTTTCCGCAGGCGGCGCAGATGAAGGGCCGCTCGCCGGTGTGCAGCCGCTGGTGCGAGCGCAGGTCGTCGGCCTTGGTGCTTTGGGGCAGTGGGCGCAAACGTAGGGCTTCTGGCCCGTGTGGATCAGCTGGTGGCGCTTCAGGTTTCCGGCCTGGCCGAAGCTCTTGCCGCACTGCGGCAGGTGTACGGCCGCTCGCCCGTGTGGATGCGCTGGTGCGTCTTGGTTGCCCAGCGTGCTGAAGTTCTTCCCGCACTGCGTGCAGGAGAAGGGTTTCTCCCCCTGCATGTTGCGCGGCTTCCTCACCGTGGGACTCTGGGTCTTGGTGGTGATGAGCAGCCCCAGGCCGGCGCCGGCCTGGCCCGCCCGGCCCGGCCCGTCCGCCGCGGGCTGCAGCTCGTACAGCGTGCCCTCTCCAAAGTCGGGGTCGGGTTTACCCAGCCCGTCCAGCAGCAGGGCGTCGGGCCGCAGCTTGTTGAGCTCGGTGCGCAGCTCGGCCATGTGGATGGACTCCAGGCCGTTGTGGTGCAGGTGGGCCGACACGGCGCCGGCCTCCGGGTACTCGGACTTCAGCGCGCCCAGCTCGGCGCTGTAGTAGCAGTGCAGGTCCACGGCGTGGTCCGACTTGATGTACTCAAGGGTGTCGGTGACCTGCAGGAGGAAAAGCACCTGATGAGTCGGACCTGGAACCGACCAGAACCGCCACGAGTTCTGCAGACCACAGCTGGAGCGGCTGACAAAATGATTTCCATTTTGACAATAAAATCATAATCTTATAACCCTTCCATGAAAAATGTCAATATAAAACGAAGCCTTTTGAGCAGCTATGAAGTTTTACTTTGAGGCAACAGACCGAGTTGCTCATGTCAGATAATTATCCAAACTTTATCATTAAAACGACTTTGCAGAAAAATGTATTAGTTTTTTCTGCTAATACATTTTTTTTAAACGTTGTAATTAACTAAAACATGGCCGACTGCTGAGACGTCGGCCATGTTTTCAGAATCAAGTGTCTGCTCTAGATGCTAGCATGTCAATGCTAGCTTGCTAGCGGTCAGCGTTTTTTGTTGGCTCTTCCATATTTTATGCTGCTGTTCATAAAATATCAAAGTGAGATTTATGTTAACGGGTCAGAAAGTTTATTATTTTTATTTTAACTAATAAAAACTAAAAACTATTTTTAAATTATAAATATTGAACTAATAAGAACAAATTAAATCCAACTGAATTAAACAAAACGTATCAGTGAAATAAATCTAAGCTGTAATGAAAAGTCCAGAACCATCAACACTCTGGTTCTGACCCGGTTCTGGTACCTGGGAGATGTAGTCGAACACGGAGCAGGGCTCGTAGTGCGACTTGTACTCCAGCTCTGACGTGTCGCCGTGGTGGAACGCCAGCTGGTGGCTGTCATGGTGACCGTGGTGCTCGGACTTGATGTAGTCGAGGCCGCTGATCTCCATCTTGATCTGGTCGTGGCCCAGCTCGGCGGTGGACAGCGGCTGGATCTCGGACAGGTCCACGGTCCGGATGGGCTCCAGGTCGCCGTCCTCCGGCTCGCTCTTCACACACGGCAGCATCGCCAGCGGCTCGGCGATCTCCGCCGCCAGCGAGCTGAGCGTGGGCGTGGGGCAGTCCGACGACAGCAGTGCCAGCGTGGGCGGGGCGGCGCCGTCCAGAGGCGGCGTGGGCGAGCCGCAGTCCGGCGGCAGGCAGAGGCCCAGACACTCTGCCTCCAAGTCCGACATGGAGAGGGGCGGGGCCAAGCCTCCTCACCGCTCTCCGTACCTACGCCTGAAGAGTCGCCGAGGCAACAAGCCACGCCTCTTCCTCTCCTCCTCCTCCTCGCCCCACGGCTGCTGGGGGGGGCGGTCCTGATGGGGGGAAAAGGGGTCGACCTGAGAGGAACCAGAGACGATGAGGAGAAGGTCCGAGACGTCAGCGCCGTCACCTGACTGGAACCAGCCTGCAGGGGGAGACAGAGAGGCGTTGGGGAAATATGAACTATTATCATTATTATTGGTGGCTGCAGAAGCAGCAGCAGTTCTAGGTTTTCTCCTGTCCTGCCTGGTTAGAGCTGCAGTGTCATGTTTTCCAGGCACTTTGTTCCATTTTATAGCACAATCCAGAAACTGTTCCCTTCATGACATAAAGATGCTGTTATATAACATATAAAATATAACTTAAAAGAAATTTTATCTCCTGATTTAACACCTTCAAATTGGGCCTCTGTCTCTTTAAAAACTCCTGCTTTCTGAAGCTCCGCCTCCTGGAAGTCATACCAACATGGCTCCTCTATTAACCCTTTAACATTTCTACCAGCGCTGCTCTGAGAACCTGATGCACTTCCTCTAGTGTTTGCCAATTGATGCTGGCTAGTCTGAAGGAGTTGAGAGAGATGGAAGCTGCAGCTGAGAGGAGGAGCTGTGCCTCGAAGGCGGGGCCAGCTCCACCCAGGAGTTTTACAGCTGAATGGTTTTTGGAGATTAAAGGATTTCTTAAACATGCATGAAAGAATTAAATCAGCACTCCAGGTTTGTTTCTGCTGAGGGAATAAAAACATTATAACATGATGGAAAGATCAAAAAGTTGGTTTTGCATAAAACTGGCCCTTTAATAAAATAATCTCTGAAAACATTTCCTCTCTCTGTGCTGCTCAGAGCACAAGAAGAGCCATTAAATTGTTTTACTGTTGCAGACAAAACAAAAGGGCTTCGTTCTGCAAGCAGCTATTCACGAGGAAGCAACACCAAACTGCTATGAACAAAGAAAAACAGGAATATGAGAAATGATTCTATGTTCTGCTACATCCTATTTTAATGAACTGACAGGCCTAATCAAATCATTTAGAAACCATCTCTTAACCAGTCGATTAATTCACATCATTAATCAGATTAAACATTGGAGCTGTTTGACAGACATAATTAAGTGTTTAATTAATTATGTATCCAATATTTAACAAATGAAGTTTATTATTATTCTTGGTTGTAGTGGTACTTTTTATTTAGCTGTATTAATTATTCTTTATGCTGTAATTAATCATTTAAAACCTTTTACCACGTTAATTAAAAAAGTTTAGCAGGTGCTGTGTTCACTGACTGCAGGAAAACAGACCAAACCTTTTCCTGCGTGTTTTTTCAGTCCTCCTGCTGCAGACTGTGTCGCAGCACAACCTGCAGCAGGAAGCTTCTTGTCAGCTTACTTCCTGCCTCTGAACTCCAGCAGCTTTAGTTCTGCATGTCTCCAGAACAGACAACATCTGTTTGGGAATAAAAAGGAAAACAAACATAGCAGGTTTCCGTTCAGATCCTTCACTTGATCAGTTTCTGTTTCCTTTTTTATCTGCCGGCAGCAAAGGATCTGCTAATTATAACAGCCATAAATCAGCATCTGTACCGTAACGTATCAGCATCAGTAAACCTGGAAGCAACTGAAGTTTGTTTCCGTCTTGTTGCCGTTTGTTTCTGAGGGGAGTGTGTGACGTCTTAATGAGATGCATTGACAGCAAAGTGGTCAATTATTATTTTTTTAAGGTTTTATTGGCTCTAGTGGCCTTTATTTAACAGTTAATGGACAGGAATGAGGGAAACGAGAGAGGGGTAAGACAAGCGGCAAAGGTCACCAGGCCGGGAATCGAACCTGGGACGGCCGCGTGGAGGACCGTGGGTGTGCTAAACCCCTGCGCCACCACAGCGCCCCAGTGGTCGATTATTTAATGTTAAAATGTTAAGGAAATGCATATAACATCAATAATATTGATCAATATTAATATCTGCTATCCAGCTGTTCCAAACTGGATACAGATGTAGAAGAAAGGAAGAGAGAAACCAGAAAAGCCCAAAATCCTGTCAGGTTTGGGTTCATCTGCCAGAGATTATCGTCACAATTAAACCAAATTCTGATCACATTTTCACCACAAAGGCAAGAAAAATTATAATTTACAGACATTTTCCTCATCATCAATGCTTTCAAAACTGTGATCATTTGGATAACAATCCCTGTAATTTGGCCACCAAAGGACCATATTACAGGGACATCATGAAGCCTAGCAAATACCAGTGGTGGAAATCCTGTTTAAGCTCAAAGTGAGTCCAGAAGGTCTCCGCTGTTTCTTTGGACTTTGGCTGCTTTTTTACTCGCTCAGTTCCGTCTGAGGAAAACGTGGGTTAAATTATGGGATGGAGCATCTGCAGGTGTCCATCGGTCCGCATCCAGGTCACGACCTGGACAGATTTCCTGGTGATGATGGAAGGACTGAACTGGTACCAGGGTCAAAGGTCAAGCTGATGCCAGCGCTGAAGGCTGAGATGGTTTCAACCGTCTGGATGGAAATTTCACTTTTTCACTCATTTCTGGACCTCCAGGTTTTTATTGTTGTGGAATTTAAATGTTTTTCTTTTTCTCTCACTTGTCCGGACCTGGAAATACTCTAATCAAATCCCAGTTTTACAGGATCCCAGGAAGTGACCCGGACGCGCTGACCGTTACCTGTCTGCTGTCACACAGCCACGCAGGCTCACGCAGGCTCACGCACACCGGCCCACGCACCGCTGCCGCGACCTCCTCCCGGTGGCGGCTCTTTCTCCGCCTCCAGACAGCGGCAGAAAGCTGCTGCTGTCTGCGGAGGGAGTCGCTCTGCAGCCGCACCAGCAGGGCCGAGCTGTTAGCCGCTAGCAGCTAGCCAGTGGCCATCTTGTTTACGGAGAACCAGCGGGGCTAGCTGCAGCTAGCATCCCGCAGAAAGTGAGAGTGTGGCGGCCGCAGGAAGAGACACAGCGGCCTCCTTCAGGGGGTCTGGCCGCTTTATTCGTCTCACAGGCAGGCTGCGGGCAGCAGAGACCCGCTGACACCCCGACACGAAGCCGCAGAACCGGGGGCGATACGAGCGGCGGCCCGGTCCTCCGTCAGACCGTTAGAGGCTCCGAACCGAGCGGAGCTCCGCGGCTCGGGGCTGGGGAGAAGGAAATCCCCGGAGAGGGAGGTCTCTTACCTGCGGGTGGCCCGCTTCATGGTCCGCTATCCTGGTTCTGCTCGGTTCGGTTCGGCTTCCCCTCAGCTGCGGCAGCTCAGTCCTCCGGACCCGCCACGTCCACCTCGGCAGAACACCCTCTCCTCCTCCTCCTTCTTCTCCTCCTCTTTCACTGACTAATTCCCCTCCCTCCTTCCTTCATACCTTCCTTTCCTCCCTCCTTCCTCCCGCTCGTGCACACACATACCCGTTCAGGCGGGTATCTGGGTCACCATGACAACGGCGCCAGTAGGTGGGTACAGCTGTGAGGGCGCGCGCAGAGCGGGTACGCGCAGTCATCTCGCGCTCTGCCTTTTGATCTCCATTGTTCCGACTGCACGCGCCGATGTGCTCATTTGAATTAGTGAATGAATGAGGAGCAGCAAGCGCCCCGCTGAGCCGGGGCAGCCAGGGCACGAGGCCATTATCTGACGTCATCACGTCCCAAAGATATGTTTGTTTCCTCCAAACACATTTCGAATGTTTTTAGTTATATTAGTGATTAAATAATGAACTTCTGTATTGATATCGAATTATAAGTTTTATTAATTGAATCTGAGCTTTAATTTAAATAATGGCATTCATATTATGTGCTATTATTTTATTCCCATTTCTTTTGTCAGTTTTTATGTATATTTTCTCATTTATAATAATTTTACATATATTTGTATTACACTTATTTAATTTATTCTTATTTCATATTTTCCTATGTGGTATTTATTTTCTGACAGGTTTTATGTGTCATAATAACCACCGTCTGAGCTCTTTTATTTTAAATAAAATACCAAACATACAAATAAAATATTTGTATGTTTTATTTACTCATTTTAATTTATTTGTGCCATGTTTCATATTTAATAGCCATGTTCAGTGAGTTCTTCAGTCTGGGATTATTTAGGTTTATTTGCCTGTTGTTTATTATTTCATTGACCTTTGCACTATTGGTATATAAATGGGCTTAAGTGATACATGGGAAAGTTCAGAATTGACTATCAGAATATTGTATTTCTAAACAGTTAAAGGACAGATAATATGTCAAACATGGAGGATAAAGATGCAGAACCACAACGCAGGTTTACAAGAGCAAAAGTTTCTGAATGTTTCAGTTCTTTAACATCTGTCTTTCAAGCCAAGATTATCATCATTGCCTTCTGACCCCAGGGCCCCTGAGCGTGCTCAGTGATCCAAACAAAGGTCCAGCGCCGGTTCGTTAACTGGAAACCTGTTGATGATTCATGGAGTAGAAACTCTGGATCCTTTTAATGCTTTTTCTTCATCAAACCGCCTCTTTGTGGGTCTGGATCCTCAGAGAGCCGGTTCACGCGGGGCCGCGGCATGGTGGCTCCGCCGCCAGCGTTTCTCAAGCTGATCATTTTCCTCTGGGTTTGAGACGAAGTGCTGTTGTCACCGGAGACAACACAGCCAGACTTCGCTCATCCTGACAGTGATTGGAGAAACTTGAGTTTTCGTCGCGCTTCCATCTTCAGCCTGAGCAACAATCCAGCAGGTTACCATGGTGATGCCTGCTGGTGTTTCTTTATTGCTGGACAGCATAAACTCACACTGGTCTCTAAGAATGTTTCCCCTCCTGCTGGTCCAATCGACCCGGTTCTACTGGAACCAGAACATCTGCTCCACCTCCAGCTGCTCTGAACCAGCCTGTTCCCCTCCTGGCCTGTGGGGGCGCTGCACCAACAACCACTGAAGGAAACGACACAAAAACCTCTGAAGACGCTGAGAGCAACTTCCTTCTTCACCAGATGGAAACAAGATGGAGGCGTCAGATTTTGGTGGTTGGAGGATTTCTCTTTAGGCTAAAGACCAGGAGCCACATCTGCTGCTAGCGCTAGGCTAACACATTAGCTTGGTTGTATTTACCCAGAACGCCGTGTGATGTAGTCCACTTCCTGCTTTTGAAGCGGTGTCTGGTCCACTTGCCATTCACATAGGGATTCAAACCGAACCAGAGTTCACTTCAACCGAACCCCGACGAGATTTGGAGGACCAGAAGTCAGAGGTCAGATAGCATTCACCCCTCACTACGCAGACCGGACTTTGACTATACAAACAGGTGGGATTTGGACTAAAGCGGAGTGATTTTGGCATCGTGTCTGCGTCGAACTCAGTAGGAAGTCAAAGTATTTGAACTTTGTGGTCTTGATTTTGCCGTCAGTTTGGTGACACTTTCACTAAATTACATTTCGACAAAGTTCCATTTCCTTCCACTTTCTTTTGACCGATTGCTCCATATTAGTCACATTTCATTTTTTTCCAACTATTTAAAATATTGAAGATGTTGAAAGGAAAATATTTCATCAGCTGAAGCTGATGTGAGAACTGAAAGCCAGCAGGCTGCGCTGTGTGGTTGGGAACATTTATTTAGGTTTTTACATTAAAAGTACCCGGTCTCATCGATTAAAACAGGTCAGAGATATTAGAAACGAAACAAACACACCTCCACCGTGGCCTTCATCATCATCACTTCATCAGCTAAACAACAGACAGAGAGCATGAAAACAAACTGATGATTGGTCTCCATTTCTTCTGATGAAGGCTAAAGGCTCCATGCTCTTCATCACTCATGTTCAGACTGAAGAAACGTTTACATCGATTCATCAGAATTACAAAAAACACGCTATATTTTATAAAAGTATTGCATCAAATCCAAACAAACACAGAGATGAACTTTCTTTGTCAAACACAGTTCATCGACATCATACAGGAAGTAGAAACAAGATGTCCGAAGTACAAAAACGAGGAAATCCATAAGAATATGAACATCAGTCACGTTTGGCTGCATTAATAAAAACAGATAGTTCTGTAAAAAAAATCTAATGAAAGATATTTGAAAACCTCCCTTTCGCCCCCACACCTGCACCGAACATCTGGAGGACCGAGAGTCGTTCCCTGAGGAACCCCAGAGTCCGGTCCGCGGCCCGTCCGTCTGTCCGCTCCTGCTCCGCGCTCGCTGCCGGAGGTCCAACAGTAACATGGTTTTCTCTTCAAATAAAACAAAAACAGCTGAGAGATATGAACACGGCGTCTGGATGCGTCTCAGAGGACGACCCGAACCCGACGTCACGGCGCCCAGCCTCCTTTAGAAACGGACGGAGAGACGCACCCGCTGGAAATCTGCTCCATGCAAATCTCACACTTTAAATCTGACTGAATCGTTCCCATGCTTAAATTATTGCTTTAGCTCTGAAATATTACATCAGATCAATCAAAGTTTCTGTTAAAATGTTCCTAAATGTTGGCTTACATTGGGAATATTTTAATATTTAAACAATCTGGATGTTTTCATTTCCACGCGGATGCATTTCTCTCTCATGGCTTTGTAAACATGACAGGAGGAGCAGTGATTGGTTCAAGAGGTCACATGATCACAGCGGCTGTTGGAGGACACCAGGTGACCTCCAGGTGATGCTCACTTGGGTCCAGTTCTCCTCCGAAACCGGATCAGAACACTGACCCGAAGCTGTTCGGTAAAAGAAACGCAACAGGAAACCTTTCATTTATTCTCATTTTAAGTGAAAATGATCAACTTATTTCATATTTTTGGGGGCATATTACACGATTCTCTTCTTTCCCCAATTAAAGTGTTTAACATTTTAATTTCATTACTTTAATTCCCAAAGCTGCATGAAAAATCTTTGTGATATTTAAGTTTATTTATAAACCAAAAATAAGGTATGGAAGGCAAGGGCAACTAAAGCAATTTAATTTAAAATGTAAAAAACAAATAAATCAGCCTATAAATTAAAAATTACAATTAATCACAAGAACTTTGCTTTTCTTAGAAATAGATTTTTTTACTAAACAGATTAGATTAATAGTTATGAATTTTTTGGAATGTAAATGCTTTTTTCTCCTCAAGACTAAAATTTTGATAAATTTGAAATAAAACATGCAAAACACTTTGAAACGAGAAAACCTTTGCTTTAACATGAGTTAAAAACCTCGTTACAACAAGATTCATATCTGATAAAAATCTAAATATTTTCTTGTAAGTAAATGTTGCGACAGTAAAACAGCAAAACCTGCTGGGACTGAGAAGGAGAGACGAGATTTATATCGGAATTCATATCCAAGTTCTGGCAGTTAAGAGCTTCCGTACTTTCCACTAATCTTCCTTCAGATTTAAAAATCTATTTGGTCGAATCCTGTCAATAAATTCCTACCAGGAGAAATGAATAAATATTTATATTCACTCAGATTCTAACATTTAAATGCTTGTTTTTTACCAAACAGCTTCAGGTTCTCGTGTGATTTTCTGACACGCACAGAAACAACAACAAACGATTTGCTTTAAAAAAGTCCAAGAAAATCCACATCGACGCAGCCAAATATCAGCGCTGTACATCTGAGGTAATCGGGTCTGTTTGGACACAGAAACACTTGTAAAAAATGAGGTATGTGAACACGGTGGAGGCTGAGTGCAAACGAGTCGGTCCAACCGAACCCGCGGCGTTCGCAGAAGTTCGGATGCCAACGAAGCAAAAACGGGGAAATAAACGGTAAAATCGACCCCCAACAAGGTTCTTTATTTATTATTTTTTTCCACGCCGGGTTGGCAGAGACCAAACCGAAAACGCTCTGCAGATCCTGACCTTCATCTTGGATTAGAAAGCAGGAGCTTCGAGAAACAAAAGGATAAAAACAGAGGCTGCGTTCACGAGAAGAACCGAGAACCGTGAGATCAATCTGTCAGCTGATCCTCTGAGATAAAAACTATTAAAAATCTGAGTTCAGGCAGGAAAATCATAGAAGGATAAATGAGTTACGCTCATAGCAACAGGACATTTTCTGCTTCCATAAATAAAATCAGAATTTTTCAAAAGATTATCGTTAAATGTAAAATATTCATGATTTTTGTGCCACAGCAAAAACTCGAATAAAACAATAAATTAATATGAAGCTCAACGGCTGTCATTTCAATATTTAAAAGAACTAAAACCAACTTTAAAAATAAAAGTGAAAATTTCAGGTTTTTCTTTCTGATCTTTTTCCTTTAAATAACTTTTAACATTTTGCTTTTCATCTTTTTAAACGTTTCATTCATTATAATTGTATGAATATTTTTATAATTTATCAAATGAGTAATTTTTGCATCAATAAAAAGTATTATTTTAAAAACGTCCAATATTGAATTTAATTTTTGAATATAATTGTTTTTTAATTTTTTCATCTTAAAATGGTTAATAGTTTTCTGCATCCATTTTTGTTATATATAAAACTTGGTAATTAATCTTATAAAACAGAAAGAGCTTTTTGATCATCCATCTAATTTAAGTTCTAAAACTTTTAATTCATTTGTCCCGTTACTTTGACTGGGACCAAAGTTTAGTTTTGTTATAACTTGATACATTTGAATCCTCTGGCGTTTTACTTGATGCTGTTTCCGCTCAGCAGGGAGGAAACGCAAACGGCTCGATTCGCTGGCAGTGACCACCTGATGCCGCCGCAGGCCGACCGGCTGCGTTCTGTAAACATCTGAAGCAACATGGCCGACAGGAAGTAGAGCGGGGCCTGGGGGAGGCGCCGGCCAGGACAGCAACCAGGAAGAGTCCGGTGGCACTTAGAAAGCCCGGTTCTGGTCCGACACGAGGAGCCAAACAAAGCATCAGGTGGCTGGAAGCCTCAGGGCGTGAGGTCACTTCCTGTCCACCTGGAGGACTAATTTACACACCGAGGAGGAGGAGAAGAAGAAGAGCGCTCAGTTCTCCAGGTCCGGTTGGTTCCGATTCTGAGAAATTCAACAAGATGATCTCTAAATGCATTAAAGTTCTGCACATCAGAGATCCTGTTGGTTTCCTGTAAAACCCGAAGGCCCAGTGGTTCTGGTTCCGGTCCGGAAGTTCTCAGGACCTCGTTTTATTTTCTTACTTTGTCAGAAAGAGAAATTGTGGTGAAAGCGGCGCAGGCTAATCGCTCTGTGGTCCTGACGGTAGCGGCAGCCCAGTACCGGACGCCCCGGGTCTGGACCTCTGGACCTCATGGTCTGGACCTCTGGACCTCTGGACCTCTGGGTCTGGTTCTGGTTCCCTTAGTTAAATTCTTCTGCTTTGAACCCTTAAAAGGTTCATGAAAAGTTCCTTCTAGCTGTAGAATCGGGCGGATCCCGTTCCCACGACCAGAACTGGTTCCGAGGTAAACGGGCCTCGCTGATCCCACTTCCTGCTGCCTTTCAGAGTAAAAGCCTCAGGACTGGTCAGGGTGCTGGGTCCGGACGTGGCTGTGCAGCCGGGTGTTGGACGAGAACCTCTTGCCGCATTCGGAGCAGCGCAGCGGCGAGGCGGCGCCGGCCGGCGGCGATGACGACGACGACGTGTCGGCGGCGGCCGAGTCGCCGGCGACGTGCGTCTGGCGGTGCGCCTTCAGCAGCGACATGCGGCTGAACCGCCGGCCGCACTCCTCACACTCCGACCAAACGCGCCGCCGCTTCTTCTGCCAAAGAGAGAGAGAGAGAGAGCGTCACCCGACCAGAACCAGAACCAGCCGCTTCTCCTCTTCCTCACCTTCCTCCCTTTGTCCCCCTCCTCCTCTTCCTCTTCCTCCTCCTCTTCCTCCTCGCCCCGGACCGTCGGCTCCGTGTCGTCCCGCTGGTCGCTGCTGCCGTTGGTTGCCAGGGCGATGAGCGTCTCCTTGGCGGCGGCGTCTTCGTCGTCTTCGTCCAGCAGCTGAGACGGCAGCGTGAGGAGGCGATGAAGCATGGAGGCAGAGGAGCGGTGACCTGAGGGGTCAGAGGTCACAGATCACATCCGAATGAACCTCGGTCAACATCCACTGGCCACCAGAGGGCGACAGACGCTAAACATGAGGTACAACATTTCATGTCTTTGGATCAATAAAGTGGTTTTGAAATTGAATCTTATTTATTATAAATAATATCATTTCCTGACATCTTGCAGTGTTTTGCTTAATGTGTTTACAGTTTTATTAAAGAAGTTTTTATGGTCATTTAGTAAAATATTATTTATTTCCTTAAAAAAAAACTTCTTTATGAAAAGCTATTATTTATATTTTCTATGAATGTATTTTTTAATTATCTTTTCTTATTCAGCTCAAATGTTTCTTAATTTTTGACATTTTTATTTACTCATAAATAAAAATTTTATTATCCGAATTTTCAGATTTTTACAACTTTTTGTGTCTCATTATCCATGTCACTAGATATTTAATACATTTAATAAGTGTAAAATATTATTCTCAAGGCTTTGAAAGGAATGAAATACAGAAAAACCAAAAAGTTATAAATCTGAGTTGCACAGTTGCAATTAAAATAAAACTTAATTCAAAACTCAGAATTTACTTTCAATCTTATCATTATGACTTAGAAACCCCAAACAACATTATGACTTATTATCTAAGTTATGGCATTAAAATTGAAATACTAAGTTTAAAATGTGTGGCGGTTCCTGGCGTTTGGGCCCAGCAGTCGTTCATCCAGCGGCTCGTCGTGGTTTTGACTTAAAAATGTTTAAAGTTGACAGGAAATGTGAAAAAATCACTTGATAATTATGTGTTATTATAAGATTAGAAGATTAATATCTGAACATCAACTATAAAGTCTTAAAAAATGCAAAGTTTTAAAAAGCTTAAATAAATGAGCAATGCTAAGCCTGGAGGAAACCCAGAATGTTTTTCATTTAATAAATGTAACCAGTTGGTTCAGTGTGGCTGAGGTGCGTTTGTTTTCCTCACCTGTCGGGCTGAGCGGGGGCCCCGGGGTGGTTGTGGGCCCCTGAGTGGGCGGGGTCGTGGCGACGGCGGCGGCGGCGTTGCTCTGACCGTCGGCTGCTTCGTCGTCGTCGGGAGAAAACACCTCCATGTCCTCCAGGGGCGTCCAGCGGGGGTCCTGCTGGGGGGACGAGGGCGAGGGCTGCAGCATCACCGAGGTAGAGGAGACGAGGTCGCCGTGGTGACTCCCCCCCTCGCTGGGACCCGGCCCGTCTCCACGGCGACCGTCTCCACCTTGTGCTTTCATGGGCCACACGTCGCTGCACCACTTCTGACCGAACACTTTGTCCAGGATGGGAACCCAGTCCTGTGAGGGAGGGGGGGCCGGGGGGGGCTCCGGGTCTGTGGGGGGAATTCATGTTAGAGTTTACAGACCCGATCAGAACCAGTGGGCCAATAGGAGCGGATCACTCACCGACTGCCGGCGCCGTCTCTTTGGACTCCTCGGCCGGTTCCTCCCGGGTGTCTTCGGACCCGCTGGGCGACACCGAGTCATTGACGGAGCCCCGCCTCCTGCCCCCGGCCCCTCGGGGCTTGTCCCCGCCCCCCCGCTCAGAGCTCCGCCCCAGCTTGTCCTCCAGCTGCTGTTGCTCCGCCTCCATCTTGGTGATCTCCAGCAGCAGGTCGTCGAACGACGCCTCCACGATCTTGGTGAGCTCACGCAGCGCGAAGGCCAGGACCTGCTCCATGACGGACTTCAGCTGGTCTGCAGGACAGAGACCAGACAGGTCAGAAGCTCAGAACACAGAGCCCGGCAGCAAACCCCGCCCCCTCAGGGCTCACATCGACCCCTGGAGTCCTGAAGCACAGCGATGCGAACAGTGAAGCTAACAAATTAACGGTCAAAAACAATTTATTAGATTAAAATCTGTTCAGTTCGATTAAAGTGCATTTAGATTTTCTGTCAGTTTGGCCTCCATCCAGCAGAGGGCGCTGCTGCTCATCCTCAAGCAGAGCCAGCAGATGGAAGAGAGACAATCATGGCGGAGGAAAGAGAAACGATCCAAACAGAGTCTGGAGTCGGGAATCTGTTCGGAGTCATTCTCTGTGGGAACTACGATGGGTGAATTGACTGAAGGTTCTGCAATGCGTTCAGGTTCTGATCCGTTCTTCAGAACCGCTGACCTGGTTCCAGCAGAGAAGGAGAACTGACCCCATCCTCTGGTTCTGTTCAGTTCTGCAGCTTTAAACGGGTCATTTCTGATTTCTATCCAGCAGCATTAAGGTTCCAGTCCAGCCGCCTTCAGAACCAGAACCAGCCTTCTAATCTGACCCCCTCCTCCTCTTTGCCCTGCGTCGCCATGGCAACAAACAGTTTTTAGGTCACCGTGTCATCTGACCACAGTGTGTCACTGCAGTGACCTCATTACATCACCCTGTTTGTTGGTGTTAAGCCCCGCCTCCCCACACCTCAGGCTGCACCGGATTGGCCGAGAAGGCTGCCCGTCCTCCAATCCGGGAGCGGCCCGGATGTTGGCCCGGTTCTCCATGGAGGGGGGGTTAGGGTGTGTGTGTGTGAGAGACAGACAGGTTGAAACTTCTTCAGGAGTTTTATTTCGAAAGTCTGAAGCTGCAGGATGTTTAAATGGACTGAATAGATTTAGTGCTTTTCACTAGAGTCCCATTCACCATTCATCCATTCACTCTTCATCCATTCACCCATTCATCCATTCACCCATTCATCCATTCATCCATTCACCCATTCACTCTTCATCCATTCACCCATTCATCCATTCACCCATTCACCCATTCATCCATTCATCCATTCACTCTTCATCCATTCACCCATTCATACACAGATACGCAGATCGGTGGGCACATGGACATGTGGCAGTAGGAAGCTGGAATCGAACCACAACCTTCCGATAGCAAGACAGCTACTCCCACAGCGGCCCCTGTGAACGGACAGTTTACCGGATCAGAACCTCGGATTGGATTCCTCCCTGCCTCCGGACCAGGTCTGAACCGGGCCAGGTCTGAACCGGACCAGGTCTGAACCGGACCAGGTCTGAACCGGGCCAATTCTAATTGGAGAAACATCTCTGATCAGAACGGGTCGATTCGGTCAGCAGGAACGCCTGGAACTTGGACAACAGAAGCAGAACCGTCTGGAGGTTCTGTCGTATTTCCCTGGTTCTCCTTATCGACCCGGTTTTCATTTATTCTACATAAATACTGGTTGTTTCCAGAACCGGTTATTTTTCTGTTTACACTGACTGGTTCGGTTCTGAAATATTCCAGAGGGGGCGCTGTGGTGGCGCAGGGGCAAAGCATAACCCACATATGGAGGCCTCATGCTGGCAGTCGCAGGTTCGATTCCCGGCCTGGTGACATTTGTCTCCCCCCCCTCTCATTTCCCTATTTTCTGTCAAGCTACTTTCAAATAAAGGCCACTAGAGCCAAGAAATCCTTTAAAAAAAAGAAGAAAAAGAAATATTCCAAACATGACCAGCAGGGTTCTGTAGCCCTCACCACAGACTGCTGACTGCTGATTGGGGAATCAGCAGAGAAAACGAGGACAGATTTAAGTAGAGCATTGTTTTTAAATAAGCAGTGTGCTGAGAACGCGTCCCTGAGGGACGCCGTGTTAAATTAGACACAAGCAGAAGACTCCAGACAGACTCCTCGTCTACGGCCGCCATGTTCACACAGCAGCATCGGGAAATTACCCTTCCCAGGTGAAATATGATTATTTATTTTGTGACATGTTCACTCATTAAACCCAGCAGTTCCTGAGCATCGCTCTGTTTACAGCAGTAAAGATGGCCGCCGGCGCCTCTGGAGAGATTTTAAGATGGTGGACGGCGACAGCGCGGTCACCACATCGTCAGCAGACATTTTCAGCCTTCGGTTACGTCCAGATTTACCGTCTGGCTCCTTCTGCTGCAGAATTAAGATGCATGTGGGACAAAATGCGACATAAACGTTCAGACGCATCTGGAAGTGGAGCAGGTCGGATTTATTTGGGCTGGAAAGTTGGAGTTGGGTCATTCAGGCTTTCTGTTAAAAGGCCAGTTCTGCTTCTGGACGACATGTTTAGCATCGAAGTGAATGTGAAACACAAACTTTTATGTTGTTTTAAGAAAATAAAGCCAAACAAACCATCAAACAGTTGTTTATGTTTTCCAAAGATCTGATTGGTTCTGCCATGTTTGTTTACAGCATGTGGGAGGGAACAGCTCCTGTAGAGGTCAGTCCCGCTGCTCTGCCCGCTGTGCCTCTGCTCCAGGTAGCAGCCGGCTGCAGTGACCTCCAGCTCTGACCTCTGGCCCTCCATCCTGGACCAGGAGCTCCTTCAGCAGGACAGCCCCCCCCCCCTAACCGCAATGTGTTGCCTCTTGGTCCTGCTGCCCCCCTCCCCCACACACTCCACCCTTGAAGGGAGACCTGTCAAACCGGACTGAGGCTCATGTTTATGACCTCCACCCAGACGGCTGGATGGGTGTGGGGGGGTCGGAGGCCCTGCTGTTTATTTTTAACCCGCCCAGTTCCATCTTCCCTCCAGAACCGGTTCCGTCCCCGGGAATCCACACAGCTTCTGGAAACTAGGCCACATCCTCCCTGTAAGCAGCTTTGCGTGCAGCGGCGCGGCGGGTGGGCGCTCTCTGCTGCCCGCCCTCCGCGCTGCTTCGCCCCGGTCCGGGAGTCAGGAGAGGCCGGGGATGCGGGTCCCAAACCCCGCAGGCCTCCGAGACTCTGCAGCCTGTTTACACATCTCACCCCGCTTGCGCAACGGCTCTCCGGCTCGGAGGGATCCCCCACGGCCGTTTGTTTACGTGTGTGTGTTGGTTGCAGCAGCTTACCTACGACCCGTCCTCGCTGCTCCAGGCGGCGGGTGTCCACGGCCGTCACGGGCGCTGCGGGTTCTCCGCCCCGCGCTGCAGCACCGCGTGGCTCGGGCTTTGTCCTGCCGCCGTCCCCCCGCTCGTTGCCCGCCTTGCTGCTCCTACCGCCCGCCGCGGAGCCTCCGTCCTCCGGGGAGGTCGAGCCCCGGCCTTCGCGGGTCTGCAGCTGCAGGCGCAGCCGGCGGTTTTCCTGCTCCTTGGCGGCCGTCTCCAGCAGCAGGGCGTTCAGGCTGGAGCCCACCGACTTGCTGATTTCCTGGACGGCGAGCTGAACGACCTGCTCCAGCACGGACTCCAGCTGGCCCTGGAAAAACGAAATGTAAACGGCCCCGTTCATGTTTTCGGCCCCTCCGCTTAGAGGCCTCTCTCATTCTTCTGTTCCCGACCCTCCAGCCCCTCCCCGCGACGACACCCTGACCGCAGACTGGGTGAAATCTTTCCCAGGTCGCGGTGCTCCTCCGACGGCTGCGCGCTCCACGTCGCTCGCTGCTACTGCTGCTCCGCATGTTTTCCGACGATGGCCGAAAAGAGCCGAGTAGAGGCGCAGAGACATTTTCCCGCCCACATGTGCTGCCTGGGCCGTGACGCCATTTTGGCTTTCAGAGAATAACAGCAGTAATTCCCAAATGTCAGACTTCCTGCGTGTTTTTTACTAGAAAAATACCCGGGAAATGAGCCCCAGGGGCCACATGTAGATTAACTACAGCTTCAGCTATGGAAATATAAATATTGTCACTTAAACTCAGATATTATACAAATCTATCACACAAAGAGTGGAATATTGCCAGTTTGATAATTATGGCTTAAAGATAATGACCCCGACACCCCCCATACCAAAACTCAGGAAAAATTGGAATCTGTATTTCAAATGAACCATTATGCAGTTTGAGGGATTTCCCACGAGTGGCTGGATTTGTTGAGCTCACGTTTCCAAGCTGCGGATTCTGGAGAACCTGAAGGTTTTCATGCTAGATTCAGCAACATTAGGCCTCGGCTTGAGTTTTTACCAAATGTTCCTGTTTCCTCCATCATTCTGGCCTCCTGCAGATTTACCAGAAAAATGGTTCTGGTTCCAGAACCATTCCGGTTCTGGTTCCAGTCGACCCAGACTCTGTGCTTGGATCCTCGGTTCTGAAATGGACTCAGAGACGACGACCTGATGTTTAATGTTGGAACATTTAACCTGGAAAACTGTTTAATCTAACATTTAAGTTAAATAATTGGATTATTTATGTATTTACTGTCTTTTTTTAATAAGTAGCATACTTTGCTTTTACTTTCACATATTTATTTAGGAACACCCAAATATGACAGTTTGGGCCGTTGTCAATATTTAATATTTAAATTAAATTTGATAACTTATCTTTATTGATATGTAAATTTGATTGTAAATCTTAATAATATTGGCCCAGTTTTGATGCGATAAAAAATGACCAACATCAGCCGATACTGATGCATCGAACATCCTTGTTTTTATTTCACTACTTTATTTTTATATCTTGATGGGGTTTTTTCAAACATTTATTACTTATTAGTAACATTTTTTGTTATTTTTCCTTACTGTCTACTTTACATCTAATTTTATGTTTTATTCTTCAATGTTTTTCTATGAATTAATAGTAAAAAGCTGTTCTGGAACTAAATTTCTATATGAGTTTTTAAGCAGTCTGTTAATTTTTCTAACATTGTTTTGCTGTTTTTTCAGCTTTTAGTCTTTGAAAACACTTTTTGTTGCACCATGCTGCACACAATGGGCCTGCATGGACCCAGAGGCGTCTGTTCTGCATGAGGCCCAGTAGAAGCAACCTGCGGGTGAAAGTGGCCCCATAAGGTGCTGATCAGATGTGCTGCAAACAATTGGATGTGGTCAAATTTGGGCGGACTTGCCCTTTAATCCGGCATTACATCACTGACTCCCTCCCTCCACCCGCAGCCTCTCCGCCCTCCCCCGTGGTGGAGCGCATGCCGCAGCGGAGCGACACTCCCCCTGAAAACAGCTGCGCCTCTGCTCCGGGCTTTACGGTAGCTGGGATCACGGAGTTTGAGCAGGAGGGGGCGGAGCCTGCACGCTGCTAGTCTGCGGCTTTTGTTGTTGTGAGACGGTGGAGGAAGCCGAGCCGAGCCGAGCGCGGCCGAACCGAGCCGAGCGCGGCCGAACCGGGCTGCGTGCCTGCAGAACGCGGCTTTAGGGAAGTGGTTTCATCATTTCCTTCCCATGTCTGCAGCTTCTGTAACTTCGCTTCATAAATCAGCAGTTTATGAGGCTGAAATCGTCACTTTAATGCTTGTTAAAATATGATCAGCCCCCCCCCAGACCTTCAGTTCCCGTTTATTTCCAAAACAGTTTAGATTCAGATTGAAAACATTCAACATAAACTGATTTAATAGATGCAGAGAGTTTAATAAATCAAGTCATGTTCGTGAATTCATTTGGTTCTTTGAATTAAAGTAGACATGTTTGATTGATTGTGGTTCTGTCCGACCCACCTGGGGTCCAGTTAGGTTCGGCCCACCTCCAGCTCCGCTCAAGCCGGTACCGGTCCATTAATGCCTGTCATGATGACACATTTTGATGGACGATAAATTGTTCCAATAATATTGTTGGTTTGAAACAATTTTTAGGTAATACAATACAAATGTGAACAAATAAGATGAATTATGAATCTCTGTAAACAAAAGTGTCCTTTAAAAAAGTTTAGACCAAAGCAGCAGACTGACTCATCCAGTTTTTGGTGGAAAGAGAAAAACAAAACTATTGAGTTCATTTTAATTTATGCTGCGATGAATTGATTTATTGCTTAGTGCAACAGGCTTAGCTCCATTAATCTGATTCAGTCTGGATCACACTTTTTGGGCCAAAAAAATAAGAGGGGGGGCAAAAGAAGACAAAAAGAAACAAAATGCTAACATGTTGCAATACTTTAATTAAATTGGAAATTAGTTATTTTTGATGGAAATGAAGATGTTAATTATTGTACTAATGTTTAAAGATCTACACTGAAAATAAATAAAATATTTTTTTGTACATTTTAACAATAAACCTGAAAGCTGTTTTGTTTTAAAGAGACATTATGAGTTATTAGTGAGGCGACACATTAAAAACACTCAACCCTGGCAGACGAGCCTCCGACTGAAACCCGTCCAGTCTGGCTGCAGGTGGAGGTAAAACTGAGAAACGCTTCGCTTTTCTGGTTCTGGCTGCAGAAATGTAGATGGAAACCTTCAAAAGACAGAACTGACCAGCATGGAAGAGCTTCAACCTGCAGATGGAAACATGAAGAACAGAACCTCCAACCAACGTTTTAACCAACCGAGGTTCAGACCCCGGTGGAACCGGGTTGGTTCTGCTGGATCGGCTGCAAAGAGATGAAACAACTCAGGTGATCTTCAGCTGAGCCACTGGCTCCTGCAGTCTGCGTTCAGATTAGCTGAACTAAATCTTTATCTTTGCTAGAACAGAAAAAAAGCTTTGAGACTAAAAAAACCACAACTGAGCTGAAAACATAAATTAAAACATTAAACAGAATCACCTGGAAATCAGTCAGTCTGAGTTCCTGAGAGGCGAAGGGAACTTCGCCTGCGAGCAGCATCATTTAACCTCATGTTACCATGGAGACGCGTTGCTGCCAACATCCATGGTGACCCAGAGGAGGGAGTGTGTCTCAGATGAAAGCCAACTTCCTGTGGACTGTGTTCAGTTCTGAAAACACACACACACACACACACCCCTACACACCACACCCCCCTACACACACACACCCCTACACACACACACCCTCCCCCACACACACACCCCTACACCCCCACACACACCACTACACCCCCCACACACACACCCCTACACACACACACCCCCCTACACACACACACCCCCCTACACACATACACCCACTTCCTGCTGCCCTTCAACCTCAGTCCAAGGAGAAATTGGAGCAGCTGTTGTCTGAATCTTGGCCAGCAGGGGGCATTAGAGAACAGAGGAGGAAGAGCTCAGAACTTTGATTAATCTTCTGTTAATGTTGTTTCTGTTTTGATTGTTGAAATACTTTTTTAAAAATCTGCTACAATTTTATGTTCCTTTTTATCACTAAAGTTTTCTATGTCAAAATGCTTCAGAGGATTTCTGAACAACATGCTCCATCGTGTAAATCTGCTAAGTCCAAAAAGACACAGCTGCAGATAATTTATAGAGGCCAGTTAACCTCGCTGGAGTAAGAAGCTGGAGTTCACTGAGAGAATCCACACATGCATGGAGAGAGCAGAGAGCATGTTTACCCCAGGCCAGGTAATAACCCAACCCCATGTATAATAACAATCTCTAAACATGATTTTGTTCTCAAGATCTTTAAGTTTTATGTTCATAAAAGTGTAACTTATTATCTACAGAAAATTAGTTTTTTGAAAAATAATTGTTCTTAATTATATGATGATGATGATGTACAAAGTTAATTCATTTAGTGAACAGCATTATTTTAATTATTTGGTTTTAAAAGTGTTAGCATTTTCCCCTCAGTCTCTCCTGGGAAACCTGGAGTCCCTGCAGGGAAACTCTGGGTCAGCTGGGGTCAGCTGCCGGGTCAGCTGGGGTCAGCTGCCGGGTCAGCTGCCGGGTCGAGCACAGAGGAATCATTGGACAATCTGTGAAAGAATAGCAGCTTCAGAACAGAGTTCATAGTAACTAGTTACATTTACTTGAGTAATTTTATTCTGAAGTATCTCTACTCTTACTTGAGTAAAATTTCAAGATTTTCTTCCCAATGAATGAAAAACAAAAATGTTTCAACCAGAAACTCACCAAACTCAGACTCACACCTGCAGATTCTGTTAAAGTTTCAGAAGTTTTTTAATGAAAGAAACTAATTTGGAAAATTTTCTTTTGCCAGACTTTGTTATTTTTTGTTACTTATATGAATTATTTTCATTTTCGTCTTTAAAATACCAAAATTTCCACTGAACTTTAAATTTTGGAACGTTGGTGTCATTTTTAAATATTAAATTATCCATCCATCCATCCATCCATCCATCCATCCATCCATCCATCCATCCATCCATCATCCATCCATCCATCCATCCTCTTATCCAGGGTCGGGTCGCGGGGTCAGCAGCCTAAGGGAGGCCCAGACTTCCCTCTCCAGGCTCTTGTTCCAGCTCCTCCAGGAATCTCAAGGCGTTTCCAGGCCAGTGAGAGACATCGTCCCCCCAGCGGGTCCTGGGTCTTCCTCTCCTCCTCAGCAGGGAGTCTCCATCCTGACCAGATGCCCTCAGCTGCTCCTCTCGATGTGGAGGAGCAGCAGCTCTACTCTGAGTCTCCAGGATGACTGAGCTTCTCTCTCTAAGGCAGAGCCCAGCCTCCCTACGGAGGAAACCCATTTCAGCCGCTTGTATCCGGGACCTGGTTCTTTCTGACCCAAAGCTCATGAGTCCTCATCTATGGTAGGAACGTAGATGGAGCGGTAAACCGAGAAAATTTCATCTGTTACTCAATAGACTTTTATCAAATACTTTTTGACTCTTACTTGAACCTTTTGGATGTCTACTTTTTACTTTTACTTGAGAACAAATATGCTGAAGTACTTCTACTCTTGAGAGGTATGAACATTAATATTAATGTTTAAAAACGGGTCACACACTTTGTTTTGGAAAACGCCTGCAAGGCTATAAAAACATTAGAACATGACGTAAAGCTAAAAAATGGAATTAAGTTCAATTCTCTGTTATTTTGATGCTCAGTTTGAATTTCAGTTTTTCTTCTGGAAAGTTTTTGAATTGCAGTTTGTCAAGTTTGTTAGTTTTGCACATTTCAACAACGGCAAATATTGAACATGACAAAAACAAGTAATTATGAAACAAACAATAAACATTACATTTTGTCAAATCAAAATCTTCCAGAATGATCAAATGTATTGATCAGTGTTCCATTTATTATTTATCAGGCCTAAAGTCTCAAGTTTTGGATGTTTTTCAGTTTCCTGGAAGTTTCTTCCAGATTTGTGGAGCATAGAAGCTGAATGCTGCTTCTCCATGTCTGGTTCTGATTCTGCAGAGTAGAACCAGAACCAGACCCAGAGGTCTGGAAGGTTGCTATGACAACAGCAGCAGATCTTTAATGTATCCTGGAAATGTTCTTCAGCTGACAGAAGGCCAACTTTGTAACCGTCTTTATGTGTCTCTGAACGTTCAGGTCAGAGGTCAGCCTGAAGCTGTTTTGACTATAGATCTATAACTCTAGATCTAGAGTTATAGATCTATAACTTTATAGAGTGAAGTACTCCTTAATAACTTCAGTTTCTGTTCAGCTGGAGGAAGTTTTGGCTCATCCACACATTGATCTGTTCGCAGCATCTGGTCAGTCACCTTTCACCAGGGTCAAAGGTCACCTGGTGACCTAATGATGACCTGAGTACCATTATGCTAACTAATTGGTTATCTGAGTTCACATTGAAAACTGATCAGGTGTGATCCAGGGCTCAGAACAGGTGATCCCAGTATGCACCTCCCCTTTAACCCGCCCCTTCCATGCACGCGCACATGCCTATATAAGGCAGCAGAGTGAACAGATTGTCCCCCCTCTGATGCTGATCCTGTCTCACCTGAAAGCAAGCAGTCTGCTGCGGGGGGGGGGAGGGACTGACAGACAGCAGGGGGGAGGAGTAAATGGGAGGAGGGGGGGCAGCAGGAAGAGATGAAGGATGAAGGGAGGGAGCGCATGCGCGCTGCTCTCCATCCGCTCCGCATCTCCCCTCCCTCCCCTTCTTCTTTTCTGCAGCATCAGTACCCCCCCCCAACCCCCCCACCCCCTCCCTCCCTCCCTCCGCTTCTCTCTCGCTCCGTTTTCCTGCCGGGCTGCTGCTGCTTTGCGCGCTGCGGGGCCACACTGCGACCGCACCGAGGAGGAAGAGGAGAAAGGCGCGGAGTGAAAGGGGGGGAGAGATCCACTGAGGAAGAGGCAGACCGAGCTGAGGAGGAGGGCTGATTCACGCACCGTCACCGCACGGATAAAAACCCTCCGAAGCAGCAGCAGCAGAAGGCGGAGACGCGTCACACCGCGCTCTTCCTCCCTCCATCTCTGCTCCGTGAAGAAGAGGAGGACGCCCGGAGGGACCCGCTGGGATCCGGTGTTGGACAGCCCCCCTCCCGCACGGACCAGGGCCGATTCCCCGCACTCTAGCAGCCAGCTCGGCGCCATGAAGGACCGCACGGCGGAACTGCGAAGTGTAAGCTGCTTTTCCTCTCCCATCTTCCCGCTGGCCTCCATCTTCCTCTCCTCCCCTCCTCTTCCTCCTCCTGGGCCGCCGCAGCATCTCGACCTGCCTGAGCGGCGGCCGGAGGATGCAGGGAGGGATGCAGGGAGGGAGAGCCTCTGGACCCGCGCTGCTGCGGGTTCCGGCTGCTCTGCGGAGGTTCGGGTGCGGGTCGCGCTGCGGCCCGGAGCTTTTCATGCTGTGAATACAGAGTGTGCTGCAGCCCGTAATGGAGTCTGTGCGGTGTGAGCGGATGATGCGTGGCTGCAGTTTGGACTCTTTTCATTCTGATTATTTGCGGAATTTCCGCCTTGCACGGCGGATTGGAGCGGCTGGACGCAGAGGCCCAGCCGCTCCGCTCGGGTTTTTCTCCCCTCATGCAGAGCTGCATGCATGACGGGAACGCGGCTTGAAACGCACCCATCCGAGCTAATTCTAATTCGGGCCGTGCGTGTCCGTGCATGAGTGTGAGGAGGAGGGACTGAGGAGGAGATCTGACCGAGAGGAGGAAAAAAATGCAGATTTTCTGTTTTCTATACCGATGGAGGCCGCATCCGGCAGCCCGCCGCCTCCCTGATGGAGCGCCGCGGGATGGATGGAGGGATGGATGGACGAACAGTTGGATCGATGGATGGATGCGGCTCTCCTCGTGCTCCTGCTCGGGTGATAGTGGGAGGCGGCGGTGGGGAGGCCTTGTTGTAGGAAAGCCTCACCCATTTTATGACTGTGCGCCTCTGCGCCGGGTGAGAGCGGCGCTATGACGCGCGGGCGGAGCGGCGCGGCGCGATGCGGCTTTTCTGGAGCCTGGAGCGAACAGCTGATGCTGGCGGTTTGGGCGGACTGATGGGGAGGTGATGGGGTTATTTGGGGAAGTGGGGGGTGGTGGCACTGCTGCAGCTCCGCGCGTGTCCCCCCTCCCCCGTGGGTTCATCCAGGTTGGGATGGTCTGAGTTCAGCAGTAATTCCCATTCTGTTCCATTTCGTCTTCATCCCCCCGTCAGGGTGGGGGGGTGAGGGTGGGGCGGTGGAGGATCAATAACCTCTGATCGGTAAATCAGCAGCTGGATGTGGAGCTGATGTGAATGAGGCCTCAGCCGTTTACCGCACTGCCGTCCCTCAGCAGCTGCTCTCATCTTTCATTTGATTTCTTCTTCTTCTCCAGTTCCTCTGATCGGCTTTGACTTGAAATATTTTATCTGGAGATATAAAAAACCTCATTGGATTTCCAAACCAAACCTGGAAAAGTTGAACCAGGTTCTGGAAATATTCAGGTTGCTGTTGAACATCCCTGAGTAGAAAGGTTCTCCTCCACATCTCAGCCTGACATGAGAGGGAATAAAAATCTGCCTCCGTTCGGCCCGTCAACACAAATTCCACTGGACAATAAACTGTGCAGCAATAATTGGAATAAACAATAATTATTGTTGTTTTGAGATCATTTTCAATAATAATAGCAACAAATGCAAGTACATCCTGTCAAAAACCAAAAAACTTTAATTCAGTAAAGAACTTGCAGTTCTGACACACAGGAACATTTTCTGGAGGATTTGGGAAAACAATCAGGTCAAGGGTCAAAAGTCTGAAAAATAAAGTCTAATTCCAGATGTATTAGCTGACAATCCGGCGACAGGACCTGAAAGAAGACGTGAACGTGAAATATATACATGCAGTGATTTGTTTACTTTGGGGAATGCAGAGCCAAAGAAAAGGGACAGAGATCAGGAGGATTTCGCTACGATTGGGCCAAGATTTCCTCACAACTCGGTCATGCTAAGTCTTTTCCTGCAAGGTCTCCATCCAGCATGAAGAGGAGACGGACAGACCGCAATCTCTCAAAGCTGGAACTGGAAAACATTTTAAACATCCAACATGAAACACGACATTCTGAAACAAAATGCAAAAAAATAAACCTACTCGCAACCAAAACCATCAATAAAACAGATTATAAACTCTCTAAAAGAATCCCTTCAGAAAGTGACCAACTGCATGGAAACGATGGAGCTCATTTGAATTTGTCATGCGATTAGTTGACTGCTTATTGCGATGCAGTCGGCCTCCGTTTTAGTTGAGCTTAATTTGGTGTTCTGCTCCCAGGATTTAACTAACAATTATTTTAGTCATCAATTACTTTATTGATTATTATGTTGATTCATTAGAGCTACTAATTATGACAATTAATCGATTGCCTCAATAAGAGACTATCCTGTTGATTATTCCAATGACAAATTAATTAATTGGATTTTAAAAATTGGTGACATCCTGGAGACTTTGTATTAAAACTGGATAATTTTTAATATAATATTGTAAATACATTAAAAGATGCCAATCAAATAATTTAATTCACATTTTAAATTAGAAGATAAACATTTTATTGCCTAAAATAGACAGTAAATTATTGTCTATTTATCTATTTATAAATTATTTATTGGGCGGTCTGTGCTGTTTTAGTATTTTTTGTCTTCCTCATTAATTTTTCTAGCATCACTTTCTTTTCTTTTTCACCATTTCACACCCAGTCATTCTTCTTCATGAAGTAAATTTGTGTTTTTTATTTTTATGCTTCGCCTTTCTGATGGATTTTGTTGCACTTTACACAGATAAAATCACAAATGGTAAATGGACTGAATATATCTAGAGCTTTCCAGTCATATGGACCTTTCAAAGCTCTTTACACTAGAGGCACATTCATCCAGATACATTCAATACACAACTCTGGGTTAGCTTCTTTGCCCAGAGGCAGATATATAGCAGGAGGAAGCTGGAATTAAGCCCATAACTTTCCCTTAGGGTCACTAAATTTACAAAAGCAAGGCTAAAAAATGGAAAATAAAACCCAAAATCTGACTTTAGTACATGTTAGACATCATTAAACATTGATACAATAATTAAAATGGCACTTTAATTAGTGTTGATTTAACTGGTCACTATGTCTGACAGTGTCATGCTAAATTGAAGGGTTTTGTAAGTGATGTTATTATGGGACGGGGAGGGCAAATGAAAGCGCTACAACATACATTAGGGGTTTGTAAAATAGAGACGTTTCCTTGATTGCTATATCAAACATCGCTCCTTAAAACATCATTGCTCGTCTTATTAATAATTGATTTGCTGGTTCTGCTGGTTGCTGCAGCCGCATGTCGACAGTATTTTAAAGAGCTGGAAACAATATCTGTGCACATGGAGTGACAGATGGATCGTTTGTGTTTGTTTGTAGCAGAGTGTGTGATCACATATCTTGTTTCATTTTCATTGACTAAAACAGAGGGAGTAATGTAGGGGGTTGGGCGGTCTGTGCTGGGACGTAACTCACTGGTGATGGATGGATGCTGACTTTTTTATCAACTCTGATGATATTATCCTGACATAAACTGAGTCTTCACACTGAAATATCACAAGTTTTCTGGTGGTCCCACAACGTGACAAGACCCCACAAAGTAGCTGTGTGTTTGCCGGGCCCCGAACCACACATAAACAAGTACAGAGGTGTAAGTTTAATACAACTGATATGTGCTGTTCTGTTTCCATAGTACAGTAAATAGATATTTCATAAAGTTTCAGTTCCATTTCATGTCAAATCCATACAAGTACCATCAAGAATGATGAAGCAATCAGTCCAAATTAAATAATTAAAATAATCATTCCTTAACATTTAAGCTTTAATTTTCAATTCCCTTATATTTTATAATAGCTAGTTTTGTTAAATTAATTTAAACTACTCAGTTAATCCAATTTTAATCAGTCTTGGTCAAATTAGGTACAATGCAAATGGATGCCTTTCATTCTAATGTATTCAAGTTTTGTTTTTAAGGTTTTATTGGCACTTTACTTGTGGTCAAACTGGAAAGTGGGTAATGAGAGAAGGGGAGACGTGTCAAAGGTCATCAGGTTGAACCTGTGACGTCTGTGTCAGGGACTAAAGCCTCCATATGTGGGTTGTGCTTTACCACAGCGCCCAGTTTAATCAATTTTTAATGTCATTTGTTTCGGTCAATTTTAGCTAAGTTAATAAGTTGAAATTAAAAACAATCACAATTAACTTTTGTTTATTTTTAAAACTAATACCTCAATCAGCTTCAACTAGACAAAATCCAGTGTAATCCAATTATAATCCAACTAGGTTTGAAACAATTAATTGGATTAATTGTGATGAATTGATTATAAACTAATTGTCAACTTATTTAGTAGTTAAGTAGTTATTGGATTAAACAAACTCAAGAAACGTGAATTTCGGGAAGAAAATTACATTTCTTTCACACAGTAAGCCAGAACTGTACAAAACATAGATGCATTTTGCATTTAAGATTTTTTTAAAAAAGCGTTTGTAGAGGAATGGTACGTTTCTGCAATAAATTACTTTATTATTTAAAATGACTTTTTTTATTTTAATCTTTTAATGTATTTCTAATATTGTCTAAAAATGTAGGTGGTTAAATGAAAAACATGCAAAATGTTAAAAATGTTTCCCCAATTAATCAATCAAAATAATTTATTCTTAAAAATAATTGTCAGTTGCAGCACAAATTGAATAAAATGAACTGTTCCAGTTCTTTGGACTGGTCTTAAATGATTCAGTTTATCTATATACAATCCAATTCAATTCATTCACAGTTCAAATTATTTCAGAAATTTCTAGTTTAGTTTAAAACACCTCCAATTAAAACATTATGAAAAACCAATTGTATAATAGTTGCACTGAATCATTTATTATTGTGCATTTCTGTTATATTCTTTTTCCATAATGACAATTTTTAAAATGTAATCATCTCAGATTGTTTCATTTGGCTTATTAAAAAGGGATAATATTATTTTTATAAATTTAATTATTTAAAGTTCAATTAATCACAGGGCAGATCTTAAACATCTGAAAGCTGAATTAGTGTTTGAACGATTAAATATCAGGGGTTCAGGCGGTGGCAAAGCAGCCTGAGGTGATGAGAGCAGCACCGTTTAATGACGACGATTAAAACCTAAAGCTGGAGAATATCTGAGGTGACATGAGGCATCCTGACAACATGAGGAAACAAACAGCTGAAAATGTGATCACACCCTGTCAGTATTGCCAAGCCAGCATGTTTTCAACCCAGAATGTGTTTTTCCTCTAGTTTCTGTCTTTACTTCCTCCAACTTGTAAAGACACATTTACATCAAAATGCAGTGGGTCCAATGAATTTGCTCAACAAAGAGGCCTCTGCAGAATTTCCCGACGTGATGGTTTTGAATACAACTAAATTTCGATTTGTCCGACAGGATGAACCGTAGCATGAAGGCACCAATCCAGTGACTGCACTAAGTCAAAATCGTAGTAAATCATTTAGTATGAGTCCAATTTCTCCATTTATTGATTCACTCATCAAATACAAACAATTTGTGTTGAAAATTGTGCTAAATGTTGAGTACTGGATTAAAAATATAGATTGTTGCTGATGAATTACAAAGAATAGATCAATACATTTTGAAAAATATATAGAAATACTAATTAATTGCATACATTTTAACAATCTAATAAAATTTTAAAAATACATTCAAAGTGTCTGGCCAGAAGATTTGTCTTCATGCGTTTCTGATACGCCTGTGAAACCGACGCACAAGCAACATCCGCTAACAGTGATGAATGACGAAGCTGCTTCTCTCTGGTCCAGTGGGAGTTAGTTTCTGCTTTTAAACAATCTGACTGGATGCTCGAAGACTAATGTGTTCAAGTTGTGCCAAAAGGAGTTAGCCTAGCAGTCAAGCTATGCTGGCCTGAAATAGCATCTCAATGCTAATAATGTAGCTGTGAGCATCCATAGTTCAAATTTCTAAAGAATCTTCATGAATGATCAGGACTTCCTGAAACTCTGGAACGATGAATGGACATAAAAGTTTGCTCCAATCTGATTGTTGAAGAACAGAATAAAAGTTGTTTTTTAGCTCCAATGTCTCTTTATTCAATAATTCAGCAGCAAAAACGAGTTTGAATTGAAAATGTTGCTCATTTTGTCTATGGTTTTGAATAAAATAATTGAAGATTAATTACAGATCCTGCAATTAATTCCATTAAAAATTTTAAATGAGACCCAGCACTAACAAAAATGCTTCTTCCTGCTTTATGGAGACAAATGGACGTCCTGGTTCAGACAATGGAAACTAAACAAAGCCCTGTGTGCTCAGTCCTGGATAAGTGGTCTGGTTTGTTCTGCCCTTCTGGCAGCTCTGGGCGGGGGGGGGGGCTGGGTTTGTCTGACTTTATTTACTCAGAGAACACACACACACACACACACACCTACACACACACACACACACGCATTAAATTCTTAATTTAATATCAGTTTATATTTTTTCTATTTTGTGAAATTTCTTTATTTTTAATCTATTATATTTAATATATTTTTGACTATTTTCTACCTTATTCAATGTTTGTTTTGACAATATTTACTTATTTCAACTAATTAATTTGTAATTACATGTATTTGTTTAGTTTTTCTATTCTGGATGTTTAATGGATTTAACTCTGTGGCCAGTCGGGACGTAATCATTCCCCCCCCCCCAACATACGAAAACAAATGAAACTCCAAACTGGAGGATGAAATGTTTGTCCTGCTCTGATCTAATGTGACCTCCGCAGGGTTCACTCAGAGGTGGGAGGATGAGGCAGCTCAGGTGATGAAGGTTAGTGACTCACTTCCTGTCAGCATGAAGGTGAAGCTGAGGCTGTTTGATTCGTTCACCTGCACAGCCCTGACTGGGTCACCTGGTTCCTCTGTTTGCTCATTCATTCTCCTCTTCCTGCCGTCTCTGGGTGAAACGACGACGATGATGTTGAGGTGGTTTCATGTCCACCTCCATCATCATTTATCAAATTAAAAGCTGCGGCTTCATGAACTGTTCAGTGTGGCCGACTGCTGGGAAGCTAACATGCCGTTTCTGTGTTTTAGTGTTAATTATTTAAACCGTTTCCAACATGTTAATGGCTCCTGGCAGAAGGAAGTTCTCTACGACAATCCATTTCCTGCTTCTAAAACGTCCCGATTCCACTTCCTGTTCCCCAGAGAGACGTGCCGTTAGCATTAGCACGTTCAGGCTGCAGCTGAAAACGGCCCAAACCTCATTTTTGTCTCACATTTGACACAGATTTGAGACTTTTTTCATTTTTCTTACAATTGAACATATTTAAGCCCTTTGGACTGTAATTATTACCCAGAATCCTCCTCTCTTGGGCACAATGTGACCCCAGGAAGCAGGGTGGGGTCAGAGGAAGACATGGGAATTCAAACAGCGACGAATTACAGAGAATTTTTGAATATAGACAAATTTGGTTTTGGAGTTCCACATGGATGTATCCTCGAGACGCTAATAATATTTAATCGTCTCATTAGAAAAGCTTAAACATTTAATAGCGGTGCGAAATACACAGGTTATTATGACGTGTAGCCATGGAAACAAGGTGTAATTTTTACAACTCGGAACAGCTGATTAGCATCTCAAAAGCTTAAATAATCCCTGAACTTTGACCCCAAATGCCAAAGGAGTTAAAACAGAGGCTTCATGGTGCAGAGAGAGGAGGAGCCATCTTATCTCCTACTCCAACATCTCTAACCATAATTAGGTTTTGGCAGCTTCATTTATCAGACGGCTGATGGCATCAAAACTCTTCATCATCCGACCGCTCACTGAAAGAGAACTGGAGCTGGAAACCGATCACATCTTCTGTGACATCATCGTGACATCACTGTGACATCATCATCTCTCTGCGTGAAACCAGAAACCAAAACCTGACAGTAACCGACGATACCGAGCTGCTCTCTGATTGGTTGAGAGAACAAACGAACTTTAGAGGATGAGGAAGAGGAGGGTGAGAGGAAGAGGCTCGCCGTGCTGTTGGGGGGGGAGGAGTGCATCTATTATGCATGACGGCACACACACATAACACTCACATAAAGGAGGCCAGGGACAACAGAGAGGCCATTGAGCAGAGACAGCCATGAGTCACATGACCGTCTGACGGACCAATCAGCTTCCACGCTCCAGATTGCCTTCAGTCAGCAGATGCATGGAGGAAAGTCAGAGCATCTTCACTGGCAGCTCGTTTTCAGAGAGGAAGAGGGTTTTTTCTCTGCAGACATCAGAGAGGCGGCTCTGTTCAAGTGTGGATGCGTTTTTAAAAACGACGACAAAATGTCCTGGAAACAGAAAAATCCGACATGATCTCCAAACTCCAGATCTTTGTTTGAAACAAACAACCCTACCAGGCGGGAGGCGGGGAAATCGATCCTAGCAACAATATTTCAATGCAAAATAAAAATTAGTCAGAATTTATAAGTTCAGCACTTTGATTTTGAATCCAGTATTTGTGCAGAGTGTGCCTCCATCTTCACATTTAAAGACAAAACCTGCATGACAGACAGAAAAAAACTTTTTAGCTACATTTTTCTGCTTTGGTTAAAAAGTGATTCACATATTTTTCATTATTTCATCACTCATTATTTATGAGAGCTGATTTTTATGTTTTTCCATTTATTATTCGGTGTTTTTGCTCCTTACATCTGAAGATTTAAATCAAAGCTGTTAAAAGCAGCTCAGGAAATTTAAACTTTAAATGTCAGAAAATTCAAAACCCATCAGAAAAGATAGTTTGTTGCTCTGCAGGTAACATCTTTTTAAAACTAAAAATAATAAAATACTAAAAACAAAATCCTCAGAGATGACATTTTCAATGAAATTACTCGGGACCAGTGGGGGCGGCCATGATGGATTCTGATCACAAGAACAACCTCTAATCTTCTGTTACGTCGTCATGGAGGAATTTGCTCATCGGTCCAACATCGCTTCAAAAGCTTCAGGTAACGCTGCGGTTCTTAAGACCAGCAGCCATTACTGTCTCCTTCATGAAGCAGAAAGAGGATGAAGATGGAACCGAAACGTCTGAGCAGGACGCAGCAGCACCACATAAAATGAATCTCACAAGAAAACACAAGACAAGCAAGAAACTCCCTAATTTCCAAAGGGGATCTAAGGAGACCAATAACCAAACAGTTTTCTAACTGGAGTACCCAGAAAGAACCCACACCCTGACAAGTGGAACAAAATCACATCCAATAGTTTCCAAAGCGTCTGCAGCCTGAGCGGTCGTATCGCTTTTCATCCGACTTTTACGTTGTTCAGGTGAGACATGCATCATGATTCTGCATCAGAAGAAGACGGATGGTAAATCTGGACGTAAAAAATGTCTGAAAATTATAATAATGAACTGAAAGCAGTCTGAGTCAGTGAAGGCATCACAATCCAACTCCTGGTCCGACTCCACATCCCAGCAGAACCGGCTCAGAAGCTGCAGTCAGCTCCGCTTAAGGCCTTTGCTGTTAGCTTTTTATCAGCTTGGTGACCAAGCTGTCGCTCTCAACAACCATAAGATCTATCCAGAGCGCTGCGGCGGCCATCTTTACTGCTGTAAACAGAGCGCTGCTGGGGAATGGCTATGTTCTCCTTCTGCGCTTCTGCTGTTGTGAAAATGAACACGGGTCTGCAGACTCGCCAGTATCCCAATGCAGTAACTGTGACGTGTTGAGCTGCGGTAAAATCTGCAGGATTTCAACCCTGTTGGTGTTCCTGCCTCAGTGGTCAAACAGCAGCCACATCAAGGACGAACTCAGCGTTTCTGCAGGCACAGAGGTCACTTTCACCGCTCCGCGTGCAGGAATCAGGGAGCAGGACTGGAAGCTGATCAGAAGGATGCAGAGCAGCACGTCAAGGCCACTGCAGAAACGTTCAGGCTGTCAAAGAAAAGCTGGAGGAGGAGGCGGGTTGGGAAACATGCAGCAGGAACTTCACCCCATCGATGGGTTGAAGGAGAACCGTCATGTTCACTTAGCAGGTCTTCAGGTCCAATTCCAAATGTATTTTTTGTGAACAGCTTCTGACCCCAAAGAAGCGCAGAAGGAGAACATAGCCATTCCCCCAGCAGCGCTCTGTTTACGGCAGTAAAGATGGCCGCCGCAGCGCTCTGGATAGGTCTTCAAAGCAAACCAGTGACATTTTAAAAGTTTTCTCAAAATTAGCCTGATAACATGGTTGTTGTTTAAATTGCCTTACTAAACTAAAATTAAATCTGATTGTATGTAGTCTTATTACCTAATTTGTATATTTTTTATGTACAAAAATGTACATTTTTACTTAGTTTTCATCTCAAAAACTGCAATAAACTATTTGCAAAAACAAATGTAAACGGAATGAAATCTTACAAGAAGTGGTCCCTTTTTAAGATAAGCTCTTCTGAGGTTCCTTTGCTAAGCCGGTTCAGTTCACAATCTGAACTGGGAATTTGATGCAGAACAAATCTTTGCTGCCGTTATCTCTCAGTTCCCACTCCACAACACATTTTATTGAAGGGTCCTCGGTCTTTACTGGTACTTACTCTGGTCTAGATTCTGTCCTCCAGGTCAGTTTGACTGGTCTTCTTCTCTGGTGTTTTGAAGACGTTTCGCCATCATCCCAAAAGCCTCTTGGCTGTAGACTTGATGGCTTCACAGCTTGGACTAAAGCTGCAGCTCTGTTTATCTTATTTTTGTCTCTGTGTCAGTTTCCAGTGACGGCATGTCTGCAGTGAAATGTTACTGATGCATCACTGTGTTCTGTAGCTGACATGAGATTAAAAACATCAGGTTGGGTTTGACTGTTGGGTCTGAGCCCAGTCGGCCTCTTCATGACGGGGCTTTAAAGCAACTTCCAGACATCAAACCAACACACAGCTTGGTCATGATCAGAAGAAACCAGTGAACAATGAATGGACATCTGATTTGTTTCATATCTTCCATAAAACATGACAAATAGTCAAAAATTTAAAGTACAAACTAAACTGTTTTTAACTTGGTTTTCAATATTTAATTTGTCCTTCAAGGACCTTGAAATGAACAAATAGACAGATCAGCAGCTAGAGTCTGTGAAAGCTTTATAGAACAGGAAGTGCAGCAGCTCAATTTGAAAGTCTGATCAGAGCAATCAAAGTGTCCTTACACGCCTGACCATAGCTGGTGTGGGTGTGTGTGGGGGGGTGTGTGTGTACACAGGGTCTTAATTATCCAATTAGAGTCTCACCTAATTAATTATCCGCTAAGAAGCTACTTTGTTCAGGTTTCCTGTTGCTTTGTTAAGGAGGCGGTTAACGACGCAGCTTATGTGAGTAAATCCCAGCGCTGAAGCTCAGGTGAGCTGTAACACCTGATCTGTCAGGTATGGATCCTGCTTCAGCTGTGCAGCTGCTGGAATCTAACAGGTGGTTTTAGAAATAAGAAGTCCTTTTTGTTGACATATTTAAATCCCGATAAACCAGTTGAAGGGTTAAAACTGTAAAATATTCAGTGTTATGAGGAATCAGCTCCGATGCCCGTCAGTCTAAAATCCTTCTGGTAACATATTACTGAACTTCCTCGTTAGTAATATGTTGTTTCAGTTCTTGCATTGACCTCTGTGGGGTCGTCTTATCGGACCCGAGTCTGAGCTGGACCGGACCACAGAAACCCTCCATCTTTGGGCTTAGCGCTCAATATTTTGCAGCCTGGTTCTGGTCGGGAAAGTTTCTGAAGCGTTCTGCTGCGGTCGAGTTCCGCTGGATCTTTTACAACATTACATGGCGTTCAGTTAATCTGGGAAACCTATTCTTTAAATCCTGAAACCATAAAGTTTCAGCACCAGAACAGCCATGACAGAACTGGAAGGAGCGCCTTATTTTGGCCCAAAATGAGCCGTTCTGTGCAGGATGGATATCTGGTTCTGCTGGAACTCTGTTGACCTTCTTTCATGTCCAGTGTCTTCATCCAATCGTAGGTCCAATCAGACCAGAGTGCAGGTAGACACGCCCACTCGTTACATTCAAGCTTTGAAGGGTTTTGCCAACTTGTCTGAACGTTGGACATTTATTTATTGCTTCTGGTTCTGGATCATTTGCAGCTGGAAGGGTTCTGCTTGCCTTGCTTTGATATTGAGCTGTTAGCATGTTAGCATGTCCTGATGGTCATGAGACTGTCACATAGCAAGTCTTCAGTCAGAGGACTCTTCAGATTCACCGCAAGACTGACTGCTACTGGAGCACCACCATCCACAGCGACTCTGAAGACACTTGGATGAGTTAGTTTGGGATAAATAACATTTTTAGGAATTTGAACTTCTGCAGATTCTATTAAACCAGGAGACAGGAAGCTGGACTCTCACTTCCTGTGGGCCGCCGTCCGCTCGGCTGGAAGGTCATGACTGATTGTCCAGAGGGTGTCGGATCCGTTCTTTATGTGATCACAGAGTGAGGACATAACACTCCAACTCTTCATACAGAGAGAGACGTCCTTCCTGTTCGTCCCTCAGCTGCTGGTTTCAGGTCTGTGAGTCTCCAAGAGGACGAGCCGAGTGTCTCCGTCCTCCTCGCTGACGCTCCGCTCAGTCTCAGCTCTCAGGCTGAACCTCCGGCCCGGTCACAGCTTCAATAATTCAGCAGAAACAATCAGAACCAGGTTTCTCCGGTTCTGCTCTGAACCACCAGTCATGCTGCCTTCAGCAAGTCGGCTGAAATTCAAAATTATGTGAATTTTATTTTGTATGCCTGCTATTTTGAACATCATTTTTAAGATGCAGCTCGAACAAAACGTCCCATAATTTCATGCCTTCAGCAAGACGGCTGTTCAGACGGGGTTGGGGTTCCCAGCGCACTCCAGGACTGATGGAGATGATTCTGTTTTCCAGGACAAACTGTATTAATATCCTGGATGACGTCCGATTTAAGGAGCAAATATTAAACGCCATCAGATCAGTCAGATGCAGTTTGATGGATTTTTTCTGTTTAACCCCAAAAAAAAAAAGGAATAAATGAATAAATAAAAGGGGGTGCTGTGGTGGCGCAGGGGCAAAGCACCACCCACATATGGAGGCCTCAGTCCTCATGCTGGCGGTCGCAGGTTCGATTCCCGGCCTGGTGACATTTGCCGCATGTCTTCCCCCCCCTCTCTCATTTGGTGCAGCTCTGGTGGTGCAGCTCTGGTGGTGCAGCTCTGGTGGTGCAGCTCTAGTGGTGCAGCTCTGGTGGTGCAGCTCTGGTGGTGCAGCTCTGGTGGTGCAGCTCTGGTGGTGCAGCTCTGGTGGTGCAGCTCTGGTGGTGCAGCTCTAGTGGTGCAGCTCTGGTGGTGCAGCTCTAGTGGTGCAGCTCTGGTGGTGCAGCTCTGGTGGTGCAGCTCTAGTGGTGCAGCTCTGGTGGTGCAAGCTCTGGTGGTGCATTCAGGAGCTCCTGACAGCCTCTGAATTCTGAGCAGCAGGAAACAGGAAAGGTTCCTGTTGGCTGTTGAAGTCAGAGATTGGAAGCACAGATGGACTCTGGGAAGAGCCAGCGCTCCCAGAGGATTGTGGGTAAGATGCTGCTGGCGTGGTTTGCTGCTCACATACGCATGCAGAGTGTGTGTCCATGCATGCAAACACACACTCTGCTGGCATCAGAGCGCGCTGTGACACCTGAGGTCAGCCTCCTGATGTGAGCGTGTGTGACGTGAGAGCAGAGAGGAGACGCGAGGAAGAGGAGAGACGGGAATAAACTGGACAAACGGGACGGCGGCTCAGGAGAGGGAATTACATTCCTCCTGTTCTCTGCTTCAACTCTGAACTGAATAAAGTGTAAAAATCGTTTGATTATATTTATTGCTGCAGAAGATGATTTAAGATCCTTTTATCAAATCCACCAGGAGGTAAAACAGCAGATTTCTGTTTCAAGAAGAAAGTTTCCTCTTAGAAAATGTTGGAGGAAACGTTTGACTTTGATGGATATGGAAAAGCTGCAGCTTTAATTCACTTTATTCATTTTCAGACATTTTCTCTCCATCGTTGGAAAAGTTTGAAATTTTAACAGAACATCAATGTAATAATTTCTCCTACGAACAGCAGCAGCTTTAGGCTGCAGCTGTAATGAACCCCATCCATCAGAACCGGGTCACAGGAAGTCGGACTTGACCCGACCCGGTCATCACTCTGATCCGTTTTCCTGTTTTTTCATAATCCCAGTTTAACTTAGAGGAGAACCAGAACCAAAAAGGCTTCATCTCATCAGCTTGTGCATCAGATTTATGGTCCCACCAGAAACACAGCAATACAAAGGTTCCTGCTGGAACTTTTGTATGTCAAAAGAAAATGAGATTCATTTCATTTTTTAAATTCATTAACTGACATTAAGGCCCTAATGTTCGGCTCCAGTTGGTGATTGAAAGAAGACAAAGTTAAATGTCTCCAATCACTGACAGAACCAGAACCAGCAGGCCCAGTCTGAGCTTCCTCCATCATCATCATCCTCCTCCCTGTCTGCTGTCATGGAATCGTCTTCAGATACTAATCCGAACGGTTCTGTCTAAATCCTGGAATCAATTGGATCCGACTCCATTCTGGACATTCCACCCGGATCTGCTCGGGATGTGTTGGACCTTCTCGGATCTCTGTGGTATTCTGGTTTTGGGAAGTTCCCAGAGGAAGCAGATTTGGGCCCATCAGGATCAGTAGAGTCTGCAGCAGCGCCCCCATCAGCCGGTCCAGAGGTTCTGGACCGGCAGAACCTCTGGACCGGGCCACATGTGGCTTTATGTGCTGCGGCTCCGTTCTGGTTCTCGGCCCGGTTCAGTTCATGTCACTCAGCTGTTTCATTTCATTTTCAGAATATTTTTATTAAACTGACTGATCAGAATTATCTTGACATTGAGTTATATTTTAATTGTAACAATAAATCACAGCTTTAGCTTTGCTGGGTTTTATGGAGCTTCATTTTAATGTCAACAGTTTTTTTTACCTTCAGTTTATTGATTGAGATTTATTTTTGCTAAATCTCATTTCAGTTGATATTTGTATTTTTATACACTATTGCAATAATTTTTTTCTGTGTAATAAATTGTTGATATTAAACTTTAAATGTTTTCTTTGTGATTCTGGGATTCTCATATTTTTCTAGTTGGCTGTTCAGTCTTATTTTTTGCACATTTAGTTTTTGTGTTTTGCGTGGAGTTTTTCCTCTAACCTAATTTTCCTGATGGGACGGCTGTTTATCTGAGGCGGTATCGGTCTGGGCTCGGTCTATCTCCTGGAGTCTCTCAGATCAGCTGATTCTCTGAAGGTTATCGAGTCCTCTACCGTCACATCGTCTGCAGAGGATCTCCACAGGGAGGGGCCCGCGGTGCCTTCAGGGACCCTGTCTGAGTCAGTCACTCGATGACACGCTGCTGCGTTTTCTGGCTCTGAAGCCGAACCCAAACTGAACCCTGAAACCAGATCCGAACCCAGAAGGTTTTGGACCGACGGCTAGAACAGTCCGAGGACAGAAAGCTGGACATTTTAAGCAGTCGGACGTCGCCATGTTGAGTCATTTCTGTTAAAACCTGCTGCCTGTAGCAGGAATGATGGAGCAGTCGGCGCCGCCTGCAGATCTGCAGCTCGTTAGTCATTATTTTTAAAGCTGTGAATAGAAGAAGTAGAACGACCCAGTTTCAGATGAGCTGCATTTTGGCCCCAAGCGATTGGGAACGACGAACCATCTGCAGAACCGACGCCCAGCTGCAGGCAGGCGGAACATGTTAGCAATCTGCTTTCCACAACACATCATGATACAGTGAAACTCGAGTTGCTGCTTCGCTGAACGTTTCGCTTAACCCAGAAAACCCTCTGTCTGTTTCTGCCTGAAGTGAACATTGAACACCAACGTGAGCCAGGAGCCTTGAACCTGCTTCGTTAAGACCAGATAACTAAAGATATAATGAAAAACAAAGATCTGAACACTTTGGTCAGGTTCCACAGGCAGCCTGATTGGGTCGGTTCTGAACATCTGGGCTTCAGATAGGGATCTCTGAAGAATCTACAGAGGTCTGTGGAAACGGCCTGAATGAGACATTATCTGAAGCTGACTGGTTGGAATGAAATGCATTGAATAGGATTGAATGGGATTGGGTGGGATTGAGGTTGGGATTTGGTGGGATTGAGTGGGATTGGGTGGGATTGAGTGGGATTGGGTGGGATTGAGTGGGATTGGGTGGGATTGAGTGGGATTGGGTGTGATTGAGTGGGATTGGGTGGGATTGAGTGGGATTGGGGATGATGTTTGCTGAAGGACAGATATTTTAAGATCTCGTCAGAATCAGTGAGCCCCATGTAGATCCAGTTTGATTCTGGAAGATCCAATTGAAAGAAGCTCCAGTAAAACCTAAAACCTCAGCAGAACCTTCTGCTTGTGGGCCGTTCTGACCCAGTTCAGCTCCATCCCATCTGCTTTCAACCCGCTTTACTTCTGATCGTTGGGATAAAACTATTGGTTCTGTTCAGGTCAATAAATAGCAGGTGAAATATTTCCCATCAGGCCTTGCTCCTCGTCCCAGCTGATAATCTTGCTCTGACAGGTGAGCCAACACGCAGAGCCGATTGCTCGGTTGTCGCTGACGGAGGAAGCTGATTGGGCGCCGGCGGCTGACTGGATGAACAGACAGCAGCCGTCTGATCGCTGCCAATGATCCTTGGAGGCCGTTTGTCCATCGCCGTGTTTTCAGCTCGTTTCTGAGCAAATTCAGGGTAAAACGGGTTTGAACTGAGCCTCCAAATCCGCAGCCGGTCAACAAATCTATTCTGAGTCACAACCAGAACATCAAGACCTTGAAAGAGCAGTGGCCAGCCTGCTGAACTGGTTTTCTAGAAGCACCAGGATCCTCTGACCTTCTGTCCTTTCACATGTTTAATTATTCAACGTTTCCAGCAGTGAGCTTCTCCCCAGACCCACTTACTGACTTCATGGATCATCCCATCAGATGTTTGAAATATGGATCCATTAAATCCAGTTCAGAGCCTTGACAGAGAAAAAGATTTTAAGGACAGATTTCTCTGCCGACATATTGACAGAAATAAATCCAGCTGATGGAAATTAAACTGATGGTCAGAAAAGCTGAGATCGGCCATCCATGCAGAGCTTTCATTGGCTTAAACTGTCTGTCTGTCATGATGTCACAGATTTTATATCACCTTGGAGCCAATCAGAGGTGCTCAGAGCCTCATCTTCATCCTCTTTGTGTCCGCAGGCTAAGGACAGTGATGATGATGAAGAGGTGGTGCAAGTCGACAGGGACCACTTCATGGACGAGTTCTTTGAACAGGTGAGACACGGACAGGTGCATCACCAAGGCAACCAGCTGAAGCCCAACACTGCCGCTATGCAGAGGTCATGTTGGGGCAGGTTTGGATAACATCAGCATACTTACTGAATAAACGTGGGATAATTTTCAGATAATTTTAACGTCAAATAATCCCGACATTCAGATAAAGTGATTTGATTACAATAAGTCTGGATAACAGTAGGATACTGGCGGAATGACGTTGAGCTATTTTAGCTTGGGATTACATATGAATGAGGTTTTGCTATCACTGGGGCAGCGTTGGGATAATGTGGGAGTAAATCTAGGCTGAGGTAACAATACCTCCGGTAACACAGAAGAAATGGACTCCTCTCATCCCAGATGCTCAAAATAATGAATGTTGAGGAATGTCGTCCCGCCCAGGTGGAGGAGATCCGAGGCTGCATAGAGAAGCTGTCCGAGGACGTGGAGCAGGTGAAGAAGCAGCACAGCGCCATCCTGGCCGCGCCGAACCCTGACGAAAGTAAGCCGCCCTTCAGCCTCTTCCCCTGCTAACATCTGCCCGTCCACAGGGTTCTGGTCGGCTCCAGCTCCAGCCGGGGACGGTTCTGCAGAACCGGGCTCAAACCGTGTGAAAGGAGGGTCATGTAACCGCCGGACGACCCTTGTTTGACCGAGTCCGGATCACCAAACCGACCCGTTTTCACTGTCGGCTGCAGCTCAGTCTCGGGTCCAGAAGGTCCCAAGGCTGCACATTCTGGACATTCTGGACCCGAGGCTGGTCCAGAATGTGGGACGCGCTGCAGGTTTTATTCCTGGCTGTTTTCCATAGCAGGAAGTCTGTGACGCAGACACCCGGCCTTCCCGATCCTGCAGTGAGTTGGAAAATCCCAAACGTGGCTCAGACATGATCCCCACAGAGCTGCAGTGTGGATCTGCAGAGTCCCCAGAGGTCTGGGTGGATCTCTGCTGATGTTTGGGTTCAAAGACCCGGTTCTCCTGATCCCATCGGTCCCATCAGCAGAAACTAATCGCTGTAAATCTTGCTGCTGGGCCACTGTGTTCTTTATGACAAAGGTCCGAATGATCCCATCCGGGTCAGCAGAACCCTGTTGCGTTATTCCCAATCTATTCCTGAGCTTTGGGAGCTTCCCTCACATTTCATCCCTCCGGTCTGTGCTGTGATCCTCAGACCCGAAGCAGGCCGGGTTCTGGTTCTGACAGGTATCCGGCTCCATAAAGGCTTTAAACACCTGGAGCCTGGTTCTGGGACCAGACAGACACCCTGCGGTTTATCCATCTCAGTGAACAGAGACGGAAGGTTCTGATAGTCGTACTGAAAGCCTCGACCGGATCGATCCGGTCGTTAAACTCTCCCTGATGAGCTCCACAGAGCCGGATCCGACCCGATGCTGCTGGCAGAACCGCACGCTCCCAATAGCAGAAGAAAAAACGGGAGCAGTTTGGACCTGAGGGCGCTCAGCCCGACCCGGTCCAGCCCGGTCCGACCCGGTCCACAGCAAATGGGTCGGGTGGAAACAGATCACAGGTCCAAACCGGACGGGTCGATGTCCAGACTGAGTCTGGTTCTGGACCTTTCTGGGTCGGTGGGGCCAGAAACCCGACGTTAACAGAAAACTCTTTCCTGATGTTTGGTGTTTCCTCCTGCATGTTTTCTCATGTGATTTAGTTTCTTCTGCATGATAAATGACTTTGTTTGTTTTCCATCTGTTCCGTGTTTCTTTTCTTCCCGTCTGCATGATCCTGCTTTTTAAACTGCATGACGTCACATTAAGCTCGGAGGAGACACCCAGGTTGGCCTCATGTGAGTAACGTCCAGCTCTGCATTCGTTCATGTTGGGAGTTTAATTACCGTCAGAGGAAAACAAAGTTTCTACTGAGGCTGTAAACCGGGGAGCCCATCCGTAGCTCCACATGGACTGAATAATCAATCTGAAGGATATGGAAGCCCATTTCTGCCATAAAAGAAAAAAATAATATAATTATTGTTTATTATATAAAAATATAATAAAAAATATTATATTTTTATTTAGAAAAATAAAAATATAATATTCAAAATAATTTGAATTGTGACTTCAAATTATGACTTTGAAGTCACAATTCAAAGTTGAAATTATGACTTCCTGTTGGTCTTCTATTTTTCTTTCATGGCGGAAATGGGCTTCCATAGACAGAATCTTGATGTCATTTAATGAATGACATCAAGATCTACTTTCTACTAACAGTGGGATGAGTGAATGACCAAATCAGTCGTAGGCACACTAATGCAGCTAACGTTTAGCTTAGCTCATTAGCATTTTTGCTAACCCTAAAAATATTTAGCGCACTAAGCTGATGATTTTTCTGGATAAAATCTAAAGCGTTAATTTTCTCAGTTGTTTTGTAAACTTTAATCAACCTAAGAACTAGGATGTGGGGAGAGATCACAAGCTAAAGTTAGCTGCACTAACCCCAAACCACTAATCACAAACATTAGCGCAGCTAATGCCAAAGTGCTACACCAATATGGTATTTAGGGGAAGCTAATGCTAAAGCGCTAACCACACTTCAAGATGTATCTGCTCTTGAAAGACTCCAGCACCAGTTTAATGTTGAGATATAAATGAAACAACCTGCCAGCTACTAGCCTTATTTATGTCACTGTAAAAATATTTAGTCAATGTAGAGACTTTCTTCCCTGATGTATTTCAGAAAACCCCTTTGGTGAGTCCAGAGTGACAGTTGTAGCTGCAGCTCAACTTGTAAATCAGTGATTTTTGAGAAGAGGGATTTTAATTTTCCCCAAAATGGTTTAAATTATTCCTCAAGGTTATGTATTCAAACATGACAAATAATGTTTTGGAAATGTAAAGATGCTAAGGTGCAGGCTCCCAGTTGCAAAGCCTTTTTGAAAATTACATTTTTAATGGACCTGATCCAGAACTTTGTCACCATCTGACAAAAACAAATACAAAAATATTTTTAATGACTCTATTGGTGATATTTTTACTCAGTTTTACAGACAAATGCTTCTAAACAGAAGAAATATTATTTTAAATATAAAGTCTATCTGACAGAGTTGATACAGAACCGAAGGTGACAAACTAGAGTAAGAAGAAATACTTGATCCAGGTGAAGTATTGCCATTTATGTGAAATACATTCAATTAACTGCAGGCTGGAGTGAGACTGACTGGATTTAAGAGTCTCACTGTCAGTTAAAACTCTTGACAGAGTTGATGAAATGCCAAACTACCTCCATCTATAAGCTGTTATTCTGAAGGCGGCCATGTTGCAGCTCATGAGGTCCATGAAATATTTACAATAAAACAAAATTAAACATTTATTTCACTAAATTTCATTAACATTTTGTAAATTGTCAGTTATGGTGTTGACACAATATGGTTGTGACGAACAACTTAGGAATAAAACAGAAGAAAAAGCTAAAGGATAACATGAGCTAACCAGAGCTGCTAAGCCCTGCTAGCAAAGGGAGAAACAGGAAGTGGTCCTGGGGTCCTCAGAGCTGCTGGTGCCCCCAGTAATGCCTGATTTATTTACATTCTTTGTATATCTGACGGTGTTGACAAAAACGGGACAAATTTCAAATGAGTTGGAAAATATATACAAATGATTTAGAATTGAACTTATTGATACTTTTATAATTATTTATTTGGATACTTATACTTAAGTAAAAGATATATTATTTTAGTATTCCTTTATTTGTTTGAAGCTATTATAATTTATTGAGTTCTGCTCCAGCACAAGGGATTTTACAGACACCATCCACCTGCTGAGTTTAAAGTAAAAAATATCCAGAAAACACCAGGAGAACATTCTTTGTTGTGCTGACCAGGTTAGTTTAGTCAGATATTTGAAAAAAATATATTTTGTGTATATTTTTTTCAAATCTTGTGGTTTATCCATGGGGCTTGTTTTGTTCCTCTTCTCAAGAATCACTGATTTGTTTCTGAGCAGAACCTGAATCGCTGCCCCATCCCACAGATCCAGAATGTGGATGGGTAAAAAGCCTGACTACAATTCAAAACTGCAGCAGATTCATCTCAGACAGAAATCATTTTAGAGTATTTATTCGGTCAGGAAAAACTCAAGTGTAAAAATGTCTTTCTGTTTAAGAAAACTGAAACATGAGATTTGTCAGAGTGTTTGATTCAACCCCAACACGCCTGGTCTTCGTTCAGTGGTATTCCCATCCTGGAAGCGTTTTATTAGCTTCGGGAAGTTAGCGCACAGACTTTGATGTGGGTGATGAAAACCCAAAGTGAGACATCAGTCGACGTTTATCGGAGTGGGCGTTCCTCCTGGCGGTGGAAACTCTTCGCTCTTTCTGCTCCTGCCTTCTCCTCAGTTCTGGGTCAGCTCGCTCTCAGCTGCCAACAAGTCAGCCTGAATAATGCATGATGGGATTTGTAGTGAGAGCTGAGAACTACAGCTGTAAACCGCAGCCGTTCAGGATCCTAAATACTCATCTGAGTTCATCCTGTTCTCTTTATCTGTTCGGTCATTTTAATTATAGCTGCTGGCTTCACTCATTAATCACATCAACTAAATCTAAAACATTCTAACATTTTTAAAGGCACAGTTTCCTTCAGCCTTTTAGAGCATAAACAGACACTTTGTGTCCAGAGGAAGATTTCCCTCAGGAAATAAAACAAATATAACAAATTTCATGTTATTTGAGTCTGGATGTTAAAACTCATTTAATGGAAAAATAAAATTTAACATTATTATAAATATATTCATGATTATTGTAAAACAAAGTGCAAATAAAATAAAAAATTTTAGGCAAGTTCTTTTTAATGTGAATATCAACATCAGTTCATTTCTAAGTTCAGTTCATCTGCGTTCAAATGATTCATTCATGTTCATAGTTCACAGCTCCAGTAAAAACTAGTTCTCACTCACAACATATTTTGTCATTCATCAGCTGCCATGTCACTGATCAGCGTTAAAAACTCGCCGCAAATCCGTTTTCTCTGTCATTAAGTAACCTGCCTGAACAGCAGTACATTATTATTATTATTTAAATGTCAAAATACATTTTTATTTGTAAAAATGAAACGATATACTCAATAAAATAAACTAAGATATCAACTAAAAATATGTTTTTGAATTTTACAAATTAATCTAAGGAGTTTGAAGGATCCAAGATAATTTAAATGTAAGAGGATAAAAACACCTGGAGGTGAAATAAAAACTAGACGCAGAGACAGACATTAGTGTATTGATGAGTGTTAACTGCGTTTCTGACGACTCTCCTGCTGATTGATGCAGGTTTGCTCATCAATCTGCTCTGTTAATGCTAATTGGTTAACGACCAGCCAATTAAAACGCTCTGCTGGCAGTTTGAGGCCTTACAAAGCCGGTTTTCTGCCAGTTTGGTTTCTCTGGCAGAAATGTTCATCAAAAGGCTGACAGGTTTAATAATTAATCTGAAGCTCAGAAACAGCTCCTCATATTCAGTCTCTGCTGCATTTTTAACACCAGATTAATTCCTGGGCGCCCTCGCAGGACGTTTATGCAGGCAGACGTTAATGGGCGGAGCTGCAGTGGCAGGCTACAGGCCGCGCTGCAGCTCCGCCCCGCTGGGTCTCCGAGCCGCAGCGAGCGACGCGGCCAGACGAAGAGCAGGGTGAGTCAGAGGTAGAGCGGCTGGAAGGCACTGCAGCGCTCGTAAATCTGACTGCACTGCTGCAGCCTCCGCTCGCCGGCGCCACTTTCCAACATGGCTGACACGGTGGGAGGTTACCGCTCCTCCTCGACCTTTAGCCCCCAAACAGCCTCAGGGAGAAACCATGTCTGAGTTTCATTCTGCAGGTCAAATGCACAAGAGATGCTCCCAAACCAAGACGTGTCTACTGCTGCTCACTAAACTCGCTGACGTTTCTGTGTAGGAAAATACAATTTTAAATCTTTTCAAATTAATTTAATCAGTCCAGGCAGGTTCCTAGTTGTCTAAAAACTACAAGTCGTTTCTCAAATGAAATACGGATTTCACCATGAAAATGGTGAACAACTTTGTGCCTCACGACTTTTCTCCCGTTTTTCTCTGCAGAGACCAAGCAGGAGCTGGAGGACCTCACAGCTGACATCAAGAAGACAGCCAATAAAGTTCGTTCAAAATTAAAAGGTACGAGCAGAAAACATTTGATAATCGCTGGAATTGAACAATGATCAGCGTCTCATCAGCATATTGCGCTCCAGTCTTAATTTGGGTTGAACGGATCTTCCTCTGAATCTGACTTACTTCATCTTTCGAAGAGGCTGCAGTCCGGGAAGCTGGGCTGCAGCCTAACACACCAGCCTCTTCACTTCTCTATGCACCAGTGTTGGAGTCATTGTTTGTCATTTTAGCCTCATTTAGACTTTAAAGGCCAGTGGAACACCAAGTTAGCTCTTTCCTCTGCGACACTGATAGGCACCGGCCGCCACCATCTGCTGGAGCTCTCTTTCATGACAGACTGGACTGTTTCTCAGCAAGCATCACAATAATCTAAAAGCAATAACAAAAATGTTTGAAATACATGAAGCCAAACCAAATACCATACATTGTTTGCAAGTCCTGCAGCAGTTGTTGTTAAGCCACTTTGACATTATTGTAAATACAATACAAGTCCATCACCAGCTGTGCTAAATGAGCCACAACTAATGCCCCACACACCAGCTGTAGTTTAGAGTTTTTAGAGTTTAGATCAGTTCCAGCATGAGGAAACGTCGTCTGCAGACTGCAGCGCGTTGGAGGCTGGTTTATGTTTGGTGAGATGGGGGTCAAGCTGCATCAGCCTCCAACCGCTGCAGCACGAGTTCAGCGGCAGGCCGGGATTATAAGCTGGGCCGTTGGTTAGCTCACCATCCACAAACCTCCAGCCTGTTTGAGTTCCTCCGAGTTCCTCCGAGTCCACCTGGCCTGTGTTAAACAAACAGGACTTGTAAGGTTCTAAGCATCAAGTTAACAAATCCTGACTTGAGTGGAAGCTTGACCATGTGTACATAAACATGAATCCAGAATTAAACTAATAATTTTCAATTAAATACATTATTGATATTTACAATGGGACAGTATTGTTCAGAGTTTGCACATAGAGTTCAACAAAACAACTCATCATAACAGGCAAACAATGCAATAAAAACAGCACTGGATCTGCTAAAAGCTGCGCATTAGCGGCTAATGCTAACCGCTAGCAGGTAATGCTACAAAACCAACAGACTCACTAATTCCAAGATAATTTCACATTCAGATGGAAAAAAACTTCTGTGTGCTGATGGTCTGGACTAAAAGTTTTACATCAACACATTTAGTCAAATGATGCAGCAAAAATGTTTAAAAGATCAAAATAACCAAAATCTGGTGAGAGCAAACCTGAAAGTAGCCGTTGGTGCCGCCTGGACCTTTGCTACAATTGGTCCAACGGATCACGGGACTTATGTGAGGGACAAAGACAATTACATATTTATATGCAGCAGTTCTCATGGCATGGTTACTTTAAAAAAGTAACTTGATTTCTCAATGAAAAATTCATCCATCAGCTGGAAAATGTGCATCTCTTGTCTCTCCATTGTTTACGTTTGTGACATCACTCCCCAAGGAAAAAGAGGGAAGCAACAATAAATATTTTCCCCAAATAAAACGACAAATATAGTAACACACAGTGACTTGGATACGTAACTTTAATATGATTATTGGATTGTAAATAGTGACTCATTAGATTACTGGTTACTGAAACAAAAGAGGTATATCAGAGTAACGTGTTGATGACGCCGTGACACATTTATTTTCAAGCTACTTATGGATGTGTCATGTTTCCGATGAGCGTCTCCAGTGGGTTAGGGTTCCTACGCCCTCATGTGCGTATAATTGTCTTTGAATATATACAAACGTGTCTCTGGGACAGGAATGACCTCGGGCGAAACATGTCCTGGTACATTAATTGGTAGGAATAAAAGTAGCCGGAATCAAAGATATTTTAGTCTGAAATAAGAATACATTTTTCACATCTCTTTAAAACAGAAATGATTGCTTTATAACGGCTGCATCATGCAGGTGTTATTTGTGTGAGTTCATAGAAAAATTCTGCTCTGAGGATGAGCACACATGTCGACCTTCAGCTGCGTCAGAAGATGAAAATATTCAGAAACTGTAGCAGCGATTTATCAAGCTACAGTCACTGTGACAGCAACACAAACACACAGAGAGGAAGACAAGCCAATGAGCTTAAAGCTACAGAAGCACAGAGAGCGGCTGCTGCTGCAGCACCGGTTCATGCTGAAGGTTCAAGGACATCCCTGCTTTAATGTGCACAGCCAGAAGAGGGACTACCCAGCAAATGCACACACACATGCACACCCCCACACGCATGCACACCCCCACACGCATGCACACCCCCACACGCATGCACACCCCCACACACATGCACACCCCCACACACATGCACACCCCCACACGCTCACGCATACACACCTCCGCACACACACTGTACATATGCAGACTGAGAATAGCTGTGAAGAAGCTATAATTGGAATCCCCATGAGGCAGCAGAGTGTTATTGTCGCCACACAGACAGGATCTCTGCAGCACCTCTCACTGTAGATCTGAACCCTGAGGACGGCCGCAGTGCTCTGCTCCGCCTGCAGGGATCAGCAGCATGTCTGGCCAGCCGGCTGTGAAGCTGGCTGAAACACAAAGTGTTTCTGTTTTATTTTCATGAAATATATCTATTTCAAGATGGCTGAAAAACCACCTCATCATAGAGCAAAAATTGTATGAAAAAACTTGAGTTTTTCCTAAATTTGTTTTTTCCATTAAGCAAATTCATTTTCATAGTTTTAATTTGAAGGAATTTTGTGGTTAATGGAAACAAAGCTAGCGATTCTATACCTTCACGTTCAAAGGTCCATATCTGATTTCAAGATAAGGCCAAACATCCTAGCTAGTGATGGATAAATCATTTTTAATAAAAATATATATGTCTTGATACTAAAACCCAAAATAATGGCACCTCAGAAAGACTCGGAACCTCAGGGGACGGCAGCGAGCGATATGACCTTTCCTCTCTGGGTGGCCAAACATTCACTGACAGAAAAACCTCATAATTACTAAACTACGTTTTTCTGTCTAACTGCACAATTACATCCGAGTCCAGTCTGCTGATCAAGCTGAGAGAAACCAAACACTTTTAAGAAAATGCAAATAGAGGTTTCATGAATTAAATTGTTTTAGAAATGTCTGCAAACTGAGCTCACATTTGATCATTATATGAATTTATGATTTTATGCACCGCATGGTCAAAGTCCAACTGGATCTATTTTGGCGAAACACTGAGTTTAAACATTTCACACTGACAACTGGCAATGCTGCAAAATTAAAACTAAGGTCATAATTCAGATTAATTTATTACACACACGTTAACTCGTTAAAACCTTTAACTCAACTAATCAGATTTATTTCATACTGTGCTTCAGTTAAAAACAATATCTGTCTTTGTTAGTGAGCCAACATGTCTATTATTAATTATAATATATATAAATTATAATAATTTAGCAACAATTAAAGTTTTTGAGTCCCGCCTCCAATTAAAACAATCCTGTAAACCAGAGAGGGCCGAAGTTCAACCTCAGGCATGTAAAAGACTCCAGATATCACAAAGTATTGGATTTAAGAAAAATTTAGCACCAGGTAAAATTATAATTCATACATAAGCCACTTCACAATCTGAAATATTGAAGTGTGACAATAAAAATGACAGAATTCTGAGACGAGAAAAATATTTTTTAACAACACTACAGTGTAAAATTTCCTATTTCATTATTTGTCTCTTATTCTTCAAGAAGCGTTTGGGTGAGTGAAGTGGACGAGAAATGCTCTGCAGCAAATTGATTGGCAGCTCTTTAAATGTTTTCAGCTTGTGAATAATCTTTCTCTGTGTTCGACGACGGACGTCAGACGACTAAAAATGGCCTCATAACTTCCAGATTGATGAGCAGCCACACTTGCTCCTTGCTGATGTCTGCCCAGTTTGGCGTTGCGTTTGCTGCCAGAACTCTTCCTTTTACAGAGGTGATCATACTGAAGATGATCACTTATTCAATGCATTTGATCTGCAGCTCTTGGCTGCTACTTTCACTTTTAAGGCCCATGAAAGCAGCAAGGACAGACTTTAAGTTTCATCGTTGTTTAATTGAATAATGACCACATGAAGTCTGTTGTCTTTTTGTATACTTGCAAAATTTAAACGTTTTTAGATCCATTACATTTTTATCCTGCACATGAAAGACATTGAATTTCCTTTTTTCCCATGACCGTTTTAATCACTAATGTTGCAATTTGATGCATTTTTTAGTTTTCCACAACAATAAAGTCCAAATTGTAGTTTTTTTTATAGTTTCCCTGCAGCTCTGCTGAGTTCTTACAATTTGGGAGACTCTTACATAAGTACAAACAAGCATGCATCAGTTTTTATCAGCTAAATGGGCTAAACGTCCTCAAAAATAGACGAGGACTCAATCTGTTGCTTACTCACCCAGTTTTCATCTCACTGTCAAGACAACAACACCCAGGAATACAGTGCACACACCCCCACCCCCACCCACACCCCCCCACGCTCACACCATCGGTGGTGTGATACTGCTGAGTCATCGTGGATCCAGCAGGGCGCTGCCAGGCCACGGGCCAGAACACGCACACAAACAATCCTTTGAGGAAAATATCAGGACATGACATTGAGTCCCACCACCTCTCACTGCTGAACACTGAGCATTTCAGCAAACAGGTAATGATATTCATTAAGGAGACTCCTGAGACTGTTTGTCCCCACAGTGCAGGTAAACTGACGCCCGACCCCAAAATGCAGCGAAACAAGAATAAATACACACACCAACAACTTATGAGATATTTATCAACTCAGATATTCTGTAAAGCGGTGACAGTAATTTCTTTCTGTCTGAACTCTTTGCGCCCCTCGAGGTACATGACCACAATAGTCACATTTTAATGAGAGTCAATTCAAACTTACAGTCTTGGATTTTTAAATTGATCATTTTTAATGTCTGCACTTGTTAGGCACTGATAATTCACAACTGCACCTATATTTATATTATTTTTTTTGTATCAGTTGGACCACAGTTGATAATGCGGTGAATTATAGCGTAATTTCCTTGAGGATAAGAGGACTCAGTACAGTAGTTTTCCAATTGAGACAATGCATACTTAATGATGTCACAGCCCAGCTAAGATCTAGTCATATGTGGAAACGGTGAGACAAATACATTATAAAGACATTATAGAACATGAAAATTATTGTTGAATTTAAATTGGTGGTCGAGGTCTACAGTTTTTCAAGGGCAGATAAAATGTGAATTGAAATTAGTGCTTTAACGTTAGCTCCTGCTAAATGCAGCATGGATGTAGTGTGTTAGCGATAGCAGAACTATTTATGATTAGCGCTTTAGGACTAGTGCAGCTAACTTTTTTTAGCGTTGCCCACCACTGGTGGAATAAAGTAATGATAAAAGAAGTTGCTAAACTTCCTTTCTAATGTTCTCCTCATTAGTATATTGAAGGAAACCATTTAAAGGTTCAGGAAATTGTCTTTTCAGATTAATTTCCTTGTTATAGATTTAAATCTGTTCTTGTTAACCTCGCTGAGAATCTCGTTGGTCAAATGTGGTTCAGGCTTTTCCTCCTGGATGGTTTCTTTAGAAGCTGCAGTGATCACAGAGATCCTAAGTCAGAAGATGTAATTAAGCTAGCTCTCCTGGGTAAATAAGCGCTGCAGCTGCAGCAGTGGTGAGGTCAGGCTGACGGAGGAGCACATTTCAGTTCCTTCACTTCAGGCTGAAACGGAACAATCTTTTTGCACATGCTGCATTTTCCTCCAGTCTTCCTGTTCAGCTCTGTCAGGTTCGAGAGGATCAACTGGCAGCAGGTCTGGGCTTTGAATAGGCCACTCCAGAACCTCCACCTTGTTGTCTTTAATCCATCTCTGTTTTGCTTTAGTGGGATGCTTTGGGTTGTCATCTTAGACTGATTAACCAGTGAAGGTTTAAGGAAAAAGCACATCTTTTCGAATCTGTTTTTGCTTTATTTTTTGTGTTTGTTTTTCTGTTTGATGAGGCAACTTGTGATTTTTATCCTGAAAGGTTTTTACTTCAAGCTACAATCACTGGAGACTCACTCACCATAGTAGAGAAATCTGCGATGATTCAGTTGTACCCAGGGTTTGTCTTGGTTTGAGGAGCTTGTGCATGAAGTTGGGTTGATGATAACAAATAACCTGAAGACGGATCAGAACCGAACCACCCTGTGGAGCAGAAATCCAGAATTAAACAGTTTACTTTACAACATCGTCTGCATGTTTGTGTTCCTGCAGCAATTGAGCAGAGCATCGAGCAGGAGGAGGGTCTCAACAGATCATCAGCGGACCTCCGGATCCGTAAGACACAGGTGGGTCGGGTCCAGACCTGGTCGTGGTAACGCCTTCTCACATTCAAACCAGTCATGTAGCAGAACCAGCTACCAGATGGGTCAAGCTTACAAAGTCTGTCAGCAAAAAAAGTTTAATATGAAGAGCTGAGCAGAAGTCCATCATGTGACTGTTGCTGATTAAACGTGTTCAAACCGACACGCATGTTACAGCCACACGACGGGTTTCACTTCTCACACCAAAGATCCTCACACATAGCAGCTTCATCACTAAACAATTATTTGTTAGCTTTTAAATTTAGTCCTGCTCAAAGTCCTTTCTGAACGTCACTTCCTCATGGGCTCTTGCTCTGCGATTGGCCGTCATGTCCGCTGCCACCCAGTGGACAGGAAGGGAACTGCGGCCACTAACAATAAGGCTCAGCATATTGGGGCCGTTGCAGATGAAAGCAAGGAAAACATTTCAACCATTTTGAGATTAGTCTGAAACTTTCAAGAAAAAAAATAAATTTTCAAGTTTTTAATAGCATTTTCCAAATGATCGGTTCAACAAAAATAAGTTCTGAACAAATGGGTGTACAGCTCAGGTGTACAGTCCTTCCCAGTTAAACCAGTTAATCCACGTTCAACCAGTTTTCCTCATTGTCTCCCTCCAGCACTCGACGCTGTCACGCAAATTTGTGGAGGTGATGACCGAGTACAACACCACGCAGTCCAAATACCGCGACCGCTGCAAGGACCGCATCCAGAGGCAACTGGAGATCAGTGAGTTCAACACGCAACATGGCAGATGGTAAACACAAACAACAACACACCAGCAGCAACAAACCAGCAGCACAGACAGAAACTTCAGATATTGAAACAAGTTCTGCTGGAGATTTCTTGATGTTCAATGTTTTTTCTCTCCACTGTTGCTACATTCATACTCAAAAGAAGGGATTGCTGTAAAGGCAACAACTCAACACAAGCAATTGTCTACTCCCGCCCCCTGCTGGTCCAGGAGGAGTAAATGCTGCAAGTCAATGACTCGACTGATTCTAACAGTGCAGTGTAATTAGCTTCACTGCACTGTTTGAGAAGTAGGATCAGTTGGAATGGATGTGTGATTGAATTTAAATTATTTTTTTGCAGAGTGCCTTGAGATGATGCTTGTTATGAAATGGCCCTACAGAAATAAACTGAATTTATTTACGCTGCCTCACTGCTCCTGAAGGAACCGTCCAGAACTTCAGGTTTCGCTGCAAAGAACGAGCTTTAGGCGGTTCAAGATGGCTGAGGACAGCGCCACGTTACCGCCGCTGCAGAGCTTTCTTGGGATCGGCAGCAGGTTGAGGAAAAAGGCTGAAAACGTCTGGCCTCAAAGGTTTAAAACCTATCAGGAGAAACTGGTGGATTTTTTAAAAGGCTGCGTTCACACTGCAGGCTTCAACGCTCGGTTACGATTTCGTGTGAGATCTTTTTTTTTGCCTGGTTGTTCACAGTTCTGAACATATGCAGCATTTATGTGATCTCCGGTCTGAACTACAAGCAACCTAAAAGTTGTAATATTATAACTTTATTCTTGTGACATTACAGCTTTATTTTGGTAATATTTAGATTTTATTCTCTAATTATTTCTGAGTTATTCTTGTGATATTTCGACTTCACTTCCTGAACTTGCTCCGGTGACTTTACTCCTGCAAATATTTTATTTCCTTGCTCTGACCCCAAGGCTCGGTCATACCGGACCGCCGCTGGGATCAGGAACACAGAAACATTTTAACTTTAAGCTGGCTGCTGTCTGGTGAAATCCTGCCTCATCCTGCTTCTGTTGGTTGGACCTTGATGGACCGAAACGGCAAATAAGAAAATGCTGAGTGATGTGAAAGGTTGCTATGGCGATGTCCTCTGAATAATCTCATTGTTTCTGTGTCTGTCTGCAGCCGGAAGAACCACCACCAACGAAGAGCTGGAGGACATGTTGGAGAGTGGCAAACTGGCCATCTTCACCGATGATGTAAGCACCGCACCTGCGGTCACTTTAACGTGGAGCCTTCTGCTTCCTGTACGCATCATCATGTGGTCAGGCTGCAGAACGGCCACAAGGTGCGCTGAAACATCAAGTGAAGGCAGCCTTTGCTTCTGGACATGGGAAGGAAAGCTGAAGAAAAGCCACCACTGCTTTTATTCTGAAGGAGTTCACATTGTTTTCTCCTTCAAATTAAAAGCGGCCGTGACTGCAGGGATTTAACAAAGCACCTGGCTGCAAATGACAGCTGAGCTACTCTGATTGAAGCCACTTGTACTGTGATGTCACAGTGTGGTGACCAATCAGCACAGGTCAGTAAAGTTCAGGTTGACACCAGGTGTGGAGTTAGTCTGAACAGGTAAGTCCGTCCAACTGCCAACGAACCGAAGGTGACGACAATAAATCATTCAGAAAGCAACTAAAACTGGAATCCGTGACGTTCATTGAACAGGTGAAGACAGAAAACAAAAGGTTTCTTTACCAACTAATCATATCAGAAAATAGAAACAATCCCATTTAAATGACTTGTACACAATGCTGACAAAACAAATACAAAAACAGATAAACATTTAAATTCCTGTTAATAGTAAAATCACAGACAGAAAAAATGTAGGTGGAAGCATAAGCTTAATTTACCTCGGTCTACATTTAAAATGCTAACCAAGCATTAAACAAGGCTTATCAGGAGGTCAACTCTAGCTAACAGTGAAATAATCGTAGCTGCTCTGAAAGCTAGCACCTGGCTTGCACAATTAGCTGTAACCTAACTTAGGCTAATTATAGCTGATTCACAGTCTAACTTCAGCTAAAGCCAAGATAACGCAGCCGTAAATAATTTCTCTTAAGACAATTTCTACTTATTTCGAAGCTAATTGTAGCTAATATATGCTAATTTCACCTCTTTAAGAAGCTAGTTTAAGCTAATCCCACAATTTAATTGAATATGTTTATCGTCACCAATCACAAAATAATTCTAGCAAATCCATCCATCCATTTCCCTGAACCCTTCTTCCCTTACTGGTGCCTCTCCAGCTATCGTTCCGGGTGAGAGGCGGGGTCACCTGGACAGGTCACCTGGAGGTTGCCAGTGTGTCGCAGGGCAACACAGAGACCATGCACACACACACTCACACCTAGGGACAATTTAGAGGCCAATTAACCTGACAGTCATGTTTTTGGACTGTGGGAGGAAGCCGGAGTACCCGGAGAGAACCCACCATGCCCAGGGAGAACATGGAGACTCCATGCAGAAAGACCGGGGCTGGGAATCGAACCCAGAACCTTCTTGCTGAAAGGCAGCAGCTCTACCAGCTGCACCACTGGGCAGCCTCCAGCAAATCTAATTTTTTTAATTTGTGGTTTGTTTGGCTAATTGTTAGCAGTTTCTCTTTATTTTCTGAGATCAAATAGCTAATCATAGACTGAAGGTAATCTGAATGCTAAAATGTCTAGATTTTTTTCTTTTTTTAATTGATATTTTGTACTTTGTGAACAACTGCTCCATACAGATGAACTTAAGCGACATAGCTAACTTAGAAGCAGTAACTCATTTTTAACTGTATGTTGATATAAAGTTTAAGTTGATAAATATTGTAGATGTATAGTTTTTTCCTCTTCTTTGAGATGAGCTAATGTTCTAATAATTTACAATTTATTTCCGAAATTTGAGATTTTATTGTCTTTTCTAGTTACTTCTGAAGATTTTGGGTTTTTTTATTTAACGTTCTGTGACAGAGCGGAGAAGACAGAATATGCTTCTGTAAACTTGTACTGCAGATCAAAATGGACTCTCAGATGACCAAGCAGGCCCTGAACGAGATTGAGACCCGACACACCGAGATCATCAAGCTGGAAAACAGCATCCGTGAGCTGCACGACATGTTTGTGGACATGGCCATGCTGGTGGAGAGCCAGGTAGGCCACAGCTGTTGGAAAGCTACCTGACCCCATAAAGGAGTTGCCTGGTGTCGTTTAAATTCAGATGTTTGTTTTAGGGAGAAATGATTGACAGAATTGAGTACAACGTAGAGCACTCTGTCGACTACGTGGAGCGAGCCGTTTCCGACACCAAGAAGGCCGTAAAATACCAGAGCCAGGCTCGTAAGGTAAGGCTCCCTGAGGAAACTCTGCTCTGCATCCCACCGGCGATCCAGGAGCCTCCTTTTCAAAAGGCTAACGAAAGGCCACCAAAAATGCTAAAAGGCACCAATTTGTCTAGTGAGAATCAAAAAATGTCCATGGAGAAATATCTCCATTTAGTGTAAGACACTCCATGACAGCAGTGGGAAACGAAGACTCCTTCGTGTCCATGACATGCCAGTCTCATCATTCCCTTTCAAATACAGCGTTGCCTCTGGATTCCATCTGCAAACTCCAGGAACTTGTGCAGCCGCCCCCCTTCAGGAGCCCAGACCTTCCTGTTGGTCTTTTATTAAAGGAATTTAAGGTGCAGAATGAGAGTTTAGCTGCAGAGGAATTGCTTCCTCTTAGACGTCTCTAACTATACAGTTTGAACTTCAAATGCTGTCTTTAGCTGTTTTTGCTTAAATCATTAACATTTCAGTATTTAACTATGCTAGCATGCTTTCAGACTCTGTTCTGCTTCTCTTATTATTTGGTGAGAAAATCGTAAAAATAAAAAACTGGAAATTTGCACAACCAGTCAAAACTGCAGCACACGCTGTCCTGCGTCGACGCGTCACGTTAATGAAGACAGAAACCGTTACGGTCGTTGGAATGGCTCTTCAAAGGCGCTAGCCTAGCGTGTGTAGTTGTATTTACCCAGAATGCCCTGTGTTGCTTTTGTCCAGTCCCTTGAACCGAACCCAGACCGAGGTTTGTGGGCAGACCAGTTAAATCTTTTGTTCGATTACAAATTCACACCTCCTCAAATGATCCGCCCTTTCTGTGCTTTGAGTCGGATTAAATTGGACTGAACAGGAGGAAATGCAGCCAAAGTTTTCCAACAAAAAGCCAACGCTAAACGTTTTAAACCACTGGAAAAGTCAAATGAAAAAATGTCACTCCCTCATCACCCATGTGTTTGCTTCCTACTGTCGCCCTGCAGAAGAAGATCATGATCATCATCTGCTGCGTCATCCTCGGCGTGGTCTTGGCGTCGACCATCGGCGGCACGCTGGGCTTCTAGGACGTTCCGCCACCTGCTGCCATGATGACTGATGCCGACCGACTGACCGACAGCCAGCAGAGAAAAGAAACAGCAACGACAACACAAAAAACTTGAAACACAAATGCAAGACCGACAACCAATCAGCTAGGAAGAGATAATCCAATCACAAATAAGAGGAAACACCACGGGTTGGGCGGGGTACAAAAAGCTAAGAAAACACAGTAACACCACATTACAGGTGACTTATCCACACAACAAGAGAGGGAAAAATAAACCTATTTATGTAAATGTATTGAATATATGAAGCAACACGTGGGTTAGCTACCTGTAAAAAATGATAACCTCTAATATGACTTTACTTTGTTGTTTGTTTGGCTGTTTTCCTATGTTTTGAAGTTCCTCGTTTGTTTTTCGGGAGTCTCCGAGGACAGTGACGGCTGCTGGGTGGGAGTCCTGTGGGACCAATCTGTCATTCGGGTTCCTCACGTTCATTTCAGAAAACAAACAGCTAATGCATAGATGTAGAAAACCCGGAGGTTGCAGAAGTTGGGGAACGACGTTAATGTTGTGCCTCGCCGGCAGCGAGTCCACCTCTCATTGGCTGCTTTGCCCCGTCATTGACCTCGGCCAGCCTGTTACCGGAGACCGATTGGACCCTGATAGCAGATGTTGGGAAAACACCGCGTCGACAAGGGGGAGGTCAGACTCCCCTGACTGTTGCACCGATCCAACCAAAGAGTTGGGGAGGGAGGGCCTCTGACCCACCTGGTTATTCTGATTGGCCAGCGTAGGCGACAAGGTGATACCTGAGGGCTGGGTGGAGACGGACAGTTAATCTATGCAGTTTAGATACAGGAAAGACGACTTGTCCCAACTCTGACATAGCCAATGAGAATCTGTTAAAAGCCAGAGCCGTCATCCTCACGCTGCTCTTCTCGAGGAGCCAACAAAAAATAACGGAAACGTATCAAAATAACAAACAGGCGAAACCAGTTACCCGGTGTGGCGATGGTCTTGTGGCTGTTTGTGTTTCGATGGCGAGCGTTTGTTGCTTTTGTCGTGCTGCTGTTCCGGTGTTAGCGTGACGTATGCTGTGCTGTATCTGCTTAACATTGTGTTAACGTTGAGTTTGTGCGATCTGACGTGTCTCTGGTGTGTTTGTGTTGGAAAAGCTGTGATGTTTCGGTTGCCACACATGAAGGCATTCCTGTAGATAATGTGAAAGGAGCATCACTCCTCTCTGCATGCGGAGACAGGATGCTCCAAACGACCCGGAGCATCCGGGTCGTTTGGACCAGGAGCACGGCAGCTTCTACGGCCAATTCACATTCTCTATGGGAGCATTTCCCTGGGAGGTGGATCAACGTGACACACATTCATTCACAACATGAACATGTCATTTATGTTTTAACTTCTGACGTAGACAGACCCCATGAATGTCGTGTTGCTGCCAGTGTTAGGGTTAGTCTGAGCTGCTTTGCGTGGTGTAGAATTAGCCTGTGTTTGTGTAGAAGCTTACTGAAGATTTATCGTCTGTTTTCTAGAAACTTTTTCTAAAAACTGTGAAAGGCATTCGTGGTGTCCGGCCCTGTATGGCCGAAAAGATATCAGAAAATACAACAAAGGGTTTGTGGCTCGTAGCAACATAGCAAGAAAATTACTTTTTAAATTACTGAAAGGTAAATCTAGCCAAGCTTAGACTAATCCTTGATATTTTGGAAACTACTTCCAGCTGCACCAAAACTATCCGATAGCTAATTATTGCTAATGATAAGCTACTACTAATTTTAGAGGAAGCTGCCTGTAAAGATACTTAATTGTATAGAATAAAAAGTATTTATTTGATTGTTAGCCTTCAACTATGAACCACATTATGCTAAATTGGAAGCTAATCCTAGTTAACCTAGAGGATAAGTTTAGCTAATCATAGATTTTAGCTAAAAATTAGAAAAGTCTTCCAAATCATTGGCTAATTCTAATTTAAAGGAAAGATATCTGTAAAAACATTTGATTTTATGTGTTGTATTTAGTACTTTATTGATCTGTAATTGTGAACCAAATTAATTTGGAAGCTAATCCTAGTTACCCTGGAGGATAATTCTAGTGAAGACATTTTAGCTAATAATTAAATAACACCTACAGGTTTTCATCCTGTGCTTGCAGTAGCAGCCTACCCAAAGAACGCAAACTGGAACGCTAACTATATGGAACCACTAGCTAATTTCAGCTAGCGATTAGTGTTAGCAGTGTTGAACTCACTGGGACAAATTCCCACGTTTTACAAATCCAAGAAGATGAATGCTGTAGGAATGTTTCACTGTGTTTGAAATCTGTAGTTTATTGAAAAGGTAACAGAGCAAAGTGTTTGTTTTACAGAACGATGCCGTCTCATGGCAGCTCATTGGAAATCTTTACCTGCATGCTTTAAAAATGTCACATTTGACAAATTTGCTCAGATTATTCCAGCTCTGAGGGATTCTTCCATTAATAAAGCATTTAGACTGAGCTTTTTATGATACCCAGTGGGAAACGTTGCTGTCTGTTTGGAAATGTTCATGATTTGCCAGGATGCTGGGCGGGTCTTGAGGTTTCTGGAGGAATGTGCTCAGGCTCTGTGATACGGAGGTTATCGTACTTCTGTTGAGGCCTACGCTGGAGCCAAAACCACCTTCAGATCCCTCCGCACGCAGTGCAATAAGCTTCAGTTCAGAGTCCAGGAAGTAGTCATTGTTTAGTGGAAAATGTGTTTTTTCTTGAGATGTAGAAGTTAGCATTGTTAGCTTTAGATGTCTGTGATGCGCTTGATGTTCTAGTTTCAGGTTTGGAGAAGATTGGGGTCTATTTAATTTATTCTTTGGCTTCAATAAACTAAAACTGTTGTGTTCACCAAAGTGTCACCCTCTTCTCCCAGCAGCAAAACCCAACAAATCTGTCAAACGGGCCGTCTGTAGATTCAGGATGATTGGACCCTTTCTCAGCTGTTGTCGTTGGTTTTTAGTGGTTTCCAACAGGTAAAGAAACGTAAACCGAAGTGGATCTAATGACTTAGCGAGTCGAAATCTCATTGCAACCTCATGCCAGATTTTTTTAAGAGTTAGCTGCGTTTTCTTCCCTCTGCGCCATGGTCTATTGGGCAGTTGATGGTTGTCCTGCTGGTGGTTGAGGTGGATGAACATGAGCAAAGTAAGGATGCCGTCAAAGCACCGGCCAGTTTGTTGACAATGACGTTGTGTTTTGTGTCTGTATTTTCTCTAAAGTTCCTGTTTCATCCATCAGGCCCTTGAAAACACATTGAACCACAAAGACGTCACCAAAACGATTCAGAGGGTCGGGTGGCCCAAGTGCCCAGCCCTCTCGGCCCTCTTGTCTTGTGCTGTAGTCGTTTGGTTGCATAAAAACATGGTGACGTGCGTTGGGAGTCTGACCTTCCCCTCCATCCTGCTGTGTGTAATAATTATAACGTTAATAATAAAAAAGGCATGCAAAAGCGTTGTGGAGTTTGCATGAAGGTGTTTTTGTACCCCCCCGCCCTCCTTCTCGTGCACTTTACCACTCATTGGACCTGTTTGATTAGCACATTAGCTACTAGCCACAACTTATTACCTGTTACTAATTGATCTGCGTTTCAGTATTTCTGTTAGACGTGTTTTGTTGGAACATAATTGAGTGTTTTATTTAAATGTGACAGGCTAAACTCCCGTCAGCTTCGGTCATTCAGGTCCATCTGGACTTCTCGCTGGATTTCACCCCGCCTTTATCTGCTGGGCTTGTTTACGCCACCCTTTGTTAGCTGAGAAATTGCCTGTAGGCTGACCTCCGGTTGCTCCTCCACCCGTGTTTGTGAGCTTGTTGGCAGCAGGGCTTTGTTTCAACGTGCAAAGCGTCAGACTGCAGTCGGCCGGGTCCGCCGGGCTGCCGTCCGCCAGGTCCGCCGGGTCAACCGGGCTGCAGCTGTTTTCACAAGTTGTTAAAAAATTGCGACTAAGAGCCCTAAATGTTTGCGATGTTCACTGTTAGTTTGATTCAAACCAAAGCCTTCTCCCTCCCACTCGTGTTCTCAAAATGTCCGCCGCTAGAATCGAAGAGCACAAAGCAAGTGAAGTTTACACCGAGACGTTCCTCAAACAGATACAGCAATTTAAAAAAGCTCAGATTAAAGTGAAAAGCCTGCCCTGACCCCCCCCCACACACCGCCAGCCTCACTGCATGACGGACTGACCGACGTCTGTCTCCAGTTCCTTTTCTCCTCTAGATGCTAGTTTGTGGTCTGATTAGTGGAAAATATGGCACATAATCATAACCAGAGACAACGGTGGTGCTTTCTTCTTCTATTCAATAACTGCTCTTGTTGTTTTGGTGTCATTTTGATTTTCCTGTAAAGTTAATCAGTCGTCTTCACACCTGGACAGACGCGCTGCTGTGGCGGGAGCAAAAGAAAAATGATTCTTATTGTTATTTATGATGTATATTTATGAGTAAATTTGTGGACAGATATAGAAATCAAACTCAAAGTTCAACTTAATTCCAGCATATCGAACAGAAAGGCCAGTTTTCTGTTGCTTTCAGGCTGAAACATGATCCGAGGTCCGTTAACCAAAACGGTGGAGCATTTAGAGGACGAGAATTTAGAAATGATTTTAACCAGAAGAGAACGTAAACAGGAACGGCCTCGGATTGTCCCGCCTCGGAGAAACATGGATCTGTTTGCAAACATGCGGGTCGTTGCAGATGTGAATCCAGATGTTTGCATAATTCAGACGTTTTCCAGGAGAAAGTTTGAAAACATTGAGCTATTCCAGCTCCACGAGCCGCCAGCCAGCGTTGTCCGCGGTGTGACCAACGACTGCAGCAACTAATATATAAACAACGATATATAAATATTTTCATGTAAATCTTACACCAACATACTGCGTTTGTATGACTGTGTGTACATGGCCGCATGCCATTCCTGCTTCTGTGGGCGCTGTGCAGTTTCTCTGTCAGAGCAGGAAGCGAGCAGGAAGTGGATCATCCTGGGGGGTTCGGCGGCGCAGAGGCTCCAAAGATCGACTCTGTTAGCCAAACAACCCGCCGGTTTCTCCTCACGCGCTGTAAACCGCCATCGTCATTTTGCTTCAAGTAAACATGAGTCAGTCCTACTTTTACCCCCTCATTTGTCGGACCAGAACCGGCTCTGCGATGAGACAAAGCCTGCTGCGCGTCCTGCTCGGATTACATGAAAACTTTGTTTTTTTGTTGCAGTAACAGCTGTGACTTGTTTTGAACTGATTGATTTTTTTATGCTTGATCCAACCGTCTCTCTGCTCTCTTCATCAAGCGAGACAGTATTTGGTTTCGATCAGTGTTTATTTTTCCTGAGTGGGAGGAGTTAGGGGAGGGGTCAAGTAGATAGACCACACCCACATAGTCCCTGCCATATTAAGAAATACACTTGAACATTATTATTATTATAGTTGTTGTTGTTATTATAATTCTAACCATAAAAGGCAAACAAAATGCAGAAAAACATTTGCAAAAACCCAGGAGAGTGAACGGCTTCACACAAAGTGATCAAACAGAAAAACTTTTAAAAAGGGAGGTTACCACGATTCCATGATTTAAAGAAGTACAAAAGGAGTTATGTTATCATAAATAATAGTAGTAATATTGAATATTGAATGCTCGCAATTTTGTCAAACTGAAACTGGAATCTTTGTGTTCTGTAATTATTGTAAATAACTTTAAAGAGAGAAAAAATGACTTGCATGTCTATGTATAAATCTACTGAGATATTTATTCCCGTCAAAGTTGACAAGCACTTCGATGTCTGTCCTTTTTCGCTGTTTTTATTTCCCGGATGTCGCGTGTCTTAAGCCCCGCCCCTCCGCTCTCCGTCCGCGGCAGAGAGACGGCGCCATGTAGCTTCCATCGCCGTCGTTCTCCGCCTCGCCCAATCCGGAGGCTGTGTCCGCTCACAGCCGCTCCTCCTGTCCATAACCCCAAATCCAGAGGCTCCGCCCACTGGCTCCTCTGATGAAAGTGCTTCCCTCCATATTAGGAAACTAAACCCCGCCTCCGGGGCCTTAGAAGCCACGCCCCTGGTCCCTCCGGATGTCCTGTTTAGGGTCACCACCTCTCTGTTCGATGTCGTCTCTCCGCCGCATTTCACCAAACATCCAACCTTTTCTGTCTGGTTCCCACCAGCACTTATCCTGCACCCAGTCCTCTAAAACCGACTCAGTCCGACCAGTTCATAGCCATATCCAGACGAAAGTGCCCCGACAGTTTGTGAACTACAGGTCAGTTGGACTGGGGTCAGCAACTCTGAGACAGAATCGGTGGTGGTGGTACGCATCAACTTTAGAGAAAAAGCACACAACCACCGGATGAAGCAAACGGACTTTCTTGCTGATCTTCATGCTCTGACTAACCAAACCGCCTCAACACCAGGAGACTAAAACTAGATTTAAATCCCGAGTTACGTACTTCAGAACTCCACCACAGTCTTCCTACTACCCAACTTTCCCCATTTTTTTATCCTAGAGGAGTTCCTGTAGGAGATCGTAGGTCTGGTTTCTCAAAGTCGTCAAAGGGGATGCAAAAGCTAAGTTCAGGACCTGCTAGCACAGTTCAGGACCAGTTAGCACAGTTCAGGACCAGCTAGCACAGTTCAGGACCTGCTAGCACAGTTCAGGACCAGCTAGCACAGTTCAGGACCTGCTAGCAGCAGTTAAGTGAAAGTTAAGTACAGCTAGCTATGTTCAGTAAAGGCAAGCTTCGCTTAGTAAAAGCTAGCTAAACTCAGCGTAAACTAGCTACGTTCCCAGTGAACCAGTTGTAGTTTTTCAGGCCGTTTGGCGGCTTCGAGGTCTGCGTCCGGCCGAAGTCGCCACCTAAATCCAGGCCCGGTCTCCAGCCTCACACAGGCCTTTCGTAACAAAGCGTGCAATATTCAGAGAAACAAGGGCTGACCTTATCATGCAGAGGCGACCAGGCCGGCCGACGGGCCGCGCCGCGCTCTCCGGCAGGAACTCCCGCCGTCCAGACGCCATGATCCGGGGAGAAACTACGGCGCTGTTTGTCTTTTATTATTCTTCTTTTTAGGCGGCTGCATGCTGATGCTGTGCTGGGGGAGGAGGTGGGAGGGACGGAAATCAGAAAAAAATGTCCGCACAGTAAAAAATCGCAGAAAGAGGACAGTGACGTCGCTCTTTGCACGCAACTTTGACCGGAAATGCAACTCGTGTCCCGTTTTTTTTGTGTGTGTATGTGTGCGTAGCGTAATGTAAAGCGATCTGTCCCCCCTCCCGCCCCGCTGCCCCTCCCGCCCCTCTCTCGTACTGCTGTTGGCTGTTCTGTTTAGTTCATGTGACGTGCCAGTACCCCCCCTTCTTTAACCCCCCCTGACCCCCCCCCAGCCTCGCCCTTCCCCTCTTCATGGATCTTTAAGATGACAACTCTATGCAGATGCTGTCTTTTATAAGTGTGTCAAAATTTTAATTTAAAATAAAAACAAAAAAACAAACCCTGACAGACATATTGAAATGAAACAAAAAATTAATAAAGAAAAGGATTGTTCAGTGTACTCTGTGGCGTCATGGGATCATTATGGATGGATGGATGGATGGATGGATGGATGGATGGATGGACGGACGGACGGATGGATGGATGGATGGATGGATGGATGGATGGATGGATGGATGGATGGATGGATGGATGGATGGATGGCATTTGATGTGACTCCTGCACGCCCCCGTGTGGCTGGCCTGGGATTGTCCTCTCACTGCAGCTGCTGAGATGAAAACACGAGGAAACTAAAACTATGGAGAGTGAAGAGTGCCAATTCAAAATAAATAATCCAAGAAATAAACGTTTTAATTTAATTTATGTTTGAGGCAGCCAATGAGACGTCAGGGTTTCTGCAGAAGCAGCCAATCAGATGTCAGGGTTCCTAATTGTCCCGCCCACCGCTGACGTCACATCCGCATGAGTGGGATGCGGCTTTCTTTTTTCCGATTTGAGTTACCATGACAGCCAGAAAAGGCAAAGTTGTATTTCAGATGCAAATAAAGCAATACCATGAACATCGTTCTCTTCCTAATATGATGGGTTTTTAAGTTTTTCTGGATTTCCAAGCGATCCTGAATTAAGACGGCGGCTTGTAAATATCCGTCGCTACCAGTTGAAGCTAACAGCGAAGTTTGCAGCCTTCACTTCACTGCGGATCAGCTTCTTCAGCCTGAAACTGCCGGGGAGCTGGACGGTAGGTAAAGGAGCCTCCCTGCGTCGTTTCCAGGGAATCACTTCAGTTTGAGCCCAAAGAGGAGTTGATGGGACCCATAAGGGAACTGACCCGCTGTGACACCAACCTGTTGGACCTGAAGGAACACGGCCATGTTTCTAAAAGCAACAACTCTGAACCTTCAGCTGAACTCTGACCCCAGAGCTACGCAGCTGAACTCTGAACAACCACAATAAGCAATATAATGTACTTGAGAATAAGTATAAGGTAAAAACATTGTCCGTTAGAATGGATTAAAATGCTTAGATACTTAAATAAAACATTTTCATAATTAAAATGCCAGAATGTTGCCTCCTAGCATAAGCTAAAGCTAATGTTAGCCACCAAGCTTACAGACAGTGAAACTCACCCTGTCTGCATATTAAACTTTCCTCCAGCTTGTTGGGGCTTCAGATCCAGGTTCATCATTAACTGTTAAGGTGGACAAATCCTGCAAGCACCGAGTGCAAAATCACATTTTCAATGCATCGGAAACGACCGAGCCGCTTTTCCCCGAAGCTCATGTGCAAAGAGCCCATATGAAATCATTTATGAAAGGATGAAATAATAGTTTTTAAAATGAAAAACATTTAATTCAGACATATATAATTAATTCTATATTTAATAAACTTCCATTTATTTCCAGTTTAAAAAAATGAATGAACCATGTATGGAGACCCAAAAGTGCCACAATCCAACAAAAAATAATTTCTACTTCTTGTTGATAAAACATATAAAATCAAAATATGTGATACCAGGAGTTCTATAAAGTATGAATAACTTATTAAATATACAACATTACATACAGGACGTGCTGTGCTGTGTAATTCATCACTCTTGTCTGCAGTTAACTGTGCCCCATGACCATCACAGAGAAATCCATGATGTGCTGCAGTGTGGGACAAGGAAATAATTAGTTGTGTGACAGAATTCAAATAATGTAATAATAAATTTAAAATGTTTTGGTTTTTTTTATTGTGACATTTCTGGCCTTCCATACGCATGTCGGGGATGTTTCTCCAGGAATCAGACTCGTAAACTGATTATTTTTTCTCATCTATTTATTTTCAGTACTCAGCGGTAAGGGTTATAGTATATGGACAAGTTCTCTGTTAAGAAATGAATTATCAAAACATAGTTTATAAAAGTGTATAGTAAGCATTACATCATATATACGCATGAAAACAGAAAGTTCGAGCTTCAAACGGAGGATTACAGCTGCTCCAAACTTTCTTCTTCTCTAATCTACTGAGACGCAGGCAGGAAGTGTCGGAGGACAGACGGCGGATGGGGATATTTCTGTGTTCTAGATCACATGGACTCCTACAGCACTTGACGGTCACTGCACGGCTTTCACTTTATTTTTATTTTTTGACTAGCACCGGTGCTCCTCCACACGCTGACAGACACACACAGGCTTCCAACAGTTAAATAAGGGAAACGGGAAAGAAACACCAATAAATACAGGAAGTGGGCCAGAGCCGGGCGTCCCGCCGACTCGGCCGGGAAGTCCGTCCGGAAGCAGGGAGTCGGCGTGACGTCACGGGGTGAAGAAGGCAGGATCCGGATGGGTCCGTCGGCTCCGAGCGGAGGGGTGCTTCACATCGACACGGCTCTAAAGTCACACAGCCTAAACACTAGCGCGGTCCGATACACGAGTTAATCATCAATAATCAATAATCAGCTTCATATAAATAAATGAGTTACTACAGGATCTGCTTCCTTCGGCCAAAGCCGCAGAGACACCAGTTTGGGATCCGGGTCTGGATCAGTTCACACACACGGACTGCAGGTTCTGATGAGGCTCTGATGATTTAGCCAGCAGGTGGCGCTGCAGACTGAGTGCACAGCCAGCAGGACAAACATGGAGGCATTTCCGGTTCGAGTCGGAGAAGAACCAGTTGATCAGCTCAGAAAAACTCATGAGACAGAAACTCCACAGTCCAATTCGGAACCAGAACAGAACAGTTTCTGGTCTGATCGATAAACTACGGTGGCTGAGAGAGTTCAGCCCAGCCACAGCAACATTAGGTGCGGTTCTGGTTCTTATCCGCTCAGCCTGTCAGGTTCCAGCTGTTGGAAGGGAACCGAATCTTCAGGATCATTTTTAACAAGTCATTTTATCCCACTGTGGTTTATATGTTCAATGTTTTTTGTGGGTGAAGTTTAAAAAAAAAAAGTTAAATTTTCTGTATCAAGTTAAAAATTACCGTTTGTTCTTGCGGAAACATGTTTTCATAAATAAGAGCATTAAATATGTGGCTTCAACATGCGCCATGTGTATTTATAACGTTTTACTGATATTTATAACCATCGGGGGAAGAACTGGACTCTAGTTGCTTTAGCAGAAACAAAAATACTTTTCTGCATCATTAAATATGATAAAGCAACAAACGGTAAACATCAACTATGAACCAACTGGAGGAGCAGTGAGCCTGAAACCCAGCCGCCATGACCCCTGATGGAAACAATGGCCAAATAAATATAACTTTAAATTAAATAGAATAAAAGCGGTTGTTTACTCGGGCAGACAATTATAAGCAAGCAAAGCAATGAAAAACAAAGTCCTATCATTCAGGGTAAAGATCCGTTCAGAAGAATCGGATCGTTTGGTTCTTCATGTCAGAAACATGAACAAATCATCTGTGACCCAGAACTGCGCTGGGTTTTTCATATCGTCGCCCTCTACTGGTGCAGAACAGGCATCGCAACGTTTACTAAAGGAGAAGCTGCTGAAGCAAAACCAGGACTTCAGACTTCAACCCGGATTTGGTTCTGGTGGAGGAGGAAAAGTCTCCAGAACCAGAACTTAGTCAATAATTTAGCAGAGAAAAACGTTTTTTAAATTGAAAATGTTTATTCTGTTGCTAGTTTTCTGATTAAATTGCAAGTTAATTTTAAGCCCTGAAATGAACAAGTTTAAATTGAGTCTCACTACATAAAAATATAAATAAAAATCTGGCTGTTCTTTCTGAATATTAATGTTCTGATATATTTTATCAAACTTGTTAGCACACAAATCATCCACTCTGAGTCCATGTGTGTGAACCAGATAATAGGAAGTGTCTCTCTGCTGCAGCCCACACACATGTCTAAAGTCTGAAAAAGTCCCATGAGTCTTTGCTGCCCGACGGCGGGGCGTGAAGGTCCGACAGCCGGGCTCCACTCGTGCTACTTTTCAGAGTGAGAAGGCTTTAAAACACTGACGAAGGCCACCAGAGGAACCAGCAGCGACCTGACGACCCCACAGTCCGGGCCAGGCTCAGGCGCTGCAGCTGTGGGGGGGCATCATGCAGGGAGGCGCGGTTAGCAGAAGGTCTGTGTGTGTGTTTATCTGTTCTCACACACACTGCCACCACACAACGAGGAGGAGGAAGGTTCAGCTACGGTTTGGCACCGCCAGTGCTGGGCACCCCCTTAGACTACACGAAAGGTCCGCCGGGCATGCCCAGGTAGTTGGGTGCCGCCATGGCTGACGGCGGCGGCGTGGTGCCGCTCCAGTGCACCTTCATGTGGTGCCGCAGGTTGGACTTGGAGGAGAAGCACTTGTCGCACTGCTGGCAGGAGAAGGGCTTCTCCTTGGTGTGGATCCGGCGGTGGCAGATGAGCTGCGTGGACACCCGGAACGACTTCCCGCAGTCCGGGCACTGGTAGCGCTTGGGCTCGGTGTGAATGCGCCGGTGGTTCTTGAGGGACATTAGGTTGGGGAACTCCTTCTGGCAGGAGGAGCAGAAGAAGGTCCCGGTCTTGTGGCTGTTCTTGTGGTTGAGCAGCGAGCTAGCATGGCGGTACGAGCGTCCACACTGGTTGCAGATATGGGGCTTGGCGACCTCATCATTGCCCTCGCGGCCGCGGCCTTTAGCCAAGCTGCCGGGATCGAGTCCTTGCTCTTGCATGAGGGTGAGATCGAGGCCCGACCCCCAGCCCAGCTCCTGGGAGCCGCCTGGCCGGTGCTGCTGGGGTCTGGGCTGGCGGGGTTGCGGCATCTGGCCGTGGGTGATCTCCATGTGGAGCCTGAAGCTGGCCTGCGTGGGGAAGGCTCGCTGGCAGGACCGGCAGGTCAGCTCCCGCTGCTTCTGGTGGACGCGCCGGTGGTTGTAGAGCTGCGAAGAGACGCGGAACGCCTTCCCGCAGTCATGGCAGCGGTGGCGGCGGGTCTCAGAATGGATGCGGCGGTGGTTCTTGAGGGCGAGCAGGTTGTTGTAGGTCTTGAGGCACACAGCGCAGTGGTAGATGCCGACGGTGTGGGTGTTCTTGTGGTTGAGCAGGGAGCTGGCGTGGCGGTAGGAGCGGCCACACTGATCACATCTGTGCAGAGACGAACGGTAGGAGGAGAGAGCAGGGGAGGGGCAGGGAAGAGACGGAAATAAATTAGTGACGGGAGGCAGACCTGCGACATCACCTGATAAAGTTTACATACAGGTATATGATCTGAAATCCGGCTCAGAGCTTTCTACAAACTGGTGCACCAGCTAACGTTTCTACACAGGTCACTGGGGGGGCACTGCTGTGTGGACGGGTGAGGAACGGACGACATGGACACACAAGCAGGAGGAAAGTGTGAAGTATCTTCTGCTTCCTGCACTGCACACACAGCCTCGTTCTGCCTCGGTACCTAAAGGGATGCACTGAGCGAGTCTGCTGCCCATACCGGCCATAGCTACGCTAAATTCTCGTTTGGTAATGCTGACATGTGGACATGTGCAGTGCAGCTCGCTCCAAATACTCCTTGCTCTTCCCAAACAAACATCAAAATGCAGCAGCCTCATTCTGCTCAGCAGCCATCAGATCAGGCACAATCAGAGGAACACAAGTCAAAGAAGAAAACAACATGTAAACAACATCTGAACATGACATGAATGATTGAAGGCAGCCTACAAACTACAATGTGTGATATGCTAACTGAAAGCAAACAGGGATGACTTATCTGGTCTCTAATTCAATCTGTCCAAACTTCAGAAAAATCCGAATTCCGGCACGCGTATGGTCCCAAGGAAGCCGGATTGGAGATCATATACCTGTAATAGACACGTAGAGACCTAAATTTATCTGCACTACTTCTTTTTGTTCCAACTTCGAAGAATCACAAACAACTGACGAGAACTCACGTGTACCGACATTCTTCTCCCTCTCCTGGGGGTGCAGCGGCCTTCCTCCTGACCTCCATGCCTACCTGGTTGTCCCCACAGCGGTGCCGGGCCAGGCCGGACCTCCCCTGGAAACTCTTCCCGCAGCTGGGGCAGCCGAACGGTGTGGCGCCCTCCTCATGCACCTTCTGGTGGTTACGCAGGAACCTTGCCAACCGGAAAGCTTTCCCACACGTGTGGCAGATGTGCTTCTTGCGCTGTGTGTGGATGCGCATGTGGTTGCGCAAGGCCATATAATTGGTGTAGGGCTTGTCGCAGAAGTTGCAGCGGAAGTTTCCGGTCTTGTGGGTGTGCTTGTGGTTGAGCAAGGAACTGGCGTGCTTGTAGGTGCAGCTGCAGAGGTCGCAGGCGTACGGCCGCTCGTCAGAGTCCATGTCCACAGAGCTCCTCTCCATGCTGATGTTGGCCGAGCTGCTGGTGGAGGAAGACGAAGGAAGGTGCTGAGCTGGGCAGTCGTGAGCAGACAGTTCGTCGGCCGTGGCGAAGCCTTCACAGCAGCCGTCGCACTCAAAGTCCATTTGGGCCCCAGGGCCCTGCGGGCCTTTGCACAAGCCAGCTGTAGTGTGAGTGGCAAGCTGCCGCTGAGTGCGAAAACCTTTGCCGCACTCCTGACAGTTGTGCTTCTTCTGGGCAAAGTGGAGGCGCAGGTGATTCTTCATGGCCAACCGGTTGGGGTATGTGGAGTTGCAAACGTTGCAGTGGTACTCTCCAATTTTATGAAGGTTCTTGTGATTGGCCAGGCTGCCGGCGTGGCGGTACGTCTTCCCACATTCCTCACAGGCAAACGGTCTTCGCCCACTTTCAGCAGGGTCAAACTTCTGGGGCCGGGAGGTCCCGGCCGACGAGTAGGGCTTCTTAAAGCCTTGATGACTGTACTTGACCCCTATGACTGGGCCCTTTGAGGACTCCGCTCTCATTGTCTGCATTTGAGATGGTCCAGGTTGCTGGAAGCGGGAACCGTTGGGACCGGTCCGGACGAGACCTTTGGCCCGGTGCTCCTCATGGAGACGGAGGTGGTTGATGAGCTGCTTTTGGATCTTGAAGGCTTTGCCACATTCCTCACACTTGTGCCTGGAGAAGGGACGACAAAACGTGAAGGAGACACATAACAACTACATTGTTCCTACAAAGAGAAAATTCTCTACTACATACAACTGTTAGCAGGGAGAAGTAAGTGAGATACTGCCTGTGGTGTTCCACAAGGATGCTTTCTTGGACCCATGTTTTTATCTTAAAAAGTCAACTGGTTAAACCAACATGATCAAGTTCCTCAAAACAATAACATAAGCAGCATTACTTTCAACCAATTTCAATTGCACATTGTGATGCATTCGGTGCACTTTGGAAGAGACAAAGTCCTGGCAGGACATGGATGCCTGTTGACAAGGTTTTCTTGCTTGTAACTAAAAAGCATGAGCAATCCCACAAGTGGAGAATAAGGTCATCATTTCTAAAGAATGTGACATTTCTTACTCTACAGACAAACACCTCAGACAGCTGACATCCCAGCAGATTCAGTCCAAAGCTGGCAGAAATGACCAAACATCCCAGGGGTCCATCTCTAATTACCTCAGTTAGCAGGTCAAAGGTTAATGGTATTGGCACTGAACCAGAATGACTGGAAGAGTTGAAAGGGAAAACTCTCTCTCTCTAAAAACACGCTGGCAGCAGGACTTTGGTTTGCAAAGCTGCAACTGGATGAAGGACAACACTTCTGGAAGGTTCAAGCTGAAGCCCGGTCTACACTGGATCGAGGCACGTAATCCATGGCACGCCAAGTATTTCAACATAAACAGAGTTAATCTTTCAGGATAACATAGCATAACATCAAAAAGAATGCTCTGAAGTCATGGGTCTGACAGCCAGACAGGCCCAACGAAAAACAACGGCCACTCAACCCAGCAGAGGAAGGATCTGAAACCAAAGTCTTTGGTATCTGAGGGAGTAAAAATTGGAGAGTTGAAACCGATTGATACAATATTTATTACATTTTCAGCTGGCTCTCTTACACACTGCACTGAGTCAAACCAACCTGTTTCCGCCCCTTGCCTTGGTTCAGGGTGCTGAACCAAGAACCACTCAAAGAAATGACACAAAAACCTCTGAAGCAGACACTGAGCACAACTCCCCTCTTTACCAAATGTGAACAAAAGATTTTAGCAACGTTTGTAAGTGGACCAGAGTTCACTGTTTTGGTTTCCATCACAGTTCAATCTGCCCAAATGAACTGGACGGTCTAGGCAGAAGCACTGGAGATGGATTAAAGCGGGTAAACTCGAGCTGGTGGGAATGCAGAATTAAAGAAATCATGGAAGGCCACCTGCGGCTTCACTGAACTCAACATAGGAAACCTCACTTAGGCTGGACGTGGATGGAGTGATCACTCTCTCTGGCTTCTATGATGGAAGTACATGACTGTTGCTAGCTGACCTCTCTGGTGAGGCCAACAACAAACAAGTTTTTCACTTAGCAAGTAGTAAGCAATCCTGTGCAGATGAAGTCTGACTCCTTTGAGACAAATGTTGTTCAGTCACGCAGACAGAAACAGGACCGCGGTGACCTTAATGTCCGGGAGCCTTCCTTTTACCCAAAGGCATCGGGAAAAACCTGCTTAACCACTCATCATAGAAATTGGAATTGCAATCATTGGTTGTCGGTGATTTCATGACCATCCTACCAATCAACTGATCAATGCTCTGGCATCCCTTACCCCCCCTTGCCCAGAATGCGCAGCCCCACTGGCCTGCTCCAAAGGGCTTGATGTCGGCTGTTTAGTGTGTGTGTTTGTTCATCTCTTTGAAAAACAGCATTATGTCTTTGGAAACAGCAAACCCAGATTTTCTAACTAAAGACATATTTATTTTTCAAATAAGTTGCAGCGTTTAGCTTTCAAGACATTTACGATCATATTTAGCAGTTCACAGACTGGTTAAAATGTTTGAGATTTCTTGTAGAATTTCAAATGATGTGATATTATTCTCCATAGCACCCATTTTTAATGTGAGTAGGCCTGGTTTTTCATGACATTTAAAAGTGAACTATAAGCGTACCTTTTGAGGTCAAAGTGGGTCCTTTGGTGGTTCTTTAGCGCCAGCAGGTTGTAGTAGCGTTTCTGGCACACCAAGCAGCGGAAAACGCCGGTTTTATGAGACTTCTTGTGATTGAGGAGCGAGCAGGGGTGTCTGTATCCTCGTCCACACTGGTCACATTTGTGTGGTTTGTCACTTTGATCAACCATTGGCCTGCGCCCGTCGCCACTGGCTCCAGCTACACCTTCACCGCCAGACATCAGTTTGCCTCCATTTAGGCCAGGCTTATTCATTCCTCGGTTCTTACCGGGGCACAAGTGAGTGACCAGGTGGTGTTGGTCGGCAAAAAACATGCCACAGTCCACACATATGTGGTTACGTCCATCCATCTTGTCACTGCCGTTGGCTGAGCCGCCGGTGATACCCTGCTGCTGGCCGTCTGGCCTCTGGGGGCCGTGGATTAACTGGTGATTCAGGAGGTCCTGCTTCCTGGAGAAGCTCTGGCCACAGGTGGAGCAGATCATCCTCCAGTCCTGATCCAGATTGGATGGTCCTGGTCCTATCGGGTTATTGGCATGGCTGCGAAGGTGGCTTCTGAGAGCTCTTAGGCTGGCATAGTGATTGCCACATACCGAGCACTGATACACCTCTCCATCATCGTCGTCTTCTTTGTCGGTGCTGCCCATCCTCTTACCCCCACTCTGGGAGTAGGGTCTCTGGCTGCTGCCTTCTTTAATGCTGCTGGAGCTCCCAGAGGGCATGGATGTCCCACTGGAGCTGTGGTAGTTCATGTTTCCCATGAAGCCATTAGACATGTTGCTTTGCTGCTGCTGCGGAGGTGGCGGCGGCTGTTGCTGTCCACGGCGGGGACACATGTGCGACTTGATGCCTGAAACATCACCGTACATCTCGCCGCAGTCGGCACACACGTGTCTGTCTGCCTGTCGATGAGTAGAGCTGCTCTGGGAAAGCGAACTGCCGTCAAACCGATCATGGAACTCTAGGGAGTCCAACCCGCTGCTGTGGCCGCCATCCGGCACAAAGTGAGAGGAATCACCAAGGTTTCCTGGCAGTGAGATTGAAGTGTTTGTGGTGTTGCCCTCCTGGACGTAGCTCTGCTGGGAATCCAGTGTGAGCGGCTCAGGAGAAAGCCAGTCGCTGCTGTCATTGCCGATTGGTTGGTTGGAGGGGCGGCCCTTGTGGCTCCGCAGGTGGCTATGTAGTGCCGCTAGGTGGGGGTACTGCTTACAGCAGATGGTGCACTGGTAGTGGCCAGTCTGATGGCATCGTTTGTGATTGACCAGACTCCCTGCATGCCGATAGCTTTTGCCGCATTCTCCACACTTGAAGCGGCGCTCTTCGTCGTCTGGAGAATTGGCCTGAGGCACACGGCCACCAGAGGGCGATGCCACCGAGCCCTGTGATCCAGAGCTGAGTGTGTCCGAGTTGAGTATAGAGCTGTCCTGACTGTGGGAGGGTGGATGAGGATCATGGGTTAGATAGTGAACTTTTAAAGTCTCTAGGTCTGGGTGTCCAGCCCCACAGTATGCACATGTGTAAATGGGGTTGTTGACTGGGGGACCCATGATTGGGTCGTACGGGCCCCTTTTATCTGCAGGAAGCGGGGGTAGGGGCAGAGGGTCACCCAGCGCCGGGGTGTACGCCGGGGACCGCACGGCACTCAGGTTGTGAGGCATGATGCCGGGGAAGCTGCGCGGCAGGCCGAGTGAGGGCGAGGCCGTGTTGTGCAGCAGGATGTGCTCCTGGAAGTCTGCCTTGTTCGGCAGCGCTATCTGACACAAGTGGCAGAAACAAGAGGCAGACTCATCGCTCTGAGATGAATGCGAGCCGGCGCTGCGCTCCGAATCATGGAGGCTGCTGCCAGCGCCGCTGCTCACCATGGTCGCCCCTGGAGCCTTGAACTTTGAGTGAGTCCTCTCGTGGCTGTTTAGTGCAGCCAGATTGCTGAATTGTTTAAAACACACAGAGCACTTAAAAGCTCCTTGTTGGTGACACTTTTTGTGGTTCACCAGACTACCGTGATGCCGATAGGTTCGGTCACACTGGTCACACTTGAACGGTCTGTCCCAGGCGTCGTCAGATTCAGGGGAGCCTTTTTTCCCGTGGTCGTCTGTCTCGTGGCCAGGTAGGACACTATGCCCAACGCCACTGTTGTTCAGATGGGAACGGCCAAACCCATCCGAGAGGTCCTGGGCGAGGCCGAAGCTCCTCTCGTCGTGGCCCGCCTCCTCGGGGGCCTCCTCGTTCTCCTCCTCTGCGTGTGCACTGCTTGGGGAAAGAGTATGGATCCGAAGGTGGTTTTTCAGAGCTACCGCATTCGGCAGCGTACGCGTACAGACTGGACACTGGAACGAACCCACTTCGTGAGACTTCTTATGGTTGGCTAGGCTGGCTGCGTGCTTGTAAATCCGTCCACACTGTTCACACTCAAAACGACCGCTCTCTTCCTGCTGATAATGCGCTTTCATATGCTCTAGAAGACTTGGAGTACTCGGGCAGACCATATCACATTCTTTACAGGGGAATCCCTTGGCACGACTCATATCATGCATTGCCATAGTACTCTAACCCGGAGCAGTTGGAAAGAGTCACTGTTCACAACGTAGTAATGAACAGTGAAGGGTTGGGGGAGCGGGGGCGGGGGGGGGGGATGGGGGAGGGGAGAAGACAAGGTTGCTTAGCTCTTTAGCTGAGACTCCAGGCCATATTCCACCACCAAAGGACATCCAGCCAATCACGGCCCGCCTTGGGGGTGGCGGGCCAGCAGGGGGCGATGTGCACACCAGCCAATGAGGAATCACTGTGGAGAGAAGAAGAACATGGTTACTGATGGGATTCACACGGCTTCCAAACCAAAGTTCCCGTCAGCAACTCGATTTCTACAGTGAAATCTTTCATTTTGATGGGAAATGCTTACAAGTTAAATTATTGGCAAAGTCAAGGGTTAGTACTAGGGCTGTGCAACACAAACTACTTATTTTCACACTATTGAAGGTTATTTATTTTCACTGTGCAGCTACCAGAAACGAACAATGCTTCAAGAACATCAAGGAAATTCACAAAGACACATCGTTTCACTTCAACGGCGGTTTCAGATCGCTAGAGGCTCGAGCCGACAGACTGAGAAACCGTTTTACCCATCAGCCATCACCTCGCTCCGTGGTCAGTTTGACCATTTAGAAGTGGAATCATCACTGGAGAACTGCATCCAAATGTCATTATGCAATGTTTGATGTTACAGTGACAGTAAAGATTCTGTTTATTCAGCAGGTTTATTTGCACAGATCAATCACAGTTCGAACCTCCATTAGCCACCAGGCAGCTTTAGCCAGGAGGCCGCAGACACTTGTTTTTACTACGAAATTTTATTTTAAACATAAAACCTGATTTATTATTCATAGCATTTCCCACTTTAGGAAATGTTTCTTCTCTTAGTGAAAACATACAAGCTGCGTCTGAATCTCTCTTAGTGTTTCTGCTGGGCCAAAGCTGGACTGTCATTGGGAGTCACAAATCGTCATTCTGAGGGCAGCAGATGGCCCCTGGACCACACTTTGGACATCCTGTGGCAGCCTGAGTTAAAATCAGAGTGGAAGCTCATGTTTGAAAGAAGAGGAAGGAGTTTGGGTTTGACTGGTCCGCTCCCGGAAGCAGCAGGAGGCAGCAGAAGGCAGCAGGAGGCAGCAGGAAGCAGCAGGAGGCAGCAGGAAGCAGCAGGAAGCAGCAGGAGGCAGCAGGAAGCAGCAGAAGGCAGCAGGAAGCAGCAGGAAGCAGCAGGAGGCAGCAGGAAGCAGCAGGAGGCAGCGGGAAGCAGCAGGAGGCAGCGGGAAGCAGCAGGAAGCAGCAGGAGGCAGCAGGAAGCAGCAGGAAGCAGCAGGAGGCAGCAAGAAGCAGCAGAAGGCAGCAGGAAGCAGCAGGCTCCAGTGTTGACCCGGCCTGTGTTTGTTCTGGGTCTTGTGACCATCAGCGCTTCACCTGCCTGCAGGTTAACAGGATGTACAATAAACAGCAAACAGGAGCAGATCCCAGTCAGAGTTGGACGTGCCTCAGTCTCTCTCACACGAAGCTGCAGATCAAACTTTTTGTTTTCTTATTTATGGTTGATGCCAAAGTAGAGCTGGACGTTCATCCATCATAATACATTTCTATCATGATTCCAATTTTGATTTGTCATTGATACAATAAATTCCAATTAATGATGTGTAAATCTCCAAACGGTCCTTTTTATCAGGACTAATAGTTTCATTATTTTCTCCACTGTTTGTCCAACAAAAGCATCAATAAAAACAGATATATTTGGAAATCCAGTGACTATGTGCAGCTCACTGATAAAAATCAAACTTCTTGTCCTAAAGATGCTCATTACAAATGAGAAAGTTTTTCTCATTTCTCAAGTTTTTTATTTGAATTTGTGAAGCTATAATTGTTGCTCCATTAAGTCACAGTCAGTTAAATAATAAACAAGAAATCAATAGTTTTTACACTGCAAAAACAAAATCTAAGATAATTATAGAAAACACTAAGATCATTTCTAATACAAATATCTTAAATGTAACTTTTCAGCACGAAGCCTGAGCCTGTTTAAGTCAATAATATTGATGAAAAAGTTCTAATTCTATCGGTAGAAAAAATGTTTTGTTATAAGTGAAATAATCTGCCAGCAGGAATAAAACTTAAAACAAGTTCCTGTAACTTGATGAAAAATTAACTACGTTACTTTTATCTTATTTCAAGATATTTGCATTAGAAACTAGACCAAAAATACTTGGTAAGATTTTGTGTTTTTGCAGTGTCACTTTTATCATTATCACAAGATATCAGGATAAAACTTTAAGTCCACATGAGACTATTATTAGTTCACGTTTACGTGTTTAACAATCTTCAGAGTTTGGTCCATATTTGGGCTCCATGCAGATAATAAAGCAATAAAAACCGATTAATCAAGAGTGTAAATAGCTGGACGGTTTTCCTGCAGCCTCTGAGAACCGACTGCAAACAACATTAGAAAAATAAAACTTTTTTCTGATCCCACAGCCACCAACACCAATCAGAAATAAACTCATTTATAGTCAGATTTAAGCTGATATGACAGCAAAACGACTCAAGAGTTTTATCATTCAGGTTTTGGTAGAAAGGGAAAAACTCTAAATAATGAAAATGGAAATGATTGAGCTAGTTTTGATTTATTGTTTATTGTGACAGGTCGTGGTACTGCCCGGTGGCTCTGGTCCAGTTTCTGATCCCAGTACCCGGTTTTCCAGGGAACCACCTCAGCATGATGCTGCAGCAGCAGCGGGGTCAGAGTTCAGGTGAGAAGCTGAGCTGCAGCCAATCACAACTTTCCCTTCAGCTCATCATGTAAACAAACCTGCTGAGGCCTCAACCCGACCGGAACGGCCCGGCTCCGTTCACACACCCCGGTCTGACCCGCTTTAACGGCCCCGCTGCTGCTCCGGTTCCCCACCCGGTTCTGTCCTGAACAGAGCCGGACCGGACCCAGACAGCCGCCCGGGGCCGCCTGACCTTGGCCCGTCTCCTCCCGCCCCGGTTCGGCCTCGGCAGGAGTCCATCCGGACAGAGCCGGGCGATCCGACATTTCCAGCCGCGGACGTCCCTCTCTGGCCGTCATCCCGCTCCGCTGAGGCCGGCGCGGCGGAGCACCGAGTGTTCCCGACACGATGCGGGGCGCCACCTGCAGCCATCAGCCCACTCCCACTGAGACCCCACGCATATCTGAAATGGCTTTCAGCCGCGGCGGCGAGCCATTTTACCGCAGCTAGCGGGGTTAGCTCGCTTTTTAGTCACTAACACAGAACCCCCTTGGTCTAGCCGAGCTCCAAGCCCAGTCCACCGACCCGGTGTCGAACCCCGGAAGAGGGTCCCGCGGTCATTTCAGAGTCAAATAACGGATATTTAAAGCAGAGGAGGCGGTGGAGGGAGCTGATGCTCGGCCGGGCTAACGGTTAGCGCCTTGCTAGCGATTAGCATCTACGCGATGAGAGAAAACAGAAAAGCGGAAGCTTGGGACAACAAACAGCAAGAGAAAAACGCACATCCAGCAGTCCGTGGAGCTGTGTGCCCGGCTGGTCTCGGAATTTCCTCCACATTTAGTGTCGGAAAGCTGCCTCCGCTGCAGCAGCTAGCCGCGGTTAGCAGCGCAGCTAGCTCCGAGCTACACAAAGATCCCGACAAACACACCGCGGCCCCCCTTTCATGGAAAACATCGGCTTTCCTCCGTTTTCCGCCACAAACTCACCCCTCGGTTGGCCTCCGCGCCCGCCAGCAGAAGGATGCACGGCCTGGACCCGCAGATTATGCACCTTTCACAGATTAGACATGCTTATTTTCTCCTCCTGCTCACCCTCCGACTTTCTCTGCTGTGTCCCCCCGCCGCCGCTTCAGCAGCACACTTCCTGCCGCTGCCGCGCGCGGCGAGCCGAGCGGCGCGGCGCATCTTCTCAAACATGACAGCGTTCCGCGGCATCAAGGTCCAAGCCGAACGGAACCCCGCCTCTAAAGAATACATCTTCAGATATTATTCTGATAATCAGGTAAGTGAATCTGTGCGGTCAGGGCCGACCTCAGGCTGAATGGGGCCTTGAGCTGAATTTGATGTGGGGCCCCTCTTCTGGTTAATGAACAGTTTCAATACATATTTGTTAAAAAGGTCTCCGTTTAATTAGCTGACCCTGAAAGCAGCCACAGATAATTAGTTATTTGTAAACAAATCAAAGTCAGACATAAATAATTCAACTTTTACATTGTAACACAATTAACAATTAAGCTAATTGCTTTAAATCTCCCTGTAAAATAATCCATCCATCCATTTTCTATACTCCCTTGTCCCTTAGTGGGTCAGGAGGTGCTGGTGCCTCTCCAGGTAAAGTTCTGGGCGACAGACTGGTCACCTGGACAGGTGACCAGTCTGTCGCAGGGCAACACAGAGACAGACAGGACAAACAACCATGCACACACACTCACACCTTTGGAGAGGCCAATTATCCTGGACTGTGGGAGGAAGACGGAGTACCCGGAGAGAACCCACCATGCACAGGGAGAGCAAACTCCATGCAGAAAGACCGGGGCCAGGAATTGAACCCAGAACCTTCTTGCTACAAGGCAGCAGCTCTACCAGCTGCACCACTGTGCAGCCCCCCTGAAAAATAATAAATATTTTTATTTATTAATACTGTAAGTGTCAACAAATGTAATTATCTTCTCATTCTCAATAAACAAATATGAAAAGTGCACATCAATGGTTTAAGCTAAAATGCAAGTATTAATAGGAAGCCCCTAATGGTTTAAGGGCCCTAAACAACAGCTTAGTTTGCTTGTGTGTTGGGCCGGCACCTCTGTGTGGTCAAACAATAACACAGCCAACACAAAGGGAAAACATGTCAGGCTGAGGTTAAAACACTCAGTCATAATGAACACAACAAAAACTTGGAAATGAACACAAATATAAGTTCATAACAGAGGAACACAAATGATGGAAAAAAAACATAAAGAAAAGAGATGAGTTGACACTTTGCATAAAACACACACACACACACACACACACGCGCGCGCGCCAAAGAAAAACAATAGCATGCCTCAAAGATATGTAAAGTTCTGGTTCCACTTTGGGTTCTGAGTTTCTGAACTCCTCTTGGCCGCTGCTGGACTACATGTCCCAGAATGCCGTGTTGTGGCGCTGACGTCATATTCCAGCGTCCCGGCCGTGTGTTTCCCTCCTGTGGCTCCGTTTGGGTTTCTGCTTGTTCGTGAGTTCTTCGTTTTTCCTGCAGTTCCTCCAGAACCAGGAGGATCCCGAGGCCAGGATGGGACCCGTAGAGGTGAACTTTGTTTCAGTCAATATTCCTCCGTGTTTCCGTGGGAAGTTCGGGGATGTAAACACTAAAACCCGCTCCGATCTTTCTGTTCATCATATCTTAGAAGCAGCATTAATTTTTTTTATCGAGCTGCGAAGCTAAAAAGTTAATGAAAATTTCTTTTAATTTTCTCCTTTTTCGAGAGCATAGGTTTTATTCTTCACGAAGAAAAGGACTCGGTTTTAAATTAAGCAAAAATAAGATTTGTTTCCTTATTAACTAAAAGTGCAGACATCAAATGAAACATTAGAAAGATGATCAAATTCGGTTCGGTGTCGCGTTTAATTCGGGCTGACTCTGGATCAGTTTAGAGTTGGTTTTAAACAGGAAATAATTAGAATTGTTGGGTCAGAGGTCACCACCTCCCGGGTTTTTGTTTCTGCAGGGGCTCGATTAGAGCCAACTGAAAACTGAGCATGCGCGCTTCAAGATGCGGCCTTTACTACTTTCTTGCTCCCCCTAGAGGGAAACTAAATGCTGTCTTACTCCAATCAGGTTCTTCAAACTGTTGTAATTGATGATGATGTACAGGAAGAAACTCCTGTAGCAGTCTGTGTTACAGCGAATATATAGAAGCCTCTGACTGAAGACATTGGTTCTGATTCTGAGGAGGTTTAGGATTGTCCAGAATAGCTGACTGAGATCTCAGACTTATAAATATGTTTGTTTTTAATGATTACCTGAAAGTTTTTACCTTAGCAACATTTTGAGGTTACCATAGTGACGTTTGATCCTCTTTAACTAATGACTCGTTGCCATGGCGTCTTCTCTGTCTGCAGCTTCTCCACATGTCGGTTTTCTCCCAAAGCTTTTCTCCCTGCGGCCGCTTCCTGGCGGCTGGGAACAACTACGGAGAGATCGCCCTGTTCAGGTGAGACGAAACAAACGCACCTCCCTCACCTGTCCTCAGTGTGCAGCTCACACCTGTCACCACGCTGTGTTTTCAGCCTGGCTGCGGCTCTCAGTCCAGACGCCACGGCGGCCAATCAGAAGCCTGTTCTGACGTTCACAGGTGAGGCCTGCCAGCCTGAGCGGCGTGATTGACTTGTGAAAAATGGGTCAAATCTCACCTGTAAACTCACCTGAGTCAATATAAACACAGAAAACAACTTTTTAAAGTAGAAAACCTGCAGATTATTGTTTCATGCAGCGAAAATCTGTGATATTGGAGAGATTTCATAGTGTTATTAAAACAAGTCAAGAGGTAAAAATTAACTTGGAAAATTTTAAAACAAGCAGATTGAATAAAAAAACAGTTTTATAGCATAAACTAGAAGTTTGGTTCTGGCCCGGTTCTGGTGAGTCTCTGAGTCCCGCCTGTCCTCTGCAGCTCACGAAGGTCCCGTCTTCAGTCTGCTGTCCACTGACTCCGTCCTGCTGAGCGCAGGGAACGGCGAGGTCAGCGCCTGGAACTGGACCGAACTCATCAAGAAGGTACGGAAGGCTACGGAAAGCCATTAGAGCAAAAAATCAGCACGGAACCAACCCACCTGGTACAGAAGCAAAGTAAAAACCAGTTCAGCATGTCTGTGATGTGAAAGTGGTGAAACTCCCTCCAACAGCGCAGAGTGCGATGCGTTCAATGACCGGACATGTTTCAGGTGGTTTAAAATCTGCAGGTGGTTTTTAGGAAATGTCTGATTTTGGCTGTTAATAGTTTCCTGTAGATTAATACATAGCATCTGGAAGGTCAAAGGTTAAATGATGTCCTTTGTGTCTCCTTAGAACGTGAAGCCGCTGTGGACCAAGAGGCCGAACTATAAGTGAGGACGAGTCCTCTCCTTCCTGTCTGTCTGTCCTCTACTTCTAACTCTAATCTCTCTGTTGCTTTCAGGTCCAGTCTGGAGATTCCAGAGATCAACTCCATGGCCATCAACCCTCGAGTGAGAGCACACTCTGACCTCTGACTGGCTGTACCTTTTTGATGATGATGATGACGATGTGTTTCCAGGACGACAGCCTGGCGATTGGAGCGGGGGACAACAACGTCCACATCCTGGATCTGGAGCACGGCGTCTTCAAGGTGCGTCTTCTTCTCCTTCCTTTTCTGTAGCTGATGTCTGGTCATGTGACTGACCTCTGACCCTTTCAGGCGACCCTGCAGGGTCACACGGACTACGTGCACTGCGTGTGCATACGTGAGAGGGAGGCGGAGCTCCTGTCGGGCAGCGAGGATGGCGCCGTACGGATGTGGGGTGAGCAGTGGGCGGCGCCACTGTGCGGCCGTTCTGATGATGATGGTGGTGAGGATGATGATGGCGATGATGATGATGGTGATGATGATGATGGGATGATGATGGTGGTGAGGATGATGATGGTGACGATGATGATGACGATGACGATGGTGGTGATGATGATGATGGCGATGATGATGATGTGTCGTTCAGACTGCAGGACGGGGCAGAGCGTCCACTGCATTGAGGTCCATAAGTACGAGGTGAGCACTGAGCTTTGACCAGCTGATCTTTAACCTCTTTCAGAGCTGCTGACCTTTGACCTCTTGTTTCAGAGCTGTGCCCGGCCTCAGCATGGGAAGTGGATCAGCTGCCTGACCACGGACTCTGATTGGATGGTAAGAGGTCATGTGATGAAGCTGCAGACCCAGACGTTATTTCATGTTACTGACAGGTTGCTATGGCGATGCAGCTGTGCGGCGGCGGCCCGTCTCTGTCCCTGTGGCATCTGCGCTCGCTGTCGCCAACCTCTGTGTTCCCGCTGAGCGGCTGCCAGCGCCGGGCTGCCTTCCACCAGGACATGGTGAGGAAACGCACAGCGCCCCTGCAGGCCGGAAGCCACGCTGCAGCCTCACTCTGTGTGTGTGTGTGTGTGTGTGTGGGGGGGGTGCAGATACTCGCTGTGGGCGATGGTGCCTTCGTCTCCCACTGCCTCCTGGGAGGGGAGGTCAAAGGTCAGATTCCGTGCACGCCACCGAGCCTCTACACGCTGCAGCTGAACACAAAGAGCTCTGAGCACCGGGTGAGACCCTGAATGCACCACAGGAGGGGGCGTGGCTAAGAGTGAGGGGCGGGGCCTGCTGACAGGTGTGTTGGTGTTCCAGGTGCTGACGGTCGGAGGAGGCAGCAGCAAGATCGACGTCTTCACCAACCTGTCCTACAGAGCCTTCTCCCTCAGCTTCTGACCAGAACCAGGACCGGACTGGAACCGGAACCAGAGTCAGACCAGAACCACAACCAGGACAAACTCTAAATAAAATCCAGTCTTTATTGCATTTCACCGATTGTAATTTCCATCACTTAACGTCCGCTGCGACCCGTTAACGCATCCAGAACCTCCCTTTGTCCTTCTGGGCCGGAACCAGAACGCTGATCCGGAACCAGGCCGTCGTGTTGTTAAATTTACTCCTTTAGGAGATTTTAGGCAGGAAAATTAATTTTAATAAAAAATAAATTTTTCTGAGTTCTGTATTTATGACACCATATAAGAACCAGACTGAGAAAAAAAGCGACTATCAAAAAACATGGAAAACGTTGAAAAAATACTAAAAAGTTAAATATGAGAAAGACATTTAAACTTTAATGTCTCTATCAGTAAAGAACTAAGAACAAGAAACTCCAAATGTAGTTTTTCAGAAAGCGAATCAGTTTCAAATTAGAGTAATAAATTAACCCTTTCATAGAAATCTGATGAACTCAGACTTGCCCTGACTGATACCTTTAAACAACCTGAGCTCCTTGAACTCTGACCTCAACTGAATGTTTACAGGAAATAGATTCATGTATTTTTGCTGCGCTCATGTTTTTACATCCTGGCGCTCTAACGGGGCGTGAAAACGTCAGTAAGAGACAAACCAGGGAAGTGACGCCGCAGCTCACGATGAAATGGATTTTATTTAGAAAAACAGCAGATAAACCTTTATTTGTTGCCGGGTTTCAAATGTTTGACTGAAAAACTAAAGTGTGACGCATTCAGGGCTGGTGGTCGATTGGTCGCCAGGTAACCAGCAGTTCATTTAATCCGGTACGGTTTGAACCAGACCTGAATGTAGCGATACTGGGGTGGCTGAGTGGGCGGGGCTTCAGGCGGCAGACAGGCAGGCCTGCCGGACGCTCTGGGCCCAGGTGTTGAGCAGCTCCGTCACCGAGTGTTTGTCAGGAAGCTGCAGCAGTTTGGACGTCATGTTCCTGTGGACCGTCTGCAGGAAGCCGTTGGCGCCTGAGACACAGCAGAGACATTTAGACGCTGTAGAGGCGCCGCAGATTCAGTCCTGGAGAAATAAACCAATCAGGAAGCTGGAATCCTGTTTCCTCACCGTACTGGTCTCCGTCGTCAGCCCAGTGCGGACTCTGATCTGGGTAGTCTGCAGGAACGCTGAGCTGCAGCGGAGGAACGCTGGGCAGGTTCTTATCATCTGAGGGACAAAAACAACAACAAGGTGAGAAAAATGGCGGCAGAACTGGAGCTGCTGGTCTTAGAAAACGTAACGATTTCAGCCAACGCATTAATGATAGGAAATGATCAAGTCGGATATCCTGCAGGATTTCTGGCGAAAGAAACAACAGGAGACACGTCCTTATATGGGCAGCTGGTCACGGTAGAGCTAAAAGCACTTCCTCTAAACTTCCCTCCACTGTTTCTTTCCTCTGGAGCCAAAGGAAGGAGAGAACATCTTAATTCCACTGAGCGTAGCGTTAGCTTCCAGGTTAGCTTCCAGGTTAGCTTCAGTTGATGTTCTTAGAGGATCAAACTGTTGAGAGAATTAATAGATGGAATAACGTCCAACTGCATCTGTCCATCCGTCCTCACTGGGGTCAGGAGGTGCTGCTGCCTCTCCAGCCAACGTTTCGGGCGAGAGGCGGGGTCAGCTGGACAGATCAGCTGGACAGATCAGCTGGACAGGTCAGCTGGACAGGTCAGCTGGACAGGTCACCAGTCTGTCGCAGGGCAACACAGACACACAGAAACAATCATGCACACACACACTCACACCTAAGGACAACAATAATTATATATAAAATATATAAGATGTCGGAAGGGAAATCTCACAAAATCTCTCGAGATCAGAACGAGAGTTCAGAGTAACCAAACATGGCCGACGAGGAAAAAGCAGTGGAGAAATTTCGTAGATTTATTTATTTTTTTTCCAATGTCCACTGAGCTTTCTGGTGCGCCATGACGGTTGTTATGGATTCCCCTCCATGTTTTCCCTGCTTCGCTTTCCGATCAGCTGCACATTCACCAGGCTGCGTTCTTATTGGTCCTCTGGGATGACACCGGCACTCCGACATCGGCCCGAAACGATTCAACCTGCTGAATATCATCGGTTATTGATCGCAGCAGAGCCGAGTGAACCAGATCAGCAGGAAGGTCGGTTCAGAGCGACCACCATAACTGGAACGGCTTTAGGTCAGAAGGGGAAATCGGAATAAACATCTTGCAGGCTAATCAGGCTGACTGCTATGGTTCTGCAGGTCAGCCTGATTTATGTGGAGGAATGTGAAACTTGCTCCTTCACTGAATCAAGCAGCTGCTGGTTATTTTGACACTGTGCATGGAGAGCTTTTAACTCCCCAGTTAACATGCTGGTTTGTTAGGTCTCCTCCTCATCATCGTCAAGTAAATGTTTACCTGAAATCAGATTTGAGCTGCAGACAGTCAGCTTCCTAGTTCATCATTAAAGTCTCCACTTCTCACACATGAATCTGACCAATACATCCTCTGATTATTATGAATCTGAGGATCCAGCAGCCAATCAGAGCGTCTCACCCAGCTTGCAGATGAGGTGCACGGTGCCATTGTTGCTGCAGAAGGCCGGGTCCAGGTTGACCAGGAACTTGACATCGAGGCGCGCTACCTCCCCCTGCAGGATGTTGGGGATGGTCTGCCGCTCGTCTTCCTCGTGCTTCCTCTTCCTCCCGCAGACGTTGGGCCCCCTGGGGAACAGAAGAGCGGGTCAGAAGGGGCGAGGCGCAGCGGCGTGGAGCGGAGGGTCGGGGCCTACGTGATGGGCGGCTCGTGGATGGCGCTCATGGCCGGGGCAAAGGTCCGGTACAGGGAGTGGTTGAAGACCGGGGAGCGGATGTTGGCCATGACGGCATCCAGGAGCGGCTGGCACAGATACTGCTGCTTGGTGGGAACCGGAGGGGGGGGCGGCGTCGGCTGAAACAGACGGGAATCCTGTCAGAACCGAGAACCGCCATTAAGACAGAAACACTGATGGACGAGCCAGAGAGGAGAAACTTTGCTTTTTATCGCCTGGTTAGTAAACGCAGTGTTTCTGTGGGCCGCTAGGGGCGCTGTGGGCTCCAAAAGCTGGAGAGGGGATGAGACAAAATATGAAAAACTAAAATACATTTAATAACATCAATCTTTTCATCTTAAATTTTATCATTTAAGATCAAATTTGTTTTCAATATTTTTTAAAATACAAGTTAAAATTAATTATTTAAATGTTATTTCTGATAATCTGCCAGTAAAAGTCCTCGTTGCTCCTTAAGTTAGAGCGGTGGCAAGAAATGAAAAACACCCTGCGGACGTGAGACGATCCTAAAATAACAGTTGAACGGATAAAGTTTGAGCTCCAACAAGGTGGTAAAGGTTGAAGCAGAAAGTTGAGCTCTTCTTACCACGGCCATGTCGTTCTTCAGCTTCTCCAAAGCGATTTCGCATTTCTGCAGCGTCTTCAGAGGACACCTGCAGGTCAGAAGAACAAAGAAGCTGCAGGTGAACCAGAGAGCCTCTCAGCTCCACACCTGGAAGCTCCGCCCGTCTAACTCCGACCAGCCGTGGCGCTCGTTCTGACCGCTTGGTTTAATTACGCCATCAAATAAAGTAAAAACCAGTAAAAACAAGCAGCAGCGTCAGACTAAAACGCCTGGCATTTAATCATAAAGCAGAAAGAGGGAAAGTAAGCAGTTGAGTGCAAAGTATTTTCATTTCATTCATTTCACATATTGACTTCAAGTCGAATACAGTTAGCATAACGGTGCTAAGCTATATAGAGCTGCACAGAGCTAAGCTAAGCTAATCATCGACAGAAAATAATTTACTTTAGGGTAGAAAGATCCTTTCTTTGTCCCTCGGTAGTAAAGTTCATTTTTATCAACAGGAAACTAACCAATGGAAGCACACAGTAAAAGAAGTAATAAAATAAATATGAATAATTGCACAACAATAATTGCTTCCATAAAAGATATTACAATAAAAATATCCTTTATTGTCCCAAAGAGGGACGTTATAAGAAAATAATACTGGACAATTATTAACATAACTTATCATGAACACTTTTACCGTCCTGCTTGCTGCTTTACTAAACAGAGATGATATTTTTAAATGACATATCTTCATAAATAATAGCTGAATTCTTCCCTGGGTTTGTCCTAATTATCATATCGTATTTATTCGTAGTTTTTCTATGAAAGAAATTTGTGCCACAGTATGAAACAGTTTTCTTCAGTTTCAGCGGCGTGACAACCCGAGTGCACTCAGGTCAAAGTTGTGCAGACGGTACCTGATGGTTGGATCAGTCAGGATGTTCAGCAGACTCTTCATCTTGCTCAGGTCCTTCTTCCTGTCTGGCAGCACAACAACACAAACATCAACTTCCTGTCTTCATACAATTTCATGTAATAAATACTCATCTTTAAATCTGGACCCAAACCGGTCCCCCGACGGCTTCCCGGTTCAGAAAATTACCTTTAAAATACTTAAAACGTAGAAACCTCAAATTATGAGACTGATTTTAACATTTGTTTCCAGGAGAATTAAATATTTTTTTTTATTATGAGGATTTTTTTATTTGGTTTTAGATTAAAATATATTTTTTTATCAATGAGACTTACATATGAAACGTTTCCATGGAAACCAGGTTTTAATACATAAATTCAAAAAACATAAAAATTATAATTACAATAAAAAGATTTTGTGAAGACAATAAATGCAACAAATAATAATAAATAGATTAATATTACAATCTAATAAAAAAACATTTAATGTCAGAAATAATATCATTGCTTGATTTCTCTGCAGCCTTACTGATGGCTTCTCTCTGAGGAGAATCCTCTACAAAGAAAGGTCAAAGGTCAGCCGCTCACCTTCGTTCTTGTCGATCTTGTTGATCATCCGGCGAAGCGGCTCGATGTATTTGGACAGCTGCTTGAGCTTCTCCATGTACTGCTGCTCCTCCAGAGACGTGGCTCCAGCCGGACTCATGGCCGACCCGGGGTTACCTGAGCACAGGTGTGGAGGGGGAGGAGCCAGCTGGAGTTACATGACACAGAACAGTCCAGAGGAAGAAAGCCATTCGCAACATGGCCACCGTCGCTGTTAAATCCCACCTCTCTGGCGTTGCATTCCACCCGCTGTGTGATTGTTACCTGGCGTGTTGAGGGGCCCGGGCGAGGTCACCCCGTGGCTCTGCTGGGGGGTTCTGGAGGTGACCGGGCTCGGCGACGGCTGAGGGGAGGGGCTGGGCTGGAAGCCGCCCGGAGACGGCGTGGGACCGGAGCTGCAGGCAGGAAGCAGGAAGTGGTTAACAGCGGGGGGGGGGGGGCGGGCCCCGGGCGCCGTCTTACCTGGCCGAGTTGGGCGGGGGAGGGGGGCTGCGGGGACGGCTGGGGAGGCGGTAGCATCTGAGGGGTGGGCACCTGCACAGGTGAGGGTGATGACATCATGGCATGCTGAGGCACCTGAGGAGAGTGAGAAGGACGGCTCAGCCTGCACTCCAGTTACCTGGATGACTCATAGCGGGAGAACACACCTGTGGGGTCATCATCTGACCTCCGACCCCTGCTGTGCTGTTTGGAGGAGGGATGGCGGCGTTCAGAGGAGGCCGAGGGGGGCGGGGCACATTCTGCATCGGGGGCCGGACCATCTGCAGAGGTTAGCATAACGCTACGCTATCATAGCAATAAACCTTTGTGACAATATTTATTTCTGCCTCTTTAAGGAACAGTCTGACTTTGTGTCACAGCAATTCCAGCCCCACTAACAAAAACATTCCCACAAAAACGCTGAGCGAGTCGCAGGACTGCAGTCGCATGAAGCTGTGCATGATTTATGCCACTCAGATGAAACTGTACTTTTAATTTACTGGTGATTTCCCGGAACAAACAGGAGAAAAATAAAAACTTTAAACTTGTTTGGAATTTATCACAGCGAATCAAAATTCTTATTCATCATGAGAAAAGGCCATCCCTATCGTTAGCATAACTTTAGCACGGGCAGGCCAGCCTTGAGGTGTCTCACCTGTCCTGGCACGGCGGCTGCTGCTGCGGCGGCGGCGTTGAGCTGCGCCTGTGCTGCAGCCTGCTGTAGTGGCAGCGTGGCGCGGGCCTGCTGCAGACAGAGCAGAGCATGCGAGGGTTAGGGTAGGCAGCTGGACCCCCACTGCCTCCAAAGCTAACTAGCTTAGCGTCAACGTTTGAGCCGCTTTCATTTTAAAGATGTTCACAAACTTCTGATGACCCCTGGAAACCTTTCTACTAAGCCAAAATTTAACACTGATTTAGTTAGATGTGAAGGTGGTGGGTGAGTTTCAGCTTCAGTCCGGTCCGGTTCAGCTGGGTTCTGTTGCGCCAGTCCAAACCCACCTGGAAGGCCTGCATCTTGAGCTGCTGCTGCTGGCTCAGCGAGCTGATGGGGATGGACTGCGCCGGCATCTGACCCGGCAAAGACTGGGGGACGAGTCCGGGCTGGGAGTGAGGAGGCATCTGACCCGGCTGGACCTGGACCATCTGCTGGATGGACTGGGCCTGCGCCTGGTGCTGCTGCTGCATCTGCAGTTGCTGCTGCAGTTGCTGCTGCAGCTGCATCCGCGTCTGATGCATCTGCAGAGACAGGAAATGAGAGCTGGAGGACAGGAAGCAGCTGCTGACGAACATCACTGGAACCGTCAGCAGCTGAAACTGAGCAAAACATTTTACACGGCAAGAACCAGTTTCCACCAGCAGATGGCAGAATTCAGGTTGAGGGTGAAATTAACTAAAGCAGCTTCAGTTCCTTCATTAACATCACTAAGCCTAAAGCGGACCGGAGTTTTATTAAAGCGGACCGGAGTTGGACTATAGCGAATTGGCGTGAATGCAGCCTAAGACTGGTCATGTACTTGGCACCGCCATGTTGGAACGTGGCCTGTGTTAATAACTGGAATGCTGCTGCGTTGGTGGGACTCAAAGCTCTGAGGTAAATGGAATGCGGCCTGAACATCTGCAGAACCCCGTGTGCATCTGGACTCGGTCCTGCTGCTGGTTCAGTTTGTGGACAGACCTGGTTCTGCTGCTGCTGCTGCTGTTGCTGTTGCTGCTGCAGCTGCTGGTTCTGGGCGTGCTGCTGCAGAGCACGGAGCTGCTGCTGCTGCTGCTGGAACTGCTGCTGCTGCTGCTGTTGCTGTTGTAGCGCAGCGTTCTGCTGTTGCTGTTGCAGCGCAGCGTTCTGCTGCGCCTGCTGCTGCTGAGCCTGCTGGAACTGCTGGAACTGCATGGACTGCTGCTGCTGCACCATCTGTTGCACCGACATCTGGCCCGGGGTGCCCACTGCAGAGACACAGGGAGGGCAGGAATGACCCGGTTCTGGAGCCGGAGCCAGACGGGAGTCGGCTCAACATGCTGAAGCAGGAAGAGAGAGAGCGGGACTTTTACGACCGGTCGAGGGGTGGCCAGATCGCAACATGAAGGATCCATCCTCTTCAAGTCTCAAACAGCCGACACACACGATGTTGAGCATTTTATAAGGTTATTTATTTTAAAAAGATGTATTACGGACGAACATGATACAAGTGGAGCGTATGACTTCGGAGTGAGCTATGATGCCGAAAACAAGCAGAGAAAAAAAACTATCTGAATACTAACCCAACTTACCTAATTGAAAGTAATAAAATCAAATGACAACAACTTCCCTCCCTAACTAAGAAAAACATGAGAAAACTAAGCAAACATAAACGGCAGCTCACTCCTATAACCTCCAGAACTTTTACAGAGAGGTTGACAAACAGTGTGGCCGGTTGAGACGAGCTGAGGATGGAATCGGCAGGAACTCCGCGTCTGCAGCTTTTATATCTGCCACCTCTCGAAGGCCGCCAATTAGGAGTCTCTGTCGTCTTCCTGGAGCCTGGAGGGACGGGCACCTGCACACTCATGTTTCGCATAATTAATTTTACGACGCCAGTCGTAACAGGGACGCTCGGCGCAGCAGCAGGAAACACACTCACTGGCTTGTGGGTTTCCCGGCACCCCGGCCATGGCATGCTGGCCTAGCTGCATCTGCCCCATGGCCCCCATGCCCCCCACCGCAGTGCCTGGGGCCCGGGGCCCCATGCCCATGCTCCCGCCTACCCCCGTCAGGTTAGTCAGGGCATTCATGGGATCTAGCAGAAGGCAAACAACAGACAACATTACGCAGCTCCGACATGCTCAGCAGAACCCCACGAACCCGGTAGAGAGCAGAGCTGCACTCACCGGCTCCGCCCAGCGCCTTCTTATCTGCAACACAAAGCCCAGCGGCGGTTAGCCTCACCCAAACACATCTGGCAACCCGAGAGACAGGAAGCTGCAGAACTCACGGATGTCCCTGAAGTGAATGATGAGCCGGGCCACCAGGGACAGGTACTCCTCCTGAAACACACACACCTCTGTTAGCGTCTGCTGCTATCCCGTTTCCCATCAGCCACCTGGGCACAACTCACTCTGGTCTTGGCTTTGATGAAGACGTGGTTCTCCATGTCCGTCCCAGACTTGTGTGTCGTGTTTCCAGATCCTGCCTTCCTCATGGCGTCTTCACTGAGGAAGACCAACACAAGACACTCGGCAGAGTAAACATCAACATTCGTCTTAGCTGTCCAAAACATTCAAAAATTATCTCAACAAAATCCACAGAAATGACAGAGGAGCATTTCTCATTCATCACATCTCAAACACGCAGCTTCTTCAGACGCTTTTATTTACTTCACTTCTTTTGTGTGTCTCAGTGAGACCTCTCTGCTTTATAAATCTTTGTCTGTCAATAGTTTCAGTGTTTTCAGCCTCAATCATCATAATTCAACCTAAGTTATTTAAATAATCATAACTTCAACAGTTCAGGCCAACCTCCATCATTTCAAGTTTTATTTTTATTTTGCTTATGCTTCAGCTGTGAACGTTGAAAAAGTCCATGTTTATTTTTCTTGCTGCAAGTTTTTAAATTGCAGCTGTTAAACTGAACAGTTTAATCTGTCCATCTAAAATGTGCATTAATATGCCTCCTTTTTGGTGCTGCAGTTAAAATCCCTTCAAAATAAAAGATTTTAATGATTTAAACTAGAAGAAAAATACAGAAATGCTGTTTAAGTTACATAAAGCCTTTTTATTATTTGCATGTTTCCTTCTAAATTATCCTTGCAGTCATGTATAAATAGCAAGAAATACAAAGAATTTGGAACTCAGCAAGCACGGAAAGCCAAAATTACCACAGTTAAAACATTTTTAATGTTTTTTTATACATCTGACCATTTTATGAAAACTTAATGTGGATGTATCAAATGAATTCATTAATCCCAAATAAATAACTGAATAAATGCCAAACTTAAACACAGAAAATGTTGTTTATTTCTGCCTCCTGCCTAGTGAAAGCATAAAACACGAAGCTTAGAGCCAAGATGCACATTGAGCTCCTGAGTCACTCCTACAGCACACCTCACTGCTGTCTCACTCTCATATCTGTCCTGCACCAACATAACAGACTTCTCTGCCACTCCACAGCTCCTCTCTGCACCCTGTCATTTTCTTTTTTACAGACAGTGCAGCTCTCTTTACACTTCTCCCTAAGCGCAATTTCAAGTAATATTATACATGTCGTTATTAATCTAAATTAAATATGAAATCATCTCTTCAACAATGTCCTGCTGATTCTAAGAGTTACTTTTGGTTTTATTTAGAAAAAGAGGAATAGAAACTGTTGCTTAAACACTTTAATGGGCATTTCTACAGGATTTATATAAAACAATTGTGTAAAAATTATTTGTTCATAAAACTGATTAGCTTCAGCAGCTAATGATGCCAACAGCAAAATCTGGTCAGAAAATGACCAAAACAACTGACTTTAGACGTTTTATCTTCGCCGAATTAAACATCGGTTGTATGCCCATAAAACCACATAAAATGCAGTAGAAGTTTAGCACCTTACGGTTTTTATCCTCAGTGTTTCCTAAATTGGCAGTTTTTACAAAATGTTAGCGGTTAGCTAAACCAAAAGCTAGCCTAGCTGAGCGCAAAACCGTGAAAAAGAAGCAACTTCCTCACATCTGAGCCACGACTTTCTGTCGGAACTGAGGGCTCCTCCAGTCGCTGTCGGCTCCAGGAACCTCCATGGCAGAATTTATCCGAAATTGACTTAATTTCTCTCGGTTCCAACTCTTGTCTCCTTTCTTCTTCCGCTGCAAAGATAATGGCGGCGGTTCGGCGGATGTTAGCGCTGATGAACGCTTCCGCCCTCCACTGGTCAGAATTAGATACTACATGGCACCAAAACAACAACAACACAAGACAATGGCCTAGACATTTTTGCCCCCATTTAGAGCCTCCATCCATTTCCCTGCACCCTTTTTCCCTTACTGGGGTCGGGAGGGTTGCTGGTGCCTCTCCAGCTGTCATTCCGGGCGAGAGGCGGGGTCACCTGGACAGGTCGCCAGTCTGTCGCAGGGCAACACAGAGCCACACAGGACAAACAACCATGTACTAACACACTCACACCTAGGGTTCTCTCCGGAGAGAGCCCACCATGTACAGGGAGAACATGCAAACTCCATGCAGAAAGACCGGGAATCAAACCCAGAACCTTCTTGCTGCAAGGTAACAGCTCTACCAGCTGCGCCACTGGGCAGCCCCATTTAGAGCCTCACAAAACAAATTACAATATTTTATACGCATTTAAATAGACAAATCATATCAATTGTTAGGTTACGAAATAAAGGAAAGTCTAATACCTTTGCAAAGATATTGCAAGATATTGACATCTGTGAAATACATTTTTTTTTCAAGCAGAGTTTACAAAGACAGCCAACATCTGATAGAAAATAGGAATTCTTATTTGTGGTTCTATTAATTTTAATGTAATTGAATTCTGGAAGTTCAGAGCAAATTTTAAAACAACACAAATTATGCTAAAACCCACGTTTCTTATACCAATATAAAATAACATCATTGGTTTATTTACATGTTTTTATTAAGAGTGTTGTGGAAGTTCCAAACGTGGTGGTGGCAGTATCATGCTGTGTGTTGATCATGATTGATTTGAACCGATGAAAGGGGTTTAATACGGCTCAAAAATTAAGTATTCCAGCTACTAACGCTTAGACGGGGACAGCAAACTAAAAGGATATCAAGCAAAAAGAAAAAAGAAAAATTATGATCCAAAAAACAAAATATGAAAATTCAAAAAGCAAATTCTGTTTAATTACAACAAAAATATGTTATGGCTAAAAACTGAGGAGTCCGGGAGGACCAGCAGAACCGGCGGTAGTAGCGGGAAAGAAACAAACTACACTTCCCACAATCCCCCTCTGCCTGCCCAGAGGAACAGTCTGCTTCCGCTCCACGTGCAAGGAGGAGGGACGGGAAAGTGTGTCACTGGGGCACGAGGCTCTCCCTAGTCACGTGGTCCCGTTTTCTGCCGCGTGCAGCCGCAGCGTCCGGGAACATGATGATGATGATGATGGGACTGCGCGCAGTTTGAAGCGCGAGCAGCAGCTGCGCCAGAGACAGAACCAGAACAACGGCAGAACCGCACTCTTCCTGCGGGATTTCTGCTCCTTAGCTGCTCCCTGGCATGTTCACGCGGCGGCAGGTGTGAGTGACTGTTAAAGAGTGTGCGCGTGCGTGACTGGACCGCAGCTCGGCTTGACGACCAGCGACATGGACTCAAACAACAACAACAGTAACTCAGGTAAATAACATCTCTGGGTCGGGATCCTGGTCCACGGGGTTAGAGTCGGACACGGCGCGCGTGCACGGTATTTAATGGGAGTTATTGGGGAACCGATGTGTCGGCGCGTGCGTGATGGTTGGTGCGGGGCTCGGAGCGGAGCAGAGGAGGTCTCTGCGGCTGCTCTGCGGGGGATTCGGGTAAAAACGGCCAGAATTTAACAGGAGTCCGGTTCTTCTCTGGGGAACATTAACCACACAGAGGAGCCGTGTTCCGGTCCGGTTCCGGTCCTTCAGCCGGACCTGGGAACCCTCTTTGGGACTCCTCGCGCACATGTCGGCCAGTCTGTCACGAGGACCGTCACCGTGAATGCGCTCGTGTTTACGGGAAGTGGGTCTGGATGACAGCAGGTCTTTCGGTTTGTGGTGGACGGTGCGGGTGTGTGAGTGTGTGTGTTCACATGGAGAGGCGCAGTCAGCCATGTGCGCTTTGTTTTCACAGAGCAGCACGGCCTCTGATTGGCTGCTGCGGCGTCTGAGCTCATTGCGCAACCCTCCCCTCCTGCTGTAGCCCCGCCCCCTGTAGCAGCAGGCGATCAGCTGATCAGTACCCAGGTAGCAAACAGAACAGGTGAGACGTGCTGGTAAATGCACGGAAGCTGGAGTTTTGTCCTGATCGGGACCGGAAGTTGAATCCCGTGAGAAGTGACTGCAGTCAGTAGGAGATCCAGTCAGTGACTCACCTGCAGCAGGAAGCATTATCTCACACACACACACACACACACACTTATTGATCCCGCTTCCCGGATTTCAGAAGCAGCGAAGGAATTTGGGAAGATGTCTCCATATTCCAGAATAATCTGGGTGAAAATGTGACAGGAAGCTGGTTCTCTCTCTCTGCTTCCTGACAGCAGATTGATCAGTTATTGGTGAGTGATTGATCAGTCTGGCTCGGTGACCTCTGGTGACCCTGTTGTGTCATGTTTCTGGTTCATGTCTCATTCCAGAAGTTTGGATCGTTTGGTGTTTTGAGATGATGTGAATCATTTGGAGCTGAACTTCTGACTCAGTCCAAACAGAACTCAGGGTGTCCAAAGGGCGGCCCGGGGGCCAGTTGGGGTGATAGTGTGTGGCCCCCAGCTGCATTTCAGAAATGATACTCAGGTGGAGACGTTTGTAGTGAGACTAACATTATTTCCACATCATTTTCTTACAGAAAAATGTTAAGTTCTCCAATGAGCAAAGACTCTCAGCAAAAAGCACAAAAATCAGCTTCCATTGAATTTTTAAAGTTTGGCTACAAATAGCAGCCATTTTGAAAGAAACCCAGATCCTGTTGTAGATGCTTTTCTTTTACTACAGAAATGTGCAACATTCCCTTTTGAGTTTTAGATTCACAATAAATAATTAATAATAATTTTGTTGTAATAAAACATTTGTTTACTTCTTTTGCTTGAATTAGTTTTATTTTTGTCCTGTGAATACTTTTGAGTCGAGCCCCTCGGTCTAGCTTCTCTGAAAGCTAACACATCACTGACGGTGCCAGTGATGTGCAGCTGGAGCCATCTCCATGGTTACCGTCTGTATGTTAAACCACCGAAGGTGAAAGGTGCTTCAGGTTTCTGTTCATAATGCTGAAGCCCTGTTTTGCTCTGATTGGCTGTTTGGTGGTGAAGCATTCTGGGAGTTGTAGTTCTCTGTGACATGTTGTTTCCTGATGGGCAGCATGTGTTATCTGAACAGGTGTTTTCCTGCAGGTGAGCTGTTGTCAAGTATGTCCAGTCAGATTAGAGTCACATTTCCCAACCAATCAGGACAGAGAGTTTTGTTTTCCCTGTAAATGGAACGAGCCAATGAGCTGCAGCCGTTCTGATGTTACACACAGGTGTGTTTAACATTCAATAGGCGACACACCTTCAGCGTGAAACACGTAGAGGTCATTGACCTGAGTTCATCAGAGACACACACACAGCATGACCTCAGAGCAAATGTCCACAGAGACAGAAGATGATAACTTTATTACATCCCTTCTTTACTGTAACTTCTCTTTCTGTGAGATTGTCCTTACTTTATTAAGTTTGTTCCTAAATAAGAATTAGAATGTAAAACTGATTTAATGTAAATTAATATTCAAACTAGGGAAAGACAGGAAATGTCCAAAATACCAGCAGAGAAACATAAAAAATCTCTGTCTGGCTGCAGGCTAAGAGGGGGCGGGATTTCTTGTTAGTGTGACGTCACACTGAGGGGCGTTGGAACGTGAGGGCTGGAGGCGGGGCTTCCCTCAGTCTCGTTGTGGAGCCGTGTGTGTGTGTGTGTGTGTGTGTGTGTGTGTGTGTGTGTGTGGGGGGGTGTGTGTGTGTGTGGGGGGGGGGGGTGTGTGTGTGTGTGGAGGCACATGGCCTGGAGGCCTCCGTGAAGCTGCAGCTCCAGACCTCCATTCTTCTTTACGGTCTCTTTTCCTCTCCCAGATGGCCGGGCTGCAGGGATCACACCTCTGTTTACAAGCTTCATAGTGAGCCTTTATTTAAATGTAGCCTCTAAAATAAGATGAAGAAGACAATAAATTCCCTCACAGAGACGCAAAAACACCCAAAAATACAGGAAACAAAGGAGGCCGAACTAAAACTCAGAGAGGGATTAAAAACTACAACAACGAGAAAAGAACCTTCCAAGGAAATGCTAAGCTAATCCAGAAAGATGCTAAGCTAACCCAGAGGGATACTAAATGACTCCTGGAAGTTAACAGTGTCTCAATGAACTCTCTGTGTCGGCCTGAAACTCACTCGGCCATCATGCTTCGGCCATCTTTAACACGAATGTGGAGTGAAACCATGAGGACAGCCTGAATGTGTAAACAATGCTAAGCTACATGTGTTGATGATGAAGCAGTCATTGGGACAGCAGAACGGTTCCCATGCGGCTCTGACATGTCGACATACCGCCGCATGCTGCATCCCTACTTCCTGTTTCTGCTGCCTGAAGCTCAGGCTGATAGAAACGAGATGTCCTTCCAACTTTCTTTCCTCACTGGGTAACAGGGAGCAGCGCTCTTCGTTTTATTTAGCAGTATCAGAATAAAAAAGGCTGGATTCATTCACATGCCGCACGTTTCAGATTTGATTTCTTCAAAAAGTCTCTGTCGATCATGAAAACATTTTGAAGTTTGTGTTTGGACCGGGGTGTGAATACTTTAGGAGGTTGCCATGGAAACAGGCCCATGCTCACCTGCAGGCCTCTGTCCTCCAGCAGGGGGCGTTATCTCCTACGTGGGCTCCTGTGGAGGCTCCCCAGACTCCATGGACAGCGAGAGCTCGGACGCAGGCTTCACCTCCTCCTCTTCCTCGCTGCCGTCCTTCCTCAGCAGTGACGGCTCCTCCTCTTCCTCGGCGGGCGGCTCTCCACGGGGGCGGGATGACGGCGCCAACGGCGCCGGCCCTCACAGAGCGTCGCCCAGCAAGTCCGTGGCCAGTTTGACCAGTAAGTGATGGAGGCAGTCGAACATCAGCAGCTATAATTTGGTTTATTTAGCCTGAAAGAAAATTCAGGTTTATTTTTCGAACTTGGATTTTCTAAATGTTATTCGTTAATTTATAAATGCCACTTTTTCTAACTAAATTTATAGTTTTCAAAAAATTTAGTTTACAAACTGTTTGGAGTTTAGTTTGGAACAAAATATTTATTTTGCAGGTAAATACTGACTAAATATTTGGTTTGGAGCTAAATATGTAGCTTGTTATTATTTAGCAAGCTAAATATTTTAAGAGTTAGCTTGCTAGCTAAATGTTTCATTAGGAAAAAAACATTTACTTTGGAGCTAAAATCTGAATATTAAGTTTGGAACGGTGACATTTAGGAATTAATGAACATTTAGAAAATCTAAGTTTGAAAAACTGTCTCAAATTCCTCTCAGGCTAAATAACTCTGGGTTATTAGCCTGAAATAACCCAGGCTAATATTCTTAATAGCCTGTTTATTTTATTTCAGAATAAAATTCTGAAAAATAAAAATATTTTTCATGTTTTTGAATGACTTTGGACTATTTTGTACCGTTCAACCCAAAGATGACATCCAAGTTTCTCAGTCAGGGTTGATTCTAATCCGATCTTCTGACTAAATAGATTTTTGTGACATAATAGGTTCATTTCTGTTAAAATTTCCCACCTGAAACAGGTTTCAGGAGAAAAACAATTTCTCTAACAGTGTATTCATTAAATGTTACAAACTTGGATTTCTGTAAACTAAATAAACACGTCAGGTTAGTTACATGCCATAAATGCATTTTGATGATCACGTTGCTCCAAGTTGACCTGATTGGGTAAAACCAATGTGATTTTTGGACTCTGCTCATCAGAATGGCTCTCAAACAGTAGAAAAACCCCAGACAACGTTTCGGCTGTTGAGGAATCGGGCTGCTGATGTCCGAGTGGCGGCTCTCTGGGTGAAGCTAACTGTAGAGAAAGGGCGTCTGCGCTTCCTGACGGTCCGGTTTGTTTCAGAGCTGAACGGCCTGGTGCTGCTCTGTAAGGTCTGCGGAGACGTGGCGTCCGGCTTCCACTATGGCGTTCACGCCTGCGAGGGATGCAAAGGCTTCTTTCGGCGCAGCATCCAGCAGAACATCAAGTACAAGAAGTGTGTGAAGAGCGAGAGCTGCAGCATCATGAGGACCAACAGGAACCGCTGCCAGCAGTGCCGCTTCAAGAAGTGCCTCTCGGTGGGCATGAGCCGCGACGGTGAGTCCCCCGCCGCCACATCCACCCGCCGCCACATCCACCCACATCCACCCGCCGCCACATCCACCCCCGCCACATCCACCCCCCCACATCCACCCGCCGCCACATCCACCCCCGCCACATCCACCCGCCGCCACATCCACATCCACCCGCCGCCACATCCACCACAGCGTTTCCCTCAAAAACATGGCATTTATTTTTTGTGTGTCGCAAGTAAATGATTTGATTTTCCTTTAAAAACTAGATAGAATTATTTCCTGATTGAATAAATGATTTCATGTTTCTGTTCATGAATTAATTTAAACTTTTAACTTCAGCCATTAAGCTGTCCACGGTGTCTAAATGCTCCGCCCCCTTCCTGCTCTCACCTTCCTCCTCCTCCTCTTCTGTCTGCAGCCGTGCGATTCGGCCGCATCCCAAAGCGCGAGAAGCAGCGCATGCTGGCGGAGATGCAGAGCGCCATGAACAACATGGTGAACGACCAGCTGCAGAGCGACTTCCAGCTCGCCAGCCTGTCCTCTTCCTTCTCCTCTTCCTCACCAGAGGGCGTCATCGGCCCCCAGCCGTCTCCTCCTCCCCCTTCCTCGTCGCCCCCCAGCCCTGGGATCGACTCCACCATCAGCGCCATCGCCTGCGCGCACCGTGAAACCTTCTTGTACGCGCACGACAAGCTGAGCGAGCCGCAGCTTAGCCCCGCCCACCACCATCCTGGGGGGGCGGAGCTTTTTCCCAGCTGTGTTCGGAACAGCTTCAGCAAAAACATTAATCACAAAAACACCATGGACTGCTTCCTGCAGCAGGATCACAACAACACAAACAATCACCATAGTAGCAAGGGGTGGAGTCAGCATTCCAGCAACGTGATTGGAGGACAGAGTCATGTGACCCGGAGGCAGAGCTGCCCACCGAAGAGTCGCTCTGGGATTGTTCTGGTAAGAGCCGGCAGCTGGCGGCGCTGCCCATCACTAACTGCTGCTGCTAGCTTAAATTCTGCTAACTGCTGGTAGCTTAACGGGATCTTATTGTTCCCAGGCTTGTCCAATGAACTTGCAGCCCCATGCAGACCCTTTAAAGATGCCCCAGGAGATCTGGGAGGACTTCTCGCTGTCATTCACACCCGCCGTGAGGGAGGTGGTGGAGTTCGCCAAGCATATCCCAGGATTCAACGCTCTGACCCAGAACGACCAGGTCACCCTGCTGAAAGCAGGCACCTTTGAGGTGAACCATGATGTCATCACAGTGATGTCAGAATAAGTTTATACTTCTACTGGACAAAAACAATGTTTCTTAGCTAAGGTTAGCCTAACCTCTTGTGTTCTAAAGAGATTCTGACTAGCAACAAATTAGGTCAGTTTACATGTTAGCCTACATTAACATCACATCAATCATAACATAATATTAGGTGCCATATTTTCTTTAAAAAAAGTTAGCTACTGTTTGCCAAATCCATGTTTATCTGACTCATTAACCAAGAGAGTTTGGTAAATAGACTCATGATAATTATTTAAAGTTAGTGATTCTTGCCTAATTAAAGGAAACATTGAGAGAACATTTATACAAATGTATATATATATATAATATATTTTATGTTCTGATTTTTCTAGAAAAATCTAGAAACGTTTGTTTCTTTTTGCTGCAGGTACTGATGGTGCGCTTCTCGTCACTGTTCAACATGAAGGAACAGACGGTGACGTTTGTCTCTGGTGCCACCTACTCTCTGGAGGAGCTCCATGCGATGGGGATGAACGAGCTGCTGGCAGCCATGTTTGACTTCAGCCAGAAGCTAGCTTCACTGGCGCTGAGCGCCGAAGAGCTGGGGCTGTTCACCGCCGTGGTGCTGGTGTCCGCAGGTGATCAACACGCTAACAACACGCTAACAGTCGTTCTTTTGCACTACTTTGATTTGCAATGAAAAAGCCCACAGTGTGGTGCTGCCATTGCCGTACAGTTGGTACAGCGTCCTTAGGTTTGAAAGTCTGACACTAAATGACCCTAACCCTAGACAAACTAGACTAAGATTGCTGTGCATCCAACTGTAGCTACTTCCTTTGATTGGCTGCCATTTTTTATCCTGGCCGGTACCTGGAGCTGTCAGCACTGGCTAATGACAAGGAGGCTACAAGCTATGAGCTAGCGTTAGCTGTGGAGACTAGCATGCCCAGGCTGAAGGCCACCTTCTGGATAGCCTTCTTCCTCTGCTAAATGTTAGCACAGATAAGCTAGGATAAGAATAAAATTGGTTAGTTTAGCTTCACCATCGGATATGCTTGTTAGCCTGTCTACGGCTAACACTAACAAGTAGCCTCCTCCTCCTTTGCTGGTTGATAAGTTATTTGCTCTGGTTGCTAGGTAACTGGTGTCAGTGACCTAACTGTCATTATTCCTTCACAGATCGGTCCGGCATCGAGAACCTGCCATCCGTGGAGCATCTGCAGGACAATCTGATCCGGGCACTTCGCCGTCTGATTAACAAGACGGCTGGCGGCGCCGACGGCGAGCCGCCCGTCATGGATTCGCCGCGCTTCACCAAGCTGCTGCTGCGGTTGCCCGACCTGCGGACGCTCAACAACATGCACTCTGAGAAGCTGCTGTCCTTCCGCATCGACCCCTGATGACCCCGCAGACGCACGCGCCCGCCAAAATAAGAGTATGCTTGCCTGATCTGAACTAGCATACATTCCCACTTCCTAGTTGAGACCATCATCATCATCATCCTCCCTGATGTTCTCAGGAGCACCTGGGTGGAAACGAAGATCCTCTTCCAAAGTCTCCTGCTTTTTGGCAGGACTCTCGCTCGCCCCTCGCTCACAAAACATCTGCAGCTGTTAGCAGATTGGACCATCCAGATGTTTAGGAGCTTTGCAGATCCAGACTTCCAGCACTCGGTGCTTCAGTTTCAGCTCCTCCATTCGCTCTCAGGGATTAGCTCCGCCCCATCGGCACCAGCAGCCAATGAAGAGAGGAGGCAGCTCCGTGGACCAATGAGACGGCGGGATGCTGAGCAGCGCCTCAGCTGAACATTAGACCTGCAAAACCTGTAAATACTGAAACATCCAAATATACTTGAAGTGTTGCTGTTTGTTACTCGTCTGTGTGAAACACTGAAGCCTCTGGATGAGCAGCAGAGACACAAAGTGTTCAGACAGAAAATCTTCTCATGTCTGTATTTTAATGTTTGGAAAACCATTCATGTAATTATAAAAAAACGCTCTAAAGATGCTGATCTGTGACTCATTTCCTGCTTTCACCGCTTCTCCATGAAACCAACGAAACACCAAACAGCTTTTAATAATTAAAATCATTACGATGAAAAGAGTTTAGATTTTTTAATGCAAAAAAAAATTCTGCTCAATTTGTAAAAATCTCCATTTGAGAACTTGATTAAAATCCAAATATATACAAAATTAAGTAAAATTAAAACTAAAAAAATAAAATGAAAATTGAAACGTATTATTCTAGACATGTTCTCTGACATGGCATAATAATTTTTACATACAGGTATATAAATCTAAGTACTTTTATAGCATATAGATCTAGATGGTTATAGATAAGTAAATGCAAATGGATTATTTCCCCCCACAAACTTGAACCAGAAATATTAGAGAACATTGGCAAGTGTGAAAAATTAATCAGTTACTATGTTTATAGAATTTATTTGATAATTTTATATCAACGTAACACAAAGAAGAAAAGAGAAACGGGAGAAAAACCTTGAGACTGGAGGACAGATTGGAGGACAGACTGTCCCTCCTTCAGATGAGCGGACTGCTGCAGAGGAAAACCAGCCAGTCGGTCAGAGAGAGCTCAGCTTTAAGAGGCTGGAAGACAGAAACCAATCAGATCAATAATCTGACTCAGTTTATCCAATAATCTCAACAATTATTCAGAATAATCTGGAAACAGGTGACAAATCTCATTATGCAGAAACTTTCTCTAAATGGTTTGACATCTAAACTCTGATTGGACAGCAGAGCGGCCAATCAGAGGCTGCGGTACCTTCAGTCCCTGCGTGTCCACCGGCTGTCCATCCCGCAGCACCAAGCTGAGCCGGGCCGACCCGGCGGCCGGGTAGCCGTCCTCCACCTGCAAGTGGCAAACCAGCACCGCCGACTTCAGGTAGATCAGCAGGCGCTGCGCCGGGCGCCAATCGATAGCGAACCTGCAACACAACACCGGACATGAGATACGACACAGCAGGACCAACTGGGCGTGGCCTCACCTGGCCCCACGGGGGGCGTGGCCTCACCTGGCCCTGAGATGGTGGATCTCGCCCAGCAGCGCAGCCTGCCCTATGTAAATCTGCAGGACATCCAGCAGGGCGGCACTCAGTACGTTGCGGCGGCCCGAACTGCAGCCCTCCACCTGCCCGGCTAACTCCTCCCCCACCTGGAGATGCAGGTCACCTGGTCACATTGACAGGAAGTGACATCAGCAGCAGCATTTACAGGTATGAGCATTACCTGGAGGGTGAATCTGTCATCATGGCGCCAGCTGACCACCAGCCTCGGCGGCTGCAGCTCATTGGCTGATGGCTGGGAAGGGAGGTGGGGCCTGATCTCCAGCAGCAGCTCTGATTGGTCAACGGAGATTAGCTGGATCTGCATCACTTCCCGCCTGGCGGTGGCGCGTTCCTGCAGGCTGACAGGAAGTAAGAGTTAACGGCCTATCTGAGCCTCTCCCCTCGCCGGTCATGTGACCCATCTACTCACAGGTCTTTGAGGCGCCGCCATGACACCAGCTGATGGAGCACCAACTCTGACTCCGCCCTCAGCTGCTCCAACTGGCGGTCACATGACTGCAAAGCATTCTGGGCCTTCAGCAGCGACACAACGAGCTGATCCTGATGCTGCCGCTGACGGAGAAACGGGGACGGGGCATGAGACCAATCCGGACTAAGCAGGGGTGTGTGTGTTTTTGTGTCTCTGTGTGTGTCTCTCTGTGTGTGTGTCTCTCTGTGTGTGTGTGTGTGTCCACCTTGATGTGCAGCAGCTGCAGCAGCACTGTGACTCTGTCTCTCCTGTGTTGGACCTGTTGGACTCGGTCCTGGAGGGATCTGAGCAGCGACTCTGTCTCCTCCATCTCTGACCTGGTCTCCGCCTTCAGAGCCTTCCACCTGCTGCGAGCCCCGCCCTCTGACAACACACACACACAGTCGTGTTTTCATCACTTGTGGGGACTTATTGACTTTCATTAATTTCTACAGCAAAAACAACAATTTCCCTCATGGGGACCAAGAAAATGTCCCTACAAGGAGCAATGGTCCCCATAACTCCACATTGCAGACATACATAGGTTCCCATAAGGACATAAAAACCTGGTACACACACACAGAGGTAAACACACACACACACACACACCTGTTTCATTGATTCCAACACATTCCAGTAAAACTTCAAAGATAACATCCAGGTGAGTGTGAGTGTGTGTACCAGGTGGCGGGAGACAAGGCAGTGTCATCAGTTGCTGGGCAGATTCAAGGCCTTTCAGTAAGGACATCATGGAGTCCAGAACAAACAGCTGACGCCACAGAACCTTCTGGACTCGCCGACTCTCCTACAAACACACAAGTTTGTATTTCTACACATATATGCGGACTATGTATTGACTTCCGTTCATTTTAATAATAACGGAACACAAACTCGATTATCAGTCCTCACAAGATTAGAAATTTTAACACAAAATTTCTAAGCAACACAAACAAACTCTGTCTCCCTGTGAATATCAATATTTTATTGGTCTTGGATTATACGTTTGAATTATTCTGTTCCGGGCATAATAGTTTTACAGTACAACTCTAACAATGATGATAAAGGAGGATTGGGTTCGGAACCGCGGACCTCAGGTGTTCCGTGAATGGTTGGACCAGATACCAGGTACTACTGACCGTGAGGAACAGAACCGTCCCTGCTGCCTCGGCGCAGTCTGGTTCGGACTCCCCGCAGGGCTCCAACAGGACCGGGTCACAGCGGTCCAGAACTCTGATCGACAGAAACAGAGGATTCTTTTAAATGCTTGAGATCATTTTACAGGTCATACTTGTACATCAGGAAGTTAAAACTCCTTAAATTTATAACTTTTTAACAACAATCTGAAAGATTTTCAAATCTTTCTCAGAAAATTTACCTACGAACTTCCGCCATTTTTGTTTTCAAATCTCCCCGCTTCTTCTTCTTCTTCTTCTTCTTCTACTGTTGGTTTTTTCAAGCAGTAGTCAACCAGCGTGGATGTCTATTACTGCCACCTCCTGGACTGGAGGGTAAAACAGCAGATAAACAGTAAATAGTCTTATTTTAAAGAATTTAACTACTAAATAATCATCATTCGCGAGATGTTTCCCAGTTTGTTTTTCTTTGTCTATTTTAATACTCACACTCTTTCAATTTTTTCCGTATGATTTTACGTTTACTTTCATTAATAATAATTGTGATTGGATTTTTACCTTCTTTATAAAGTGTGTATAAACATGTTCCAAAGAGTTTTAATTTCTGCTTTTAAGCTCTCGGAGCTTTATGTTAATCAACCTCTGTAGAATTAAGAAATATATATAAGTTCCCTTCTATGTTCTACTAAATTATCATAGGTTCTGCTTTTACAGCAATCTTTGTCTCGTTCGTCCTTGTTAGAGTCTATGAACAGCTGTCACAAACCAAACCAATCAAATAAAAAATAAACAAGAGAAGCTGCAGCAAAACAGTGGAATTGATCAAATTAAACAGCAGTTTCAACAAAAAAAGAGAAATAATAATAAATAAAAATTATTTTTATTTAAAAACATATCTGGACAAAAATTACACCAAGAAGCAAAATAAATAGCATAAATTTTTAAAGCAGTTGAAAAAACAGGTAAATATAAAAGCAGCTTCAGCAGCAAGCCACTCAGATCACGTGACCCGCGTTGACTCTGCAGCTCTCAAGATAGCGGTGTTCTAATAGCGTCCGGACCGGGCCGAACCGAACCGAGCTGCGGCCTGTTAACCCACAGACACACAGCTGGGAGGATGAGCTAACCGGTGGAGAGACGTTCAGGCTCTCAGGTAGGAGCAGCCAGTCTCACCTGTGCAGGTGTGACGGTGATGCTGCGGTTAACCGGGGGAGCTAGCCGCGGAGCTAGCGGCCCTCTGTGATGACCAGAAGGACAGAAAGGCTTAGAACCGAACTTTGGATGGTTCTGGTGCGGATATAAGTATGTTTTAGTCATTTAAAGTGCTTGGCTTGAGCTAATCGCCGATGCTAACCTTGCTTCAAACAGAATGAGGCCTATGTTAGCATCATGCTAACGGAGCTAACTGCAGCTGAAGGAAAACAGAAGGACCAGAAGAAGATGCGAGGTGCCTCTGAGTCCGTCTGTTTGGGGGTGACTGCTCCGGTTCCAGGTTTAAAGAACCGGTTTCACGTGAACGAATCTTTATTTATAATTTTCCATTGTAAAACGGATCTAATGAGCAATGGATCAGGGGGACATATCCCGGATTAACCGGCACAGATGATTTATTGACATGAGAGGAAAGATTCTGCTGATGATTGGTTGTTGTCTTCCAGGTGTTATCAGCAGCAGGATGCCCATCCCGCCCCCTCCGCCTCCTCCAGGGGGCCCGCCTCCCCCCCCCACCTTCAGCCAGGTGAGATTAAACTCCAAACCTCCTCAGAACAGCAGCAGCTATCATCTGACGGCGTCTCCACCCCTCAGGCCAACACCACCCCTCCAAAGCTGAACACAGAGGAGGTCAAAGGTCGTGGCGCCTTGCTGTCGGACATCTGCAAAGGCACCAAGCTGAAAAAGGTGGCGGTGGTGAATGACCGCAGCGCTCCTCTGCTCGACAGTAAGACTCAAACACCAAAGAGCCAAACACCTCCCACAGAGCACCCATACATTCGCTTATACCAGTACCTAAGCCAGAGCCAGCCCAAGCAGCAGGGGGCGCTGTCTGAGGAGGCCCAGAAGAAGGCTGGAGGACCGAGCTCCTCTCCGTCCCTCCACAGTAAGACCTCTGTGTTCTGACATGCTGTAGGCTGGCTGCAGGAGGCTGCGCTCAGGGCTAATCAGCCGCTAGCGTCCAGAGGGTGAGGGTCACATGACCTCAGGGTCACATGACCTCCTGCCAGTCAACAACAGAAACTGAGGCTGAATGTTGACGAAGCAAAAATAAAACATAGTTACCCTTCGGCCGCCAATCCTGGCGCTGCGATGGAAAATCAGGGACTAAAACTTTTTTTTAATTATGTGAATAAAGTCATAATATTAACAGAATAAAGTCATAAACTACTAGAAAAAAGTTTTTAAGACATTTCCTGTTCTATCCTCTTATCCCACTCTGTCGTTTAAGAGTTCTGCTGATGTGTTAAAAGATTATTTCCCATTTTTAATTATTATCCTTATTATTTTGTAATATAATGTTATATTATTTCAATTATTTTCTGTGTCAGAAATTACTACTTTGTTCTGGTAATGACAGAATTTTTGTTGGTTGTATTGTGACTCCTGAGGCCCCTGGTTCCAGGAGGGGAGGCGCCTCACTCTCTCGCATGCACACACACACACACTCCAAACACACAGCGACTCGTGAAACGCCCGACACAGTCGTCCCACGTTTCCTGTTTGTCTCTCTTTTCTCATCTGATCCATTCCTGTTTCCGACCGACATGTCTGCTCTTCCTGTCTCTGCTGAGTTTGAGCCCAGGTGTGTGTGTGTATGTGTGTGTGGCAGGTGGACAGGTGACAGAGCGGCTGCTTATCCAGACGCTGCAGCTTCCTGCAGCTGCTATTAGTTTAAAATGTTCTTCAGGAAAAGCTCACTTAGCGTTTCTGAGGGATTCTCTGGGGGCGTTTGTAAAGCGCCAACACTGATTGGCTGCAGAAATCTCGCAGACGTGTAGAAAACACTTCAAAAAGGAGAAGTTTTATGTAAAGTCAATATTTTTTTATCTTTCCATCATGTTTTAATGTTATTTCCCGCTTTGATTCTTTCATGCATTTTTGAGACAGTCTTAAATCTCCATGGCAACCATTCAGCTGCAAAACGCCTTTGTGGACCTAGCCCCGGCTTTGAGCCAAAGCTCCTCCCCCACTCAGCTCCTTCAGACTAGCCAGCAGCAATTAGTAGGCACCTGGTAGAACAGCTGAGCTCATTACAGCAGCCACTGCTCAAAGCAACGCTAAAAAGGTTCAGAAAGAGCAGGAGTTTCTTAAAGAGACAGAGGGCCCATTTCAGTCCCTTAAATGACAAAGCCAATTTTCTAAATCATATTTGGTATATATAGCATTTTTATACCAACAAAAGGTAATCTAGTCACTGGATTGTGCTATAAAATTGGTCTATGTATGAACATTCATCCCTCCCTACTTAGAAACATCTTAGAAAAATCCCTCCTGTTAGTAATTGTTGTTGATGCTTTTATTTTGAAATCTGCAGCCCAGTGGAGGCGGGGCATGAACAGCAGTGGGAGGGAGTTGATGACCAGTTGTTGCATTTTGATTTCCTGTGCTCTCTGATCACCTGTGATGTCACTGATTCTTAACATGTTTCTGACTGTTTGTGCTGGCGATGATGTCATCGGAGCGGCGTGCGAGCGTAAACACTTTAATTTACCGTCTCACTCACCACCGCCTCATCCCACCTCATCCCACCTCACCGCCTCCACCCGCATCCCGCCTCACACTAACCCATCGTAGAGCACAGCGCCCCCACCAGGCACCGCCCCTTCTCACGTGTCCGTGGTTGTGGTCCACAGAGCCCAGAGGAGGCGGAGCCACCGCAGGAGCCAATGGCAGCGCGGCAGGAAGTAAGTCAAGTTCCGCTCCTCCAATTGGAGGCCTGTTCACGGGCGGAGTCCCCAAGCTGAAGCCAGTAGGAGGTCAGGAGCTGATCAGGAACACTCGGTGGAAGGAAGACCATTCGTCACTAAACAGCTGAAAAGTGTGGCGTGCTTCTAGTTTTAACCCTGGAGTCAGTCCAGCTGCTCGTCAGTCTGGATCATCAAAGTTTAACTCCTGAATCAGCTGGATTCAGGTCAGGACTTTAACTAGGCCAGTCTAAAACATACCATAATATGTCTGGCTGTGAGTTCAGGGTGGCTACTGGTGTTGCTGTCCTCCAGCATGATGCTGCCACCACCACGTTTTGTTCAAGATGAAGCTTTACATCTGACTTGTTTAATGCACGCCACACAGTCAGTTTGTGACGGGTTTTCCTTCCACTGAATTTACAGTGGACTTGCTTCAGGGTGTGAATACTTTATTCAGCCCTTTGTTTTTCGCTCAGACTCGTCTTCGGGACGTCCTCCCTCCACCCGTCCTGCTGCGCCTCGCCCTCCGAGCCATCGCCATGACGACGCAGAGAGCCCCTCCCCTCAGGCGTTGTCGCCAACGGAGACGACTCGAGTTCAGCGACCTTCGCTCCCCAACCTCTCTTCCTCCCCTGGCCCCCCCTCTTCCCCGTCTGCTGGCATGAAGCACTCCTCCTCCGCCCCTCCTCCACCGCCCCTCGGTCGCCGTGGCAATGCTCCCTCCCCCCCCCCCACCGCCCACCCCCCCCCCACCTCTGGGGGAAACTCCGCCCCTTCCAGCTCCTCGTTGGCCCCGCCCCCTCCACCATACCGTATCAATGGCCCAGGAGGTGGCGGCGAGGCGGCGCCTGAGCTGCCGCAGCGCCACAACTCGCTGAGCAACAAGAGACCCACCCCCGGGGGGCCACACCCCTACCAGAGGCCCCGCCCCTCCACCGCCACCAGCATCGCCCACGCCGTCCCAGCAGGGCGCCAGCAGGCCGCCGCCCCCCGTCAGAGAGCCACCCAGCAGGGGAGCAGGTGAGTGACATCATCATCCTTCACTTTCTGCTCTCAGCCAATCACAGGACGGTGTTGATCTCCTGAACCAATCTCTCCTCAGCTCCTGCGGCTCCGGCGTCAGCGAGGGCAGCCAGCAGAGAAGCCCCGCCTCCTCCGCCCTACAGGACACATGGTAGCCCCTCCCTCTCCTCGAACCACCCCTCCAGAGGAAAACCTCCCCCTCCTCCCTCCCGTACCCCCGCCGCCCCTCCCCCGCCCCCTCCTCCTCTCCGTAACGGACACTCCTCCTCCTCCATCCCTCGCTCCTTCATTGGTGAGTCTCTTCCTGATTGGTCGGTTGCAATGGCTCCTCTTGTGTTTTCCTGTTTCTCAGAGACTCGGCTGTTCCTGACCCTCCATGTTGTTAGAAATGACTTGTTGGCGAGTTAAAACATGACTCGTCTCTCCTCCTGCAGACGACTTCGAGTCCAAATATTGCTTCCATCCTCTGGACGACTTCCCGCCTCCAGACGAGTACCGACACTTCACCAAGATCTACCCGAGCAGAGCTAGCCGAGGTAGCAGCTTCGCTATCTCTGCCTCCTCGCTAACCCTCGCAGTAGCCGCTAAGTAGCATATTAGCTAATGTGCACTTTCAGTGCATTAGTCTTAGCTTCCATTAACCACCTGTTGGTTTCACTCTTTAGCATTAGCATAACCGATGTTTCTGATTAGGTCCTTAGCTTTAGTCAAACAAAATTAATTTTTAACTAATTCTTAGGATTAGTTCTTTAGTGTTTGTGGAAGAAATGTTTATGATAAACACTTAAGTGTGATTTGTGCTTTAGCAATAGTGGAGTCAATGTCCATGATTAGGGTTCTAACTAAATGTAAACATTAGCTAAATGTTTAAGACTTTAGTAAGTTTCAGCAAACTAAGTCTTAACTAGCTTAACTAGACTTTGTTCCCCTCTTAAATAGAGGGGAGGGGCTCTAGCTATGCTAAAAAGTGTAGCTAGCCCTCCTGAGCAGGGAAACGGGCTAACAGTTTAAAGTTGAATCCTGTCTTCTGATTGGCCGCTGAGCTCTTCCTGCTTCTGTTTCAGTGATGAGGGGAGCTCCGCCTCTTCCTCCTGTCGGCAGGTGAACCTCCAGCCCCTCCCTTCTCCTCCCCCTCACCTGCTTCTTCATCCTGTTTGTCCATCTCCACCTCATCTCACTTGCAGCTGATTGGCTGAGGAGATGTCTGCCAGATCTACCAATCAGAGAGGAGGACTCTGGTTAAAGGAGCAGCACGTCTTCCTCCACATGTTGGATTTCTGTTTGCACTTTTGATCAAATGGCTGCAGGAGGCCCACTGCTGGTTCTGTTAGCCGACAGGGCCGGGGGTGCAGGTTCTGACGGGTCTGGGAAGGTTCTGGAGGATGAAGATGAAGTTACTAATTACAGGAAACTAAGCGATTCTTTAATCATCACTTACAGACGCACTAATCAACGATCCGGGTCGGGTTCTGGATCTGAACTGGGATCAGATAAACTCCATGAAGGATTAAAAACCTGTAAATATTCATCATCATCGTCGCCGACCTGCGCTTCCAAACGGGCCGGTTCCTAAACGGGTCGCCTCTTTTAAGTGCCAACATGGACCAAACCAGGACAAACGGACCTGCTTCATGGTTTCCCATGATTCACTGCAGCTGCATGTTGCGCAACAAAACAGTTTGGTCCTGATCAGGTTCAGCAGCCGGTTCTGATCTTGAAATACGAAAGGAAAAAAAAAAGTTAAAATTTGAAAATTTTTTTGGAAATTCTGCAGAACCCGTCTGTTGGTTCCGAAGGGTCAAGAAGACGCTGCCAAGTGATGTCACTGGTTGCCATGGTGATTCCCTCCTTTTCTCACAGAAAATTTAAAATCATATCAAAATATTCTTTCTGACCCGGAAGCATCAGAACCTCCTGCTGGGTTCCCATGGTTCTGCTGCAGGTTCAACAGAATCTCCAGGTCCAGTTTCTCTAGGACCAATCGGGATGAGTGGGCGTGTCTTTCTGGGCTCTGATTGGACAGAAACCAGGAAGTCCTCCACAGACAGTCCTGTGGCTAGATGCGAAGCTGGTCGGATCCAGAAGGTCCTGGATGTTCTACCGGGTCAGAACAACCATCCATCTGAGCTGAAGCATTCTGGGAAAATCATCAAAGTTTAACTGGAAAATGGATCAGAACAATAACTGGATCCAGTTGGACTCTGGATGATGGTTCTGATGGACTGGAGTGGTTCTGAGATTCTGAACGTTTTTTCTGTCATTCTGAGAACCCAAAAGGTTCTGGTTCTAAAGTCAGCATCTTTATTCTGGGGTAAAATCATGGAAACGCTTCGGAAACGTTCAGATATCATGTGGATGAGACGAAATGACCTCGGTCCGGTTCTGACCAGAACCTGAGCCCAGCCTAATAAAAATATTAAAATGTTGGTCATTCGTGGTTAGAGCAGGAATAAAAGTTTAGTTCTGGTTTCCATTCTTTCTCCTTGGACTGGACTTTTTTCTGCGGTTCCAGTTCTGTTTATATTTGTAATAATGCAGCTCCTGTGTGTTCTGGTCCAGCCATGTTCTTCCCGATGTTTCTGCATGCAGGACGTTCTCCTGTCCGGTTCCGCTGGTTCCGGTTCGCCCGGCAGCAGCTCTCTGGGTTTCCATGCTGGGTCAGAAATCTCCTGATTTGTTGTCAGAATAAACTCAGTGTCGCCCCCTGGTGTCGTCCTGCAGCGGCCCGGGTCCAGCTGCATGCTCTAACTGGTCTAACTGGTCTCTGAATAAACTCCAGCAGCTTCTGACCCCTCTGTGTGATTCTGTGACTCTCAGCTAAAGGATTCTGATTAATCCTGAAAATTAAAATCGTGAAATTCATTTTTCTGGCTACTGATTTATTAACAATTATTTATTTTGCACGCATGTAGAAGGTTTTGTTTTTGTTTGTCTCAATAAACAATGAAGGCTGCATTAATGGTGTAAAAAATATTTACATTTGGTAATGTTTAAAAACCACAGTAGAACGCCCCCTGGTGGACATTATGTTACTTTGTTTGGTGACGCTAAAGAAAGAGATCCAAGATGGCGGAACGTAACGGCGAAGAGTTCGTAAATTTAAGTTGATTATTCCCTTGATACGTTGTGTTTCAGACAAGATTTGTTCGTAAGTATTGGTTAAAGGCGAAAATAATAATTGTATCTTTGTTTTTTTTAACAGTGGTGTGAATAATTTGTACGTTTAAGTCATTTCTGATTTGATTTTAGCATTAAGCACGCCTAATTGTCAATTTTCGTTAACTAATACTATGCTTTTTATATTTCAGTTTACGATGGCCAAAGAGAAGGCAGTGGTCAGAGGCCACTCTTCAATAAACAAGTAAAAATAAAGAAGCTTGGTTACAGAAGCGTCGTTGTCTAATTGTTGAAAAACCGAAAACTCAAGGCGAAGATAGCGAGGTGTGAATACTTAACACACACTGACGCCATTTTCTTCATGTAGTTCTCTGGTTGAACGGGTGGTGGCAGAGTTTCATTCCCCCCTTGTTTTAGTGGCTGACTCCGGAAACACGTGATCGTGGTGAAGCGGAAAAACATTTCCAGCACATGTGTTAAAAAAAACCTGCTTCGTGTGGAGAAGAACCTGGAAATCAGCTCGTTTCTTTTGCGGGGCTTAAATATTTAGATTCTGTCGGGACTTTGGTGCCGCCGGCGGGAGAGACATGGAGGACAAAAACGTGATCAAACTTCCGGTGACCGAGGATACAATAACAGCGAAGAAGAGAAGCCGACCTCCGAAGTTCGACCCGGAGGAAGAGGCGCAGCTGCGGCAGCAGAACCTGAAGAGGCTGGCGGTTCTGGGAGCGGAGGACGACTCGGTGAAGCGGCTGGAGACGCTGGTGTTCGGGGCGGAGGAGGAGCTGCTGGAGAGGCTGGTGGAGGTGATGTTCAGCACCAGACTTTATTCAGAAAACAGTGAATTTAACTTTAATTCTCTCAAATGTCTAAGAATGATTTAAAAGTGTTGTTTTTCTATAATAAAATCAACTTCTTGACAAAAGAAAAAATTTGGCCCATTTTTAAACTTTCTTAAGTAAAAATCTCACCTTTATATAATGCTGATGCTGTTGTGACTTAACCAGACGTCATTCAGAAAATGATGCAAGTTTCAGAAGCTCACGTTTTTATAAATAAAACAACGTTCCACAGCAAACTATGACAACTTATTAATAACGTCATTCATTGTAGGAAAATTCAGCTCAACTTTTTAATCATGAACTGCTTCTTTAATTTAATGGGAGGCTGCTTCAGGTCTGGACTTTATTAAAAAATCTCAGTTTAACATTCAAAGTACCACAGGGGTCAAAGTCAGCGCTTTACAGCAAAATTGTTTAATATTTTGCTAATTTCAATTACTGAGGGAGAATTTGTCTCACTGTTAAAAATTGACAATGCTTTGGCTGTTCATGAGGTTCTTAATAATTCATCATCCTCAGCAAAAGCACAGTTCCACACACAGGTTCTTCAGCTTTAAATGCATGTGTTATTGCAGGAGGATGAAGAGGAGCAGACCAGTGGCCTGCAGCTGGAGGATGAGGAGGGCAGTGGGGATGAAGACTCAGAGGGGGAGCAAGAGCCTCATCAGCGGCTGCAGCCCAGGAAAGCTGCCTGGGTGGACGAAGACGATGAGCTGGAGGAAGAGTAAGTCCCAGCGATGAAACGCTTACTTCCTGTTTCCACCTGTAACGAATTCAACAGCGTCTGTCTGTCTGTGTGCATCAGGGTGGACATGAAGCACCGTTACCGTAGAAACCTGATGAAGGGAGACGCAGAGTCGGTCATGTCCAAGCAGAGGCTGCAGCAGAGGATGAAGGAGCAGTGAGTTATTATTACAGACACTAATGATGCAAGAACACGATCTCAGACATGATCACACTTTCAGTTCCGAAGAACATTCAACACTGGAGCTGGAAGACATTTTAAATGAATTAGACCAGCGTTTCTCAACGGGGGCTGTACCTCCTCCCGGGGAGAGTTCAGAGGACGGCAGGGGGCAATTTTTACAATTTGGGGGGGTTTGGGATTCCTTTGGGGGCCGTTTGCTCCAAGGTAAACTTTCCACCTTAAATGCACAACAAGACCAGTTTAGACTTTGAGCTACTTGCTAAAATGTATTGTGTAACATTAAAACATGTTTGGCTGCAGCCGCATCGATGGCAGCTCTTCTTCTCTTCAGTGTGTGTTAGCTTCTTGTTAGCTCCGCTGCTGCTAATGGTAGCTTAGCATCAGTTCAGCGTTACACCCCTTGATGACGTTGCTGTGAGATTCACCTGTCAGGTCGTTTTATAGAGTTCAGATCGGAGCTGAAAGTGATCCGGGATGAACCGGTAGAACCGCAGCAGCTTTGGATCTTAATCATCAGAATACCGGGATTTGTTCCTTGGTTTAAAAGGTTTAAAGTCTCTTCATCGATGTCCTTCCCGACGCCCCGCAGCGCAGGCAGACTAAATAAATAAACTACGGACACATTGGGCAAAACTCCTAGAGGAGAACCAGGATGGAGCAACGAACTATGAATATGGCAAAAACAGAGACACTGTTTCAGATAAAAGGTAAAATAATAATGTAGAAGTACCATGGGTCTGTTGGGAAGAAATATATTTTACAGATGATAACAGTAAGGAACTTTTCACTTATTAATGTTTTTGATTAGATTGGATATATTTATTTCTTCAATATTATTTTTCATGTCAGTGACTTCATGACACTGTCAGTCTGACTCACTAGGATTTGATTAAGAAGCAGCTTTGTGGGACTTCCGGTGTCATGGCGATCAGTATTGCAGCATAGAGAAGAGGTCCTGCATCGTTAGATATAAAAGCCCCTAATTCAAGGTGTTAATGCGCTAAAAGTTACATTTTCCTCAAGAAGAATAAGTGGGGATAAAAATAAGAAGGAACCAGTTCAGCCTCGGAACTCAGAAATGCGACACGAAAGCAAAGCTGGCGGAACGAGGAAGGAGAGAAGATGGCGGATGAGGCCTTGCCTGCTACAATGAGAAAGGTGGTGGGTGAAGGAATGGCGGAGGGCCTGCGGGGCCTCAAATCAGAAATGAAGAAGGAGTTAGCGCAAGTGAGAATGAGCTTAAAAGAGGAAATGAAAGTCCTAATGAGCGAGTTGACAAGCGAAATGAACCAACAGGTTAGTGCCGCCATCAACAAGACGGAGGAGATGGAGAGGCGCCTTGGCGAAATGGAGAAGAGCCTGGCAGAGAACGAGAGATGGGACATCGGCGTGAGAGATGCTATCGTCCAGCTGCTAAATGACCAGGAATCATTTCGGGAGAAGATCATGGATTTGGAAGGACGCTGGCGCCGGAATAATTTGTGGATATTTGGCATCCCTGAAAATGCAGAAAGTACTTCAATGCAGAGGTACGTGGAAAACATGCTGAAAACTGAACTCGGTGACAGTTTGGACTTAGGCAGCCAGAAGAACCTGGGATAGAGAGATGGAGCCCACAGAGCGCTGGGTGCGCAGCCCTGGCGGGCCTGCAGGGGGCTCCACCGCGGAGGGAGTATGCTCCGGTTAAGAAAGCAGGCGGTCCGGTTCCAAACCCCGCTGGCCAAAATGAGTCCGGCCTGGTCAGCGCAGAGGAGGCTGCGCTGGACCTGAGGAGGTTCACGGTGGGACCTGATGCTCCAAACAGATCCAAAGCACCACAGGAGACGATCAACAACCTTCTGCCAACGGATATAGTGGGATAAACGCGCCTGGCCTGAGAGGGAGGGAAAAACTAAAGATGCTCCAGGCAGCGAGGACGATGAATGGATGAATAACCTTCCTCACCTACACAGAAGAAACATTTGATCACCTCACAGAAAACTTCAGGCCAGCTGATGGGTCCCATTCAGAGCGTTAAGGGGTGGAGTATGGTGAGGACTGCGACCCCCTTCATAACCGCAGTGATCAAGAGCAGGCGAGTCTTAAATGAACCTTTTCGGTTTCCTTTCTTTAAGTAGGCAACTAAGCAGGGGCCCCATGTGGTGGCAGTTTCCCCTACACTAAGAGGAATAAAGGATCCTCTTATTTGGAAGACCTGTTCATTGTTATGACGTGTTTCTGTTTTTATGTGTTTCTGTTTTTATGTGTTTCTGTTTTTATGTGTTTCTGTTTTTATGTGTTTCTGTTCTTTGTGTTCTGAGGCTGGGAGTTTTGTTAGGCAGGTGGAAAACAGCATGTTGGTATTTAGAGGATATGCAGTATTATAATATACAGACTTTGAATGTGGATGGTATAAAACATCCCATCAAAAGAAGCCAGATCATTTCCAAACTTAAACGAGAGCAGGCTGGCATCGGGTTCTTACAGGAAACACATTTATTTCCTCCCAGATCTGGGGAAAGAAGAGGGGTAGCTATTCTTATAGCAAACAGTATCAGGTTTGAGTTTCTTGCAGAACATAAAGATAAAGAAGGCAGATTTGTGTTGGTAAAGGGAAGCTGGATCAGGAAGAGGTCACTATGTCACCTCTCTGCCCCCCCAGGCAGCAGCATAGACTAAGGAGGTATTTAGCCTTGTGGCTGTGGAAGCAAGAGGAACATGCATATGTGCAGGTGACTTTAATTTACTCCTAAACCCTAAAATGGATACAACTAGCAGAGAACGAGGAAGGACTCGCTTAGAAAAGCATTTCAAAAAAATCCTACAAGAATTGGGACTCACAGATATATGGAGATATTTTCATAAACACGACCGTGAATTAACTTTTTACTCACCGAGGCATAACGTACATACTAGAATAGATCATTTCTTTATGTTCAATAAGGACCTTTACAGAGTGAAAGATTGTTTAATAGGACAAAGGGACATCTCCGATCACTCGGGTTTAACTATGAAAATTAATTTAGTTAGAAGCCCCAAAAACACCTTATGGAGGCTCAACACGGGTTTATTAAATAGTACGGCATTCAAAACGGAAATGGCAGAGGAGCTTAAAACTTACTTAGAATTTAATGATAATGGAACAGTTAGCCCTACAGCTTTGTGGGATGCAGCTAAGGCATATATCAGGGGTAAAATACGTAATTGCAAAATGTGCTGATTTAAAGAAGATTAGAGCAAAAAAACTAACAGACTTACAGGAAAACTTAAAAAGACTGGAGCAGCTGCATTCGACTAACAAAAACCCTCCTTACTGGAACAAATGAGGCCAGTTAAGCAGGAGATTCACAAAATTTTAAGTGAGGAAATTGAAAAAAAAGTTAAATATATGAGACAAAGGTATTATGAGGCCTAAAGCGTCTGAGCTGCTTTCATGGAGGCTTAGGAAACAACAGGTGGAAAACACAATCTATAAAGTTCAGAACCCAAAAACTAACAAGATAACTAATAAACCTGAAGACATTCAGAGGGCATTTGAGGTTATTATGCAGCTCTGTACACACAACCGGACAAAATGGATAATCAAACATTTAAAAATGTCTTAACTCTTTGGATCTTCCATCAATAGGAAAAAACCAAAATGATAAGTTAATGGCAGAAATATCAGCTGAGGAAGTTATTTCAAATCTTAAGAGCAGTAAATCACCGGGCTGTGATGGGTTCCCTCCTGAGTGGTATAAGGCCATGAAGGAATCTGTTCTCCCACTATTAAAGGCCTCCTTTAACTACACCCTGGTAGGGGGCGCTCTCCCGCCATCATGGCGAGAGGCGTTTATATCGGTCATATGAACCTTCCCTAAAGGTGGGGAAGGACAAATCGGACCCTAAAGGGTATAGACCAATTAGTGTGCTAAACATAGACTACAAACTATATGCTGCAATACTAGCTAACAGATTAGGTACCCTGATGCCTTCCCTGATAGATGAGGACCAGACAGGCTTCATTGGTAACACATGGTAGCATAAGAAGGGCCGTTCATGTCCTTCTCAGCTTAGATGCCGAGAAGGCGGATGATACTGTAGGATGGGAGTTTTTGTTTCAAGTAATGAAGAGATTTGGATTCTGAGATAGATTTATTCAATGTATAAAAACTATATATTCCTCACCAAAAGCAGGAATTAAAATGAATGGAAGCCTCTCGAATCAAATAGTATTACAACGAGGATGTAGGCAGGGCTGCCCATTAAGCCCACTGCTCTTTATCGAACCACTGGCTCAGGGTATTAGAGGAGTCTGGGCTGGAGGGGTGACAACAGGGAATGTGGAAAACTAAATATGCTTGTATGCAGACGATGTTTTAGTAGTGATTAAAAACCCTGAATCAGGAATCCCATCACTTATGAACATCCTGGAAACATATGGCAAACTCTCAGGTTATAAACTCAACATACAAAAAACTCAAATCCTGACCTTCCATTTTGTTCCGTCAAAACAGTTAATAAATAGTTACCAGTTTAATTGGCATCAATTACAAATAGAGTATTTGGGTGATATACTAACAACAAATTTGGCTCAATTATATGAGGTTAATTACAAACGAATAAATAAGAAAACATGTGAGGACCTGGACAGGTGGAGCCTGTTTCCCCTTGGCAGCAGAATCCGAACAATAAAGATAAATGTTCTCCCAAGACTATTGGACATATTTGCAGCACTTCCAGTAGAGATCCCAGCAAAACAATTTAGGGAGTGGGATAAGCATTTCCCAAGGTTTATATGGAGCAATAAAAGGCCAAGAGTAAGATAGTCAACCCTGCAGCTGCCTGGGGGTCGGGGGGGTATGGGTCTACCCTGCATGGTGGATTATTACCTGTCTGCCCAGGTTAGACCCTGGTGTGCTGGTGTAACCCAACCTATGAGGCTAAATGGAAGAACATAGAGCTTTCTCTGTTAGACATCCCTATACAGTCTGTTCTGGGATGCCTGGATGGGCTGCCCCGAATATACCAATTACAAAATTGGTGTTTGAGTTTCTCCTTGAAGAAGTGGGCAGAGGTGGTTAAAAAGTTCAGTCTCCATAAACAGAAAGGACTTCTGAGCTGGTCTGCGTACCACCCGCGTTTCCTCCCAGCTTCGATCGACCATAAATATAGAAGATGGGCGAAACGGGAATCACTGCATTTTGTAATATAGTTAAAAATGAGGAGATAGTTAAATTTGAGGATTTGTGCCGGACTTATGAGGTGAGCAGAGAAGATTTCTGTTGTTATTTGCAGGTCTGAAGTTTCTTCAGGAAAGAAATCAAAGCCTATGATTTGGATGTGGAGCCAGGAATAGTTCAAACATTTATGGATTCATACGCTGGCAAAACTACAAAAGGCATCATTGGCATTATTGGCAAACTTTATAGAAATTTAGTATCTATGAATAAGAACTCAACTGATTATATCAGACAACGATGGGAAAAAGAAGCAAATGTAATAATTCTACCTGAGGGTTGGCTGCGGATTTGGGGGAATAATCTGTCCACCACAAACTCTTTAACATGGCGTGATTTCTGCTGGAAGAATCTAATCAGATTCTTTATTACAAAGATCGAGGCTGGGCGGTTCACGGTCCTGCTGGAGGGAATGCGGTGTGGTCTCTGCAGGCTGCTTTCATATCTTTTGGGACTGTCCACATTTGAAAACCTTCTGGAAAGATGTTAACCGATTAATCTATGAAGTTCTGAACATAACCTTGGTCTTTTCATTTCCTATGTACCTTGGAATACAATAAAAATCTGTTGAAGATACTTTTGATTGCAAGCAAGAAGGCGATCACTAACTGTTGGCTCCAACCTGGACCTCCTACTCCAGAGCGTCTTGTGAACATTATAAACCTGATTCACAATATGGAAATGCTGACTTTTACAATTCGTCTCCAGAAGGAGAAAGGAGAGAGACTTTGGGAAAAATGGGATCTTTTTATAACCAAAGGTGTGTAACAGCTAATGTTTGTGATTTCAGACACTTGGGAGTTCTCTGATGTTCCTGTGTTTTGTGAATCCATGTAGTGAAGTGTCTGTGTAATTATCACCAGAATGAGTGACGGCTGCCTGTCTTAGTCCTCGTGTGTTTGATGGTATGTTTGAGTACGTTTAAAAACAAATAAAAATAAAGTAAAAAAAAAAAAAAGAAACAGCTTTGTTCTTAGTAATTTATATTCAGTAAAACTATTAATCTATAAATCAATAGACGGGTCTATATAAAGATATAATCCATGTTTCTGTCCCATATTTGTATAGCATTAAGAGGATCTGGAAGTTTAGTTTCTCCACTGAAAGCTCTGGTTTCAGTAAATACCATGAGGTGAAATGTTATAGCTGACACTGTGATGTCCCATTCTCCTGAAGGCAGCACAGAGCTGCACCACAGAAAGAGAAGAAGAGTTATGATTAATAAAGCTGCAGTTCATCCATGTTTTCATGTTGCAGAGCTCAGGTCAAAGTTTAAACTGGTTTTGTTGAACATCTTTTATCTGGTCATTTTGTGACAGATTTAACTTCATAAAATTACACAGAATAAGAATATTTATTTCCACTCTGATTGGCTGTTGTCATGCCGACCGATTTTAACTGGAATATTCTTTTCATTTTTTTGTAGACGCCTGTCCCTTCACATGACTTTTTTGTTCTCGGGGAAATTATTTTTCATAATAAAGACAGAAACAACCATAAAAATTAAAACATCGACAATAATGACAGTAATATTAATAATCAACTAATATTCAGTGCAGGTTTCCTACAGCGTCTTTGATGGGGGGCCTGGATAATGGATGGGGGGGCGCTGGCCCAAAAAAGGTTGAGAGACACTGAGTTAGACTAACCAAAACATCAGACTGAAGATTTTGTCATCAGGTTTTGTTAGAAATTGTTTGAATTTATCATGTGATTTATTGATTGTTGCAGCAGGCCTACATGGACAGTTTCCTGTTGAATATGAGCCACAGGATCATAAAACGTTCTAAAAGCTACATGGGACCGAGTACAGACCCTTGGCCTGAAGACCGCTTCTTAGGGTCTTTATGGTTCTTGTTCATTTTTCATCCAATAGTTGTAAATAAAAATGAATTTTGTTGTCAGGTTTCAGAAGTCGATGGGAGGAACTCCATCCTGGGCGCAGAGCAGCAACCAGAAGAAGAAGAAGAAAGGTGAGTCCATGTTAGCCTCCTGGTTCTGGTTCTGGTTCTGACTCTGTGATCCTGCAGCTCTTGATGATGATGATGAGGAGGAGGAGGAGGAGGACGACCTTCTCCGGAGGACGGGGACCTTCGTGGCGTCTTCAGAGACTCTTCCCAGCGGCGTCCTGAGGGTGAGTCTGAACGGCTCCGCCGACGCACTGAGCTGCTGATTCTGGTTCTGATTCCAGTCCCGGTTCTGTGTCTCCAGATGAAGAAGTGTCTCCATGCCAACAGCGCCCGCCCCTCGGCGGACCGGCTCACCTCGGTCCAGTTCCACCCATCGGCGCAGGTTGTCATGACGGCGGGACTCGACCAGTCCGTCTCCCTCTTCCAGGTACGGCCCGCCTAATGCGGCTCGGGGGTCAGAGGTCGCCATGTGAGTCTAAACCAACTCGTCTGCAGGTGGACGGGAAGACGAACCCGAAGATCCAGAGCATCCACCTGGAGCGGTTCCCGGTCCACCAGGCCCGGTTCAGCCGGGACGGGCAGACGGTGATCGCCACCAGCCTGAGGAACAAGATGTTCTACCTGTACGACATGATGGAGGGCCGCGTGGCGCCGGTCCGCTCCGTCAGGGGTAAGTCCCCCCGCCGCCGCCGCCCAGAGCCACCGCTGAGGCTGACCTTTCACAATAAAAGCTTCTCTGTGTCGGGTTTAGGTCTGAGTGAGGCCAGAGTGAAGGACTTCACTGTGTGTCCTGATGGGGGCGCTCTGCTGCTGACCGGGACCAACGGATACCTGCACATGCTCACGCTGAAGGTTCTTTTCTGCTGCTGGTTCTTCTTCTGTCAGTGGCCAATCAGCTCAGCTTCTTCTTCTCCTCTCTGTCTAGACCAATGAAATCGTCCGCAGTATGAAGATCAACGGTGATGTCAGCGGCGTGGCTTTCTGTCCCGACGGCAGCAAAGCCTTCGTTAATTCAGGTGAGTGTGTGACTGTGCGTGTGATGTCATCGCCCCCTGTGGGTCATGTGACTCGGCGTGTGATGTCATCGCCCCGCTGCAGAGGAAGGCGAGGTGTTTGTGTGGGACGTTCGCAGCAGTCGGTGCCTGAGCCGGTTCATGGACGACGGCTGCGTGAAGGGGACGGCCATCGCTGCCTCCCGGGACGGACGCTACCTGGCCTGCGGGTAAGCCACACCCACTCCTGAGCCGCTCTCTGATTGGCTGAGAGCAGATTGTATTATGCTCACCATTGGGTCACATGATCCCTCCTCCATGCCTCAGCTCCCAGGCGGGCGTGGTCAACGTCTACTCCCAGGAGGCGTGTCTTAATTCGACCAATCCAAAGCCTCTCAGAGCGGTGATGAACCTGCTGACCTCTGCCACGTCTCTGACCTTTAACCCCACCTCTGAGATCCTGGCCATCGCCTCTCGGGTGGAAGACGAAGCCGTGCGGCTGGTAAGCGCCGGTTGCCGTGACGCTGGTTGCCGTGACGCTGGTTGCTAACCTTCACCTGTCTCTGCTCAGGTCCACCTGCCCAGCCTCACCGTCTTCTCCAACTTCCCCGTGGCCCGCAGGAAGGTCGCTCACCGGGTGAGCTGCCTGGACTTCTCGCCACGCAGCGGCTTCTTCTCATTGGCCAACAACAAAGGCCACGCCCCCTTGTTCAGGTCAGCCAGCCGATCGGCTCTTCTGATTTCAAATGGTGAATATCTGAAGCATTTCCTCTGCAGCTTCTGGAGCACCATGGAGATGACAGTGAGGAGACCCACCAAACCGGCACCTTATAGGGGATTTAAAAGCTCTGTGGTGAACCAGTCACTAAACTCAAACCTTAAACTCCAGGCAGCCAGGAGTTCTGACTATCTGTGCTACCTCGTCAGATTTTCCTACAGCAGCGTGTATAGATGGCTCCGTCTGTCTGTTGGTGCTACCCGTGTCAATCTGATGAAGGTCACGTCCTTCATCAGAGCATCCTACCGTTCAAATGAGAAGCTGTAGATGTATGCAGCACTGATCCTTTCATTGCAATATCCTACGTGTTAAATTCAGAGGAGTTTAGTATCAGACAGAGGAAACGGGTTTTTATTGGAATTAAAAACATTTTCACTGTTTGGTCCACGATAAACTTTATGCTCACAAACAGCTACTTCCTCTGGGTTTGTGTTTGTGTTCAGGTTGCTGCACTACAAGGACTTCTGAAGAGACTCTGGACCGGAACCGGACCCAGGCTCAGTGATTCCTGAACACCGGAAGCCTGTTGGGTTTGGGTCAGTCGGTCCAACAGGAAACAGAACTCTGCGACTGGTTTAATGTTTGGATTTATAAAAGGCTTTCTAACAGAACCAAGTCGACCCGGTTTGTTTTATTCTGGAGTTTTCCTCTCCTGACGTTTCAACTTAAATTATTTCATCAGACTTTTAACTCAGAAAATCTCGGATTTTCCCAGAATAACCCAGTTTCTCCCGATCATCTGTGACCTCTGACCTCACGACCTCTTCCAGGAAAAAAGGAAGACCATGGATGAAGTTTCATTTTGATCCAGTTGCAGACCATTAAACTAAAATGTGACGCTGATTAGACAGTAAAATCGTGGCTCCGCTTCCTCATGCAGACCAAGCACACGGCGACAGTGGGCAGGAACAGCCAGAGAGAGAGAATCAGAACGTTGCCGAAAAGCCAATTTATTCACAAGGCGAATAAAATAGATTCATTACGCTCAGATGGATGAATGTCATTTATTAATTTTGCTGATTTTCCACTTAAGCATCTAAAATTAGCATATTGCATGAATAAAAACATTTTCAAACACGCGCGTCCTGAGCGAAACATGGCTAACACCTGATCAAAGGTTATTTCAAACTGGCTGACGGACGTTTTAGTTTATTGAATATAACTGAACCTGAAAGGAGAGCAGTAGGAGAAGAAAGGAAAAGTGATGTAAAATTCGCCCAAAGAACCAGAGCGGGTTGGTCCAGAGGTGAAGTTCTGGGATCGAAATGGAGCAGAAAGCAGCTGAGCTAACGTCAACATTCAGAAACATTTTGTGCAACTGAAATGGTTTGAAATCCACACAATAATGTCAAGACAGAAAAATGCAAGATAAATATGCACGATTACAAATGACACAATAAAATGTAACTTTAAATTCAGAAAGTCTGGTTCTGCTCCTTAGTTACCAACAGGGTCAGGCCTTTCCAACAGAACATTAAGATGGACCGCATCAGAACCGGAGCTGGTGCTGACCTCTGACCTCTTACTGCAGCTCTGCGCTTTTGGTTCTGGATGGGTTTAGACGGCTCCCAGTTCATCCGAAGCTTCTGACATCACCAGTTGCCATGACGATGATCTGGCTCTTCCCCCTCAGGAAGGGTTGCAAACCGGCTTCCTGTGATGTCAGAGAAGCCGCACTGAGCATGCTCAGAGTGCAGCGCCGCAGGAATGTTGTCTGTCTGGTCCGTGTTCACCGCTGCCCTCCAACAAGGGTCAAAGGTCAGGTGACCTTTTCAAACCGTTGTAGGTTTATGTTTTTATTTTGTTGTTTAATTTTGTCCTGCTCTATGTCTGCTTGGTTTCCCCTGAAAGTAGCTTTAGTTATTACGTAAGCTCAATTTACTTCTTTTAATTTCCTTTTACTTAATTTTTTGGAGTTAATTTGGTTTATTTACTACTTTTTATTTAAATTTTTAATTTTACTTAAGTTTTTTGTTGAATTTTATTACTTTAATTTAGTTTTGCTGATTTAAAATTATTATAAACTTTTTTTTTTCATACTAATTCTCCGTTGTTATAGGCCCTGAAATAGTTGGGAATATTATTCTGGTTTTCCAGACAGCAGGAATAAAAGCACCAGGTTTCTAAATGAACCTGCCTGACGCGTCTGCGCTCAGATCTGGGACTAAACCAGCATCAAACAGGTGCAGCAGGTGTCTCCACCCGCAGACTCACCTGGCCACTTTCTGCTAGCCCCGCCTCCCGGTGACGTCACAGACCTGACTTTCAGGGTTTGGGGAAGAAACTGGACGAGTGGCGGAGGAGAAGGTAAGGAACTGCTTCAGTTAAACAGATTAAAGGTAAAGTTTGTTTGATGTTTCCGGTTAGTTTGGTTTAATTTGAGTGAAATTAGAAAACATTCAGATGTTTGGGTTTTGAAAACGAGGGTTCTGCTCAGCAGCCTGGTTCTGAATCAGCCTCAGTTCTGATGTTTGCTGGTTAAAATCAACTCCACAGGTGAGCTGCTTCCCTCAGCAGGTAGAAGCTGCTGATCTGAGGCGATTCATGCGGAGACGTGTCGGGACTCCTGTCCTCCCACCCGGTGAATTCCTGAGGTCCAGTTCTGTTTGTCTCGGAGAGAAGGAGCTGCTGCAGGCTCAGGTCGGGTACAGGTTTGACGAACCCGGTCCACCTGTCAGCGGACTCCCCGGTTTTCCGGGGGAAATGACGTCACGTTGAGTTTTGGGAAGTTGAGGTTCTCGTTTTGTTCCCCTGCCTGCCTCCTGCAGGTCAGACGGGTTGGACCAGGTTCTGCTCAGGAGCCGCATTTACATGAGGTCAAGAAGTATTTACATGTAATCAGATTTATTCTGTTTCAGATTTTAAAAACATTTATTTTAACAGTAAAAAAAAAAACTGAAATAAGGAGAGAAAAAAACTAGCCATACTGCCAGCTAGCAGCCAACTAGCAGCAGGCTGGCAGCCACTAACTAGCAGCCAGCTAGAGCAGACTAGCAGCCAGCTAGCAGCAGGCTAGCAGCCAACTAGCAGCAGGCTGGCAGCCAGCTAGCAGCAGGCTGGCAGCCGGCTAGCAGCAGGCTGGCAGCCGGCTAGCAGCAGGCTGGCAGCCGGCTAGCAGCAGGCTAGCAGCCAGCTAGCAGCAGAAGGTTCTGGACGTTCCACCGGGTCAGAACCATCATCAGTCTGGGCTGAAACGTTCTGGAGAAAAACTGGGATTGTGGAAAAACCTGAAATGGATCAGAATAACTGGGTCAGGTTCCTGAGACCCGGTTAGACTCTGAGTGATGGTTCTGATGGATCGGCGGCTGAGTTGTGGAGGTCCAAACTGGACCTGGTTTGTCACTGCTGCAGCTTGAATCTCAGCATTTTTCAAATTTTTTTCTTTTTTTGCTCTCATTTCCACCTAAAGGACCATGTGGATCTGAGGTCCCAGGTCTCTGATGGAAAAGTTATTTTTTATTATTTATTTACAGTTATTGAAGGCAGACTGCTGTGAATTCATCAGTTTTTGCCTTAAAACTCAAACGTCAGCTTTCAGGTCCCAGCTGTGCTCTGCTCCGTCAGTCCAGTGAGGGCAGTGAACATTGCAGCCTCTATTCTCTCTTGTCCTTAAAACACTAAATAACTTTAACTTAACTCCTAACATCCTGAAAGTGAGAGGCAGGACGCTGCAGCCCGTCCGGCTCCAGTGGACAGAAACGACCTGCAGCCGAAGCACTTCCAGCTCTAACAGCCAATCAGCTTCCAGGGTTTCCAGTCACATGGCCTGGGAGCTGCAGGAAGCTGATCATCTCTACCTGCACAGCTCAGCCTGACGCTGAGTCATCACTTCTGCCTGAAGGATTTGTGAAGTTAACCTGGCTCCGCCCACTTTTTCACCTGTTCACATCTGTCCTGGAGCCTCATGTTTAAAATACTGCGCAGTTTTACATTAAAAGTTGGCGTATGGACAAATTCAGAATCTGCTCACACCTGCTCAGCTTCCCTTCATCCATCCTGATGGACAGAACCAGAGCAGCTGCTGCTCCGCCCGGCGCCTCCATCAATACACATTCATGTAAACTAGTAGAAATACCTGGACGTCTGGCGCCAGGTGAAGCAGTAACCATGGCAACGTCCTGTTTGTGGCAGCATAGTATTTATTCTATATGCTATTTAAAAGGTGCTTTCAGGGCCCATCAGGTCCCCTCACTAAAGTAACAATAACTAATAAGATGGAAACACTGACAGCTCTCAGTCAGAAGGCTGCAGCAGCAGCAGAGCGTTCAGCCGGACCGGGACCGGTTCCGGTTCTGCTCGGCCTGGATGAACCTAAACGCTCATAAAGCATCAGATCAATCTGATCTGTGATCAGTGGATCCTCCAGGTTCTCCAGCAGGTAGCGGCTCACCTGGATGCTGATTGTCTCCTGATCACCGTAATAATCCAACCTGCTGGATTCATCTGCTGACCAGCCGGTTTCCTCTGGACTCAGATGAGTTTCATGTTGATGAGACAAACATGATGGTTTCCACTGGACTGAGGTTTTACAGCCTTCAGTTTAGCTTCTTTATTATTCAGGATCAATCAAGGATTCAAATCCTGATGATCCTCAGGTTCGATGGGTCCTGGTCTGAATACCTGAAGGTCTTCAGGTTCAGTGGATTCAGTTTGGTTTCATTTTGTTCCAGATAAACTTTCTGTTGCTGCTGCACATTTTCACAGCAGGGAAAAGTTTCTGTTTATTTACTCAAACTTTCACGTTCGTTTTTATACAAGCTGTAGAATATGGCTGCACATTTGTTGTGCGCCGGCGCTTTAACGTGAGGCTCCTGGTGCCAATCCCGGTCCGGGTCCAGTCCAAACCCGGTTCAGTTCCAGTCCTGTCTCGGTCCGGTTCCCGTCCAATACTGGACCGGTTCCAGTCCAATCCCGGTTCAGTTCCAGTCCAAACCCACCAGTCAAACAGTCAAAAATAAGCAGCAACATTTTGGGTTAAAAGGAATAAAAATGTGACTTAATTTTCAGTCATACTTTTATTAATTAATTTGTAAATGTCAGTTTCAAACTCAATATTTAATTAGCAAGCTGAATACTTGGCTCTAAGTTAAATGCTTAGTTAATTCATGGTAAAGTGCTTCACCGACATGGTTATGGTAAAACAAATTATGTTTGCCTACAAATAGACTGCAACTCTTAATGTTGACATATTTACATGTTCCATAACGATGCGGTTTTTGTTTTCTACTGTCATATTAGCGTCTAAGCCTTCCATTCATCACCAAAACTTCAACAAACTTCAGACTTTATTCAACTGAAAGTTTACAAAACAGGAAAATGGCGCTTTAGAATTTATCTTGAAAAACAGGGGAGCTAAGGTTAGCAAAAGTGCTAAGCGAAAACGTAACTCTGCTATTAGCGTATTAGCATATCTGTGCCGCTACTGCTGAACTTGATAAACAGTCTTGTGACGGTTAACCTTCATAATTCCTTGTTTTCTTGTCATTTTGACTGAACCAGGAGTTAATTGGTCTAAATGTTGGTCTGAACTGGGCCGGAGAGCAGAGCTGGTCCAGAACTCGCTCACCGGGTTTCTCCTCCACAGCCCGGTTCTGTCCAGCGGTTCTTTAAAGATGGCGGAGGCACCAGAACTGTTCTCGGAGCAGGAGCTGACCTGCTCCATCTGCCTGGACCTGTTCACTGACCCGGTTTCTACGCCCTGCGGACACAACTTCTGCCAGGTAACGCCCTCCTGATGCCCCCAGGGGGCCACTGTCTGACTGACCTTTGACCTCTGTGTCCATACAGGCGTGCATCGGTGGGTACTGGGCGTCCAGCTCGGTCTGCACCTGTCCTCTGTGTAAGCGGCAGTTCGATGAGCGTCCCCTGCTCAGCATCAACAAAGTCTTCGCTCTGATAGCCGATAAATTCAAGCAGACGCGTTACGGCGCCACGGGGTTCTCAGCACCAATGGGAAACGGCTCACTGGACGCCATGGAGGACGGCCGCAGCACCAACCCGTTCCTTTCGCCGCTCCCGACACCGGCGGCCCCGGAGGACGTGGTGTGGTGCGACGTCTGCTCCGGGGTGAAGCAACCGGCCGTCAGCTCCTGCCTCACCTGCACCGCCTCCTACTGCAGCGAACACCTGCAGCCGCACTACAACACCGCCTTCTACGCCAAGCACCCTCTGCTGGACCCCCAGGAGGCCCTCAAGGGCCGCACCTGCTCCACACACCGCCGCCTGATGGAGGCAAGCAGCACAAACCCCAGAGAGCTTCTGCATTTCAGCCTCCAACAACTTCAAGTTTAGGGCGATTCAGACCTGCTGGGTTCATACTGGATTCATTCTGGAGTCACTCTGGATTCACTCTGGATTCACTCTGGGTTCATACTGGATTCACTCTGGGTCCATATGGATTCACTCTGGATTCATACAGGGTTCATACTGGATTCACTCTGGGTTCATTCTGGGTTCATACTGGGTTCATTCTGGGTTCACACTGGTCTGCTAGACAGAATGAGATCTCCTATGTTTCCTCTCCAGACTTTGTTTCCAGAGATGTTCTAGCCTGAAATGTAGAAGTGGATTTAGCCTCAATAAGTTGAAGCTGAAGAAAACTTTTATAAAAGATGTTACATAATGTTAATCATTCTACCGAGCTGCAGCTAGCATAGCCTGTCATGAATGCTAAGGCTAGTTAGCATAGCCACCGCTGATGGTAGATAAACTGATTTCCTGTAATGGTAATTTGTTTCTCCTCAACGTTCACAGACTATCAGAATGATTCCCTTCACTGGCTGTTCATGTCTGTCTGCAGTGTTTTGTGTCCATGTTGTCCTGCTGAATGTCTTTGGGTGGAGACCAGAGGACGCTCAACCTCACGTCGTCTCTTTGTGTCCAGGTCTACTGTAAGACATGTCAGCGCTGCATCTGCGCCATCTGCGTCCTGCAGGATCATCGCACTCACAAAACCGTCTCTGTTCAGACTGAGAGACTCAGCAAACAGGTAGGGTAGACAGAACCTGCATCCTGCTCAGTCCGGTTAGCTCCTCAGGTTCTTCATCACCTCAGTCTTTGTGTTCAGAAACTGGTGGCGAGGACGGAGCAGGAGGTCCTGAACCGCATCAAAGAGAAGGAGATCTGTCTGAGCGACCTGAAGAGGAAGCTGGAAACTGTGCAGGTCCGGTTCGCCTCACATTAGTGGTTCTGGTCCATTCGGCATGGTTCCCATCAAGCAGTTGGACTCTCCCATAGTGCAGCAGATAATTTAACATTTCAGCAAAAGTTTTATTCAAGAACTGGATGTGAAAAATTTAAGATGGCCGCCATTTTTCAAGTTAGCCTCCATGGTTGTCATTGAATTTTTGCACCTAAATTGTCAATTGGATGAAAGTTTTTGGTGTCAATCAGAGACCATAGAAATAAGACATATTTTCTTGTGTGATCTTGTTTCCTTTTTCTGGTGGACATTTTTTCAAAAGGTTGCTATTGAGAATTTGTTTGGACTGAGATCTCAGGAGGTAAATCCATCGGTGGGCACAGCTAAGCAAAAGGTTTGGTTCACTAATTCAATAAATAAGAATCTTAGCTCTGCTACCGCTAAACTGCCAAACACAAAAAATTAGCAGAAGCTAACACTACCACGCTAAACACAAAAACAATTATTTTAAGCTAATGTTATGCTGCTAAACTGCTAAACACGGAAAAAATGGTGGAAGCTAATGTTAACCATTAGTTTCATGTTTTCATCACATCACTGGTTTGAGAGCAAAGTTCAGTTTGTGATTTTTCTACATATTATTATTTTAAAGTTGAGTGAATACGATGACCAAGTTAAAAACATATGATGCAACAAAGTTCATCCAAGTCATGAACATGGGGAACATTTTATGACAATAATTGGTTTAAAAGTCTCAAAAATAGCAGCCATCTTGGAAAATGGCCATCATCCTGAAATTCAAGTGGCTAATGACAGCATGCTAACATTTATGCTTTTATCTGCGCTGAAAGATTTTTACGGTAATATGCTGCACTACTTTGACGCTCAGCATCAGCAGTTCTTCAGACTTTCTGAAGGTCTTTGCCGGTTACTCTAGACCAGGTCAGAACCTCCCGGTGAAGTTCAGTCAGTGAAAAGGTTCTGTGTGCTTTGGACTCAGAACTACGCAGACAAAGAGCGAGGCGATGTTGAGCACCTTCTGGATGAAGTGTCCGCCTCGCTGGACCGGATCCGGACTCAAGTGGTGGGTGGGATCCAAAACCAGCTGGAGGTTGTGACGTCGAAGGGGGAGGCGATGGTGCACCGCCTGGAGGCGGAGCTTAGCCAGCTGACCGACAGAAGGGCCACGCTGGAGGTCCAGGCCATCAGTCAGGATCACATCAGCTTCCTCCAGGTAACAGCTGACCGGCAGGTGTTGGAGGCGTTACAAGTAAAAGACTTCATCACCTTCTTCATCGTCATCTCTTCTTCATCTTAGAGCTTTGAGGAGGCCACGGCTCCGCTGGATGAAAAGGATCATGATGATGCTGATGAGGAGGCCGAGTTGTCCCTTCACTTCCACCTGGACGATGTGAAGAGCAGTCTGTCCGATGTCAAGATCAAGGTAGACGAAATCTGGATGGGAGAGATCCGCCCGAGGGCCTCCAGAGGTTCTAGAGGCTCCAGAGACTCCAAAGACTCCTGTAAGTCAAACATTCATGGAGGGTGGGCCTCTAGGTGAGAGCTCAGAGTCTGAACGGCCTCTGTTCCAGTTCCACCAGGTGACCTGATGGCGGCTGAGAGCATGATGAGTCTGAGAGGAAGCAAGTCGACTCTGAGGATGAGTCAGTGGTCTCTGAAAGGTGAGATCATGGCCCAGCGTCATGGCCCAGGGTCACGGCCCAGGGTCAAGGCCCAGGGTCACGGCCCAGGGTCAAGGCCCAGGGTCACGGCCCAGGGTCAAGGCCCAGGGTCACGGCCCGACCTTCCTGCAGTGTTTGGAGAAATAAAGTCCTTATATTACTGTAGATGTTTCAGTTTCGTTCTGTTTTTCCCCTCAGACACAAAGAAGAGTAAGCATGTTACAGGTACGTAGATTCAACAGTTTTACATTTGATCAAGTTTAACTTCATCTTGATATGCAGAAAATATGTTGGCAGTCATCCCCCTGAGATTGTTGGATTATTACTGCAACGCATGGATTGCAGCTAATAATCCTTGATTTAAACTTTAGAGGACACGAGATGCCGACTGTTTGTCGGTTCATCAGTCTGAGCTGCCAGGGTCACCAGAAACAGCCATGCAGACCTCAAGGCTTTTTAGATCCAGACCTGGATAAGGCTCTGGTTGGGATTGAAACCCAGGACCTTCCTACTGCAAGCCAATGGTGAAGACAACTGCTCCACCATACAGGCCACCAGGAAATATCAGCTGGACCTAAAACTTCTCAAGCTTTTCTATTTTCAGAGACGAATTGATCAGATCCTATAACAACGATGCTCAAAATGTCCTCTGTCCTCAGTCCATATGAGTTGCTTTGGTCACCAAATCATCTGGTGCTCCAAGCGGTGCTCTGGAGAATAAAGGAAGGTCATTTCTGCATTAGAGTTTTTCCTCTCAATGTTTTTCTTTGTTCTGTTTTAGGACTGAAGAAAGCCCGGGCCTACATAGGTGAGCTGTTCCTCAGATCATTGACCTGATCTTATGGCTAAAAGGCATAAGACGAAACTCCGAGACAGATCTGTTCCTTTCTGCTCCGACTGTCATGACTTCTGACATCCAGCCTGAATGTATTTCCACGTATCATCCTGTGCTTCTTCAGAGGATGTGACGCTGAACCCGGTGACGGCGTATCCGTTCCTGATCCTGTCAGAAGACAGGAAGCAGCTGAAACGAGGAGAGAAGCTGCAGTTTTTCAGAAACAGCCATCACCGGTTCGACGTCTGGTCTTGTGTCATCGCCAAGGAAGGATTTAGCTCTGGACGTCACTACTGGGAGGTTAGTCAGGATCTTGTTTTGTTTGGCATCAGAGTGGCGCTTACATTAATTTTGCTGGTTTCGTTGTTGCTGACGGTGATGTAGATGTTGAGTGGCTTCTTGCCTTCCCTAAATGCCTTGTTTCCACTGGCTGGTGTGGCACAGTTTGGTGACGCTCGGTACGCTATTTTGTCTGTTTTCAATATAAATTCCTCCCACTGTTCCTGGGCTCCCTTCAGTTGCAGGTCCAAAGGACAATGGTACCATAGGGTTAGGCACACAGTACAGTCCGTTGATTGGGGGATGCATTATGTTTATCATTATCTGGTACTGATGGCATCATGTTAGGCGTTTGGGTTTAACTGCATCTGTCCGGTGAGAGTCCTGCTGGTGGTGGAAATGCTCTCCTGAACATAGTGGACCGTAGAATAGCATACCAGACCGCATCAACCTGAACCGCGCAGTGAAAACCAGGCAAACGAACAGGAAGAAGAAGATCCAAGTTTCAACTTGTCTAATATTTGGATTTTTTTCATGGGTTAAGATGTTTGGAGATAAATATCTGGTGTAGATGAGGATCGGGCTCCTTTGGTTGGAGATAAGGGCGAAGAACATTCTGTGGGTTCAGACTGTCGATCAGAACAATGGGGCTGAGACCCTGTACCCTGGTGTGGATAGCACCAAATGGTAAGGACTCAAATGTTGGAGCAGATTGGGACTTTCTGGATCAGGATGTTGTCTTATTGGTAGGCCAGCTCTAGTCATGCATGACAGAGCAAGAAGGCCAGTTGAAGGTGATTCTTGTCAAAGGTCAAGATCTGATGGAGTTCTCCTTCAGGGGGAAGGTCAGGATCTCAATGTTTATGGATCTTACTTTGTAGGACATCCTGGTCGAGTGTTAAATCTGGATGGGATCAGGATGTGGATTAATGGGTGATCAAGGCCAGGATGACGCCCTCACTTCTTAGAGGTCAGGATTTTATCAAAGAAACACAAACATTGAGTCTGTTCTAGTTCTGCATTGATCTAGTTGAGGATGAAAGCCTTGTTCTGTGTCAGGATGAGGGTCAGGATCTTACCTTATTGGAGGTCAAAGGGTGGGAACCTTAAATAATGTGAGATCTTGATCTTAAAATCAAGGTGATGGTTACGCTGTTTTTGCCAGTCCAGCTATTGTTGAGGACTAGAGGCATCTTCTGATGGATCTGTTTGTAAGTCTGGTTTTGTCGAGGAGAGATCTAGTGAAGACCTGAGTTTTCTTATTTGGAATCAAGGTCATGTGAAGGGCAGGAATCTCTGGATCTGATGATCTCTGGCCAAGCATCAGGACCTGGTTGAGTGTCAAGATTTCTTCAACAGAACCAGAACTTGCTATAATAGACCCTGCTTTTTGTCTTGCAGGTTTCTGTTGGGGAGAACAAGGACTGGAAACTGGGTGTGGTCAGTGAGTCGGCCCAGAGGAAAGGCCTGTTTGACATGAGTCCCACAAACGGATACTACGCCATCTGGTGGTGCGGCCAGCTGAGGGCGCTCACTACACCGCCTCTGACCAAGGTCTATGATGGACTTTGAAAGTCATATGAAAATATGACTTTGAAATTTGAACACCTATTCTAAGAAACCCAAATATTGCTGTTAATGTTTGACTGGAACTTTACAAACGACGGCCTTTAAATACCTGAATCCAGCTGAGAATGAATGTTTGAAAGCTGAGGGCAGAAACTCACGCTGCTCTCTGTCTCCGTCCTGCAGGTGAAAGGTCACCACCCAAAGCTGCGACAAGTGGGCATCTTCCTGGACGTGGAGGAGGGTCAGGTCTCCTTCTACAATGTCAAGTCAGGAACGGAGATTTACAGCTTCCACACCAACACGGAGTTCACCGAGAGGATGTTTCCTCTGCTCGGCACCGGAGACAAGGAGGTTCCTCTGATCCTGGCCACCGCCCAGCATCACCCCGCCTGAGGGGAACCGGGCCTGGACTAGAATCAGGCTCAGACTTCAGGGAGGAGGGAAGGAAGAGGTGGAGCTCCTGCAGAATGTGGAGGTTTACCGCAGACGAACCGGACAGGATCCTCAGATAGAGGAGCCTTTTCCTCCTTTAAGACGATTATGCAATAATATGTTAGATGTAGTGATTTATAAGTTAAAATGAATGAATTTATGTACATAGTTACTATGTAGTGGCAGAGTTTGAACTTTATGGAGCCAATCTGTGAAGATCTTAAGATACTAATGGAAATACTTGGATGGTATTATGGTGAAAATGTGGAGTTTTTCCTACTTTAATAATAAAATATGGGAGAAAAAACCTGTGGCAATGTAAAATATTTATAGCAGACAGAAGAATCAGTTGTTCCAGTTTTTGAAATGAATTGATTTGATGTTATTATTTCCATATGGAAGCAGTTCTTACAGTAGTTCTGAGTTGGAAAACCGGCTAAAGGAAAATGCTGAAAGGATAAAGTTTAAAATACTTGAGTTTATAAATCACTGAACAGATCAAAGATCAACCTTCAGACCGCTCAGGTTCTGGATCTGCTCTGCATCAATGCCAGAACCAAACATGCACAAGCAGCATTCAGCTTCTATGCACTGCAGATCTGGAACAAAGTTCCAGAAAACTGCAAAACAGCTGAAACCGTTTAGAGTTGGTTTGATTAATAACTGGATTATAGATTAATTCTGGTCTGAATTACATTTTTTATTGCTTCTCTTTATTCTGCCACTATAAAGTTTTTATAATGTAAAACACTTTAAACTGCACGGTTGATGAAAGCTGCTTTACACATTCATCAGTTCATTGGTTTGAGAACAAACACTGCCCCCTGCAGACGGAGGCCAGAATTACATGACCATTCAGGCAAACTGTCCGGTGCCAACATGGACTGCAGGGCCGCTAAGCAAGGAAGAGGCCATAAGGGGACAAAGACCGCTCCTGGAGACAGTGTTTGGACATGACCACCATCCTAGCTGAAGTATGGGGGTGGCAGCATCGTATTGTGGGGCTGTAATAAACCTGACCCAGTTCGACTGGCTCTATCAGGAATGGATGAGAACTCCGGTGACCTGAGGTGTATGTAAACTTCTGATTTTAAAACAATAAATAAATCTGTCAGTTTATATCATCATTTGTACTTTTAGCAAATGGAAATGATTTCAGTAATTTAGACCTGAACCTAGAGCCATTTGGTCTGATTTAACGTCAGTGAGAAAAATGGTGTATGTAAACTTCTGATCCAATCTTTTCACGTTAGTATTTAATTTGCAAAATAATTGCGAAAGTGAATCGATGCGCTTGTTTCAGCGTTGAGGTGACGTCTGAAGCCAGAGGTCAACAGTTTTCTCGTCATTCAAGTTCATATTTTATTTAACATAAATCATATTGCAGTCAAAGTGAACAGCTGGGGTTTCAATATACACAATAGAATCGTAACATTTCAAGCCCCCTCCCCCAAACCCACCCCAAAATAAAAATCAAAAGCCCACCCACACCCCACTCATTTAAACAAGCACCCCCACTAAGCTATGCCCCGCCCACATCATACTAGGCCCCGCCCACCAACATTTCATGGGATTTATTGAGCAGCAAACTCCAAACAGATGAACTCCATCTTGTCCTATCAGCTGGCTCCTGCAGGAATAAGTCCCGCCCACGCCCATTGACCTGCCAATCAACAGCTACCAAGACTTTAAGGCATGTTCCTCCGTCAAGAGTTAGCCCCTCCCACCTGCTACTCTTCCTAGACCCTTCCTTAAAACTAGCTCCTGCCCCTTACCTGACCTCCCACAGCACCCCTATAGGGGGCGTTGTGGCCACTTTAAGCTAAAAAAAACCTAAAAATATTTAAGAAAAAAATTTAAGGCGAATCTGCTCCCTCTGAAGCTCCGCCCCTCTGTTACACTTCCTGCAAGAGCACAGTGAGAAGCCCCGCCTACTTTAAGAACGCAAAAAGCTCCACCCATCTGGTACACTTTCTGCAGGAACACTCAGAAAAGCTCCGCCCCCTTTTCAAACTTTGTGCAAAAATGTTAGGCCAAAGCTCCGCCGATCTAATCACTTTTACAAAAAAAAGAAAGCTCCGCCCACTTTTAAGAATGAGAAACCTCACTGTCAATCCAAGATCTACCCAGAGGCTTGTGAGAAGCCCCGCCCATCTGCTAGACTTCCTGTGGAACAAAGAAATAAGCTCCGCCCCCTTCAGAAGACAAAATCATCCAATTAGAGACTTCCTGGACGAAAACAAGTGAAGAAATTCCCACAGGTAGAAAGCAAAATGCTCCGCCCATCTTTTATACTTCCTGCATGAAAAGCTCCGCCTTTTATAAACTTTGTGCAAAAACATTAGGACAAAGCTCCGCCCCCTCTGCTAGACTCGGTAGGATCAAAGAGAAGCTCCACCCCCTTTCAGAATGAGAAGCCATCCAATCAGAGACTTCCTGCAGGAAGGAAGTCAGAAGCCCCACCCCATTTTCTAAACTTTCAGGATGCAGGAAGCTGTTTGGAGTTTGCTGCTTTCTCTCTGATCTGTAACCAATGAATGAAGGCGGTGACAGGAAGGGGCGTGTCCTACAGACCACCTGTGTGATGTCAGGTGTCTTCGCCACGCCCGCAAAATAAAAACAGGAAAACAATCTGGTGAGCATCATTATCATTGGCGTTGTGACATTGACCAGAGCAACATTCACAATCACCCCTCCCCCCACATCTGTCCATCCTCAGCACCCCACCTTCATCCTCCTCCTCCTCCTCCTCAGCAGAGTCTGCTCAGATGTGTCGTCGCTGGTGCCCCCCCACCGTGGCACCATCATGGCTGAAGTGAAACAGAAACAGGGGAGGAGGAAGAGGAGGGGACAGGTGAGGAAGAGGAGGAGAGGGAGGTGCAGCTTCTTCTTCTGTGGTACAATTGGAAAGCGTGTTGCATCGTGCTGCTTCCCGTCGCCATGGCGACCAAAGAGGAGCTGAGACGGAAGGAGGGGTCAGGCAGACAGGGGGAAGGGGATGGGAGGAGCTTGGAGGACGTCGGGACAGGGCGGCGCTACTTCAGACATCTCTCGAAGTAGGTGGCGCCGACGTAGCCGCCCCGCAGCGAGCGGTGGACGTTCTGCTCGAACAGCCGCCGGTTCGTCTGCAGGACCTCCGCTGCCTCCTTGTTCAGCGGGTCCTCTGGGTTCGGCTCCTGGGGGTCAGAGGTCACATGATCAGCTGGGGTAGGGAGCATTAGCTGAGCTGAACAGAAGCTCCTGGAACCAGATCCTAATTTTTTTCTGCTAGAAGCTCTGACTGGGTCCAAACAGTTCTGTTCTGGGTCTGAACCGGTTTCCAGACTGTTTGACTGGTAGACGTGAACCTGCTTTGCAACAACATGATCGGAGCAGAGCATTCCTTGTAAAACGAGCTTTGTTGTCTGCTCTGGAATTTAAAATAAAGTCTGGCGGGGTGGGAGGAAAAGCCTGCAGGCCCGCCAGGCTGAACGCACACCGAAGGAAACTCTGGCTTTACTCGAGACTCACTTGTCTGTGACCATCAGCACAGAATCTGGCATGTCATAAATGTGAAAGGAAGACATTTAGGCTAATGTTACATGTAGTGGCTGATCAACAAGAATAAAAAATAGATAAGAAATGCTAATAAAAAACATTTAATAAAAATGTTTTCATACTTCAAGACAGGAGGGAAAACAGAATAAGGCCGTTTCCCCTCCTGCTGGTCCAATTGACCCGGTTCTAATGGAACCAGAACATCTGCTCCACCTCCAGCTGCTCTGAACCAGCCTGTTCCCCTCCTGGCCTGTGGGGGCGCTGCACCAACAACCACTGAAGGAAACGACACAAAAACCTCTGAAGACCCTGAGAGCAACTTCCTTCTTCACCAGATGGAAACAAGATGGAGGCGTCAGATTGTAGCGGCTGGAGGATTTCTCTTTAGGCTAAAGACCAGGAGCCATTTCTGCTGCTAATGCTAGGCTAACATGCTAGCTTTGGTTGGATTTACCCAGAATGCCCTGCACTGTCATCCACTTCCTGCTTTTGGAGCGGTCTCTGGTCCACTTGGAGTTCATGTTCAAACCGAACCCAGATTGAGGTTTGGAGGTCAAAGGTCCACACCTCTGACCTAAAGGTCACCTCACTTACCAGACCGGACTTTGACTAGGCAGATGGACTGGAGTCGGACTGAACAGGACTAATAAAATGTTTTCTTAGTTTTTATTTTAAAAAAGGAGCTGAAATGTTTTTTTTACCAGTCAGACTGAACTCACTAGAAATAGATACTGTAGACCGTAGATGATGGAGTTTATTGTCAGAACCGGCTTCCAGTCCTCTCTGTGGACGAAGAGCAGAGAGCGCGGTCAGCAGCATCTTAACTACTAGCAAACATCTAAAGTCAGAATACTTCGCTATTTAGGTTGGAATAGGACTTTTCAGACCCAATTTACTCAATAAATGTATCTAAAAATGATTGACAGACTGGACACAACAGAACCTCCTGGTCCGGTCCGGTTCTGCAAACTGACCTTAAAATATTTAGGCAGACGTTTCCCTCCAGGTCGATGTTGGGGTGATAAACCATCGTCTCACACTTCACCTTGGGGGGGTCATGGGGGTAACCCTGTCCTACCTGAAACACAAACACCGGGTCACACCCGGGCCGGAACACCGGGTCACACCCGGGCCGGAACACCGGGTCACACCCGGGCCGGAACACCGGGTCGGAGTCTGAAAGCTGAAATATTTCACTCTGTGTGATAATTATATGTAACATACACGAGTTCCAGTTTCTGAAATGAAACCAGCTCGATGTTCTGAACTGGATCCGGGTTTGAGGAAGAATTTCTGCTAAAATTCAAACAAAAATTTTACCTTAAAGCTGAAGACAAACTTTCCTCCTTTGTAAAAACCCTGAAAGAGAAAACAAAACATTTAATGCATGATGAAGGAAAAACTCGTCTTCATCACCACATTTCACTTCTGCCTCCATCTACAACCTCGTGGTTCTGACCCATTTTTACACCTGGACTTACAACTGGACCACAGCTGAGCTTCTACTGGAACGTTTTCAAACCGAAATACAAGTTTAGAATAAATAATGAGTGAATTTTAGACCAGCTTGGGAACAGCGATACCAGCACCCGTCTGCACCAGGTGAACATCAGGAAGATATTCTTTACTTTGCTGGACTGAGTAGGAACCCTGAACATTCAATGCAGCACACTCCAACGTCCCGATGTGCCCTGAACGCAGCAGACACACTGAGACCAGACCAAAATGACCACCTGATTGAATTTCACCAAAATGCTCATTAAAGATGATCAGAGACCCGACCAGACGTTCAAGGAACGAGGAAACACTTTTAACCTCATCATCATCGTGTCCCATTATTATTATTCTGGGATGTTGGATGAAGAATTAGAGGGAAAACAAAAGTTTAATCCAGTTAGGAAAAGGGCTGAAACATAAAAAAATAAGGACAAAAACTACAGATGCAGCAAGAAAACGTGACTATTAACCAAATAATTTGACTACCAAATCATCAGAAAGCAAAACGTTATTGTTCTTTCTTTAATGCTGTCAGGGTTCCTGAACTCACCTCGTCTGGCGAGATGATGAGTCTAAAGTTGAGGAGGTCGTCGTCATCAGGGAAGCTGATTTCACACGTCTTTGGCAAGTTTAACTCATTGATGTCTGCAACACAAACATCACCAACATCCTGAATCCATCGCTTCAGTTCAGGACAACATGGAGGTTAGCAGGTGGGACACATCAGGAGTTTAATCGTCGCTGTGGTTACTGCATCGGAATTAAAGGTGACGACGTTCAGGAAGATCCAGCAGCCGGTCAGAACCCAGTGGAACCGGGCCGAGCTCAGAGGGAGAGAGCAGACATGTTGGTTCAGGCAGGATTCACCAAAACACCCAATAACCTCCAACAGCTGGTTAAAACCTCAAACCTGGCTTAGGTTAGTTGGTTAAAGCCTTTCAACAGGTTCAAACCTTTGACTAAACCAAGTTAGCAGGTTAAAACTTGTGATTAAACCAGGTTAGTTGGTTAAAGCCTTTGATTGGACCATTTTAACAGGTTCAAACCTGTGATTAGACCGGGTTCCCATGGTACCTGGGACTAGGTAGATGCTGGCTGTAGCTAGAACAGGGTGTGAACGTTTTAGCTCCGACTCGGTTTGTTTTTAACTATGGCAGGTGGAGCTAGCCGTCGTTAGCTCCTGGTTGTGGCGCTAACTGTTAGCCTGACAGGGTAACAACACCCGGCCTGGACGCACTGATCCTCCTCCAGAGCGGTTGTTTTTACCCGGTGCTCTCTGCTCGGTACCCTGCCAGGAAGCCCCGCCGGGGGCCGGGGCAGCTGAGCGGGCCCCGGCCGGGTAACTGACCCACCTTTCTGTATTCGGAGCTGGGCCGCACTGGCTTTCTTCCCCCCGGCTCCGGCTCTGTTTCCTCCAGCAGATTCCTCGTCTTTCTTCTGCTGCTTCAGGGAGAACAGCTTAATCATTTTCACCTGTTTGTAAGCTGATGTCCGAACTCGGTGTCCCTATGCCGGGCGTGAAAGTTCCACCACGTCGCTGTGAGCGGCACCCTACTGTGGATGGAGCCGGTGCGTCTCAAACTAACTAACCACACCGAGAGAAGCTGCGAGCCGCCGAGCCAGCTTAGCTTGTTAGCTGCGCAGAGGCCGGGCAGGGAGGAGCCATGGACGCTGATGCGGCGCGTCAGCGCGACCACCATGTTGGTAGGGTGAAACGTTAACTGGAAAAGTCATTTTCCAGTTAAGGTACCTGCAGTTTTGGCTCAATGACATTCTATTTAGAGTTTTTACTTTGTTCTCAACATTGTTAGATGTATTATCTACATATCACCTTCCAATTTCAGTGAGGGTTAAGAATAAGTACATTTATTTTAGTTATTAATTGGTACTTTGTAAAAAATAAAATATTTTGTTTGAAGGAAAGATTTACAAACTCAATGTTTTTACAAATTTCTAGAAAGGTTCCTGAACTCAGAATTACAAACAGTAACAGTTTTGCACCAGTTTGAACCTTAAATCAAATACAGCTGCATTAGAAATATATTTGCTGTAAGAACTGCTTATCTGCATTCCTGGTGGTTTGTGTATAACACAAAAATATATGTAGAACCTCTTTGTGATCCTTTAGTGATTTAATTCATAACATTTGAGATTTTAGATTTTCTTACTTTAAACCAAAAAATGGTTCATTCAGGTTTCACATTATTCTCAGATCGAACTTGAACCAGCACTGCTTTTTGGACTGCTTATCTTTTGGGCTTGTTAGTTCTACATTTCAATTTATTTGCTTTGTATTAACTTTGCCAATATTAGAAATTTTCACTTAAGAGAATTTGTATACCTCCAGAGATTCTTTTACAGTGTGACATCGTTGCATTATTATGTTTATTTTTGTTCTGTTGATTTTGCGTTATATATGTAGTATGTTTGGGTGCTTTGAGGAATGTTTTTAAAATTATATAATAATAATAATTATTATTATAAAACTAATTCATTTCCAAGTTGTTTATTGTTTGATTGTTCCGTGTTTTGATTTACTAATATATATATTTTTTTTACCTTATTTACGTCATAAATTTCCACAACTTTTTGTCTTTATTGTACTACTTTATTTTAAACTGATTAGTTGACTGATTACTTTGGGGTAAAAACTACACACCCCAAAAATCCTTGCTTGAGATGTGACGTCATCGCGCAGTCGTTGGGCGTGCGCAGTTTTCCTGTCCATATTTTATTTACTACATTTGTTCCACCATTTATTTATTTATTTTTGTCATTACGCTCCGAGGGTGAAGCGGCACGCGGCACGCGGCATCTGCGGTCACCTGTGTGATGTAATCAATGCGGAGTTTAGAAACGTGTCACAGGTGACAAGCTGGCTGACAACAGCGGTGATCCAAACCACGCACAACACGCAACAAGCAGGCGCCATACACAATAGATACGAGAACAAAAGCCGCGCGCAGCGCTTTAACTGATTCATGTTAATGCGCGAGGACTATTTTTTTAGCGGAGGGTTTTACGGGGACGTTGAAGGCAGCGCTGGTGAGACCGAGGCGTTCGTGTGTTTTTGTGTTTTTTGAAGCCTCGCAGGAGGAAGAGGAGCAGAGCGAGGCAGACTCTCACTGCAGAGAAAGAGAGAGACCGAGAGAGAGAGAGGAGTGAATGGGCACGACTCCGCCAGCTCCTCAGCGGCGCTGCGCCCTTCACGTTAACCACAGCGATCGATTCACCAACTGAGACGCTTCGACCCCCGCGCGGGTCCGTGAGGCTGGCCCGGCCCAGGAGCTCGGCGGAGCTGCGGAACCAGCGTGATGGGACACGAGTGAGGCAGCAGCCTGGAGCACAGAGCAGCTGCAACAGCCCGGCGGAGGAACAAACAAGGAAGCGCTGAGCTGAAGCTAACGGCTAGTAGCTGAAGCTAACGGCTAACTGTTGGCTAAAATCGATTCTAATGAGCCAGCGAGGAGCATGCGAGCTAGCAGGAAGAGGTGAGAGGCCGCCCTGTGTCTGTGTGTCCGCAGCCGGGGGCTCGTCCCCGGCTGCCTTCCCGGCTGCAGCTGATCAATGTTGGGATCCTGAAGGAGGAAGCAGCCGCAGGGGGTAAATAGCCTGCTAACACGTTAGCATGCCTGTCGTTGTGTTTTCCTGCAGGTGTGGATGGGGGGCTATGGGGAGGCACTCGGTGTCTGTACAGGTGTGTGATTGCTCAATTAGCACAACAATAACTCGCGCATCGGTGCAGATGCCTGAATGGAGGCGGCTATAGCCCGCTAGCTGTTAGCCGTTAGCCTTATTATTCCTGGCTGCCAACATGGAGCTAACAGGCTTACAGATGATCAATATTGCTGTTATTGGATCTATTGCGGTAATCATTAACGCTGTATTTCGATACCTCTATAGGAATTGACTTAACACCTGCTGCCTTTTACCGTCATTCACTGTGAATCTGCAGGTTTTAGTTGCTGTCAGAATAAAAACAGCCTGATAATAATTGGACTGAGGCTGGTAGTAACTGGAGAAACCTTTTGGATCAAATGTACTTTTAGGAGTAGTTTTACTACACTGACTTGGATTTGAGTAACATTTCTGGTTCTTCTAGCCACTGGGAGTAACTTCACTAAATGAACAACAAACATGTTTAAACCTGCAGTTTCTGTTAAAGTGAGACCTCTTGTTTCTACAAAAGCTTTGTTTGAATTTGTTCTATCTGCTGAACCTATGAAACATTTGGAGGTCAAATATTTATACAGGAAACTATCAATAAATATTAGGATGGTGTTGTATAAAGTTCCTGATTTTTTATTTCATGTTTGTTTCACTTCAGTGTTTCAGAATATCAAACCAAATTAAATATCAAAGAAAACACAAGTAACCTTAAAATACACTTTAAACAAAGCCTGAATTATTAAGGGAGAAACCTGCTGCTGTGTTTTGATCACTTTGCTGCTGCAGAAGCAGATTGTTGTAGAAGAACGGGACCAAGCAGACTGGCTGCTGGGTTTAGGTCTGTGGACTGTTCTTTTCTGCAGCCGGGTCAGCGCCAGGAGCCGAGTCGGCTAAAAAGCCTTATGTTCCTAGACTCTGGGCTCTGAGGGCTTCCGGAGCCGGTTCTGCTGCAGGTACTGATCAATAAGCCAGACCTGCTGCTCAGCCCCAGATTCAGAGTTTAACAGGAGAGGCTTATTTACAAGATGAAAGGGGGCATGTAAACCAGCTTTTACTTTCATATAAATGCATAAACTAACCTTTCAGATAAAATAACAATGTTTATTAATACAAAATTAACAATAAGGATGCGAACAGTGACATGTATAAAATATTGATGTATTAAGTTCAAAACATTAGCTCATATGTTGTAAAAATCTGATGTTTCCAATCTCTGAAGTTTATTTCTTTAAATGCAAAATGAATCTACGTAGAAATAATAATATTACTCAAGTAAATGGCGACGTAAAACGACTTCCACAACCACGTTTTCCCAAAAAGTTACTCAAGTGAATGTGACAAGAACTGTCCATGAACAGCATCAGCAGCCTACAGGCTGCTTGTTAACAAGCTCAAGGTTACTGGTGTTAGCTAGTCATCTGTTAGCTAACATTTCCAGCAGCTTTACTCTACTCAGCCAGTTAGTTTGGGAAGAAAAACTGTGCAAAGTTCTTTGTGTTTTGCTACCAGGACTCTTAAGACACCGGAGTACCTCTGGCCAGCAGCAGCACGTCTCCGTCGCTGCTGCACAGGGGTAAACCCAGCTAGCGCTCATGTTGCATTTAAAGGCGGCTCGGAAAAACATATTACAAAATGTTAACAATGGATTAAAAACTTGTAACGGCTGAAAAAAAGTGCCAGAGAGCTCAGATATGGGAAGTGCAGAAGCCTCTGCTGTATAAATTAAAGATATGAATCTTACCACTCTGAGGTAAAAATAAAAAGCTTCCAGTCAAGGGGGGCATGGCTGACTGTAGGCGGGCAATGCCCCCACTGTCCAACACATGCCGCCTGGCCTGCTGCTGCTGGATCATTATGGTCTGTCAGAACCAGAGGAAGCCAGTCTTCATTTCTCCTGTCACCTGCAGCAGCGGCCAATCAGAATTGAGTTGGAACTGATTGAGACATACCTGGCTGCTGCCCTGACAAACATGGCTCGGTTCACGAGTCTGCTTTCGTCTTTTGAAGAGATATTTGAAAACTACGCACAGTGGCCAGGTGTCAGAAAATCTTAACAAAAGCTGATTTTTATTAGTTTATGTAATCTAATATCAGGGAATATAACACATCGTAGCTATAGACTAAAATTATGATAGAACTCTTTAATGTGACTTTTTTGTGACTCTGTGGACACATCTCTGAAGTGTCCACAGAGATGGACACTTCAGAGTCCATCTCTGTGAACTCTGAAGTTCTGAAGCTCTGAGGCTGAGGATGACAATCAGCAGGAAGTGAAAACCATAGAAGAAGAGACCTGGCACAGTATGAGCCCCAATCGGAGCCGGTCTGATCCAACCAGAACTGTGCTGACTCGGGTCGTTTCTCCTCCGCTTACCACAGCATGGAGGAGGAGGTGTCATGATGCGGGGCTGCAGGGTAATAGAACAATGTTATTCTTTGTTTGGTGCTCTGAAAGGAAAAATTAAAGACTTGCATCTTTAATATGCGAGTCAGCAGAACTAACCAATCAGCAGCGGGGCCTGCTAACCAATCAGCAGCGGGGCCGGCTAACCAATCAGCAGCGGGGCCGGCTAACCAATCAGCAGCGGGGCCGGCTAACCAATCTAATCATTTCTGGCATAAAAGATCTCTTATGGAAACCGGATCTTGAATATTAGTTTTGGTTCTGAAGTGTTTTGAAACGGGTCGGTCTGCTGCGGTTGCCATGACGACAGTGATCAGACAGACTCAGCGAGCATCTACACATCCAGGAGGTTCTGATGAGATCCAGTTGCTTCTCTGTTAGCATCTGGTTCTGACCGGCCCAATCTGAGTGGCAGGATGTAATTTATTGTCTCGTTTGTCATGAATGAATTTGATTTGTCATGATGCATTTCAGTTGGACTAAAAGACGCAGATTTTGATCAGAAATGTTAATTTTGATATTTTCTCCACATTTTGTTCCTCAAATAAAAGTCAGTAAAGTGAAATCTGAGGAAACGCAGGTGACTGGTATACATCCTGGTTCAGATAAAAGTGGAACTGTAAAACTATTCTCCTAAAAATACGTTTCCTATCATAATCTTAACAGTAGCACTAAATACTAAAGCAATCTCTGAGTGCATTTCGCCTCCTGTCTCTGCAGAGCCGTCGCAACTTTAACCCGTTTCATGTTTTCCTGACATCATGCAGCTGCAGGAGTCCTGAGGTTCTGAAGAGGTTCTGGAAGACTGCGGGCCGGGCCCGACGGTAGTCTGGTTCTGACCCGTTTCTCTCTCTCTGTGTGCAGCTGACTTGTTGGGGGATGTCGGGCAGTAAGGCGCTGGGCGGGGCGGCGGGCAGCGGGGCGCGGCGCAGGCGGACCCGGTGCCGGCGCTGCCAGGCCTGCATGAGGACCGAGTGTGGAGAGTGTCACTTCTGTAAGGACATGAAGAAGTTCGGAGGACCAGGGAGGATGAAGCAGTCCTGCCTGCAGAGACAGTGCACAGCGGTGAGACAGACAGGCACACACACACAGACAGGCAGACAGACAGACAGACACACAGACAGACAGACAGTAGTTCGTATTTATGTCCATACCAGGACTTTGCATTGACTTTATTAATTTTAGTATCTGTATTTATTCTTTAGGTTTTCCTTGACCAGAACCTAATTAACACATCACCTCTAAACTTGACCTCTGACCCCACTACATGTATAAGGATTCAACACAAAAAACACTGAAATGTTTCCCACCAAGAACTGAACAATCAGTCCGTTACGCTTTTATGTTTCCAGGCTTCTTGTTTGTTTTATTATTTAGTGATAGCAGTGGTAGATTAGCTACCTAGCTATTAGCTAAGCTAACACACGTGTTAGCTTAGACTTGGAATTTGACTAAATATTTAAAGTTCAAGTTTTTACATGACTATTTTTACAGCATCATTACATATGTTATATATATATAATTGGATGTTTTATAACATTTCTTTTCAGTTTGTTTTATTAATTTAATCTGCATTTTTTAGTTTATTTGATTGAAATGGATTCAATTCAAAAATACTTTACTGAGCCAAAGAAAAATAAAATTGTACTTTAGAATATTCCGTAGTCAGAGGAGCCTTCATGTCAGTTGATTGTTTTGGAATCTGAACCAAGAAAAGAGGAAGAGTAGAAAACATAAAATCATCATTTAAATATTTGGTTTGATCCAGGCTGTCAGACTGACGTGTGTGTATGTGTGGGCGTGTGCGGGTGTGTGTGTGTGGGGGTGTGTGTGTGTGTGCGCGCAGCCCGTGTTGCCTCACACCGCGGTGTGTTTTACATGCGGCGAGGCGGGGAAGGAAGACACGGTGGACTCTGAAGAGGACAAGTTCAACCTCTGCCTGATGGAGTGCACCATCTGCAACGAGATCATCCACCCCAACTGCCTCAAGGTGAGTCGGACCAGACCGGAACCAGCAGCAGCGGTCGCTCATGTTTGAGGAGTTTCATCTCTTGAGACTAGCCAGCAGCAACTAGCAAACAGCTGCTGAGCTCATTATAGGAGCTGGTGCTCAGAGCAGCGCTGATTGAAAACGTTAAGATGTTGATAGAGGAGCCATGTTGGAACGACTTCCTGGAGGCGGAGCTTCAGGAAGATCAGGTGTTTTTTTTTAAGAGACAGAGGCCCAATTCAAGTAATATATTTATTGAATTCATAGTTATGAAGCATTTTAATGACAGGTGAAGGAAAAGACAGAACTTTGACCCTGTAGTGTCTGGACCAGGTTCTGACCTCACCTGTCCGGTCAGAATGTCTCCAGAACCGAACATTTCTCTCTTTCTGTCTGATTTAGTCCATCAGACTCTGAGCTGCTTCTTGGCTTCAGTTTGATGCAGAAGAACCTGGACAGGTTCTGCAGCCGGACTGGTTCTGGAGAGCAGAACCTGCTCATGCCGTCTGTGTTTCCGTCTCTCTGCAGATGGGAAAGGCGGACGGGATCATCAATGACGAGATCCCAAACTGCTGGGAGTGTCCCAAATGCCACAAGGAGGGGAAGACCAGCAAGGTGAGTCGGTTCTGTCCGTTCAGGTCACCATGTTGGTCGTGAGTTCTGATCGGGTCCGTCTCTCGGGACCAGGACCAGGCGGACGGGTCAGGGAAGCGGCGGCTGGACAATGGGGAGGCGGGGCGCTGGAAGCTGACGGATGACCCGCCCCCCAAGAAGAAAGCTCCGCCTCCATTGGAGGAGACGGCCAGGCCAGAGGGCGGGCACAAGAGGAAGAAGGAGAAGGAGCAGCCAATGGACAGCGGGCCCAAGAAGAAGGTGAGGCCTCTCGGTTCTGTGTGGTTCTGGTTCTGGTCTGGATCCGCTCTGATCCGCTCTGTTTCCTGTCTCCCTTCAGATTAAAGGCGCACACGAGAAACGCCTCAAAAAGGTACGAAGCCTTTCATTTCTCTTACAAACTACTGAAACTTTTTGGAGCTTATCAGTAAAACACAGTGAAGACCAGAAGTTTACATACAGCCAGTGAAGCCACGCCCACCTGTTTCCCCTCTGAAGTTGCATCAGAACCAAACTTCTCTAGTTTCAGAATCACTAAAATGATTTCTGTTTGCTGAAAGTGATCAAGAGGAAAGATGAAGACATTAATAAATAATCTGACGGATTGTAATCCATCATTCTGAGCTGAAGGTTTGGTTCTGATCCTGACAGGAAGCAGCGTGTCGGCCGACATGTTGGATTCACGTTGGTGAGAATTTAAACAGAAGTTTCTCTCTGTTCTGTGGTCAGAAACCCAAACAGGAAGTGGGCGAGTCGAACGGACCCGGTTCTTCCTCCGGGGCGGCGGCGGGAGGCCAGCAAAGCTCGTCCTCCTCCCAGCCAGCTGGAGGCGGCGCGGCGGCGGCCGGAGCGGCGGCCAGCGCCGAGCAGCGTTCGCATCACCGCGAGAAGCTGGAGCGTTTCCGCAGGATGTGCCTGCTGGAGCGCCGGCCCGACTCCTCCTCCTCCTCGTCCTCCAGCTCCGAGTCCGACTCAGAGTCCGACTCGGACGACTCGCTCCGGGACGAGCAGGGTGGTGGGTCCTCGCCCTCGTCGTCCTCCCCGGCCCCGCCCCTTCCTGTTGTCTACGGCAACAGCGGGGGGAGCCGCACGGAACGGGAGCGGAGCCGCAGCGAGCGGGAACGGGCACGGCGGCTGGCCGAACTCGGCTTCAGCGCCAGTGACGAGTCAGAGGGGGATGGGGGGCGGGAGGAGGAGCGGGAGGAGGAGCCGGCGCGCGGGGGCGGGGACAAGGCCCGGCGGCGAGGAGGGGCTGATGTGCCGACACGGGGACGGAAACCCGGTCTGATGGACCCGGAGGAGGACGACGTTCCGGAGCGGAGCAGGAAGAACTCCGCCTCCCTCCCCCCCCCCTCGCCGCTCTCGTCCAATCAGATCCCCCCGTCCTCACTGCACGACGGCTTCACGGCCAAGCAGCGCAGCAACGGACAGGAAGCGCGCAACGGGCGGACTCGGGGCGGCGGAGGGGGCGGGGAGAAGGAGAACGCCAGCGGCGTTCTGACCAATCACAGACACGGTGGCGGAGGGGGCGGAGCCAAAGGCAGCCGGGCCAACAAGATCCGCAACAACAGCAAGACGCCGAGCCAGAGGAGCAGCGTGTCGTCCTCCATCCCCACCTCCAACGGGGGGGGCGTGGCCAGCAGCGGCCTGCTGATGTCGACCATGGCGGCGTCGCCGTGCTCTCAGCTGTCCCGCCTGGCGCCGCGCTCCCAGGTGATGAAACGCAGCCCCCCCGCCGTGCCCTCGCCCCCCCGGCCCGTACAGATGGAGCGGCACCTGGTGCGGCCGCCCCCCGCCTGCCCGGAGCCCAGCTGCCTGCTGCTGGACTGCGGCTCCGCCCACATCATGACGCGTGACGTCTGGCTGCGAGTCTTCACCTACCTGAGCCAGCGGGAGCTCTGCGTCTGCATGAGGGTGTGTCGCACCTGGAGCCGCTGGTGAGTCACTTCCTGTTTCCTGCTGGGCGGCTCGCCAGCTGGTCACCTGTTGACCTGTTGACCCGTTGACCCGTCCAGGTGCTGCGACAAGAGGCTGTGGACGCAGATCGACCTGAGCCGCCAGCGCTCCATCACCCCCCCGATGCTGAGCGGCATCATCAGGCGGCAGCCGGTCTCCCTCAACCTGGGCTGCACCAACATCTCCAAGAAGCAGCTGATGTGGCTCATCAACCGCTTGCCAGGTGACGGTCTCACGCACACCTGCGTGTCGCTCCGTGTCGTTCTGGAATAACTCGTCTCTCCCTCCAGGTCTTCTGGAGCTGAACGTCTCCGGCTGCGCCTGGCCGGCCGTCTCAGCTCTCTGTCAGGCCGTCTGTCCGTGTCTGAAGCTTCTGGACCTTAGCAGAGTGGAGGACCTTAAAGACTCTCACCTGAGGGAGCTGCTGGCCCCCCCACCCGAGTCCCGGACAGGTGAGTCCCTCCCCGCCTTTCTGACCTGCTGTTGCTCGGCCCAGAGCGGCTCTGAGGGTCCTGCGCTCTGATTGGTCCTCAGCTCCCAGCGAGAGCAGGGTGGGGCGGTTCCAGAATGTGACAGAACTGCGATTGGCCGGTTTGGACCTGACGGACGCGTCGTCCCGCCTCCTGGTGCGCCACACCCCCCAGCTGACCCGGCTGGACCTGAGCCACTGCCTGAACGTCAGCGACCAGACGGTCCGCAACCTCACCGTGTCGCCGCTGAGGGAGAGCCTCACTCACCTCAACCTGGCAGGTAGGCGGGGCCAGCGCTCCTCGTCCTCATCCTCGCTCTTCATCAGGCTCACTCTTGTGTGTGTGTGTGTGTGCAGGCTGTGTGAAGCTAACTGAACAGTGCGTCCAGCTGCTCCAGTGCTGCTCTGCCCTGCAGGCGGTCGACCTGCGCTCCTGCTCCCTCCTCTCCACTGAGTCGGGGCAGCTGCTCTCCTTCCCCTTCCTCTCCTCCTCTTCTTCCTCCTCTTCCTCCACCTCCTCCTCAGCCGCCGCCTCCTCTTCCTCGGCCGGCGCCGCCACCGTCGCTGCTAACTCGTCCTCCTCGGCTCTTCCTGACGACAGAACGCTGCAGAAGAAAAGCTAAGTCATGTGACCGCTTTAAGCCCCGCCTCCGCCCGTGTTACACTACAAGCAGGTGAGGAAGAGGAGGAGCAGCTCTTCCTCGGAGGAGACTTGGTGAAACTTAGCAACCCTGAGCATGTACATATTCGTTCTCTGTACATTTATGGGGGTGTGTATATACCTGTAGTTTACTGTAAATGACCTTTGACCTCCCTGAACACTCCCTCCCTTCGACCAATCGCGATGCCCCTCGTCAGCTGCTGATTCAGCCACACACACGCACACGCACACCCTGAGCTGCTTCCTGAAACGTTCCAGCTCAGCGTTCCTCCACATTCCCACCAGAACCTCTGTGGGTCCGTTTGGACCCAGGCGCAGGCCTCCAGTCTGCTCCGGCGCCGGGTGTTTGGGCCGACCCTCGCCCCTGTGTGTGTGTGTGTGTGTGTTTAAACTGAGCCTCATCAGCCCTCCTCCTTGGTTCCGGTCCGATCGGATTCTGATCTCGTGTTTTTTCTCAGGAGTATTTTTTGTTGACTTTAATTTATTCGGTGCCACAGCAGCACTTCCCGCCGCGGTCTGAGCCGAGCCGGTTTTGGTCGGGTTCAGGGTTCTGCTGCAGCTCGGTCCGGTTGGAGCAAAGGGGACGGAGAAACTCCACAGAGTGACTCATCTTGGTCTGTAGAGGATCTTCATATCGCTGCTCTTCTGTGCGCTGATCTCTGAGGAGAGGAGGTCCGGTTCCGGTTCCGATCCTGGATTTATTCTGGGAAATGTTCATCTCCATCATAACAGAGCCTTCTCGTCTTTATTCCCTATTTCAATTCGTTTTCAGTATCAAAACAAAGGAAGTCGAGGACCAACCAGGCAGACATCCGAAAACTGGTTCCGATCCGAAACGACCACAAAAACAGAATCCCGAAGATGATTCTGCCTCTGAACTGATTCTCGGTTCTGACCTGGTTCTTGATTCTGACCCGGTTCCGAAGACGTTTTCTGCTTGGATGCATAAAGGAATAATAATAATAATTCAGACATTTTCCCGTCGTTTCTCAACTGAAGCAGAGTGAAAATTTGCCAAACCCAGGATGGGTCAGAACCAGTTCAGAACCAGTTCAGAACCTGGATCAGAGAACTGAACTTTATTCCTGAGAAAAAATGATAAGTGGTTTATCAGTGACAGCACCTGGTTTTGGTTCTGCTGCTCCTCTGTGTATTAATTCGGGACCGACCCGTTTTGGCCCGGTTTGGTTCTGCAGAGTGTTTGCTGGTGGGCTGAATGTTGCGGCGCCTCCGCCCTCGTTGTGCCATAAACGCAGCAGCTCAGCTTTTTATACATTTTAAGTTGTTTTTTTACAGTGTGGGGGGAGGGGTCACTTTGTGGGCTTCACCTAGCAACAGGTGAGCAGATCGAAGCTGATTGGTTGAACATATCAGTTTTGGATCTTAGTATATTCTGAATGCACTGGATCAACCCGACGTTCCCTGCTCCTCTTTTTTTGCCAAATGTACTTTTTGTTGTGGAAAAAGGGGCATTTCCTGTTTCTTTCTGTGTTCGGTTTGTTTTTCTATTTTGTCCACGACTCTTCCAATGTGTTGATGGGAAAACGAGGAAGAAGGTGGAACAAACGGTGAAAACAGACAAGAAAAGACCAACTCAAGGCAGCTACGTATGAATGACTACTGTACAATGATGAATAAAGAAGCAATGGGTTCCTTTTTACTCCTGTCTCGGTGTGCTTATTCCTCATTGTCTGCTGGTTTAGCCTTGAAATTATTACAATTGAGATTTCAGTTCCTCCATAATCAGAGAGGAGATCCAGCAACACTTCCGGTTCTGTCTGGAGCGTTCATCAGGGTTCTGGTTCCGGATCAGATGATCCAGAGCAGCCACTTTACTTCAGCTCCACGAGATGAAAGCTGTCAGCATTATCTTCATCATCATCATTCAGGTTCAGACAGGAGGAAGACCCAACCCGTCCAGAGGACTCCAAACCTGCAGGGGGCGCTCCATTTCATTCTGTGTTTTATTTCATAAGGTTAAACTGAACAGACTCCTGTTTTACACATTCGTGAACAGATTCACAAAAGCTGAATGTTTTGGAGTGGCCTAATCAAAGTCTGGACTTAATTCTCTGGCATAACCTTAAAGAGGTCGTTCTTACAGGGAAACCCTCCAACATGACTGACTGGGCCAAAGTTGCTCTACAGTGATGCTGGAGACTTTGTATCAGTTATGTTTAGGGAGAAAGTATTTCTTCACAGAGAGGCAGGTCGGTCAGACAGGTTTTTAGATTATATTATCCCCTTAATACTATTTATGTATTTACTCAAATTATGTTGTTTTTTTTTTATCACCAGTCTGCACATGTACTTCCGGTTTTGTGGGGTAATACACCCTCCGCAACAGGAGGTGACGGTAATGGTGCCGTCCTCCCGATGGTTCCGCGATTAAAAAAAGTCATGGTGACGCCGTACGTGCGTCAGTGCGTGATATCCCTCCGCGTGAGAGAACCGCGCGCTCCTTTCCCTCGCGAACGGGCGGCGTTTCTGCGAGCTGCGGCCGTTAACATTTCCTGCACCGTCCGAGCAAATCCCAAACGAATCTAACCGAGCCCAGCCGAACCCGCCCTGTGGCTGCCTCAGACCGGGCTCCAGGGAACCAGATCATCCGCTGTTATCGAACCCGACCAAGTGAAGAGCGGCGGCGGCGGCAGCAGCAGGAGCAACCGGGCCACAGGATGGAGCTCATCACTATCCTGGAAAAAACAGTCTCTCCAGGTGAGTACCGGGGCGGAACCGGTTCCTCCAGCTGGATCTGGGGCGCTATGTTCGGTACCGACGGAGTGGTGGTGGAGGACCCGGGGAAGGTTTATCTTTGGGCGGAGTGAGCTGTTAGCTCCCGATGCTAAGTAAGCTAACTGGGGCCTGCGGTGATGAGTGACTCCGCACTCTCCCCGGACTTCAGGCACTATTTCAAGGGAATCTACACCAACCACAATGCTCAGACCCAGTCGGAACTCAATGGGAGAGCGTAACCGAGGGGTTCGGGTCACTCAGCGGGTGAGGTGGCCGCTGGAGGAGGCTGCACCGGACGCCGACCCTGCCCATACCCAGTGCAGCTGCTCGGTTAACCTGTTAGCGCGGCTCACTGGCACTGTCGGCCTCCCCTCCCTCCGGTTCATTATCCAGAACCGAAAACTCTTCCAGGTTACAGAATCGGGTGGTTGGGGTTGTTATCGGTAAACTTTGTTCCGGTTTTACTGACTCCCGTACCAGAACCGCTCTTGTTCCGGTCAGCGGCTAGCGTTAGCAGCTAACACACATGTTGGTTCGTCGGCGGGTTCCTGCCGCAGAGCGGGTTGTTCCTGCGTGGAAATAGACCCACTGTGAGCAGAGTTCAGCGTGGATCCGCCGAGGAGCCCCTTAGCAACACACTTCAGGTCTGAGCTGCAGGTTAAAGGGCTGTTTGGATGTTTTTAAGGAGTCTTTGATCAGCTGTGCCTCAACACATAAAATACCTGATCGAACACCATCTGGGCCGAGTTTCTCTACAATAAAAACAAGCTCAGCTGTTTTACTCTGTTGATAAAAGCAGGAAATATCCGGAGTTGTTCTCATCCTGATCACCTGGGATCAGAGCAGGAGTAAAACATGCAGCTCCACCCCAAGCAAACACAAGAGATAATAAAAATCAGCTTTGGCAGATTTTTAAAAGCCGTTTGTTTGTCATTTTATCATTTCATCCTTTTTGCAGAATGTGTGATTTAAGCGTTTCTCCACACTAAACAGTAAAACTGATCTAACCTGGACTGGATCATTCTTAGCAACACTGATCATGATTTTATGGTTATTGCAGCATCAGTGATAAACCTCAGCTGTGATGAATTTAGGATGATCTGATCTGGGGTCTGTCTGAAACCAACGCAAAGCAGGAACCTTTAACTCTGTATTGTAAGTCCTGTCATTTTTGAACGATTTTCTCAAAGGTTCTGGAATATTCTACAGTGCCACCTCTAGAAGGCAGGGTCAAAGGTCAAGGAACGAACCCCAGAAGTGAAAGACATGAACATGTTGCTGCTGTTTCTTCATCACATGAAGTGAATTAAAGGATGTGAGCTGCAGGAATCCAGCGGCGTGAAACCGGACCTGGTTCTGTTTGGTTCTGATCCGACCCGGCGCTCCAGAGTGACTCCTCTCCCTCTCTGTCCTCAGATCGGAATGAACTGGAGGCGGCGCAGAAGTTCCTGGAGCAGGCGGCCATAGAGAACCTGGTTGGTACCGGAGGGGTGATGGACAGCAGCACACACACACCCACACCCCCCACCCACACACACACACACACACCCCCCACCCACACACACACACACACATTCAGCCGCAGAGCCCAGTCACACAGGGAGCTGCGTCTTTCTTCCACCTCATCTTCTTCAAGCTGATGATTAAAATCCCAGCTGGAGTTGGTTTCCATCCCAGTCTCTCTCCTCCCAGTTAAACCAGTTCCTGCGACATGGAATCTGTTTCTGCTGGTCCAGATTTCATTCACAAGAATCCATGAATAAAATATCAAAGCTAAAAAGTATCAAAAAGGAAACTTCAACAACCCAGAAAATTTGAAGGTTTCAATAGTTTTGATTGGCCGTCAGTGTATGGCAGGCCGTTTTAACATAAAATCTGTTTATCTGCGTTCAAATTCCAAAAATCTGAGTTTAAATTCATCCCGAATGATAAGTTAAGATTTCTGATGAGCCACACAGTCAAGATATCTGAAACCGAGTTGACTGGTTGTTATGAGCCAAACTTCAACAATAATTTAAGCTTTTTATTGAGCACCAAGCATGAAATGAAATCAAAACTAAAGCAAATAAGCAGGCGGCCTCTTAGCATTACCAAGAGCAGGTGGACTGAGCAGCAGAGCCGGGCGGAGCAGCCGGACACTGGGGCCCAGTGGATCTGGTAGTAAAACGATGGGTCCCTCCATGTGAGCTCAGGGACTAAAGACCCACTGTTAGATTCTGAATTAGGAAATTGTTGGTAAGCCCCCCGCTGAGCTGTCCAAGCAGATGCCTGTAGGATTTCTGCTCATCTGAGACTCGGATCGTATTTAAATGGCTGCTGACCCGTCGAAGCTTCTGTTCTAACACAATAACTACGTGAAACGGGTTTAACGGGTTGAATGTGATCAGAGGAATCAGAACGAACTGATTCAAACATCAGAGCTGATGTTCTGTTAAAACTGCCTGCCGTAGCCAGGGAGGAGGCTGGAGAGAAACTGATTAGTGCGGTGGAGGCATCATGAACAGATTAGAGATGCTGAGCATGTGTTGCGTTCTGGTTCTGACCCGGCTCTGTCCCCAGCCCACCTTCCTGGTGGAGCTGTCCAAGGTTCTGGCCAACCCCGGGAACACGCAGGTGGCGCGGGTCGCAGCGGGGCTGCAGGTCAAGAACTCGCTCACCTCCAAGGACCCGGACGTGAAGACGCAGTACCAGCAGCGATGGCTGGCCATCGACGCCAACGCTCGCCGCGAGATCAAGAACTACGTAAGGACCCGGCCCGGTTCCGCCGCGCTCTCCGTCCGAGTCGGCTCTGACCCGACCTGTCTCCGCAGGTTCTACAGACGCTGGGGACGGAGACGTACCGGCCCAGCTCGGCGTCGCAGTGCGTGGCCGGCATCGCCTGCGCCGAGATCCCGGTGACCCAGTGGCCCGAGCTGATCCCGCAGCTGGTGGCCAACGTAACGGACCCGTCCAGCACCGAGCACATGAAGGAGTCCACGCTGGAGGCCATCGGATACATCTGCCAGGACATGAGTCCAGCAGCTTCTGATGGGTCCAGAACCGACTGGATCCATGGGAACCGGTCTCCAGGACGGATCTGACCCGTAACTCGTCTGGAATCAGAACCAAAACAAACCGGGTCGATCGTTTGCTTTGGTCTGGTTCTGGTTTCACTTATTTCAGATTTTTGTTCTTTTCAAATTTGATCATTTTAATTAATGAATCTGAATTCTACTTCCTGTCACATGATGTCATCGGCAGCTTTTGATTGGCTCATTTCACCAAAGATTAAAGTTCAAATTATTTAGAGTCTTTACTGGTTTTAGTTCTTTTAATAAAATTATTTGTAAACAAGCAGAGAAGTTAAGTTTTATCTTTCAGTTGACTTTCAAATTTTTTTTGATTCATTTCTAATTAATTTCCGTTAAATATGTTTGTTCAGTTCTGATTTTGCTCACTTTCAACAAAAAGAGAAAAACATCAAACTTTCGATAAACTCCGTCCAGATGTTTCCAGGAAGGTTTTATTTCAGAAACTGATTGTGTTTTTATATCTAATGAACTGAAGTCGGGACCCTGACGGTTCTGGTTCTGGCCCGCAGGACCCGGAGCAGCTGCAGGAGACGGCCAACCAGATCCTGACGGCGATCATCCAGGGCATGAGGAAGGAGGAGCCCAGCAACAACGTGAAGCTGGCCGCCACCAACGCGCTGCTCAACTCGCTGGAGTTCACCAGAGCCAACTTCGACAAGGAGGTCCGGACCCGGAACCGGCCGCCGCTCACGGGGTGTGTGAGCGGCACTTTGACCTGTGTGTGTGTTTTCAGACGGAGAGACATTTCATCATGCAAGTGGTGTGTGAAGCCACGCAGTGTCCCGACACCAGAGTGAGTCCGATCGGACCGAGCCGCTGAAGCCCCGCCCCTCCGCTGAGCCGCTGTAACTCCACCCCTCTGCTCTGCCTGTGCTCAGGTCCGCGTGGCGGCGCTGCAGAACCTGGTGAAGATCATGTCGCTGTACTACCAGTACATGGAGACCTACATGGGCCCCGCCCTGTTCGCGGTAAGAAACAGGAAGTGATGGAGGCCAGCTCAGATGGAGCCTCAGAACCGAACCGGATCAGGAACCGGGCCTCTTTACAGACAGCAACTCCGGGTCCATGTGCTCCTGTCACTGGGCCACTACTGCCTGCAGAACCAGAACTTCCTGCTGAATATTGTCAGTCCTGAATGCAGGAACAGCTGCCATGAATTCACAGGAGGTTCTTGAATTTGCTGCTAAACGTGGCGTTGAGGGGCTGAGGGCGTCCTGAGAGCGTTGGCGCCCCCCTCAGGTGAAAACTGACGCTGTGTTCTGGTCCAGATCACCATCGAGGCGATGAAGAGCGACATCGACGAGGTGGCCCTGCAGGGCATCGAGTTCTGGTCCAACGTGTGCGACGAGGAGATGGACCTGGCCATCGAGGCCTCAGAGGTGTGTTTGTTTTCGTGGTCGTCAGGCCGCCGTGCGGTTCCGCATCGCTGACCGCCTCTTCCCGCCTTCTCGTCCAATCGCAGGCCTCGGAGCAGGGCCGGCCCCCGGAGCACACCAGTAAGTTCTACGCCAAAGGAGCGCTGCAGTACCTGGTCCCCATCCTGACCCAGACGCTGGCCAAGCAGGTGCCGCCCCGTCGCCCGTCTGCACGCGCTCAGTGGGAGCCCACCCCGCTGACGGTGCGTCCGTTTGTCCGCAGGACGAGAACGACGATGACGACGACTGGAACCCCTGCAAGGCGGCGGGCGTGTGCCTGATGCTGCTGGCCACCTGCTGCGAGGACGACGTGGTTCCCCACGTTCTGCCCTTCATCAAGGAGAACATCAAGAACCCGGACTGGCGGTACCGGGACGCCTCCATCATGGCGTTCGGCTCCATCCTGGAGGGGCCCGACCTCAACCAGCTCAAACCGCTCGTCATCCAGGTGAGCCGCCGCCGCCGCGGGTCGGCCCGGTTCCGCAGAGCCGGGTCTGACCGCGCCGCCCCCTGCAGGCCATGCCCACCCTGATCGAGCTGATGAAGGACCCCAGCGTGGTGGTGAGGGACACCACGGCCTGGACCGTCGGACGCATCTGCGAGCTGCAGCCCGAAGCCGCCATCCACGAGGTTTACCTGGCGCCGCTGCTGCAGTGCCTGATCGAGGGCCTGGGGGCCGAGCCCAGGGTGGCCTCCAACGTCTGCTGGGTGAGCCGCGACATCACTTCCTCCGGGGGAGGGGGGGCTTAGCGTGGCGACGGCAGCAGCAAACTGCAGCCGCCAAAATAACGACTGAATAACTCTGAGCCTTTGGGTTAAGAAAGAACTTAAAGAAAGAACTTAAAGAAAGAACTCTTTGCTAAAGAACTGACTGACTGTCAGCAGGAGCTTCAACCAGCTGATCGGCCTCCGCTGCGTTCAGGGAGCCAATAATCACTGAGCGTAAATGACTCAATGCTTTGTTTTATCTCTGCTCAGCTTGCTGAGCGCAAGTGGTTGCCACGGCAACAGATGTGCTTAAACAACACAGAGTAAAAAGGGAGAATCTGGGTCCTACTGGGTCCAGGTTGTTCTGTTCACCTGCGGTGCGTTCAGTGAACCTGGACTAATGACCGCTGTGAGACCCGTCACAACAGACGGCTCTGTAAAGACTCGGTGAAGATCCGCCTGGCGCCATGTTGGGCTCCCAGCCGGTTCTCCTCCATCCAACATGAGATTTATTCTCGTCTCTTTAGTGGAAATATTGATGTTTTCTCCAAAATCAAAACCTTCATCAACCTTTTAACTCGGCTGTGAAAATCAGGAGCTGACTTTCACAATAAAATCCAGTCCAACGTTTGAACAACTTGAGGAGACGAGCTTCGACCTGCCGGAGCTCTGCGGTTCCTCCTGTCGGTGTGACGTTTCTCACACTGAGGTCAAAGTTCAGAGCCGCCATAACCGACCGGCGCCTGCCGAGAGCCGGGTCCCTGCTCCGCTGAGAGTCTCTGTCTCCTCCAGGCCTTCTCGTCTCTGGCCGAGGCGGCGTACGAAGCCACGGACGCCGCCGAGGATCAGGAGGAGCCGAGCACCTACTGCCTGTCGTCGTCCTTCGAGATCATCGTCCAGAAGCTGCTGGAGACCACCGACAGGTAGGACCGGTTCCATCGGGTTCTAATGGGTCCTATTGGGTTCTATTGGGTCCTAATGGGTTCTATTGGGTCCTAATGGGTTCTATTGGGTTCCATCGGGTTCTAATGGGATCTATTGGGTCCTAATGGGTTCTATGGGTTCTACTTCAGGCTCTTATAACCTCAGAGTTACATTTCAATGATTTGTTTCCAGGGTTTGGAAGGTTTTGAACGGTTTGGTAATAAAGTCAAGCGATGAATCAAAAGCCAGAGCGGGGAAACATTGTTTCCATGCCAACGCAGGTCTGATGGCAGAACATGGAGGGACCTTATTGCTGAAAGCTGCCACTGCAGCATCTCCTCGTGTTTTCATACAATATAAATATAGTTGCTCCCCTAACATGAGGAACGAATGAAAGTTTTTTGCTCGTTGATGTTTTGTCCAGCAGTTTGTGGCGTTTGCTTGTCCAATCGCTGCGTTCTGGTTCCTCTCCAGACCCGACGGCCACCAGAACAACCTGCGCTCGGCCGCCTACGAGGCTCTGATGGAGATCGTGAAGAACAGCGCTAAGGACTGCTACCCGGCGGTGCAGAAGACCACGCTGGTCATCATGGAGCGGCTGCAGCAGGTCCTGCAGATGGAGGTGAGTCCCGCCGGCCGCCGCTCAGGCTTTTACTGTGAAAGGACGACCCGCCTGACGCCGCCTTCCTGTGCAGTCTCACATCCAGAGCACCTCGGACCGGATCCAGTTCAACGACCTGCAGTCGCTGCTCTGCGCCACTCTGCAGGTGAGGCTCGCCGCCCGAGCTCGCCCGCTGACGCTTTTATTGTGAAGGAGTGCCGAGCGCTTCCTGTCCCTGCAGAACGTCCTGCGGAAGGTGCAGCACCAGGACGCGCTGCAGATCTCCGACGTGGTAATGGCGTCTCTGCTCAGGATGTTCCAGAGCACGGCGGGCTCCGGCGGCGTCCAGGAGGACGCTCTGATGGCCGTGTCCACGCTGGTGGAAGGTAGGCAGGAAACGCAGCTCATGCTAACGCTAACGCTCCTACACACGCATCACTCTCTCTGCTGCTCACTTCAGTTCTGGGGAGCGACTTCCAGAAATACATGGATGCCTTCAAGCCGTTCCTGGCCATCGGACTGAAGAACTACGCCGAGTATCAGGTAGGAAGGGGGCGGAGCCTCGGCTCAGACGCACATCCTGCTTCCATCAGGGATCGATGGAACGCTCTCGGGTTCCTCTGGCGTTTATCTTTAAAATCAAACCTACAATGGATTTTTAATCACCAGATTGATACTTTTCTCCTCTGAACTCTGACCTGTTGGTTTAACATCTATTAGTTTATTTCTTTTTCCAGAATGTAATTTGCTGATTCCAACCCAAAATTAACTTAATGAATGAGGAAATTCAACATAACAATTTATTTTAAACCTAAATAAATTAGAACAACCTCAGAAAATAAAACTAGAGTAATAATTAAGTGATGAAAAAATAAAGGTTAAATATGAACAAAATTGTAAATAAATAACATTTCATAATTAATATTTCATGAAATATTGAAATGAGGAAATAGTCATGTAAATATGTCAAATTTTATTTCCACACATATTTATTATTGCATTTATTTCTCGGTTTTTCTCCCAGTGATGTGGTGGGAGTTTCTACTGCTGAGCTGTGATTGGTCGGCTACCAATCCGCTCGGCCAATCAGCTTCCACGAAATGTACTCAAACTTCCTGAATCTGGCCTTCCCGTTTCAACCAAACTCATTTTGCTGCTGAAAGGACTAGAATGTAGACATGAACGCTTGAAATCCATCAGGAATGCAGAAGGTTTCCTGCACCAACGTTCTGGTCGGCTCTCACTTCCTGTCCTGTGCTGCAGGTGTGTCTGGCGGCGGTGGGCCTGGTGTGCGACCTGTGCCGAGCGCTGCAGTCCAGCATCCTGCCTTACTGCGACGAGATCATGCAGCTGCTGCTGGAGAACCTGGGGGTGAGCGGCGCCGGGCCGACCCGGTTTCTGTTGGGTCTGTGACGATACTTCATGCACCACTCTGACCGTGATGCACACCCTCCACGTCTATCTGAGACCGCCGTCGCCGCGGCAACGCTGCCAGACCTCCGGCGTGCGGCAGAACCGTCTGACGGCTCCGTCTGTGTCTGCAGAACGAGAACGTGCATCGCTCGGTGAAGCCGCAGATCCTCTCTGCGTTCGGAGACATCGCTCTGGCCATCGGAGGAGAGTTCAAGAAGTACCTGGACATCGTCCTGGACACGCTGCAGCAAGCCAGCCAGGCGCAGGTGGACAAGGTGAGCTCACCTGGCTGCGGACTCAGCCCAAAATGCTTCAACTTCAATTAGGTGTTTTCAAGGTCTGGAAATCCTTGATTTCTGTATAAAGTCCTTGAAGGTTCTTGATATTCGAACTGCACATTTGGGTGATAAAGTCCTGACATTTGATTAAAAGGCTGAATTTGGAAACGTGATTCCTGTGGAAACCAGATATTTTCATACGTGGGATGAAACGTCTTGCTTTGCGCCGTTACAATTATTTCTGCATAATAATGTTTCCATTTGCTGAATCCCAGGAGCGCGTTTAGAGTTGGATCAATGTGAGGAATATTTATTGTTCCGACTCAAATCACGTCCGTCTGAGTAAATAATGACAAACAGGATTTTGTCAGTGTTTTGTTCTTAATCAGACATCAGCGTTCAAAAGTGATGGTGAATGAAACTGTTCAGTCTTTATTTGTTTTAATGCTGGAAAAGTTTCTTGATTTTTGCCTGTGAGGTTCTGATGGGGTTCTAACAGGTGGTTCTGTTCCAGACGGACTACGACATGGTGGACTACCTGAACGAGCTGCGGGAGGGCTGCCTGGAGGCCTACACCGGCATCATCCAGGGCCTGAAGGGCGACCAGGAGAACGTCCACCGTAAGGCCCACTTCCTGTCCGGCGCCGGCGGTTCCTCTTCCTGTCTGCAGCCCAGCAGGAGGATTTACGCCGGCGCAGAGAAAACGGGTCGTTTTCACCCGGGAAGCTGCGGGCTCCGGCCCAAACCCAACAGCTTCCTGGTTTTGCGGGACCCGACAAGCTAAATTTGACCCGTGTGCGACCTTTGACCCGTGTTCCTCCTGCAGCCGACGTGATGCTGGTTCAGCCGCGCGTGGAGTTCATCCTGTCCTTCATCCACCACATCGCCGAGGACGAGGACCACTCTGACGGCGTGGTGGCCAACGCCGCCGGGCTCATCGGGTAAGAACCGGACCTGGGACCGGGACCGGGACTGGGGGGGACCAGAACTGGTCGGGTCGGGGAGGAGAATCATGCACCACGCTGACGGTGTGATGCACAACCAACCACAACATCTGAGACCCGCTGCAGTCAGAACCGCTGGGCTGCTGTGTGTGTGTGTGTGTGTGTGTGTGTTAATCTCTGTGTGTGTGTGTGTGACCCCAGCGACCTCTGCACAGCCTTCGGGAAGGACATGATGAAGCTGGTGGAGATGCGTCCGCTGATCAATGACCTGCTGACGGAGGGCCGGCGCTCCAAAATCGTCAAGACCAAGACGCTGGCCACCTGGGCCACCAAGGAGCTGCGCAAGCTCAAGAGCCAAGCCTGGTGAGGTTCTCAGGCCTGGAGCCGGTTCGGGACCCTGTCCGGGTTCTGACCCGTCCTGTCTGCGGGCAGCGCGGAGAAGAACCAAACGTCTCCCAGCTGGTTTTTCTCCTGCTTTGTTGACTAATGCTAAACGGACCGATCCGATTACAGCAGAACTTCTCCAGCCGAATCAGCAGGTTCTGCTTGGCAGGCCGGACCTTTAAAAGGTCCAGCTGGTTCAGAGTTCAGTTAGCAGCAATGTATGGAGGCCTGAGCCTGCCAAAATTAACAGCTAATATGAAATTAAGTTGAAGTCATGCATTCATAAATGAATGTGGAAATGAAAAATTGCATATATTTCCATATTTATGGAGCTTATTCTTTCTTTCTTTCCCTTTTTAAAGTTTTTATTTTATTTTTCCTGGTCCTTCTGGTCCCCAGCATCAGCCCTCTGTAGGCTGATGCTACGTTAGTGAAGAACCGGATCAGAAACACTTCCAGCCATTTTATTGGAGCTGCAGATCGTTGTTATGCTGGATGTTTGCCTCTGCTGTCGGCTCCGTCTCTGCAGCTGAACTTTTAGCCTTTCTACTGAATCCTGAACCAACATTAAAACATTTCAGAACTCGTCTATGTGCCTGAAACCTGACCCGAGTCCAGATGTTCTGCTTTAGGTCCAAATGAACATTTTGTTGCATCCAAATTTCTCTAATCATTTCTCCATCTTGTTAAGGAATTCTGGTCTTAAACACTACAAGGCCCATGATGCACTGCAGCGAAATGCGTCATGTCCAGATGTTGGATTTATTCCTGTTTGCTCCAGGAGTTCAAGTTGAAGCTCAGACAGGAACATTTAATTTTTATCTATGTTAAAAATAACATAGATATTAAAATTAAACCATAAATGCATGGGTATGACCTTTGACCTTTCAGCACTTGGTTTATTAAGTTCAGCCTCCTGGCTGCGGTTTAGTTCGATCACCACAAGGGGGAGCCAATCAGGAAGAATCTGTTGGTCAGTCTAACACCCAGCAGCCGAGTTCCTGTTGAAACCGGGTCAGAACCGACCCAAACTCAGTCTGTAGGGAGGCTTTTAGTGGTGGAAAATAAATAGTTTAATCCAAGGAGAACAAACAGGAAGTGATGTAGAGACTGTTTATGTTGTCTTCTGTCTCTCTCCTGATTGGCTCTCTCCTGATTGGCTCTCTCCTGTCCGTCTCTCTCCTGATTGGCTCTCCCTCTCCCCTCAGATTGCTGCGGTCCGGACTCGGAGGTCAGTGACTCGTCTGGAATGAACTCGTCTGTGGCAGCGCTGGCTGCAGCAGAGGAAGTGACGTGAGATGAAGTGAGATGAGTGTCTGTGTGAGCGAGAGATGATGACATCACACCACCTTCAGTTCCAGCTGGCGGCCCCCCCACCCCCCCTTCCTCCTCCTCTTCCTCCTGGACGGCCTGTGGACTGGACTCTGCCTCCTCCCCTTAAAGAAACAAGCCCCTCCTTCGCCCTCTCGCCGTGTAGCTGGCCCCTCGTATGACATCATGATGACGTCACAGACCCGCCACCGCCCCCGTGCTGGGGGAGGGGGGGAGGGAGAAACTTTTGTGGAATCAGATTAACGAGCGACTTTGTGGACTTCTTCTGTGGAAAACTTTAGATTTTTGTTGCTCTTATTTTTCTTCTTCTGAGCACTAAAACGGCGACCCGGCCGAATGGCTCCGCCCACTCCGGCGTTCCGCGCTCTTACCTGGCGACGGCGGCACTGGAGCCCTTCAGAGTAAAAGCCCGGTGCTGCGGAGCGAGTGCCAAATGGGAATAGTTTTAGCTGCAGGCCTGGAAGCGCGTGCTGTGAGCTGCTTCACGTTGATTTCCCCGCTGCACTGGGTCGGGATCGGGTCACTCACCGGTTTTTGCTTGTTTCAAAGATTTCAGAAAATTGAAGACGTTTGTAAAAGGTTCTATTTTTCCATTGCTATGATGAGAAAATAAAGTTAAAAACAATAAAATGCTATGAAACATTCCCCGAGCAGTTCTGGTGATTTCGCTCTTCTTCTGGACTCAATCGCTCTGGACTCTGATTGGAAGCTGAACTCTGGCGCCTCCTGCTGTCGGCCTGTTTACTCAACGCCACAAAGAACCATGATTTCTCTCGTTTTTGTTTTTTTGTAACTTCACGGCTTGAGGCGCGCTCCTCTGGGTTTGTGAGCGCGCTCAGTGCGGTCCGACACTGATGGCCGCTTTCCAGCTCTTATTTTGTAAACCTGCAGCCGCTGCAGGCAGGATGGACTTCCTGTGTTGACATGATGATCCTGGAAACTGGATTACTGAATTGTGAATGATTTGAAGCCAATCTGCTTTTTATTTCATATTAAACTTTAGTGAACTAATAAAGTCTATATTGTACTGAACCTCCTGCTGCCTGTTCTGATGCTGAAATCTGATCTGAGTGCAGCTGCAGAGCGACGGTGAGGAGCAGAACCTGCTGCAGAGGTGAGGAACCCGCTGAGCTTCTGGGTTCCAGAACGTCCTGCTGTTACATGGGCCAAAATGGGTTCTGGGCAGAACCTGCAGGAGAACTCTGCAGTTTTTATTCTTTCATTTACTTCCTGGGCTGAAGGTCGGTCCACATCCAGCAACACTGAATCCAGTCCTGGATTTCTTCTGAGGTTCTCTGAAGCCCAGGCTGGGTTCCCATGGTAACGAGGTTTCAGTAAAGACACTGTATGGCTGTGAGAACTTCATGTTATTATGAAATAGCATCTAATCACAACACTCCTAATGAGAGCCGTTTGGGTTGGTTAATCGGGAGAACCGGCTCATTTCCCACTGGGCCCCATTTCTCTGTTTTTTCCTCTATCTGGTTTGGGTCCTGCAGCTTTTTATGACAAGTTGTTAGACCATAAAATCAGTTTTTTCTGATTAATATTTCACATATCCTAAAATGAATTTTGACTCGACACAACTACATTGAATATGCACTTTTGGAAAGAAGCTACATTGTAACGCAACTCTTACTTGAGCTGAATTGGAAATATTTTAGAAAATACTCTGAATAACAAGACATTACAGAATAAGTATGATAGACATATTTACTTAACATTAAGTTACATGAGTTTAATAATTGGGCTGGTCTGAGGCCTCTGGATACTTTCTCATAATATGAAATACTGCCTCTTAATATAATTTCAGTATATTATTATATACAGTGTGTCACCAAAATGATTTGGCTAGCTGTCATAACTAAGATACTATGAGATAATATGTATATCAGTATTGTGCAATACTACCTCATATACAATGATGAGAAAATAAGTTTTAATGAGGTCACCAAATCAGTTGTTTTACATCAAAATGGCAGAAATGGATTTCCATAGACTTGATCAGATAAATAACAGAATTTAAATAAAAATGCTATTTAGCCATCTAACTAATTAGGGGTCAGGGGTCATTTTATAATGAAGTCATATTTATTCAGGTTTAGCTGCATATTAATGCTGTTATCAAACACTAGCGGTAGTTCATTAGATGGTTTGTAACCATAGCAACAAAGCTACCTAAGCACAACAAGCCAATGGTGAGCTCGCTGATGCCTCCTTGTGGAGTGGAGGAGAGGGTAAACCAATCTTAATTCAACATGTCAAAGATTTTACCCTCCGGTTAAGAGGCGCTCGAAATCTCAGACCATAACGTCAGATTATGGTGTGAAAATCTATCAGCCGGTTTCTGGTCGGCCCGTTGGCAGTTATGAACTGATTTAACGCTTGACGTTTATAAGACGCTGCTGAGAGATGCATGACGAGTGAGTGGTTGCTATGGTGATTCCCTATGGAGCTCCATACCCTGTTCTGGTTCATTCACAGCTGCTTTCTGTGCTTCGTTTTTCTCATCCCCGTCATCTGCTGCTCTGTAGAGTACAGAAGAATCATCTCTGTATCTGTTCTGTTGGGGATTGAGATTTGTCTCCCTCTGACGGAGGCATTCTCAAATTATACCACATTTCTATTGCTTACGGCGACAGCCGGACGTTTTCAGCTCTGAAGCGCATTAAATGTGAACTACTGGCAACCAAATTAAAGCTCCACGGCGCTCTATAAAACCTGATCTCCCCACCGGATCACAGTTGAAAGTGCGACCGGGTGAGGGCGGGAAACGGCTGCAGCTGTGATGGCCGAGTGGTTAAGGCGTTGGACTTGAAATCCAATGGGGTCTCCCCGCGCAGGTTCGAACCCTGCTCGCAGCGATGCTTCGTTTTTAATTTACATTCTTATTATCTTTTGAATTGACAGATAGTCTGAGAATGAATGTGATCTGCCTCCAAAGACCTTGAAAAACAGGTGTGATGCAGTCTTGGGAAAACTGTGTCTTTAGTCAGAGGCTTCTTCAAATTCACTGTAATACAGACCGCTACAAGATATCATTCCTGCCAACTGTAATCACTATAACTCTGTGAATAATTTTAATTAAGGAGTTACAACAACATTAAGTTTCTGTTTGGGATTTTTGAATTTGAAATTTGAATTTAAAAAAAATTTCTGACGTAAGAGAAATTTCCGACAAAACCTACATCCTTCAGTAAAACATGCTGGAGGACCTGTCATGGTATGGAGCTCCATTTCAGTCATAGTTTATAGTATACCATCACAAATTTAGTAAATTAATTTAACAGAAAACCTGATAAAAATCTGCTTAAAAATATTTGAGAAATTCCTGCGCACAGCCTGGCTGGAATTTGCTTACTGGTAAATTATTGATGTCCTCCAAATACTCCAACCATCAATAAAGACAGTCTAACTTCTGCCAAATAAACAAGCAAGAAAGAAACAAAAATAATTTAACAAAAAAAAAAAATAAATGAAAGGGTAAAAAAATAATGGAAATCTAATTTCCTTCTGCTCAGAAATACACAACATTATATTACCTAATATTTGAAATAATCTTAAAAACCTATTTAAAAACAAAAGGAAGTTCCTTATAAATTATTTTATTAATGATAATAATAATAATAATGGCAGCTGATCGGCTCTCCAGCCCCGCTGATCGATCGGCGCTGATCGATCAGCGAAGCCGCCTGCGCAGCTCCGCTCCCCGCCCTCCTCTTCATCACATCCCGTTGTCTCACTGAAGGATGACTCGGTTGGAGGCTAGCGGCTAACCGGGCGGGTTTCTCATGCCCCTTGCTGTTCCGTGGTCCCGTGGAGCCGTCCCCGTCACACCCCGGTCCGGAGCGCAGGTGTGCGCCGCCCGGAGCGGCCCGGAGCTCGGCGCGGAGATGCAGCAGCTGTTATGTAAGAGCGGAGCCGCTAACGTTAGCCCGCCGCCATGAATGACGCGCAGCAAGAAATGTCTCCGGACTTCGTCCTGATGCGGCTCGTCTCCGCCGCGGAGTACGACCGGCTGGACGAGCCCGACGCCCTGATCCGGTCCGCCGGCGGCGGGTTCGGACCGGTGAAAGCCGCGCTGGGACACCGCGGCGGCGGGTTTGATGTGGACTCCAGCGGCCCCTCAGCAGGCCTCGGATCCGCATCCCCGCACTACAGTTCGCCGCTCCCCGGGAAGGGAGAGCTGGATGGCGGTCTGGGGTTGTCGCAGGGCCCGCCGAGCTCCGAGGCGCCGCTGTCCCCACCGCCTGAGGATTTTGCCGCAGCGGCTCAGCGGTTCGTGGACGGTTCGGGCGGACACGGATCCAGGGCACAGCTGATGGTGTTACAGAACCTGCTGCGGTCCGGATTGGAGCAGCCGCCACCAGCTGGGTTCCTGCAGGACGAACCGGAGAGACAGAAGCTGGAGCCCGGTCCAGGTTCGGGTTCTGCTAGCACAGCTGGACCCCGACCTGGAGGCGGGAAGGAGCAGAACTCTGGCTGTGTCCCATCCCCGGAGGAGAACCTGCAGTGGCACCCGGTGGTCAGACTATCCAAAGGGTCCGACGGGCCTCAGAACCCCCCGCCGGTCCCTGCTCTGGACCCGGAGTCCATCCCCATCCTGTGCCACAGACACCGGCTGGCCAAGTGGCCCCCGGGTCTGCTGGACCAGGCCCTGCGCCTGGGCCTGCTGGAGCTCAGGAGGACCTGCCCGTCTGGGGCTGAAGACCCGGTTCTGGTGCTGGCCCAGAAGCTGGGTCAGCTGGGTGAGGGCAGGGAGGGAGTGGGTGGGGGCGATGGGGTGCCACCCCCCCCTCGCTGCTCCTGTCACAGCTTCCTGGCGACGGATCCGGTTGCCCCTGGAGACGACCCCAGCGACACCAGCGATGCTCTCCTGGTTCTGGAAGGCCTCGGGTCCGAGCAGGTCGGAGAACTGGCCCAGGGGCGGCGCCAAGACGGCGAGGAGGAGTCTGGGGGGGCTGAGTTTGGGGGGCCACCAGGGGGCGCCGGAGCCGTGTTCGGCGCCGGGACGCTGAGCGGCCTGATGCGACAGGTCCACAGACTGGCTGAGGAGGCGGGCGTCTGCACCGAGCCGACATGCCGCTCTGCCGCCGCCCCCCCTGCAGCGCCACAGGGGCCCCCGGCCACTGGTGCCGCTCCCCCTGACCCGGCCTCGCGCCCGCAGCACCAGCACCAGTCCCGGTCCCAGCCACAGAGCCGCGCCGCCACCCCGAAGCTTGGAGTGGCGGCAGGCGGCGGCGGGCGGGCAGCCTCCCCCCTGACGGTCCTGGAGGGGGCGGGCAACAGGACGCCGCGGAGGAAGTCGAGGAAGGGGGGGTCCCTGAAGGTCCGGCTCAGCAAGCTGTTCAGAACCAAGAGCTCCAGCGGCGGGTCGGGCGGCCTGCTGGACAAGCGACCGTCGCTGGCGTCCTCCACCTCGTCCGGGGGGAGCCTGCTGGACGTGTGGGGGTCCACCTGTAGCAGCACCGACCAGGACAGGTAAGATCCCTCGGTCACCATGACGACGGCACCTTTCAGAGCCTCATGGAGGCTGATCTGATTTCCAAACAAATCGATGTTCCTCTGAAGGCCTTTAGCACGCCAGAAGTCAGGGAACAGGTCAAAGGTCAGGGCAGTGAATCGGTCCGGCTTCTTGGAGGAAGGAGAGACAAGACGTCTGGAACAAACCAACTCCTCCTTCCAGCTGTGAAGCACGGCGGTGGAGAGGTGACGGTCTGGGCTGGGTGGATACTGGGACCGGTTGAGTCCAGTAGTTCACAGCAGCAGCAGATCGGCTGAAGGAGACATCTTTATCAGCCTGGCAGCCACCAGGCTTTGCTTCCCCCGCCAGGCTGAATGTTTGTTAAACCACGCCAGTTACAGAGACGGTAAAGACGGATCAGCTGGGTGACGCCCGCTCAGGTATGACTGATGCCCCTCCAAACTTTAGTAACTGAATATTACCGGGCCGGTTCTGGTCTGGACCTCCAGAAACTGAAACAAGGACTCCTGACCAGTTCTGTAGGTTCTACTGGTTCTGGATCTGAATCTGGACTCGGACTCAGCTTTTTGTTTTTGTTTTTCTAAAATCTAATCTGTCATCTTTTTGTTCATCTGATTTATCTGGTTCCGTTTAGTAACAGAGCCCGGTCCGAGGTTCTGTTCATCAGACCCGCCAGATCTGGGTCAATGAAGACCCAGATGTTCTGACTGAACCGGACCTTGACGGCTCGTCTCTGTTCTGTTTCCGTCATCAGAACGTTTCTATTTCTGCTCTCAGATCCGACCCAACTTCATACGGCTCCCGCACAACTTTTCCCCGCAGCTGTTGCCATGGTGACCAGCAGTCTCTCTCTGCTCAGCAGAGAGAGAGAGAGAGAGAGAGATGGGAAGTTACCATGGTGACAGCATCCTTCTCTCAGACCTCAGATAAAACTTGTCTCTATGGCAAGCAGTTTGGGGTTCCCACCAGGGAGGGTTTGGGTCAGGTATGTCTGATGTCACAGCCTGGTAACCATGGAGATTTCCAAGATGGCGGCCTGAGAGTGGCAGCCGATTGATCTGATGACCCAGCAGGATAAAGGCTCCGTTGGTTGTGCTAACCCCGATGTTCTGTTTGTCTCCAGGCTGCAGGTCTCCCGGCCTCACAGTGCCTTCTCCCCGGTGCCGTTCACTCCTGCTTTCACCGGTGAGTTCACCTGTCCAGGTGTGGGCTGAGGCCACACCTGGAGGCAGGAACACTCAGTGTTACATCCTGCTGCTAAACAGTCACGGAGTCGTCATGGGGTTCTGATGGACCAAGTGTGATAGTGAGACGTTAGCGAGCCGCTGCAGCTGATTGGTTGGAGGCAGTGATGCAGATCAGGGTTCTCCAGTTTCTGTAGACATGGTGACAGAAACTGTCACCATGTGACCAGGCTTTACTTGGCTTTCAATAAATAACCAATAATGTTTGGTGAAAGGACGGCACAAGAAAACTTAAAACGATTCATACTTTAATTTTCCACCCTGAAATTATTTCAACTTGCCGACTCGTCGTTTCCACTTTAGATGTTTCTTTCAAGTTACTTTTAAATATGTCCAGCAGAGTTTTAAGATCTACGGGTTGATTGGCTGATTCAGCTCAAGTGCAAACAATTTATTTTAGTTGCTTTTTATTTGCCTGTTTTTAAGGCTCAGTAGTTTAACTGATAATGTCTGTCAATCACACATAATCACCTCTTCATGCTTTCAACTTTCCTCATAACTTTCAACATTTTTTAACTCAAAAACATGGAGGGCTGCTGGTGGATCGCCATGGCAACTCAACCACGGCGGTGAGCGAGATCTGAGCTGTGAGCTGATTGGTCAGACTTTAGAGTTCTGCTCTTTGTGTTTCATTTTAGAGTAAAAAGTGAAAAATTGCTACGATGAGGCGTATAAAGTTATAAAGTAGTTTGTGTCACAGCCTGGTAACCATGGAGATTTCCAACATGGACGGCAGATCGGTTTCTTTTCAAAGTGTTTTGTAGGAGGTTGAGTCGCCATGACAACGACCCCATGAAGGTTAGACGGGTTAAACACGTCTTTAGAACCGCAGGCAGGAAGTCGGGCCGAGCGCCGCTCAGCAGCTTCAGCCTGTTTGCCTTCATCTTCATCACTCAGCTCTTCCTCTCTGCTCACTAACCCCTCCCTCCCTCCTTCCTCTCGCCCTCCTCTGTCCAGGTGAGACGGTCTCTCTGGTCGATGTGGACATTTCTCGCAGGGGGGGGAGCGCTCAGCACCCCCCCACGCCTCCCCCCCCTCCCAGGCGGAGCCTCAGCCTGCTCGGTACTTCCTCTTCCTCTTCCTCCTCCTCTTCTGTCCTCTCCTCTGATCGGGTTGCTCTAATTGTCGCCAGACATCCTTGAAACTCTTAGAAAGACGTAAATTCAGTTGTTCACAGTTAAGGCCCTGAAATATTCTAATTTCATTCCAAAACATGAGAGTTGACCTGAAATGCGTCGCTCCGAGTTCTGACATTTATTCATTTATTCTGTTGGCGCTCGCCCTGTCTGTCAGGCACAAACATCTTCAACCTGTCCTGTGACTCGAGGCGGTTGAGGCTACCGCTAACTAGCTGCTAATATACCTTTGCTAACCAGCCAGCCAGCTAGCTGACATTTTTTGTTCATTCATGGGAATGTGTAAATTTCCCGTCAGTTTGCTGGACGATGCTACGTCCTTCCTGTGCTAAACGCTTGGCACTACTACAGTGTAAAATATTTCATTTTCTTCATGGTGCAGGTCTTGCATTTAACCCGTAAATATATTAAAAAGGCTGACATTGGAGCTGGTGAATCGTGCAGAAACCCTGTGAAGGTCTGAGATGATTGGATCGTTTTCTCTGGAGAAAAGTCTTTACCGTCTTTAGCTCCAGTCCTTCTCACTATTTCCGTGTGAATTTCAGGAAGTGATGAATGAGAATCAGGAAGATGGGAATGTAGCCGTCAGGATCCGATAGTGATGGAAGTCAGGAATGTTTAATGTGAGGACCGACCTGGTGGTCCGGATGCTTCAGAACCGTGGGCCTCCTTTCACAGCTGTCTGTCTCTGTCTGACCTGCAGATGATTTCGGGGGTCCTGCACAGCTCCAGGGGCCGTTCACGGAGCGCAGCGCGGGGGCCTCCATGCAGTCTCTGCCCCCCCGGCCGCTGGCGCTGCACCCGACCCTGAGCACCATCCAGCACAGCCTGAGCCTCAACGGTAAGACCTGGACCGCTGCCCCTGGGTTCCCGCTGCACCCGGGTTCCCGCTGCACCCGGGTTCCCGCTGCACCCGGGTTCCCGCTGCACCCGGGTTCCCGCTGCACCTGGGTTCCTGCTGCACCCGGGTTCCCGCTGCAACCCCCCGCGTCCCCGCTGCCCCTGGGTTCCCGCTGACCCCCGGTCCCCGCTGTGTATTCGCATTCACACTACACTGTCAAACCACTGAAACTCACTGAAAAGCCTGTCCCCCCCTGCTGGTGGCGCTGCACCAAGAACTACTGAAGGAAGGCAGAGCGGCGGCTCTTGTTGGTAGGACTCTGCGACATGCGGGTCGAGTGCCAAGAACAGCACCTGGTTCTTCGAACTAGGGGAAACTTGTAGTCGCCTGAACTTCCACTTGTCTGCAGCAGGTCACGTATTTTGATGACACTGGCACCGAAGCTTTTTACTTCAGAGCTTCGGTGCCAGTGAATCCCAAAGCCTCCATTTTCACGCTGATTCGCCTGAAAACCTGGTTTATGCTTCAAGTAGCTGCGATATGTTTTCTTGAAAGTCTTTCCCTCCTTTACTCCTCGTCTGACCTGCAGCCATTTTTCCTCCTATGGTGGAAACGCGTGGCTGTGCTGTGGTGTCGACCCAGAATGCCCTGCGCTGTAGTTCACTTCCTGCTTTTGGAGCGGTTTCTAGTCAGGTAGCATTCAGATATAGAGTTCACCTCAACTGGACCACCGAGGTTTGTAGGCGGATCAGAGTTCACTTTTTAGTCCGTTTTGGAATTGAAAGTTGCATTCTCTGCCCAGACACGTTCCTGCGGGGTTTGCCCCGCCCGGTACCGCTGCGACCCGGCGGCCAGAACCCGGCGCCCCGGCTCGCCGCCCGCTGCCCGCTCAGCCGGCCCGACGCCGGCAGCTTCGCCACCAGCCTCAGGGAGCTGGAGAAGGTGGGTGTGTCTTCCTGCGCTCTGGTTGGACGTTGGTGGCGGTGAGGGGGCGGAGCCTGATGGTTTGGGGCTGTTTGCAGTGCGGCTGGTACTGGGGTCCGATGAACTGGGAAGACGCAGAGATGAAGCTGAAAGGGAAACCGGACGGATCGTTTCTGGTGCGGGACAGTTCGGATCCACGCTACATCCTGAGTCTGAGCTTCCGGTCGCAGGGAGTCACACATCACACACGCATGGAGCACTACAGAGGTACCACACACACACACACACACACACCAGGACCCGCGGTCATGTGTGACCCGCTCACGTCTCCGTCCGGCAGGAACCTTCAGTCTGTGGTGCCACCCCAAGTTCGAGGACCGCTGCCACTCGGTGGTGGAGTTCATCGAGAGAGCCATCATGCACTCCAAGAACGGAAAGTTCCTCTACTTCCTGCGCTCCCGAGTCCCAGGTAGGAACCAACCCGTCTCACCTGCAGAACCTCCCAGAACATTTCAAATCCAGAACCGGAGCCGTGAGCCGCCCCGACCCGACCCCGACCCGACCCATCGGCCGCCCCGACCCGACCCGACCCGTCGGCCGCCCCGACCCGACCCCGCCCCGACCCGACCCGACCCGACCCGTCGGCCGCCCCGCCCCTGCAGCTGCAGGATTTCTTGATCATTTCTGGGATGTTTTTACTTCAGATTTTATGGTTGAACCTTTTCCAAGATTCTCTATAGCAAGCAGAGCAAAATAATCTTGATCGATAAAATAATCTCCACCTGTAATAAAACCCCCAAAAACCTCAGCTGGCTGCACCTCCCTGTTGCCATGGAGACACAATACACTCCTGTTCCTTTGTTGAATGGATGTGTTTACCTGCGTGTGTGTGTGTGCATCCAGGTCTGCCTCCGACTCCGGTCCAGCTCCTCTATCCGGTCTCCAGGTTCAGCAGCATCAAGTCTCTGCAGCATCTGTGTCGCTTCTGCATCAGGCAGCTGGTCCGCATCGACCACATCCAGGAGCTGCCACTACCTACGTACGTACCTGGCAGAGGCTCCGCCCCCAGCCTGTAGTCGGGGGAGACGGGACGTGAGACAGAAACAGAAGTGAAGTCGTCCAATCAGCAGGACTTCGGCTCAGAGAGGAAGCCACTCTCGGCTGCTGATTGGCTCGTTGGGTCCAGTCAGCACCAACGATTGTCCCTCTGTCCATCTGTCCCTGTCCTCCAGGCCGCTCATCGCCTACCTGAGGAAGTTCTACTACTACGACCCAGAGGAGGAGATCAGCACGGTGCTGCCGGATGGGAAGGAGGCCCAGGAGCCCAGCAGCCAGCCGGGGGTCCGGTCCCAAACGTAGCACCGGAACCGGGCCAGACCGGGACGCACCTGCAGCCCACTCACAGGTAGAACCCGACCCAGAGCCCGACTCTTCCTGTTCCCTTTGTCAGATTCCTGGAACGCTGCTGCTGTTGAGAAAACCCGACTTTGGGCTTTCTACCGATTTGACTGGAAGCCGTTCAGGTCGTTGTTCTGACCTGACCTGAAGTCAGGCTGCGATTTATTCACTGCATTGAAGGATGATCAGCACTGACTGCATGGCCTTCTACTGACCACCAGGGGGCGCTCAGACCATAGAGACTACAGTCACTGCAGTTGCTCCAGCTGCAGGATGATCCACAACATGAAGGACATAAAAGCTTCTGGCAGCAGGTTCTACCGTTCAGGAAAGCGAAGAAGAAAAGACATTTAAAAGTAAGAGTGAGGTTCAAACAAATCAAATATACTCCATAAACTCAAAGATTAAAAGTCTCAACAGTCTCAGAGGATGTCCTCTGAATTTAAGCAGCCATCTTGGAGAAACTGGTTGGTTGATCAACGCGTGAAATTTCCCATCAGAGCAGAATGAGAAACGGTCTGAGAGCCGCAGCCGGACGCCCCCCTGCTGAGTCGCCCCCCCTGCTGAGACGCCCCCCTGCTGAGTCGCCCCCCTGTTGAGTCGCCCCCCTGCTGAGTCGCCCCCCTGCTGAGTCGCCCCCCTGCTGAGTCGCCCCCCTGTTGAGTCGCCCCCCCTGCTGAGACGCCCCCCTGCTGAGTCGCCCCCCCTGCTGAGTCGCCCCCTGCTGAGTCGCGGCGTTGAGTCTGTTTCAACATGTCGCCGCCGTGAAAGAGCCACAGGTTCGGAGGCTAACAGGCGCAAACATCCAGCAAAATGAGCTGCAAGAACCGAAACTGAAGCAAACGGGAAACAGAAGTTCTACTAAGTTCTAGTTATAACTGGAAATCACAGCTTTGACCTCTGCAGAACTTTTTTCTCTCGCACTTTAAATAAACTTTGACATCAAACAGCCAATGAGCTGAAGGCAGTCTGAGGTTAGCCAATCACAGCAGTTCTTCCTCTGTGATGTCAGAGCGCCTGAGATTCCTGGTCTCGTGTGTGAAACTGAACGTCATGATGAGACCAGAACGGCTCTGTGGGTCTGAAGTCCAGCAGACGGTTCTGGTTCTGGAAGTGTGAACTGTCCCTTTAATTGCTGTTTTCTTCCTGCAGGTCTTTTCTTTCTCTGCTCTCTGGACTCGACCACTGAAGGACGTTCAAACACTCAAACTGGACTCTGCAGCCAATGGGCTCCTCCGCTCGGTCTCGTCTCCAGGCGGGTTTCAGATGATCCTGCCTCCTCTGATTGGCTCGCAGGGAGTCGCCAGGCGAGGGACAGGGGATGAGGAGACTCCGCCTCTTTTTTGATGTCATCACTGATCAGCTGGACTGAAGCGAGCGTGACGTCGCTGTCGGGAAGGAGAGAAACTGTCAGTCGCCTCCAGGATCCCAAAAATGCTGCGGAGCTCGACGTCCGGAACCGTCAGGGTTCCGTCGGTTCTACACGGATCACATGTTTACTTTCCTTTCTGCTGGAGCCTCAGCAGGGGGCGCTGCTCTGTGGTACCATATGTTGATCAGCCAATCATCATTCAACTTTTAATCAGAACCTCTGGATCTTTAATTACATATTTAATTTTCAGACTTCTCTGCTTTTAAAATAAATTTCAGGATATTTTTCTGAATCAATGAACTGCAGCTTTAAACTCAAAGCCCTGATGATGCAGGCCAGCTGTTTGCTTCGTAACCTGACGTTTAGTTTATGTCTGCTATTAAATTTGGTGGTTCTGATGAACCGCAGTAAATCATCTGTCAGTTAAAGTGGGCGGGGCTTAAAAGAGGAAGGATCTCAAAACCAAAACATCAGGAAGAAGATTTGGGTTTGAATCTGCAGCTGCTGTCCCACCTGGACCGGCCCGGTCTGTCCCACCTGGACCGGCCCGGTCTGTCCCACCTGGACCGGCCCGGTCTGTCCCACCTGGACCGGCCCGGTCTGTCCCACCTGGACCGGCCCGGTCTGTCCCACCTGGACCGGCCTGGTCTGTCCTGCTGTCTGTCTCTGCCTGGATTATTGGTATTAATGAACCTTTGAATGAAACCATCATCACGAAGCTTTTTCTCTGACTCGTCCTGCTGCTGCGTTTGCTTCAGGTACGACTGCAGGTGTGGAGGGGGCGGAGCCTCTGTGAAGGTGTGATGAATGGAGTGATAGTTTGTGATGCTGATGAAACTGATTGAAAGTTCCTGGTTCCAGGAACCAAACCCTGGAGGACCTCTTCGAACAGCGGCCGATTCTTTGCATTTCCAGCACTTTGATTTTGGCCAATTTTCAAGTTTAAAATGTAATTTACATTTTAAATGCTTGCGATTCATATTTTTGAAAGCATTAGCTAAAATTCAAAATGAAACTTTTATTTCACCTGGCAAAACTCTGAACAATTTCTAATGAGCAATGTCAGCCTGAAATTAATTAAGGTACAAAATATGTCCTAGATATGAAATATGAAGCATTTTTTATGTGCAGATTTACTTTTATTGAAGCAGTTTTAAATAAACACTCCTATTTTTAGATATTATTAGATTTAATTTCTTGTCACTATTTCTCTCTAATTCTACTTAATTTCTTCAGATTATTGATTATAGTTTTCTGGAGCTTCTTTGTGAATAGAGCCGACCCGGTTCTGGTTCCTCCTTGTAGCACCTTTTGTTAACATCAGAGTTCCTGCTGATGATGCCAGAGAACCTTTTTATTGTCCGGATCTGTTTGGACTCATCCTGGTTCTGAGGAGGGAAGCAGCGACAGACGGACGATGTTCAGAACTTTTCCATCTGTGGTTTTCACTTTTTCTGGAGACGTTTGGAACTTTACTCGCTGTCGGGAATAGCGTCCAGGTCCTGGAGGCGACAGTCGCGCCGCGACGGCAACATTACCAAAAAACTTAGAGCAGGGTTACCATGACGACTACTGAGCTACAACCACGTCAACATCCTTCTGTTTCGCTCTCTGGGAGGACGGATTCAGACACTGGGAACTCTGGGAAACCTGAGGCCGGGACCCAGGCGTCCTGCTTGTCAAACGGTTGTAAATGTTGACTGAAGACATGCTGTTGTTGGTGTGGAGGAGCAGTAATGTGTCGTTGTTGTGCCGTCGCCTGTTAATAAAACACGGTGGGACTGAAAGTCCGTCCTCAATGAGACTTTAGTAGAAATGGAAACAGAGAATTTAACTAAAACACCTTTAATGAACAATCTGTCAGAAACAAACTGCTGTAGTATCAAAAACTCCTCCCTGCAGGTCAAAGGTCAACCCTGCCTGAAACGGATCTGTTCTATTGTCCCCACATCCAAATATTACAGCTTATGACAAAAGAAGGCAGTTACCCTTAAAAAATAGTATTAAATTCTTTATATAATTATAGATTTCAGTTTCATTTACAGATTTAATATAAAGACATTTTCATAAAATAATTTTAAGAATAAGTTTGCAAATAACTGTATTAATCTACATCTTAATCTATCCTGAGATTAAGATGAACTTTAGGATGAATCAACTGTAATAGCAACCCGGATGCAACAAACTGATCAACAGAGGGTCTCCACACAGACTCACTGCAGTACCAGCTCCCACCGACAAGGGGTCGCCACTGAGGTGATGGTCATTTTATTTCTTTAGCACATTTTCAACTACAAGGCAATGCAAAGAGCTTTACAGGAATTAAAAGGAGATGCAAACAAAATAAAAAATCAAAGGAAAGAGTAAAAGAAGAAAAAGAATCTAATGTTGATCTAAAGTAGGTAAACTAGCTGCTCCTGTTCAGGGTTGCTAAATAAGTATGAGTAAGTATTCTCTGTATGCTCTACATTTTTTGAGTTACCGAGTACTCCTCAGTTTCTGAGTAGTAGTAAAAAACCTGGATTCTAGGTTCGTTCTAATTTCTTTTCTGGGTTGTAGTAATAGGAGTCTCTGCATAATAATCTGAAAATTAAGCATAATCTTGGTCTAAATAATAAGCTAAAGAGTTACTAATCAATTCCTTTTCTAGATTAAATGTGAGTACTCCACAGTTTCTAAATGATATAACGATGAAGGAGTGCAGAAGTCCAGGCAGCACAGGGGAGCAGAAGGCTAGGAGCTCAGACTCTGGTAGCAACTGGGCGACAGGAAACACAGGTGGGAATAAATAAGCACACAGGGAAGGCAATCAGGAGAAACGAGTGACAGGTGTGGACAATCAAGGGGGAGACGAGACAACATGGAGACCGAACTGAACACAGAAACCTAAATGAATGAGTGAGGGACCAGACAAAGTGCAGCCCGAAGACCCCTTTGATGGACAGAAACTTTGGACACCGGGGCCCCACTCTGGAGCCAGGCCCGGAATGGGGGCACCTGGTGAGCGCATGGTGCCCGGGCTTTTACCCCTGGAGCCCAGCCGGGCTCAGCCTGAAGAGGAAACATGGACCCACCACCTGCAGGAGGGGCCAAACGCGTCAGGCGCAGGGTGCGATGGGTGGAGGCCGAGGGAGGGGGGTCTGCCCCAGGTGGAGGAGTTTAAGTATCTCTAGGTTCACCAATGACAGAAGAAGGGAGATCGACAGGCGGATCGGTGCAGCGTCTGCAGTGAGCCGGCGCTGTACCGGTCCATCATGGTGAACACAGAGCTGAGCCAAAAAGAGAAGCTCTCGGTTTACCGCTCCATCTACGTTCCTACCATAGATGAGGACTCATGAGCTTTGGGTCAGAAAGAACCAGGTCCCGGATACAAGCGGCTGAAATGGGTTTCCTCCGTAGGGAGGCTGGGCTCTGCCTTACAGATATATGGGCTGATCTGTGAGTTTTAGTTAAAAGCCTGGCTGCAGGCGAGCCATGGAGCATTCAGTCAGGCTGGTGGCCATTACAGTCGTCACAACGAGAACAAATGAATGATCATTTCAAACTCCTTATGTGATAAAATAATTCTCAACTTTGAAATATTCCATATACATGAAATAAATTCATTTAAAATAGAATTTCACTCTGTTTTTTTGAATAACAGAGAAATATTTCTATGCAGCCTGGTGTTAGCTTGAGGGTCACAGGATGAAAGATGAATCTGTGTCCTAGTCGGCCGCTCCAATATCCATGCCGGCTCTGTTCCTTTGTTTGGTCCAGAACCGGGCCGAGTCCAGCAGAACCTGCTGAACGAGCCTCAGAGATGCTGAATATTGTCATGGTTACGGGCAGGACATCAGAGACACCGGCAGCAGAACTTTTCCTCTGAAATTCTTTATTTTAAGGCCCAGAAAACAGATCCGACGGTCAGACAACGCTAAAAGTGTTTAATAAAAACCAGGAAACCACATGATGTCACTTCCTGTCTTTGGCACAACTGGAGTCCCAGAAGCCGAGGCTCAGCTGCAGCATTCAGGGAAGAAGGCCTCAGTCTAGTCCAGAAAGGCCAGAGTTCACCAGAGCAGCATCCATCTGGGACATTTAGCCTACAGAAGCACCTGAACGCCTCATCAAATGGGTTTAACAGTTAAAAGTAAAAGTTCACCCAGGGGTCACGACCCCAGGGGTCACCGGGACGAGCAGCGCTCCTTGCTGGCGCAGTCGTCCTGGCTGGTGGAGTCGCCGTTGGCTGCCGCCCCGCAGGTCCGCCTCTTCTTCCTGCGGTGGGACGCGGCGTCGCCCTCGGAGCCCGACTCCCCCTGCAGGACAGACGGAGAACAGGAAGTCACGTGACAGGAAGTATGCGGAAGCGGCTCTGATCGTCGGACGGCGCTGTGGCCTTACGTCAGAGTTGGAGTCGGAGGAGCTGGACGAGGAAGAGGACGAAGAGTCACTGGAGCTGTCCGACGCGATGCCGGTCGACTCCTGCAGGTCGACCTTATCGGCCAGCGCCGCCAGGTCTGGACGCTCCTGCTTCAGGATCCTGGAACACACACACACACACACACACACACACACACACACACACACACTGGATCAATGCAGCGCCTCTTCAGCACCACAGCAGAACAAAAAAACTTCTTCCTTAAAGAAAAATAAAACTGAACCTTTGGAAAGAAAAGGTTCAGTTTTATTTCTGAAAAACTGAAAGAAAACTGAGCCAAACCTGATTTAGCTCATGTTTATATAAAATAATAACAATCATAATAAATACTGGATGCTTTTGGAGGATAAAAACCAAGTAAACTTTACACAAATAAGGAAAGATCAGATACATAAAATAATACTGTACAAACAAAAACGTATTTAAAACAAAAAGGTAAATTATTGAATTAAATTGAATGACATTAAAAGGAATGAGAAGAATACATTTTTTAAAATCAGATTAACATAAGAATATAATGCAATGAAATGAGAATTTAAAAAAAACTTACAACAAAATTAAATAGTAAAACATGAAAACAAAACAAATTATTTTTAATATACAAGTTACATGGCAAAATGTTAAAAATAAATTAAAAGTTACATTAAATTTCAAATGCAATAAAAACTGAATAAAAATCAAAGTAAAATAAAACACATGCTAAAATAAAAACCTAAATCAAAAGTCAAACTTTTATAATGCAGTTTTGAAAGTAAAATAAAACTAGCGTTTTATTTTTTTACCGTTTGGTATTTTATTTAAAACCTTTAAAATAATAAAGTCTGAGACGTGTTTGTGTGGCGCCGCTCCCTTACCGGTACCACTTCCTGGACAGTTTGGGTCGGCCGCGCACCGTTTTGTGCCAGACGATGGGGAAGTTTGTGGTGCTGGCGAAGTTCTGCGTGACGGCGATAGTCGTGTCCAAGTTAAGGACGACGTGCCACCAGCCGCCTGGAAACCAATCAACCAATCAGTGGAAACCAACCGACCAATCAGCGGAAACCAATCGACCAATCAGCGGAAACCAACCGACCAATCAGAGGAAACCAACCGACCAATCAGCGGAAACCAACCGACCAATCAGAGGAAACCAACCGACCAATCAGAGGAAACCAACCGACCAATCAGCGGAAACCAATCGACCAATCAGCGGAAACCAACCGACCAATCAGAGGAAACCAACCGACCAATCAGAGGAAACCAACCGACCAATCAGAGGAAACCAACCGACCAATCAGAGGAAACCAACCGACCAATCAGAGGAAACCAACCGACCAATCAGAGGAAACCAACCGACCAATCAGAGGAAACCAACCGACCAATCAGAGGAAACCAACCGACCAATCAGAGGAAACCAACCGACCAATCAGAGGAAACCAACCGACCAATCAGAGGAAACCAACCGACCAATCAGAGGAAACCAAGCGACCAATCAGAGGAAACCAACCGACCAATCAGAGGAAAAATATCGATCAATCAGAGGAAACCAACCGACCAATCAGAGGAAACCAATCGATCAATCACCTAATTAATCAACATCAGGTTCTCCTCAGTAGAACTGCTCATGTCTGATGATTCTGCTGATCCAAATGACTGATGGTGGATCAGAACCATTAGTAGTCCGATCAGAACCGGTCCAATGAGAACCAGGCCATCAGCTTAATGTTTTATAAAATTACGTTCTAAATGACTTTTTGATCATTTCGGTTCAGTAAAGCCGGCGGCTAAGCTAACGTTGTGCTGGTGATTTCAGCGACAGACTTTGATGCTCAAACGTTTTTTTGTTGAAATCTGAGCCGATGGAATTTCACACAGAACAGAACCGGACTGACCCGGGACGAAGACGGTCTCTCCGGGCCGCTGCAGCACCTCCAGCGGCCTGAAGTCGGGCGGCCAGGTATGCTGCTGGGTGCGGGGGTACACCGCGCTGAACCAGGTGACGGCCTCGTCCTGCTGGTTGCCGCCCTCCTCCCGGGTCACCTTGATGAGCTCGCGCGGCGTGTTGGTGGGGAACAGGCACCAGCGCTTGTGGCCCTGCACCAACGCGTTCCAGGCGCTGGTGCCCAGCGGGTCGATGTGGATCCCGGTGCCGGAGCGGGCCGGGCCCATCACGAACCACCTGAGGGGTCACAGGTCACAGTTATGGCCGTAAAGTTTGATCACGACATTCTTTGGTGGTATTGATGAGAAAAAAAGACGATTCCTTGTTCGTTAACAAACTGTGGCTGCAAGGCGGAGAAACGACACACCAACAAACAACATGTGGAATATTTATTATATCCTTAATAAATTAAGGATTAATGGGATTTATATCACTAAAGTGATCACAGTACCCACATTTAATCATATTTTTAGGACGCCACAGGTTGTAGTTTTATGGCCAATCTTTACAAAGCCAAACTTGCCGAGTCTGATTTATGATTGTTTAGTCTGAAATGTTGAGAAATAAGGCAGGAAAGTCGCTGAGTTGGCAACAGTAGGGCGAATATTGTTAATTACAAATATACAGTCATGACAGGGTGGGTGGGGCTAACCCGGTGGGCGGAGCTAATCAGGTGGGCGGAGCTAATCAGGTGGGTGGGGCTAACCCGGTGAATGGGGCTACTCTCTTACGAGAATCATAAATGAATCATAAATGATACAATAAGTGCCCCGCCCTGTTTAAAGGAGCGTGGTCAGCGGGGGCTCACCTGTACGGTGGCCTGCGTTTCTCCCCTGCGAACTGGAACAGGTCGTCCCTGAAGAAGAGCGGCACTTCGTAGTCGTCCAGCAGCTTGCGGCGCTTGGCGTGTTCGCCGTAGCTGCTGTCGAAGATGTAGAGCGGGCTGTCGTCCCGCGTGGTCTCCAGGTACTCAACATAGTACTTCATCTTGAGCTTCACAGAGTAGCCATCGTTGTCCTCGCCGCACTTGAACTTCTGGTTGCGGTATTTGCGTTTGAGGCGCTCCAGCGTCCATTTCTCCCGAGCGGGCCAGCTCTCCTGGCAGTTGAGGAGGACGACGGGTTTGTAGGGGCGCTCGAAGCGCGAGATGAACTCCTCTGGAGAGAGGCGCAGCGCGTCCACGCGCTCCACGTTGTCCTGCAAGACAGGAAGTCCTTCAGAAAAGGAAGTAAACCTACATAGTTGGTTTGGTTCTGACAACATGAAGCTTCAGTTCACTGCTGATTAGATCAGTAGCAATAAATCAATTAATCACATAACAAATTAAAACTAAATCAATCATTTCCATTTAAATGATTTATTGTTTTTCTCTTAGTCTTGGTTCTGCTGCTTTGGTCACAAATAAGTTATTTTTACATGATAATGTTTACAGATCCTTCATAATTCACTTTATTCGTTGGTTTATTTTAAAATGTCTTCCAGTGTTAATTGTTCCTTAGACATTCAGGGTTTCCTCCAGTGTAGTCTAAGCCTGGCAGCCCGCCATGCTTCACTAGCCTCACCGCCAAGCTAAGCAGCGTTTGTTTCTGTTTTTAGAAAAATTAATAATCAAATAATTAATCCAGATTGAAAGCGTCTCTGTTGCTCTGAGTGTTTCACTGGTGGAGCAATTTTATTTTTAAAATTAAGTTTATAGTTGATTATTATTTAAAGCTGGAGAGCGGACCAATCACACAGCAGCAGCTGCTGGATCTCTGACGTTTAGCTCAGCCTCCTTTCACTCAACCTGGACTCAGGCTGACCTGTATGGATGTTCACATCAACCCCCTGTGAGGAATTAGGATTCTTTAGCGAACTCCACATCAAGGTCAGAGTTCAAACCCGCTGCGCTGCTCCGGCTTCCCTGTAAAGTTCATGTCTGTGTTCCCGGTTGGCCGGAGCGTTAGCGGCTAACGAACCAGCGCTAACCTCGTCACGCGGCTTCAGGTGAGGAGCTTTAGCGCCGTCCTCGTCTTCACGCTGGTTTTATATTATTTCATTATTATCCTTCCGGTTACATGAAGCATCAAACCGTATCAGACGCTTTGTCCACTCAGCCAGACAGAGTTGATGCGAGGAGATCTGAGAAACTCGTCCATAAACTCCAGCAACCAAAACAGTTTCTGTGGCTCTTATTGAAACTCAACAGACGCCAAATGGAAGAGCTGCTACAGCCTCATTAGCAGCATTGAATTAAATCTCAAATCTGTGTTAAAATATTAGCATTTATGGCCCCTGAAGCCCTGGGGGCCTCATGGAGCCGCTGACTTAATTTGGATTAAACAGAAGTGGAAATAATAATTGATATTCATTTTAATTGTATTTTTTAAGACCAGTTGTGGGTTTAAATAGTTTCACCCAGTAATATTTTTACTTTTCCTGTCAACATCTTTAATTACAAAACCATGCTGAACAGGTTTTTGGGGGAAGTTTATTATCTTTGAGAATGTGTTCTCAACACAGCAATATTATTATTTATAGCAATACTTTCTGGGACATTTTATCATCCAGTAAAACCTGTTATGGTGTCAGGCCTGACTGAAAGTTCTGGTTCCGTCTGTGTGGAATGAAACGGAAACACCGTTAACTTGGATCCACCTCCAGCTGTGGAGGAGACCTCTGTGTTTTTGATTTACCTGCAGGGTTTCCTCAGTAACAATGATCCGTTTCTTTACCTTTATAGTTGTTTCATGACTGGCTTTAACCTCTGTTCAACACTAATATCAAAGTCTGCCTGAGGAGCAGTGTAACCATTACAATACTTAACATATCTGGAAGAAGTTGGAATCAATAAAACATTACATTTGAAGGGATTTCAAGGCCAGGGAAATAAAAAACTAAACTACTTATATAAAAAACAGTTACGTGTGTTTTTAGGTTAATAATGCTGCCATTTCTACATTTATTGACAGATTATGTGATAGCTCTATTAACTTTACCTACTTTAATTTCTCATATAAATATTAAAGTAATCTAATCAAGCAGGGATGCAGCAGCGGCTCCTCCAGCAGAGGGCGCGCTAACAGCGGATCCTACATTGTCTACGTGACCAGGCACACTGTTCTCCGCGGCTAGCTGCTGTTAGCTCGGCTGGGGGAGATAAATTGACTGTTACCTTCACGGTTTGATGCGACACGTCGAAGTTCTCATAATAACCGTGTTTCATCCAGTCTAAGGAGTCCTTCAGCTCGGGTCTGGCGCTCCGCTTCGCCTCTTTTATTCTCTTCTTACTTTTATGATTCATTTTCTTCCGGTTAGCAGTGTTTGATTAGCCTCTAATTGAGCTACATTCACCCACCTGCTCTCAGCGTCGCTTTAATAATACAAAACAACAACATAAACGCAAGTTGCTCTCGAACGTCTCTGAGGTGTAACTATAAATGTGAGCTTTAAAGTCGCAAACACACCGTTAAAGTTTGATAAAATCTAACAGCGGGACACACAATGCTTGTGAAACTGATTACGCAATTAACACCCGCCCTAAATGAGGCGGAAGGTATCTGATTGGTTGGAGCTTCACCAAGATTGCAATGCGCTGATTGGTGTTCGTCATCTACGAAGCATTCCCGCCCATTAATGTTATTGGTTGCTACCTTCAAGAACTACCCGGAGGTCGGAATGTTTATTTCATGTTAAAGGCCGTCGTTCTTTGTGTTCAAACGAAAAAAACAAAAGTTTGACCTTTTCGGATGTTTAATGATATAGTATTTAGATCAGTTACTGAGCACATCAATTAGCAGATCCTTCTGTTCTTCCTGCTTCAGCTGGAACACAGTGAACAACATTTCCAGTAAACATTGCGACTTTCGAGGAAACAGGAACGCACCAAAAACACTGGGCGGGATTTACAACGAGACAAACAGATACTCTGCCCGATTTACTAGCCGGTGTAGAGAGCGGCGTGCTGCGAAGGAGAAGTTAAGTGTTATGTTTCAGCCTTTTTCTAAACTTGCTTTATTAACGATGCGTTACTGCTGCTGTTTTTATTGTTAACTTATTGATTTGTCCTAAGTTATGTTGCGATGTTTAATCCAAAATTCTATAAATTAGCAAACATAGTGACAGGTTTCGATTGATAAAGAGTTTCATTTTTGCGGGTTACCAAGAATTGATAACATAATAATAATTTGTCTAAATGTACAATAATTCATACTTTTGTTTCGCATATTTATGCTAATCATGATTACCAATGTTACTTAAAAGGAAAGCACTTCATCATCGATGTTTAGCACCTCTAGCTGACTCAGACACCGGCTAATTGCTACGGAACGGACCCCTCATCCAATCGCGGAAGAAGCAACCAGCGTGATTCTCACATCAAAATAGCGAAGTTCAGATCAACTCAGTGCTTCGGTCAGTGTCTCTGTAATGGCTTAGCTTCAGGGTTAGTTGGTGGACATTATGGCGCGGAGCGGAGAGGAGGAGGAGAGGCGAGAGGAGGTGGAGGAGAGCAGAGCCTGCAGAGTTTTCACCTTTAAAGACGCGGAAAGCCCAGAGAGTCTGACTGTCTGCATCCCAGAGGTTTGTCCCTGCTGCTCCGCTACCTGGTGTATCCAGGCCTCCAGGCTACAAAAAATAATAATTACGAGCAAAAGCTGCATGACAAAGCAGTCATTATATTAGCAGAATAAAGTTGTAATTGTATGATAATTCCTCCAGAAAAAGTAATGAATGTTGAGCATCTTAAGTTGTCCAATAAGGAAATATCTGTAGGAACTTTTCTCTCATTAAAACAATGTTTTTCTCCTGATTTTATTACTTTCTGCTGACATTATTGTGCCTTTATTCTGCTACTATTATGACTTTATTCTCGTAATAACATCTAATCCCAGCCCGGCCTGCACGCTTCCACATTAATGCCAACAGATGAGATGCGAAGGATTTGCTAAAGTTTCAATCTGAAAGGAGTCGCTGTTAGAGCTGAGTTGTTAGTAGCTGCTGTTCGGTTCTCCCTCAGGTTCTGGACCCCCAGTACGGGATGTACGTGTGGCCCTGCGCCGTGGTTCTGGCCCAGTACCTGTGGTTCCACCGAGCCCAGCTGAGCGGCCGAGCGGTCCTGGAGGTGAGGAGGAAAACCTTCTGCCCTTTGAGTTCCAGGACAGTTTCTGATGTCGGCCCTCCTGTGCTCAGCTCGGCGCCGGTGTGGGTCTCCCCGGCGTGCTGGCGGCCCGCTGCGGCGCCCGCGTGTCTCTGTCGGACGGATCGGACCGGCCGCGCTGCCTGGAGAACGGCCGGGTGCGCGGCCAACGGGCTGCGGGACGTCGGCGTGCTGGGCCTCAGCTGGGGGGACGTGACCCCGGAGCTGCTGCTGCTGCCCCCGCAGGACGTCGTCCTCGGCTCGGACGTCTTCTACGACCCCGAGGGTCGGTGCGACAGTCGGAGATGAAGGATCGCTCCTCCTCATCGGGCCTGAACTGCTGCTGCTGCTTCTGCTTCCAGATTTTCAAGACATTCTGGTGACGTTCGTCTGCCTGCTGAGGAAAAACCCGGAGGCCCGGTTCTGGACAACGTACCAAGTCAGGAGGTGGGGAAATATTGAAATGGGTTGAGGACATTTAACCAGACGGGACCAATCAGAACCAGATGGTTCTGGTTAAAACCTGCAGAAAACTGAAACTGTGTCTCATCAGATGATGATAAAAAGCTCTGAGTGCATCAGAGAGACAGACAGAGAGACAGACAGAGAGACAGAGAGAGAGACAGAGACAGACAGAGAGAAGAGAGACAGAAGCAGAGAGACAGAGAGACAGACAGAGAGACAGACAGACAGACAGGAAGTGGTTTTAATCTGCTGCTCCGTCGATCTGATGATGATCTGATGTTGATGTGTGTGAACGTGTGAATGTGAACGATTAAATATTTCCTTATTAATAAATCTGATAGCAAAGTAAACCTTCACAAAATGTTCATCATTCCTGGTTTTTATTTCAGACTCTTATAATTACGACTTTATCCTGATAATGTTTAGAGTTTTTCTCGTAGTTCGGACAGATTCACTCCAGTCCGAGTTTCAAAATGCTGCAATGAAATTTGATTTAAACAGATAGTTTCACACGTCTTTACCAGCAGAACAAAGTTTCACTGCCAAAGTATCTGACCTCTGACCTCTGGTTGACCTTCCAGCTCTGATTGGTCCCTGGAGGCCCTGCTCCACCGCTGGAGGCTGCGCTGCGTCTCGGTGCCGCTGGCGGACTTCGGTGCCGATGGGTGTGAGCTGGCCGGGTCCAGCCTGCCGGGCGGCCACACCGTCCACATGATGATCATCAGCGGGGGGTCAGAGGTCGACCCGCCGGCCCAGGGGCCACCGTCTGCTGCCAGACACACAGCCTGCTGCTCAGCTGCTCAGTGAAAAACTGATTGAAATGAAAACATGAAGGCAGATTCAGGTTCTGTGCATCCTGTGGCCAGCAGAGGGCAGTGTTCCTCTGAGAGCACTTTGTAGTTTGATGAAAGGACTTCCTGTTTCTGGGAGATGCATCTTCCATTCAACCTGAACAGATTATCCAGATTTCTGTTTCTGCAGATTAACTGGAATATTAGAAAATGTTTCATTTGGTTTCATGCAGTTCTTCTACAGCCAAACCGGCTGCAGTGGAGTCCGGTCTGTCTGCAGGAGTCCCGTCTGTCTGCAGGAGTCCCGTCTGTCTGCAGGAGTCCGGTCTGTCTGCAGGAGTCCGGTCTGTCTGTGGTGGAGTCCCGTCTGTCTGCAGGAGTCCGGTCTGTCCATCTGCTGTAATTCTTGTAAATAAATGAAACCCTTGCAGGTCCGTGTCGTGTTTTCTCTGCAGGTCGCGTAGAATCTGTGTGGCTCAGTAAGCAGCTAACCTGCGATCAGCTCTCTGGTCTCAGAGCCTCATAATGAGCCACTCGGCCTCTTTGATTATGTTACAGAAACTACCAGATTAATTTGGCTCTCTGACATTTTTCCAACTCTTCCTCATCGTGTCTCATCCATCCTTAGTCTCATTTAGTGACATAAAGTCCCACAGATCCACGGATGTGAAAAATAGTTTTTAGAGAAACTGAGCCGTGTGGCTGCATGAACGACCCTGAAGCTGCACTCAACTTTGACCTTTACTGGAGAAAGTGAGTCATTTTGCTTCACCAGGTGTTTCACTGTAAGTAGAGAGAAATCTTTGGATTCTCAAACAAACATGTTTTGTTAGAGAATGTGTCGCATTTATGCAGATTAAAGATGAAAAACATTCATGAAGCTGAACTTTAATGTTTCTTCCTGTTAATCTGCAGGATGATCAGAGTGAAACTCAGACAAACTGCTGTGAAGCTCAGATGCTTTTAATTTGGTTCAAACAAGATGATTTACAGAGCAGGTTCTTCTGCAGGCAGAACCGGGTCCAGAAACGACCAGGACAGACTTTACAGTACCGAGCAAAACTCCCAACACAACAGTGATCAACATTTCAAACTGTTTTATTTCCCTGTGAGATTCAAACGTCTGAACAAACAGCATCAAACCTGCAGCCTCTGATCCGGTTTGGTTCCAGTTCTAGACGTTCAGACATGAAAATCATTTCAGTTAAACTGTTTACTAAATGAATGCGATCATCTGATCTTTAATCATAAAAGAAAGGTTGAAGCAAACAGAATGTGATTAATATGATAAAAGGACAAGTGACAGCCACAACGCCGAGTCCCGAAGGCCGAGTCCCGAAGGCCGAGTCCCGAAGGCCGAGTCCCGAAGGCCGAGTCCCGAAGGCCGAGTCCCGAAGGCCGAGTCCCGGCCGCCGAGTCCCGAAGGCCGAGTCCCGAAGGCCGAGTCCTGGGTGAAGCTTTGAGCTTCATGGTTATTGTGAGGCGTCCATGATGCGTTTGGAGGCAGCAGCCGCAGCCGTTTCTATCAGCTGTTTGGTCCAGCAGTAGAGGAAATAACCGGCTGCCAGCGCCACGCAGCCCAGCACCAGCAGACACACTTTGGTTGGCAAAGAAAAGTTTTCCCACTGGCATCGTCCTCCGCCGCGCTGAGCCTCCATCATCCTCAGGCTGCAGCAGGTTTTGTCCGGCCGCTCAGCGATGGTCCTGATGTGATTCTTCACGGCTTTTGCGAAACTTCCACCATTTTCGTCCGTCACGTAGTGGCAGTCCACCAGAAGCTTTCTGAGTTCTGGGTCGTGCTGGTCCAGGCTGTTTTTCAGCTCGTCAACACTAGACTGAACTTTCTTAAACACAACGACCATGTTCTTGGATTCGTCTTCACCAAAGGTCTTTTTAATCTTCTGCACCATTTCCTTCTCCTTGTCCTCCTGTCCTCTCTCCGTCTCTCCGTCTGACGGGACTCGGTTCAGCACCAGCAGGAAGACGCGGCGGGCCGACGCGGACATGTGCTGCTTGCTCTCGTCAATCATCGCTGCAACCACGTCCGACTCACACAGAGTCCTGGTGTCGATGAGAAGCAGGTGTAACCCGCCGATGGTCACAGGAACACCTGGACCTTTGGATGGACAGCAGCAGATGTTGGCCCTGCTGTCAGATCCAGAGGATTCCTGGATCTCTTTGACGAGGCCGTCGGTGTCCGAGCCGTCTGTCCCCATCACCAGGACCCTCAGCTCCCGATTGTCTGCTGGAGGAAGATGAGACTCGGTCAGCTGTTCTGTCTAAATCACTGCTGAATGATGAGGACCTGAACAGGAAGCAGATCTGAGGAAGACCTGGTTCCAGTGTCTCTCCCCTCGGGAACATTTAGGGCTTGAATTCTGCTTAATGTTAAATATATTCATCTAAAACGTTACAGAGATGAAGCCTGCTTGTCTATATGTAACATAGTTCATGTTGTGCAGGACTCCACCTGTCATTCCTCCCCATGTGGGTCCATGCTGGCTGAAACAGCGCCCCCTCCTGGTGGGAGGCAGTAATAGATATGGTGAACACAGACATCTCGTTGCCAGTTCATCAGAGATGAGTTCACTGAGTTCAAAGCTCCAGTAAAATGTTCTGTTAGCTTGATGCTAACATGAAATGCTGTTAAGGTGCTGAACCTGCTGTGATGAGCCTGAGTCCTGATGGGTCCATATTCTGTTCCAAACACGGTTTCACCTCATCCTGTCTCCCAACGCAGAACCGATCTGCATTAATCCATCGATGTTAGTGAGGTCACATTGGCCTCAGACATCCAGCATGTCGGAGGCTCCGAAGACACGAAGCAAAGAATCGTTGAACTGGTTCAGATGGAAGTTATGAAAAGTTACATGGATTCAAATTCATTAAAATCAGTTTTACATTTAAAAAATGCATAAAACGGTCAAATTAATGTTTATGAGGAGAGCAGATAGAAATGTGTGTGTTGTTGGGGATTTAGTGGGTGTGTTTGTGTGTGGCTTCGGCCTAAAGAGCCAGGCAAAGTTGGATTTCGTGTTGCCCATGTGTTCAGTCTGTCTGCAGGCGGACAAAGCATTGTGTTGTTTGATTTCTGCTGCACATCATTTTTGCTTAGTTTCTAGTTTGTTGAGATTTCATATTTTGAATGTGTACTGTAGATGATGTATCCCTATTTGTGTGTGTTTTAGTTTTACACTTCCTGAAAATGAATAAACCTGTGGAAAAGATCAACGGTCCTCAGAGTATTGATAGAAGGAAGAGTTGATCTCTGCTGCATTTTTACATGGCGAAGGCAGTTTAGTGTTGAAGGTTTTCCATCAATCCTTTGATCGGTTTTATTTAACCAGAATCTCTGACTTGTTTCTGTTGGATGAACATTAAATCTGAAGCTTCACTGATCCGGTTTCCTCCGTGTTTCGGTTTTTTCGGACTGATGTTTTGATCCGGTTGGGTCTGCTGGTTCTGGTTCTGGTTCGGCTCGGAGTTTTAACAGTTGTATCTGAAACTCTGATGTTTCCCAGGGTAAATGTCTCTTCAGCACCACATTCTCTCTGTATGCTGCCGATTATTGATCCTGATGAATCGGATCGTTTGGTTAAACTGCATCGTGTCTCAGAAAAACATGAATTACTTTTTATCTTCAGTTTTTATTACCAGATAAAATATTTGACATGTTTGGATTAAAATCTCTGAAAATCAAACAGCTTTGTGAGTCCAGACTTTGGTGCTTTTAAACTGGACCTCCAGTAACAAAGAAAACACCTTGGTGTTAACTTTGACTAGGACGTTTCATTTAAATCCCACTTTGAACTATTTTCTAAGACTTTGTTTCACCTGAGCTAAATTATTAATGTTATAATCATTATTACCATGTCTGGTTCCAGGGCAGAAAGAAAACACTTGACTCTGAGGCGAACCGCTTTACGTTTCATTTCATCTAAATCTGAGTCCAGGCAAATGAAACGAGAGAAAAGAGGAAGAAGAAACACGTCCAGACAGGAACAGGGCTGCTCCTGCCTCCACCTCCTGCCTCCACCTCCTGCCTCCACCTCCTGCCTCCACCAGCAGGGCAACACAAAGGCAGACGGGACACACACACACACACTTATGAAGAGCTTAGAGAGACCAATTAACCTGACAGGAATGTTTCTGTTCTGTGAGAGGAACCTGGAGAACGATCCGGGCCGGGAATCGAACCCAGAACCTTCTGGCTGCAAGGCAGCAGTGCCACCAGCTGCAGCCCTTATAGATATAGATATAATATATAGATATAATTATGACAAATTTAGATTTCAGTCTTTCTTTCTGTTATTTATGGAATAATTGATTTTAATTCTACAACATTCAAAGGAGCAGTAATATTTTTAGATCTTTCCATATTCAACTTCTTTTAAGTTTTTTTATTTTAAGACTAAAACTGAAATAAATGCTGACTCTTTAAAATTAAGTGATCTAATTCAAAAGACAATCAAAATGTCTTTGTGTTGAAAAGGCTGCAGAACATTTAAAGCAGAGACCATCATCCTGTCCAGGATTCTCAATGCAAACAGACCGAAAGCATCAGATTCTAACATAGGAAACTCCTGAGAGTAAATCTGAACACAGCAGCTGCAGGAATCATGAGAGGAAGAAGGAAACCAACTCACTGCATCCAAAGCAGCTCATCCTGGACATCTGCTGAGGCAGGCGGTCTGCATCAGAAAGCATGCAGTGGCTTTCTGATCCTCCTTTAAATAGGCCGTTTACCCCCCCGATCCGCCACATCACCTCTCAGTCACTCAATACAGAAAAATGTATCTGCAGGCAACAGAGTAAAGGGCAGGCCCATTCCTGGAAAACGTTCCCTCAGGTAGGGAAAACTGAGGGGATCATTTCTCTGCCACACACACACACACACACACACACACACACACACACACCTTGGAAGAATGTAGAGAGGCCAATTTACCTGACAGTCATGTTTTTGGACTGTGGGAGGAAGCTGGAGTACCCAGAGAGAACCCACCATGCACAGGGAGAACATGGAGACTCCATGCAGAAAGACCGGGGCCGGGAATCGAACCCAGAACCTTCTTGCTGCAAGGCAGCAGCTCTACCAGCTGCACCACTGGGCAGCCCTGAATACTAAACTGATAACTAAACAGACAACTCTTAGTTATCCTTTTACAGAACAAAGTTCAGTGAATGTCTGATCTTGGCTAATAATAAATCCAGACGAATGATTTTATTAATCTGATCATCCATTTTTGTGGTCAGTGAACTGAAGTAACACCTGAGTAACGATCACACCTGGCAGGCTGGGACCCATCAGGGCCTGGTTCTCATGGACCTGGTTCCTGCTGCTAATGGTTAGCCTATGGAAAGGCTAACCTGAAGATTTAGAACCGGGTGGTGTAGAACCAGGCGATATAGAACTGGGTGGTGTAGAACTGTGTGGTGTAGAACTGGTGGTGTAGAACTGTGTGGTGTAGAACTGTGTGGTGTAGAACTGTGTGGTGTAGAACTGGGGGGTGGTGTAGAACTGGGTGGTGTAGAACCTGGTTCCCTCAGAGTTCCCTTGTCTTCGGTGTTTGCAGTTGTTTTTTTAAGCTGCGTCAGATTCAGCTTCCCTCGGAGCGGCTCTAGTTTTCCCAGTTCTTGTCGTCTGCATCCTGTCGTTCTTTAGGAATCTTTTCTTTATTTCTTTAGTTCTAGCCCCCCCTCCCCCCTCCCCAAAGTGTTTCTGCTTTTCTGATTTTGTTACTTCGGGGTCAGTTATTGTTTTATCTGAATTCACGCCCATCTTTCTGTAGGTTGTTTGTTTAGTCCTTCTAGTTGTTTTAGCTCTGTGTTCCTTAGTTCTGACTAGTTTTGGACTGCCGTTGTTTCTGCTTTGGTTGTTTCATAGTTTCTCCCCCACGTCTTTGTCTCTTTCTGTGTCATGCTGACGTTAGCTTGGTGTTAGCTCCCTCACTCTTGTATTTCCTGTCTTTGCCACCTTCTCGCCCCTCAGCCCGGCTCCTGCTCTCTCAGCAGCCCTGGCTTTAGCTCTCTGCCTCCCAGGATTTAAGCCTCTCATTCACATGCGTTACTTGCCAGATCCTCGGCCCACGCTGCTCCCTGTCCCTCCCCGTGTTTCCAGATACTCTTCTTGTTTTGGATCCTCTGGTTTTTTTGTAAGTTTTCAATACTTATTGATTAAATTATCAAACTCAGCTGCTGCTTATCTGCATTTGGGTTCACATTTCAAAAACTTCCATGATGACAATCTAATCCTGGACGCTTTTAAAATGGAGTCCTGCAGAGGGTAGAGGCGGCCCTGCTGATGATGTCATGGTGATGACCTCATCACTGCGAGCCGCCGGATGCATCAGCTGCTGATGAGGTTCAGATGAATGAAGCAAAGCAGATCAGTGCAGACAGACTGAGTTTTATTGACCATCATACAGAGGAGACATGCAGGCAGAGAAATACATGAAACAGAAACTGCACCACCGCTCTGGGGATTGAACCAACAACCTCACAGCTACAGCAGGGCAAACAGGAACTGAAGAAGCTTCACAGAAATAAGCTTCTGCATCATTTACTTCCTGAAAAAGGGTTAAATTTACGTGACATCGTCGTCTTCACCTCATCTAGCTTTTTATGCAGGTTTTGTTCCACTTGACCTCGCCCAGGAATTTGTTCCAGATGATCGAAGAATTCATCCAGGTGTTTTCTAAGTGACATCATGTCGAAGTGCTCTTCACCGTTTTTTTTGTTATCCACCTTCATCTGAGCGACTTTCTCCAGCAGAGTTTTCTCCAATTCCTCCGATTCTGCGGGTCTGCAGACGAAGACCTCTTGTTTGAGCTCACGGAGCATTTTGGGCTTTTTATCTCCAATGATCACATACAGGATGTGACGATAAGCACGCGAGAAATATTGCTGAAAAGCTTCCAGCAGTTTTTTATCGGCTTTGTCTTTTCCATCCTTTGAGACCCAGATGATGGCGTGAGGGCCAGGAGAAACGGCCTCCACTGCCTCCCTGATGTTTCCCTTCTCCTGCACGGAGTTCTCGTTTTTGTCGTGATACAAACAAGGAGGATTCATAAACGTCACCTCAACGGGTTTTCCCTCTAAGCAGACGGTTCCTGTCTCACCTCGCTTGGTTTTGGAAAAGCGTGGAAGCGAAGGGTCGAACCGTTTCTGGATGGCGTTGCTAACGACTTTTTTCCCAGATTCCGTTTTTCCCAGAAGCAGAATCCTGATGTGGGATTCCTCCGAGCCTGATGGCAGAAACATCCAGCATCAGTGATCAGTTCAGATATTAAAAACACAAAAACTAGAAAAACTAGCAAATGTAATCAGATTGAATCATAAAGACAAATATACAAAGAAAAGAGTTCAGTGAGTCCCACTAAATTATGCAATTGTGTTAAAATATGAGAAGTTGATGTTAAAATGAATTGAAAGCAGCAGCTGAGTTCACTGACTCTCTGGTTTGTTGCTCATCGTTGCCTCTGAAGGGAACCGGTTGGTCTGTGTCGGCGTGGCAACCGTCTCTGGAGGCCAAGCGTCTTCTCCGCTCCTTTTATTCCAGCGAATCGGAAGTTTCCTCCCATGAAGCCGATGTCACCTGCTGCCACCGAGCCGGAAAAACCGGCTGCCGCCTGCTGCGGCTGCCAACACCTCACCTGGTTTATTGAGCCTTCTTTCCTTTGATTCATTTTCAATATTTCATTTCTCTTAAGAACTTTTCAGTATATAAATCCATCAAACCAGAAACTGGAGCAGTGACCTCTGGAGGTCATGACCTCTGGAGGTCGTGACCTCTGGAGGTCGTGACCCCGGTCCAGGGGCTGAGGACCGACTCCTGGCTGGTTTTACTGCGGCCGTGTTCTAACACCAGCCGGTTGTGGGCGGCCATCTTGTGTCGGCTCGTTGAGCCAATCAGGAGGTCCCAATCTGGTCCGGGTCGGGTTCTGGACTCATCGTCAGAAATGGATCTGCAGCTTCACACTGAATCATCTGGATTAAAGTGACTGTTTTCCCACCAGGAGAGACGAAAGCTTCAGTTCATCGTAACAGCAGATTCAGTTCAGATCCAGACCTGAGGAAAGAAATCTCAACATTCTTTCTGCATCTAAACGATTTTATTGTAAAAATGTCTGGAAACAATCCGACTGCTGGAGAAATGAGGTCAAGTTTTTCCCTGCTCACGTTTTCTCTCCATCATCATGATGTGTGGAAGCAGCAAGCTGTGGGTAGAGCCTGGCCTCCTCCATGCTTGAACTAGACCCCGCCCCGTCTCTGACGTCCAGAGCCGTGAAGGAGAGCGTCGTCGTCCTCAGTCCAGGACCGGCGGCCCTGGACAGGACCGGCCCAGAGGATCGGCCGCAGTCGACTACCAAACCTGGATCTAATGTTGACTGGCAGACGCCAAGGACACAGCGGATTGTACCGCTGCATTCTGGGAAACGGTGCATAAAAACAACGACCAAAGGAGCAGCAACTGATGAGGACTTTACTCCAACCTCATTACACTCTGGATGACAAATAAGAGTCTTCTGCCTTGATCTCCATCATGGGGTCACGGGGTCAGCAGGAGGCCCAGACCTCCCTGCTCCAGCTCCTCCGGGGGAATCCCAAGGCGTTCCCAGCAGAGGAGCATTGTCCCTCCAGGTGTCCCTCCAGGTGTCCTGGTCCTCCTCTGGATCTCCTCCTGGTGGGACATGAACTCCTCACCAGAGGGGCGTCCGTCCGTCCATCTGTCCTGATGCTCCTCAGCGGCTCCTTCTGAGTCCCTCTAAGATGGCCGAGCTTCTCCGGGTGGTGTACAACCGGGCGGTGTAGAACCGGGTGACATAGAACCAGCTGGTGTCTCCATCTTCCTGGTTCTAGTCAGGACTCCAGCTGCAGCGTCTGATTGGTCGGTCAGTCGGTCCTGTGATTCGCTGCTGCAGGAATCGAAGCCACTAGAGAGAAATGGCTGATGAGTTTCTCTGATGTTTCGGGTCACCTGAACTGGACTGGATCGCCTGATCCAGACTGGATCGCCTGATCCGGACTGGATCGCGCCGAAGCGGTTGGTTGATGTTAAGAGTCTGTTTGACTGTAAAAACTGATTTTTCTCTGAATTTTAGAAATGTCCTTCCAAGGACAGCTTGGTTGAGACAAATTATGACGCTTGGTTGAGTTTTCATCTTAGATCTGGCCACGTTATACATCCATCCATCCATCCATCATCCATCCATCCATCCATCCATCCATTCATCCATCCATCCATCCATCCATCCATCCATCCATCCATCCATCCATCCATCCATCCATCCATCCATCCATCCATCCATCCATCCATCCATCCATCCATCCATCCATCCATCCATCCATCCATCATCCATCCATCCATCCATCCATTTTCCTGCACCCTTGTCCCTTACTGGGGTTGGGAGGTGCTGCTGCCTCTCCAGCTATCGTTTCGGGCGAAAGGCGGGGTCACCTGGGCAGGTTGCCCAGGGCGACACGTTATACACCAGATCAGAAACCACCGGTGTGGCATCACGACTCATCGTTCTGTGGAAAATGTTGCGAAACGTTTCCTCAGAAACTCTGATGGCTGATGGGAATAGAAACATGTTGATTCTTCTCCCTGAAGGAGCCGCAGGTCAGAACCGCTGGATATGATCAGACTCGCAAAAAATGTTCCTGGCACGGATTTAGTAGTCAGAGACACTGAATGGCTCCAAAAGCCTGAAAACGTCTAGAAATGTTTAGAGCTGGATAAATCGATGTAATCCGCTCCGGACCAAGGCAACAAGACAAGTCAAAGGGCTTCACAGGAAACTTTGACTTAAAAAGACAAAAACACATTCAACAAGATAAAAAACATTGAGGGAAAAATAACCGACTAATAAATTAGAAAAACGTAATGACATCCTTTCAGTCGTCATAAGCAGGACATAAAGAACCGTTCTGGGTTTGTGATCCTGGTTTAGGATTTGACTCTGAATCCCAGAGCCGCCGTTTGGTTCCTCTGCAAAACAAACCGGAGCAAGCAGAGGCAGGTCGGGATGACACGCAGTCATTTCATGAAAATAAATCCCAGCAGGAAACGTGGCTCCACTCTGCAAGCAAAGGGCCCAACCTGTGCAGCCCAGACGACTTTAATGTGTCGCATCTGAACCGAAATACAGCAAACTGGCAGATAAAAGGCTTTTCATTGGAAATGAAAACCTAAACTGGCCAATCATTAATATTTAAACTCATTCTAAGAATGAAAAATGGAAAATCAACCGTGATGAAACATAGAAATACTTGAATTTCTTATTTTTCGTCCTTAATTCTGTCAAACTGCAGCTTCTCAGAACCAGAACCGCAGAAAAACCCAGCCGCCCCGAGCCGCGCTCCATGTTCTGTGGTAAAGATGGCCGCCGTCTCAGGATGGATTTGAATAAAGATGGCCGCCGCAGCATTGTGATCTCTGATCACAGTCTGATCAGAGGTGATCCAAACTGATCAATAAACAGAACAAGACGATGATCTCAGTTTAAACTGAAACAGGTTTAATGATTCAAGGCATTTGGACTTTTCAGGAAGGTTCATCCTGGCCGGCCGTTTCTCTGATTCGCTGCTGTGAACCACCGGATCCTGGTTAACGGGAAGGTCAAAGGTCAGGCCCAGGGAAGCATTAATGCTTCAGGTCGTCCTTTTCTTGTAATGAAATAAATCATGTATCACATCATGAACGCTGACTCGGCTGTGTCTGATCGGGAGTTTGTTCCCATGACAACAAACCCTTCAGATTGAGTCAAATAAAACATGAGGCAATAAGAAATTGAATCAAGACTGGATAGTTATTCTTCCTCAGACGTTGAACACACACAGCGCGCTGCTGGGGCATGATGACATCATCACATGCTGACTGATGATGTCATCAGTGCGTTTAAACTTTGACCCCGTGTCGCTGCAGCTTCACCTTTTCAGCTGCCTGAGCAGGGAAACCTGTTCTCCCACAGCTGCTGGTCTGCAGCTGAACCGGAACAGTTTCACTTCCTGACCTGCAGGTGTGGCTCTGCCGAACACACCTGCTGGTTTCTCCGCACTGAGCCGGACCCTCTCAGCATGTTTGAGCCCCCGACGCTGAGGGCGGCCATGCCGGCGTTTTCCAGGAAGAAGGTTTTCCTGCTGCTGGCTGCTGAACAGAAACTCCAGCAGGTAGGAGGAGCCAGGTGAAATATCAGTTCATCTCACCAATGCAGAGGCGGATCTAGAGATCTTTACACGCAGCATCTATGCAGAAAACATCTATTTATAAACTCACTTAATTCAAGCACATCAAGTTATTTTCAGAATAAATGTGAAGACAGTAAATGTGAACGCAGCCTTTGACTGAATGCATTTAATCTGAATATTAGCTTCTTTACGCTAAAGCTAACTGCAGAGTAGCTTTCCAGAAAAACTCCTGGAAGTTTCCAGGAACCTCACAAACTCAGACTGGGGGACAGAACTTTACTTCTCTCCTGCTTCGCTTCCTTTCAGAAATCTCAGTTTCCAGTCGGAGCTGCAGCCACTAAAACACAAACTGCTCCTGCAGAAAGTCAGCGTTGGACTTTAGGTTGAAAGATTCTGACTCAGGAAGAGAAGCTTCTGTCTGCCAGCCCAGTCTGATATGATAGGCCGTTAATGATAACGTTACTGCAGACCAGCTGCTGTCCTTTACTTATATCTGCACAAGAATTACTGAACTTAATTCAAAACCCATTTGAATCTGGCAGACACCGAAAGCCAATCACAAGTCAAAGGAAAACTTCCTCGTGGGAAACCTCGACCTTTGACCTGTCAGCTACTGCAGTAGGATGTTGCTGTGTCAGCAGAAAATCAGCTGATTTATTTAATGATTGAACTAGACCTGCTGAACTTCGGTTAAATATTAGAGAAGAAGAAATCTCAATGTCGGTGATCAGAGTTTCATCAGGATCGTTGTGGGTTTTTTCTGTTAATTTAGTTCATCAGTTGAAGTCTGAAGTTTTATGGCTTCTCCACCGTCGTAATGTCAGTTCACAGGCAGCAGGTGGCAGCACTGAGGCTTCAGGTGAACTTCAGGGCAGGTGGGACGTGGAGCCTGCAGCCCTGCAGGGGGAGACGGTGAGTCTGCTGCTGTTCACAGAGGCAGTTAAAACCTGATTACATTCAAAACTCCACAAACCTTCACCTTTAAAATGTGACAACGATCCAGAATGACTGAAAACAAGTCAGAGAGGCGGAGCAGCTGTGGCTCCCACATCCTGAGCTCCACAAGAGCTTCAGGAGAAACCCTGCTGATGCTTCACCTTCCTGCAGGCTGAGAGCCGCGGTGAGGAGCGATCCGGTGTTGTGCTTCTCGCTGCCGGCGCTGCAGTGGGCGGGAAGCTGGTCCGGGTCGACCTGGACGCAGCTGGGCGCCATCGTACGGCTGGAAGGGCCTTCCGGCGACAGGTAGGCCGGAAGCTGCAGGTGAGCAGAGCTCCGTGCAGCTCCGCTCACCTGCATCCGGCCTCCTGCAGGTCTTCAGACGCTCAGAAACACGTGGTGTCAAAATTCCCCATTGAATCATCGGCCGGTTTCTGATCCAGATGCAGCTCCGGCTGATCTGGTTCGGCTAAAGCTGCAACACGACTTAAACCAAGAAAAACGGGGGATATTGGTACTAATTCAAGCTTTTTGTTTGTGCCTAATTTCATTGCAGCTGAAATTAAGCATGTCTTGGTTTTTGTCCATATTATTAGTTTTTGGTATTATCTGCCCAATTTTTTATCAATTATTATTGATAAAAATAATAATTCTTACTATTTTCATCAAACTTAATTTCGGTTTTCTTCTTCATGTATCCACCTGTGAAGGATTTCGGCCAGCTGAGGTTGTAAACGTCCTTTATAAATGAACTTGTAAGTTTAGTTTTGCTCCGGCTGTGATGCCCTGCTGCGGTGTGATATCTGCGTTGGCCACCAGGTGGCAGTGTTCAGATGCTCGTTAGCTTAGAAACTCTGAAGTTCAAACTTGGTTCAAATTGTTGTGTCGTTTCTTTCAGACTTGTGAAAGATTAGTTTTGCTAATTAAGTTGTTGATTTGGTTAAGATTTGAGTTTCATCTTTTACAGTGTTATTATTGTCTGTGTTTATTACATTTGGAGCATGTGTAGCAGGCTGTGGCAGCTAGCGGATGCTAGCCAGAGAAGCTGGATTCAGATTTATTCATATCCCAAATGGGCAATTGATGTTAGAGCGAGTATAAAAACTAAAAGGAAAAGTTAAAGAAAAATAAAAACAACATACTGAAAAGGACATCAGATACAAATCAATACATAATGGGAAGAGTACAGCCATATGTCATGGCAGAATGAACTCCAACAGTCAGGTGGAGTCCCTCTATAGCAAGCTTCTCAGGTCCAGTCCTCAGTCTTGCCCTACATGCTTTAGATGAGCCTCTGTTCCAGAACAGCTGACCCAAATGATTGCATGACCCTCTGCAGCCATCAGCCCTACAGAGGCCTGTTAATCTCCACAGATTCAATCCATGTGTGGCAGAAGAAAAACACCTGAAACATGCAGGGCAGGAGACTTGAGGAACATGCTGCACCATGACCTGCATTACAGAGTGGAACTGTAATACAGGACCAAAGCAGAGCTTCTACCTGTTAGAGTTCCTGTTAGTGTTCCTGTTAGAGTTCCTGTTAGTGTTCCTGTTAGAGTTCTGTTAGGTTCCTGTTAGAGTTCCTGTTAGGTTCGTTAGAGGTACTGGTTTATTTTGAAATCTGAATGCCAGTGGCCTAGTTTCACCTGTTAGTGTCTGCCTTCTCTTCTTCCTAGTGTCTCCAGGCTAGCATAGCTCCTCAGGCTCCTCAGACTCAGGTCTTCAGCGAGACTCCACTTGCAGGGCATCTGCTGGCCGTGGTGGGCATGGGAATCCTCCGGGCCGGTCAGTGTCCAGATTCGAGAGCCCGATGTTGTCTTCAGGTGAGGAACCGAGAGTCGTCAGGTTTCACCTCCAGACCAAAGTTATCCGCCGGATGCAAGTGCTGAATCATCTTGACAGAAATATCCTGCAGAGGTTGTTGCTGGTTGTGTTGCTGGTTGTTGCTGTTTGTTGCTGGTTGTGTTGCTGGTTTGTTGCTGGTTGTTGCTGGTTGTTGCTGGTTGTTGCTGGTTTGTTGCTGGTTGTTGCTGGTTGTTGCTGGTTGTTGCTGGTTGTGCATCAGGTTGCTGTGCTCACAGGATAAATGGCGCTGTGATCTGGGGCTTTGAGGAAGACGTGGGGACGAAGGTTTCCTTCTATGGCTTCACCACCAACACGGCGAAGCACGCGCTGAGTTGGTACCGACCCGACAGCTTCGCCGGCGTCCCTCAGGACCCGGTAAGGTTGCTGTGTGCATCAGGTTGCTGGTTTTGGTTGCTTTGGTAAACTGCAGTCCAGCTGGTCTCTGTGTTTGCAGGAGATTAAATTAATCTTCATCCCGTCAGATGTCAGAGATTACGAGATGCTGGTGGCGGCGCTGCAGGGGCCAGACGCAGTAGACAGGTGAGCGGGACACACCTGAGACATGGGGTGAAGTTGGACATTAAAACAGATTCAGAAATGTTCATATCTGCATCTTAATGCATCCTGAAAGGCAAAACGCTTCCTGTGCTGTGACATCAGACACGGTCTGAGCCGCGGCCTCTGACCAACAGGGGGCGCTCCCACAAAATAGATTATTTTTTCCCTATAAAAATAGAGAAATAAATGTGGGCCTGTCAGCAACAAAATGAGTCATTTCGGTTTTGTTGTTTTGAATAGTTTTAACAGTAACAAATGAAATGTTCCCACCAAGACGCCCCTCGGGCTCCGATCAGCAGGAAGTGTTGCTTCCTGCAGCCAGAACAGGAAGTGCAGCTACTCTGCTGCCCAGAAAACAAAGCATTCAGGTTTTCAGAGAACGGGAGAAAAAAGTGTCAATTTATCAGCGTTTTTCAGGCGAGTAAAATGTGACATCATCAGCCTGTTAGCATAATTAGCTTAGCTACAGGCTGTTGTTTGCCGCCACAGCATCTAATGAATGAAGGAACAAATCTATCAACATATTCATATATTTAACTTACCACACTTAACATAAGGTGAGTCAGTCAGCAGCAGCTCTAACCCCAATACCAGCATGACCTTTAACCCCTGTCCCAGTGAAAAAAACAACAGTGTGTTCAATGATGAGCGAGTTAGCATCATTTCAGGAAATTTCTGTCTCTTTGCTCTTTTTACACAACAAAAACAATCAATTTTTTACTGACAGTAATTCAAACAATCTTTAGAAAGCAGCCTCCGGCCCATTAGCACACTTAGCAGTGAGTGAATGATTGACAGCACTAAGCTCCTCCTCCTGGCTCTGATTGGTTGTTTTTAGCCATAACGCTGCGTTACTTTAGCTCAGGGAGGAAGAGGAGGAGATTGATCTTTTCACAGATGGTCTTTTTCATAAACTGTCACAACATGGTGACAGCTTTAACAGATGTAGAAAAAAATGTAACTATAGCTACATTCTGCAGCTTGAACAAAATGCAACATCATTGTAGAGAAGTCTGCAACATTTTGCATGTTGCCTGTGATTGTTGCTGGTGGGCTGAGACGTTTCAATGAGCTAAAACTCAGAGAAAACATCTCAGCAACCTATTTTCATACGGTATTCCCAGCCGCATGGCGGCGCCCCGACACACCAACACGTCACGCAGCTGACGTTGGTTTCCGATTGACTAAAGGGAGATTCCACCTCATTTCTACTACTTTTACTGTAGTTAAAAATCGAATCTAGTCAAACCTGGACTAGATTATTGTATCGTACTTTGTAATAAATTGAAGCATTTCATTTTATCAGTTGGGGAGAAATGTCTGGCTGTGTCATGGTCAGCCTTGGACATTATTCGTCTGTAAATTAATTGTATTAAAAATAGAGTCAAATAAAAAGTCTTTTCAGTATTTTATTCTCTTTTATTGCAAATGCTATTTTAATCCATTAAAATGTTAAGGTGTGAATCAGTCCATGTTTTAGGTCTCAGTCAGATTCACTCTATTATTATTAAACCATTCGGTTCGGCAGAACGGCCCAGAAGAACCGGTTCTTTATACCGTGGGAGCTGCAGTTCCAATGCCTACCACCAGATGGCAGGACTGCCTCAAACTCTGAGCTACAGACTCCTGACAGGAAGCTGACATATTAAATAACTACAAGTAAACATTTGAACATTTAGTCTAGGGTAAACATATATAGACTTATTATTATTACACTAATTATTTATGAGTCTTTCTGAATTTCTGGTTTATTATAAACTATTTAGGTAATATTCTTGCTTTTCACAGAAGATGCAGATTTAATTCTTCACTGAAAATATGAACGTTTATCCCAAACCCAAAATAAATATATTTTCTGCTTCCATGTATTTGTTTAAATTTGATCTCAGCAGCTCATCCTGACCACTTCCTGTCGCCTCCAGACCCTGGAAGTATTTTGGCCACAAAGTGCCTGAAGCCTTCAGGATGCTCCACCCACAGTTCATCTTATACCTGACACACAGGTGAGTTTAGATTCTCAGGCAGCTAGCCTCTCAGGACCACATCGGCGCTGCACTCTGACCTTTAACCCTGATCTGCCGCTGTTCAGCCTCCTGACGTCTCCTCTGATGACCGACTCGCTGACTCGTGACTTGTACATGCCGAGTACCCGAGCTCTGATGCTGCCGACGGCCTTGCACACCTATGACCAGGTAAGCCGACTCTGATTGGTCCAGCAGAACCAGAGAGCTGAAATCACCTGGAAGGAGATGAGAGATTAGTTTGTTTTCCAGATTAAATTCAGATTATCTGATTTGAGTTCACATCATCTTAGATCAGCTCAGTTTATCATTCAAAGTAGTTAAAATCATGTCAGCTGATGCCCCGCCTCCAGAACAGAACAGCCAATCAGAACAAGACCAGGTGGAGAGGAAAAGACTCAGAGGAAGCAAAACGTTAACAGCAGAAATCAGAACAAGTAATGCAGAGCAGCAGGAGGAAGAGCTCAGTTTGTCCTGCCTGTAGCATCATGACTACAGAAACGGCTCAGGATGACCCCGGCCGGCCCATCAGCCCATCGGCTTCATCAGAGACTGAAGGATCCGCCTCCCGTCCTACTGCTGGACCTACCAGAACCAGGAGGACCAGCAGAACCAGCAGACTGGTATTGTAGGAACCTCTCGCCCAATCAGAACCTGTGATGTGGGTCTGGAGCTCCTCAGGGCGGAGTACTGAGCCTCCTGCTGCAGCGCCGGGTTTCGGTCTTAAGGAGAGAACATACCTGGCTGCTTCCAGGTGAAACGTTCTCAAAGTGGAGCTATATAGGGTCTGATGGTTACACACAGTAACACAGTAGAATCGGGTCCAGATGAAGGAACCAGGACTTCTGGGTCAGAACCTGTCTGTGTTCCGCAGGTTTCAGCTTACGGCTTCATCACCAGGAACTACGCTGACTCCTCGGTGCCGAGGCCGCTGCACCGCCGCCGCTGCACCGCCGCCGCTGCACCGCCGCCGCTGCACCGCCGCCGCTGCACCGCCGCCGCTGCACCGCCGCCGCTGCACCGCCGCCGCTGCACCGCTTATTCCAGAGAGAAAGAGGAGGAGAGGAGGGTGAAGGTGCTCTGAGGATCCACTTCTAAAGCCATCCAGACTGTCAGGAAACTGGAAACATTTCACTGAATATTTGATCTTTTATTGGTGTTTTATTATAACTTTCTGTACTAATATCACCCACATCTCAACTAATTCTGGTGTTTTTTTAATGTTTTTCGCAGTCCGCACTGCTAGCTAAAAAGTTAGCTTGGCTAACTCTAAAGCATTTATCACAAACATTAGACCCACTAATGCTACAGCGCTATTTAGCGCAAGCTAATGCTAAAGCGCTAATGTTGACTGTGTTGAACTGAAATATGAGGAGGCGCTAAACAATCCATATATTTGAATTTGTGCATTAATTAATTAAAAAAGAAAACATGAGGAAACTGAACTGCAGTGTAAACAGTATTCACTACTTCAAAATAAGAGCATGAATATATATATATATTTATATTAACTAGATGTCTAGTATATATAAATGTCTAGTTACCTAAAGAAAAACAGTTAATAATCTAAACTTGAACACAGATGTTGAACTTTATTCAGCTGAAAGTTTACAAAACAGAAAAGAAAATAGTTGCTTTAGATTTTATCTGGAAAATGAATTTAGGTGAAGCTAAGTGCGCTAAACTTTATCAAGCTGAATGAAGAATTAGCTGTGCTGTTAGCGCTTTAATGCTTATTCACTTTATAATAAAATAAACTCATTGTTCTGTTATGGTCGGATTTCTCAGCAGCAGAAACAATTAAAAGAGAAAAATAAAAATCTGATCAACATGAATATTTCTAAACCTCATATTGATTTTTATTCTGCTGCTGCGCTTTCCAAAAACCTCTTTGGGTTTTTCTCCAACCTGCTCTGGCTGAGGAGGAAACACCGATTCCAACTGGTCACTCTGGGTTCTGTACTGGGACCAGACCAGTGCAGCAGCTGGACCCTCCTCTTCCTCAGCCGGACCTTCATCCTGCGGGCCCTCAGCATGATACTTCCTCCACCATCAGAGCAGTGGATGTGTTCAGGATCTTCTAGTTTGCTGACAGAGGAACATGAAATGCTCCAGTTCAGTGATTTGGTGTCTAACTGGGATTTTCGATGATTTTCTCTGAGGCTGAACTCCTTTTTCCGGACTGGGATGAGATGTTCAGTGACTGGAAGCGAGAGGGAAGGAGACTGACGGATCTTCGCGGAGCCGCGACAACACAACCGGAAGAGGACCGATTGGGGTTTCAAAATAAAAGCCTGGTTATTACATGTTTGGTACGAGAACATAAAATAGGGGCTGGGCAATAAATCAGTTTGATAAATTATTTTCTGTTCATTAAGATTTACGTTTTGTAAAACTGATATATATTTTTAAATGAATAGACCCTCTGGGCTTCTGTAATTCAGTAATGGCAGCCGTCGGCCATTTTGTTTTCCAGTTTTTATTAATTTGATTTTTAACTCGTCAACTCCCAGAAGGAATGATTGAAATAAAAGCAAGTTATTTTAAATATTTTCTGACATTTGTACATACTTTTAAAAAAGGATTGGAAAAAAATCCGATTTTATTTTCATGCTCCATCACCCTAAAATGTTTCTCGATTTGAGTAGATGAACATTTTGTGTTTCTTCAAACTGATCTAATTTGAGCTGTTCTTTATTTTATTGTACGGTGTGAATTAAAGTGCAAAAATATTTTTCTATTAACTCCAAGGAATGATTTTTAAATACAATTTTTTATTTCATACGTTTATTTTAATTTAGTGACATTATCTCATTTCTTAAGTTTATGGTTTGTATGTTAATAAATTTGATCATACCCTTAATAAAACTGATTCATATTAAGACATTAAGAATATTGATCATATTGAGAGATGGTTGACCTTTTGACCTTCGGGCTGTGAATGGGTCAGTCCAGAGAATGGATGAAATATGTCAAGGATAAATAATTAACCATTGACTCATTAAAAGACAGAAATGTTGGATTTTAATAGCTGTGGTTTTATTTTGAAGGCCTGTTCCGGATGCTTCCTGCTGCGTTCAGGCTAACCTGACAGCGTGAGTAAATTCGGGAGAGTCCAGAATGTGGCATTCAGGGAGAGGAGGAAAAGCTGGAGCAGCGGGACCACCCGAACCCTTTTAAAGGAGCCGAACTGGACCTTCAGTCCGGAACCGTAAAGAATTCTCAGCCGGTGCCTTCTGGGTCCAAGAAAAACTCGGGAAAACCGGAACTTTTCTGGAATATTCCCGTTTTCTGGACTCTGGGAATTCGGGCTCCACTTTTCCAGCTCCTGTCGGACTTTTCCCGCAGCTTCCCGGGAGTTTGGTGGATTCAAAGTTTCAGCCTGAAGGTGAGTCTTCTTCTATGTTCCGACCGGGGGTTCTGCCTCTGATTTCAGGGGGAAAAATGTTCTTTTTGGATCGGGTCTAAGTTCGGTCCGAAGGTCGGTTGTGGAGCCTCCATGTTGTGTTCAGGTACCTGAACCTAGTCGTGATTTACAGCCTCTGCTGCGTTTGGGTCCACAGAAAGTGAAACTTTTATTTTCTGTGAGAGAATAAGAGACACAGGGGGTTCTGGTTCTGGTTCCGGGCCCGGCAGAGGGTTCTGGATGACCCACAGAGCCCGGAGAACTGACGGAACCGCTCCGTTACATAACAGACTGGATCCGGGATGAAGCTCCGACCTCCTCTTCATCGCGGAGCTGCAGCAGCTCCTGTTGCCGTAGGGCTTGTTGTGGTCTAATTAAAGCCTACTGTCACCTCACCTGTCACCTCACCTGTCACAGGTGTGTTTGTGTAAACTACGGAGGCCTTGAGGGGTAAAAAAAAAAATCACATTTCACGAGGCTTTAAATTCTCTCGAGACCAAACAAGTGAAATGAATCGGCTTTTGATGGATTTACTAAAGAGTGACGATCAGACTTTGTTCTAAAGAAGCTGACCTGGTTCTGATCCAGAACTGGTCTGGACCTGGATCAAAGAGAGCTGGATGGGTTTCAAAATAAAAGCCTCCTGTTTCCTGTCCATTAAAGGCCACTAGTGCCAAAAAAGTTTTGAAATACATAAAGGAAATGGAGGATTGATAAAAAAACCCCGATTTTCCAGTCCGGGATTCTGGTTGAATCGTTCCTAAATGTTTTGTTGGAATCGCTGCTGATTTGATCTGGGCTCATTAAAAACAGCAAAGAGATTCATCTGAGGAATGAAACCATCTGCTGCTATGGAAACCGATTCATCCTCAGATTCATCCATTCATCGCCACAAAATGAACCAATAATCCAATCATTTTCAGAGTAACTGTCACTGTTAGCGGTGATTCCCCCTGGATCCCCTGGATCCTCTGGAGGATTTAAAGATGGCGGTATAAACAGGAACTTCCTGTTCAGCTGGAGGTTTAAATCTCTGCCATCCGGGTCCAGATGTGATCAGAACCAGAACCTTTTCTAGTGTTTGAACTCTGGAGTCGAGGATGAAGATCAGACTGATGATTTGATCTTCCTCCTCCTCATCCTCACTGCTGCCTGTCCTCTCTCAGGTCCTCCTGGAGAGGAAGAGGAGGAAGAGGAGGGATCTTATTGAAGCCGGTCCGGTCCGGTCCGACCCGAGGAGGAAGAGGAGGATGGGGAAGGAGCAGGAGCTTCTCCAGGCGGTGAAGAGCGGAGACCTGCTGTCCACCCAGAAGCTGCTGACCCGGCTGAGGACCGGCAGGAACAGTGAGTCCAGGCAGGCGCTGACGGGCCGTGTTCTGGGTTCTGGGTTCTGGGTCAGGTTCTGGTTCTGTGGTTTGGTTTTAAATGATGTGAAGTTCTGATTGGACTTACTGTTGTGGTTTCGGTTCTGGAACCACAAAACGTCTTCCAGTTGGGAAGGGTCTGTCCAGGAGCGGGTTCTCTGGATTCTCCAGGTCATTCCAGGTTATTCCAGGTTTTTCCTCCCTACTGGGCATCGAGGCAGCGTTTCGTCTCCCAGATGTTTTCATCCACAGCGTTTCCAGTCGGCTCCCTGCAGAAACCGGTTCTGTAAACCCAAAACCACATGTGAGGAACCGCGGAGAGCGTCTGTGTTCTGGGTGGGGTTCTGGTTCTGTCCGTTACAGGCAGATAAAATCTGTCTTCAGAATCTGAAACAAGCTCGTTAAGAGGTTAAAGGTCGCTCTGGGGTCAGAGGGGGGCAGCTTTAATTAGCCTCAATATCAACCGAGCAAACTAAATACTTAGCTTGAAACACTCAGTTATTGAACTAAACGTTTAGTTTACAGACTGAAGGTTTAGCTCCAGTTCAATCTTTAGCAGCTAGCAGCTAGCAGCTAGCTTAAGTCTGTGACACTGTTTCACCTGCAGCAAGAAAAACCCAGTCGAGAAAACATCTGATGATCGGAGAAGATCTTTGTTGTTTTTCTGAACAAATAAATAAATTCAATAATTTAACTTAAATTTTCAGATAATTATTTTTCTCTGTCATTTTTAAAGCCAAATAAAAACTGAAAATAACCCAGATTTATAGAGATAAATGGGTCATTTCCTCCAGTCCAGAACCAGAACTCTGCTGGCTCTCTGTGTGTCAGCAGCTCCCAGGGCGGCGGGCCCTGGGCCCCCCAGGGCACCCCGGGGCCCCTGGTGAACCGGAGGGGCTGAGCTGCTTTCTAATTCGGTTTGATCAGAACCAACCGGGTTCTATCAGAACCAGAAACCAGGCAGCAGTTTGGTGGAAACAAACGAGTTCATTCATTCATGCTCATGTTTTCATTTTGTTATTCAGTCATTAGAAACGTCACCGGTTCAAACTCAACTTTAAGGCTAAATGTTTAGTTAGAAAGCCAAAAAATGTTGATAATGAGTCAAAACTATTGTTTTGATTTAAATATTTAACTTTCATGAAGCCAAAAAAATGAGCTGGCAACAAGATATTTAGATTCCACATATTTACAATTTGACTGATTGGCTAAATGTTCGCTGCTGCTGCTGCGTTGGAGCAACAACTAAATATTAACCCGTCGCCATGGATACGCTACAGGAACATAAGCATGCACAGAAAGCACCAAAACAAAGAGGAAGCCGCGAAAAGAAACGTCTCGGTTACTAAAACATTTTGACTCATTTTGGTTTGTCTGAAGCTTCACCGGGTTCAAAGGTCACAAAACGCAGACGGAGAAGTTCAGGAACAGCGCTAGTGGGCGGAGCCAAACAGCTCTGCTGTGAACATTTTTACAATTCATGACTAAAAAACTTCTGATGGAAATGTGAACAGCGCCGCCTGCCTGCAGAAAGGTGGCGCTCTCTCCACCTCCAGGATGGAGGCGGGCCGAGGAAAACGCCTCAATGTTTTCATTTCAGCCTGGAATAAATCCGGAAGCAGACATTATTATTAATAATCGATCTGGATATTCCCTCCAGCCGCCGTCTCATCCTGAGCAAAGCACACGGTGACAGTGGGAAGAATAGACTCCCTGTCACATGAATAGAGCAGCGACCTTTGACCCCCAGCTGGTGTTCTGTTGGTTCACTTTCTGATCTGTAACACAGAGGTGAATCCGAGCGATCTGAACCGAGGAGGAAGTGACTAGCGAAGCTTTAGTTTTCACTTCCTGTTTGTGGAAAAGCGCGTCGTAGGAAGCTGAGCTGGCCTGGAGCCGGAAAAACATTCCTGCAGGATGACATCAGCGGCCGAGCGAGGAGCCGGGACAAAGGCCGGGCCGGGGGAGGGGCTCCATCAGCTCATCGGCTCCATCAGCTCCATCAGCTCATCGGCTCCATCAGCTCATCGGCTCCATCAGCTCCATCAGCTCATCGGCTCCATCAGCTCCATCGGCTCCACCTTCTTCATCATCCTCACCATCTTCATCCTCCTTTCAGATTCTTCAGCTCCTTCCTGTTTCTCACATCATTAAAAGTTTATTTAGTGGTAAAAATTCCACTTTTCCTGCAGCTCATTAAATCTGCATCTTTAACACGTTTCTGTGGCAGCAACGATTTTAATGAATAAATTAAAGCAAAACGATCATCTGAGACGAGGAAGATGAGCAGGACGAAGATCGGCTCCAGATGAATAAAAATCAACCAGGAGAAGATTAGTGCTGAGACTTGATTACAATTTTTAATTGGGGGTCAGAAAGTAAGTATTCATAAACTATGTAATAAATGAACAATCAATTCGTTTCAAATTTGCTGAACATTTCTTTAGTTTTAATCTTCATCTGTCAGATTGGACTGAAGTTTTACGTTTCAATTTTTCCGTTCATGGAAAAACGGCTAATTTAATAAAAGATGTCTTTGAGTTTGGTCAGAACTAGCATGGCCATCAGATGGAAACAGATTTGGTGTTTTAAATAACGCATTAGAAAAAGTGGAAAATGTAAATAATGCTTTTACGATAACTTGAGGTAGTTTTTGGTTTTTCAGAAAACTGTTGATGTGCTAAAGATGGAAACGTTCGAATGCTGCCATCTGCTGGTGGGTCTGAGCCTCACCAGCGACAGTCTCTCTGCTCCATGCTAGCTTCCACCCCTACTTCCTGTTTACCATGTGTAGCATCAACATCTGATGACATCACGCCAGCCTGGATGATTCGCTCCAAACAGGAAGTGGAAACACACCTAATTCATATTTCACTTTTTTTTCTTTTTTGCAACCTTTTAAACGTGAGCTAACCACTAAAGTGACGTTTGGATGGAAACATGGCGGCTGCTGCGCAGCGGAGGAAGGCTGACGTTTCCCTCTCCTGAAAGCAGTGGCACCAGGAACGTGGGATCAATCCCGACCTCAAGTTCTGATCCGGATCTGTAGGAAGATCTCCAAAACTGCAGAATAAACCCAAACTAGCAAACAGAACCAGAACTTTGGGTCCGGAGCTTCTGTCCTCCCCCATTCACAGCTTGCTGAGAGCTACCACTGCAGAATTTAGCAAGCAAACACCATCAGTTGAAGACGACCTCTGACCTATGACCCCACGGCTGAACTCGGCCTGAAGCTGAACCAACATGGAGTCCAAACATCTCAGCCAGGACCAGAGAGGCGACGATTCTCAGCACAACACCTGCACATTGTTTCCTGCACTATTAAGTTTCTATCTAAATATTTGGCTAGCAAGCTACATCTTTAGCTCCCCATCGTTGTCTTCCTGTGAGCCGTGACCTCTCGGTGACCTTTATGTTGTTTACATTCCCGCAGTGCGTTCAGGCGTTGGGTCTGTTCAGTTCCGATCGGCCTCCTTCCTCCCGTTTCTCTCCTGGTCTCTAACTGGATTAGAGCTTGGTTCTGTCTGAGGTTCTGATGTCAGGGCGAGAAGCCGAATCGGACCGGGACGCTTCGGACCCGTCAGAACCAGCTGGGAGTCCGGATCCACTGATCCAAGTCTGTGTTCAGGGCGTTCCCGCCAGGAAGCTAATCCAGGACGCCTGAGCGCACGGGGCGTAACCCGACCATGACACTGAACACGAGGGAACAGAACCTCCCTCCCCAACCTGTTTCCTTTCCCAAACTGATTGTTCCTCAGAGTGGGGTGGGGCAGTTGGGGCAGATACGGCAGTAGGGGGGAGGGCGGGCATTGTTCTGCCCCGGCGCCTCCAGGCAGCGGCTCATACGGCGCTGTCTGGACCTGAACACTTTGTTCTTTCCGTCTTGGAATATCGTCCCGGTTCTGGTCCAGAACATCATGAGCCTCCGGATCCGACCAAGTCTGTTCTCAGTCTGTTCAGTGCAGATTGAAGATGGTTCTGATCCGGTAGAACATTCAGAACCTTCTGGGTCTCCCACTGGTGGAGGACTTTCTGGTTTTTGACCAATCAGAGAGCAGAGACACGCCCACTCTCTTCTCTGATTGGTTCTGGAGAAAATGGACATGAACGTTCTGTTCAACCCGTTAGCTCTCCCAAAAAAGGTGGGAGTCATGGCAACCAGTAGCTGAGCACTGCCACTCAGCAGCTTCCTGTTTCCTGGCCCAGGAACACTCTGAAGGCCCGACCCGGAAGGGGAGGAGGTGGTACCGCTGCGTCTCCAATCGGACCTTAGAGTGACTCCATCAAATAGCAGCGAGGGACGAGCAGAACCACAGCAGGTCACAAATCCTCCGCTCTCAGAGATCAGAACCGGGTCAGCAGAACCGGCTGCAGGGAAATCAGTAGAAATGTTCTGCCAGTGGGCCCTTGAGCAAAGCCCAGATGTTGGTTCTGACCCAGAGGCTGGGTTTACTCGTTAAAACATAGAAATTATGTAAAAGATCCACAGGTTGAGCTGGAGAACATTTCTAGAACCATTCTGCAAGGCAACCTGGTTCTGGTACTGGTTCTGTCCTGGTTTGTTCTGGTTCTGGTCCCTGGTTCTGGTTCTAGTTCTGGTCCTGGTTCTGGTCCTGGTCCCTGGTTCTGGTTCTCCGGGCCTACAGGCAGCAGGAACTCCTCACAGTGAAGTTCGGCCTTCACTGTTGCAGTGGAAGTTCTGACCCGTTTGGCCAGGACCGGTCCAGCAGGAAACTGACTCGCCTGACCTGGTAGCATCACTGGCGTCGAGACGTTTGATCAGAACTTCCTGTCCGGACCGGACCATGATGTTCTGCTTCTGCTTTGTAAACCTTCAGCTGCCTGTTCTGACCGTGCTTTGATTGGACCGCGGCCCGAACCCTGGAAAAGCAAACCCACAGTGTTGGGTCTGCAGCGGAACCGCACCGCTCTGCTTCTTTGTCTCCCGTCCAACGCAGAAACAAAAAGGTTCTGCAAACTTGTAATCAGAGCCGTCTAATTTTAGGCTGCAGACGTTTCACTATAGATTCTGTTTCAGCCCAAACGGGCCGGCAGCAGAACCTCCTCCTGCCTGCGGTGCATTCTTGTGGCAGCAGAGCTGCATCAGAAATAACTGCAGCAGATGATGGAGGCCTTGGGCCGGGTCCACAGGTTCTGGTTCTGGAAACACTCTGACCCACACAACAAGTCTTAGTGATGGCTCTGGTTCTGGTTCTGATCCTGGTTCACACTGACCCACAGAACAAGCCTCAGTACAAACAGGAAGCAGCATCAGACTCCTCTGGAGAAACATGGGTATTAGCATTAGCATTAGCATGCTCAGGCTGCATTTTTCTCAGATTTCCCATCAGCCACTTGGATTTCATGACGATGGCCATTTTTCAAGATGTCCGCTGTCTTTGGGCCTTTCAGACCAATAATATTTTCCATTTTCATGACTTGTTGAGCTTTGTGTCTGACATTTTCAGGTCGACTCTGATTGGATAGGAAGTCAAAAACAATCACAAGGGGACTTCCTGTTAGCGAGTCTCAGCAGCTGCAAGGCGATGAAGATGAGCGACTGACTGATGAAGAGTCTGAGCTCAGAGTGAAGCTCAGGATGGGTTTTAGTAAAAATATGGATTTATTTCAGCAGTATCCTCCCCTCCCTGTTTCTGCTGCGCCTCATGTCTGGCTCCGTGTTTTTCTGCTGATTTATTCCCAGGAATCCTAAAATCCAGGTCATTATCAAAGCAGCAAGCTGAGTGATCCCAGTGGGAATCCTGCCGAGTCTTCCAGCGCTCCGACTGTTGGAGTCGTGATCACGTCTGCAGGAAGACCCGGCGCTTTAACTATGCTGCTCCACAGGAGAGAGACGGGAGGACAGAGGGTCTAACGTTAGCTGACCTGTTAGCGTCACTGACCTGTTAGCGTCACTGGCCTGTTAGCGTCACTGACCTGTTAGCGTCACTGGCCTGTTAGCGTCACTGACCTGTTAGCGTCACTGACCTGTTAGCGTCACTGGCCTGTTAGCGTCACTGACCTGTTAGCGTCACTGGCCTGTTAGCGTCACTGACCTGTTAGCGTCACTGACCTGTTAGCGTCACTGACAGGTCAGTGGAGGTCTGTAATTTAATCACTGTAAATTAAAACATTTCAGTGATTAATCGCAAAGTCCTGAGGAGGAACAATTGTATTTTGTTTCTGCTATGTCCATAAATCTGACGGACAGCAACATCCACTAATGACCCAGTTTCTTGTCCACCAGTAAATCTGAAGCTACATTTGCTAGCAGCTATGAAGACGCTTTTCTCGGCCTATTGGACTGAGAGAAGCGGTCCAATCAGATCTGTTTCTGATTGGATGCTGGAAAAGATTGTTGTTTGTTGTGCTAAGCGGAGTTAGCCTATCAGCAAAGCTATGCTAGCCTAAAATAGCATCTCAATGCCAAACATGTAGCAGTTAATGCTAATGTCAGCGTCCATGAATGATCAGAGGAACTCTGGAAAGATGAACTTTCCTCCAATCTGATGAACCTGAAGATTAAAAACTATAAATATCTTTGTTTTTCAGATTGTATGTCTATTTATTCAATCATTTAGCAGAAAAGGTTTTTCAATAGCAAATGTCACTAGTTTTGGATTGCTTGTGACCTGATTGAGTTGTGTGAACAGGTATTAGTGGCCCCTCTCATGTCCTGCTGATCCAGATCCGTGTTTTGTGTCTTCCAGAGCTGCTGGGCTCCACCAAGAGGCTGAACGTCAACTACCAGGACGCCGACGGGTCAGTGAGGAGAGACAGGCAGGAAGTTCCTGTCTGGCTTCCTGAAACTCCTCTTCCTCTAAACGCTTTTACTCATAATTAAAACTTCACTTAAAATTCATGGTATAGAAGTGACAAAAGAATTATAAAATTAAATCTTTAGATTTTATTAAACTGAATAATAATATTGATTAATTTGATTGATTTGAACTGTGTTTAAGACATAAATTTTAATCATTAAATTAAAATGATCCAAAAGTCCATTTAATTATTTTGAAACATATTTAGGTTGCAGAGTCAGTGGTGTTTATTCGGGGTTTTCCAGATTTATTCCGGAGTGCAGCCCTTGTTCTCCTGAAGCTTCAAGTTTCCACACGATCCAAATTGTTCTGACCGTTGTAATCAGTGATTTATTTGAGGGTTAAGTTTGATTTTAAGTGTGGCAGGACTCCAACCATCAACATGAGAGTGTGAGGAGAGGGGAGACGTCTCAGAGCTGCTCTGATCAGCTGACTCACTGCAGAGGGACCATTCAGATGCTGCTACTCTGATCCTGCAATACTAGGCCCCTCCCCTTCCTGTTAGGCTCCTCCCCTTTATGTTAGTCCCCTCCCATTTCTGTTAGGCTCCTCCCCTTTATGTTGGGCTCCGCCCCTTTCTGTTAGGCCCCTGCCGTTTATATTAGGCTCCTCTCCTTATGTTAGGCCCCAGCCCTGTGCTTGGGCCCCTTCCCTCCAGATGTACATGCAGACTATGGCGCGTGGCTTCAGGAGTGAATCAGAGCTGTGGTTGTTGGTCGTGCAAGTTGGCCTGGTCGTCATGGAGACCGTTTGTCTTTCCTGGCGTTTCTGTGACATTCAGTGGGAACAATGGGAGACGGATGACTTTTTGAGTCCTTGTGGCGGCTGCATGTTGAACTGGTGCTCTTCCTCCTCCTCTTCTTCCTCCTCCTCTTCCTCCTCTTCTCCCTCCTCCTCTCCCTCCTCTCTCCTCCTCCTCCTCTCCCTCCTCCTCTTCCTCCTCCTCCTCCCCTCCTCCTCTTCCTCCTCCCCCTCCTCCTCCTCCTCTTCCTCCTCCTTTCCTCCTCCTCCTCCCATCCCTCCTCCTCCTCTTCCTCCTCCTCTTCCTCCTCCTGTCCCATTCATGGGGTCAAACTGGGACCAGCTTCTTGTCTCTGGTTCATAAAGTTGCTGGTTTGTTTTTATGATGAATCTGATGATTTTGCATCAGATTTCGGATCGCTGCGGCTTCCTGTTTCATCTGGACGCGGCTTCCTGTTTCAGCTCAGCCATCAGAGTTTTGACGCTTCACCGAGTCTCAACCTGAATCTCTGAGCTCCGTCCATTACTGCTGCTGCCGGCGGCGCTTTATGGACATGAACGCATCACCGGCGTTTCACAAGAGAGCCCCCACTCCCCCCCCTTTTATCCGGCTCTGCAGCCAGAACAGAACCGGCCTGCAGCCTGCAGGTCCGTTTCCTCTCCATCCTCCCCCGCTCAGCTATGGGGAGGATGGAGACGGAGACATGCTGAGTCGCCTCAGTTCTGTTAGATTTGGTTCTGAACCGGTTCTGGTCAATCATCTTTATTTTATGCCTCTTTGTATTAATTTCTTACAACTTGGATTCATGTTAATGTTTCTTTAAAGACGTAATTTAAATTGTTAAAAAATAAACAAAACATTTTTACTCAGAAGTGGTTCCCACCAGGGGACCTGGAGGCCCGGCACCCTGCGTGCTCTGGTTCCCCCTGGTGGCACCTTCAGGGGGTTACCTTCCTCCTCAGACCTCAGACCTGCATCATTTGGTCCAGGTGAGTTAAACCAGGCAGGACTAAACCATGCCGACCCTCCAGGAGCCGCTGGGGGCCCCCAGCTCCACTGCCACCCCCATGTTGAACACCTGTTTTAAATAAACTCTGACAACTTTGGCTTGTTGGGCTAGTATAAAAACTGTTTCTAAATTAGTTAAAAATTGAATAAAAATTAGATTTTCGTGCTAAAAAGTAACAATAATTTTAGCTTTAAGCAAAACTTTTATCTTTATGTTTCATCATGAGCAACATTTATGGCTTCTCCCAGCGGTTAATGAACTGACCTTTGACCCGGGGTCTCTGTGTGACCTCTGACCTGCAGCTTCTCGGCGCTGCACCATGCTGCCCTCACCGGAACCACGGAGCTGCTGGCGGCGCTGCTGGAGGCTCAGGCCGCCGTCGACATTAAAGACACCAACGGTGAGGTTCTGCTGGGCCCGTTCCGCCGGTCCTGGTTCTGTTCTGACCAGATGCTCTGGTTGCTATGGTTGCAGGAATGCGACCGCTGCATTACGCCGCCTGGCAGGGGAAGGCCCAGTCCGTCCTGACGCTGCTCCGGTCCGGTGCGTCCGTCAACGGCGCCTCCATAGACGGACACATCCCGCTGCACCTGGCGGCCCAGTACGGCCACTACGAGGTGGTGAGTCCAGAACCAGAACCATGCATGTTCTCCTCTCCATTCCTGAGTGATTAGTTGGGTTCTGGTTCTGTTCAGACCCGGTTATGGACCTCAGGTTCTCATATTTTAATATTGTGACGGTTTCCATGGATCCAGGATCCAGCAGCAGCTTCCCAGAACCAGGAGAACCTCTAGTACTGGGTCTCTAGCCGAACCTGATCTGGTTCTGTTTGTGCTTTCAGTCGGAGATGCTGCTGCAGCACCAGTCCAACCCGTGTCTGCTCAACCGGGCCAAGAAAACTCCTCTGGACCTGGCCTGTGAGTTCGGACGGGCCAAGGTGAGCGAGTGGTTCTGAAAGCGATCCGACTGAGATGAGCTCCTGTTTCTAAATATGTTGGTTTAGTTGTAGTTCTTCACTGTAGGAACCGGTTCAGGAACCATGCCGACCCACTTCCTGCTCCATAGTGGCCTCAGCGCCGCGAGTTTGGCCCCATTTGTTCAGGACCCAGCATTTCCTCATGCACATGATGCAGTTTGGACTGAATCAGAAAACCTGTCCTCCTGTCCCCCTCTGCTGCCCCCTATCTTCCTGTCCTTTTGTCCTCCTGCCCCCTCAGGTGGTGCAGCTCCTCCTGAGCAGCAACATGGTGGCGGCGCTGCTGGAGGATGAGAGGAAGGAGCCGACAGACTCCGCCTACATCACGCCGCTACACCTGGCGGCCCGCAACGGACACAAAGACGTCATACGGTGAGGAAACCGGGTCAGAACCAGAGTCCGGTCTGGGGTCCAAACAGCAGATACTAATAAATACCAGCAGCAGGCATGAAGTGAAAACGTAGAAAGAAATAAAGAGACCAGCTGATGAAACCCGACTGAGTCCGGTTCTGATGTCAGAACTGGAGAAGGTTCTGGATCAGAAGTGACTCTGGTTCAGCTTCAGTCGCAGTTTAAAACTTTTATCAGCGTTCAAATGAAAACCAGAACCATCATGATGGTCCTGGAGTCAGTCGGGCAGCAACTGCAACGTTTGGGTTTTTATCCTGAAGCAACAGAAACGTTTTTCGTTTTTCAGGCTTATTCATTGTCACAGTTTCAAATAAAACATCTGGCTGCAGATAATTGGTGATAATTGGCTAAATGTTTAACTTCAAACTAAATATTGAGCTAAATATTGAGTTGGTAAACTGTGACTCTTCTGAATGAATGACTAACCAGGTGAAAATATTCCACTGGAATCGGCAGTAATGCTGGAAACGACATCCCATAATATGGAGTGGATCAGCTGGTTGGAGAAAGATAATGCTGCAGGATGAAGGCTAAGGTCCAGAGACTGGACAGGTGCTCTCACCTGTTTCAGGTGCAGAGAACCTCACAAACCACACAAACTGCTGGTTGCTATGGCAATGGTTGCTATGAGCTGTGTCAGCAGGAAGTCGGTCTGTCTGCAGCTTGCAGAACTTCCTGGATCCACACCGAAGATGTGCAGCTTCTGAGCCTGGACTGGGCTCACTGGGTTTGTTCTGGGCCTCCTGCCCTGATCTCACTGCTACCATGTGAATCCCACTGCAGCCGTTCTGTGACCCAGTTCCAGCTCCCCTCCCTGGCTGCCAGCCGGAGCGCTGGCTGTGAGGATGTGAAGATAACTGACAGCAGCGCTGAAGAAATGAACAACAGTTTAATGTGACTGAAGCCGCTTCAGAATCGACACAACCGCAGCCAGCATGCAGCACTGCTACAGGCTAACTGCTTAGTGGCTGCATGGTGGTTTAATGATGGCTGCATGGTGGTTTTAATGGGCTGCATGGTGGTTTAATGATGGCTGCATGGTGGTTTTAATGATGGCTGCATGGTGGTTTTAATGATGGCTGCATGGTGGTTTTAATGATGGCTGCATGGTGGTTTTAATGATGGCTGCATGGTGGTTTTAATGATGGCTGCATGGTGGTTTTAATGATGGCTGCATGGTGGTTTTAATGATGGCTGCATGGTGGTTTAATGATGGCTGCATGGTGGTTTTAATGATGGCTGCATGGTGGTTTTTAAAGATGGCTGCATGGTGGTTTTAATGATGGCTGCATGGTGGTTTAATGATGGCTATTCATACCAAAGAGAAATGAAATAGCTTCAGTTGATCTCTGGGAGCAGTCAGTATTACAGCGAGTCTGAAAGGCCTCTGACTGAAGACAGCCACTGTGTGACGGTCTCAAGCTAATAACTGAGCATTCAGGCACCAATAGGCTGTTATAACATCATCAGCTGCTGATCCGGCTCCTTTGCTTTTGCTGCTCCTCTAATCTCCGTCTGGGTGGACATGTTGGAATTCGGGATAATGATGGATCCAACTCCTCTGGGATTCGGGGTCAAAGTTCAGGTAGTCTCAGCTCCTGGTCGTAAAAACCAAACCCCTTGCGATGAGTTAGCCTGAAGGTCTGCAGCTTTAGCGGCTTAATCGGTTCTTACACTCGTTTTAGCTTCTGAAGCTAGTATAGAAAACACACACCGTGACCTTTGAACTGCTAACAAGCAGCTCTGTGTTTGCTCAGACTGCTGCTAAAGGCCGGCATTGACATCAACAAGACCAGCAAGTCTGGAACGGCGCTGCATGAAGCTGCGCTGTATGGCAAGACGGAGGTGGTGCGACTGCTGCTGGACGTGAGTCACTGCAGGCGTTTCTGCCGCACTGAACGATTCCTTCCTTACCAGTCAGTTCAGTCAGTTCAATCAGTTCAATCAGTTCAATCAGTTCAATCAGTTCAATCAGTTCAATCAGTTCAGTCATTCAATCAGTTCAATCAGTTCAGTCAGTTCAATCAGTTCAATCAGTTCAATCAGTTCAATCAGTTCAATCAGTTCAATCAGTTCAGTCAGTTCAATCAGTTCAATCAGTTCAATCAGTTCAATCAGTTCAATCAGTTGCAGTTTTCTGGAAGTTTGTTCCAGAACAGATCTTTAATGTTTTTGGAAATGTTCTTCAGCTGACAGAAGGCTGAGTTTGGAAACATCTTAATGTGATTCTTCTACATATCTGGATCTATATCTCTAGATCTATAACTATAGCTCTATAATTGTAGACCTGTAACTGTAGACCTATAATTCTAGATCTCTTCCTCTTCATAATAAGCTGGTTTAGTTGTGGGGAACAGTGTGGCGCCCCCTGGTGTTGGTCAGCTCACAGCAGCCATGTTTCTCTCCGTCCAGGCCGGCGTGGATGTGAACATCAGAAACACCTACAACCAGACGGCGTTGGATATCGTCAACCAGTTCACCACCTCCCACGCCAGCAAGGACATCAAGCAGCTGCTCAGAGGTCAGAGGTCACTCATTAGCTGACAGAAGCTCTGCAGGGAGCCTCAGAGTTTGCACTCTGTCACCATGACTGTCCAATCCACGTCTTTACAAATCTGAATAAGATTTTACTCAGTGAAACTGTTTCTGATGCTTCACTGTTCCTTCATTCAGACCAAACCAGACGCTGCTGTCATTTTACATGTTCTGATCAGGTGAGGTTCTGATGGGATGATCCGGTTCTGTTTCCTACATAGACGCGACTGGGATCCTGCAGGTCAGAGCTCTGAAGGACCACTGGAACCTCCACGACCCAACCGCCCTCAACATCCGGGCTGGAGACGTGATCACGGTGAGACGCTGTGGTACCAACACTGGTTCCAGAGCTGTGGTACCAGAACCACGTCTCTGGTTCCGGTGTGAAGGACACAGCTGAAGAAGATGGTGGTTACAAACTCAGTCAGTAAATCAGGAGAGCAGACTTTCTGAAAGCCTGGAATCCGTTACAAATAATCGTCATCTCTTTATTTCACGTTTTGAACATGTTGAATAGCAAAGTTCCTGGCCTAATAATTCCATCATGAACAAATTATTTAGTAAAAACACAGAACCTTCAAAATGTTTAACAGATTTCTGCTCACTGGATGTTCATTTCTCAGTGAAACCCATAATTTTCTATCATGTCTCATTCAGCAGAGCTGAAAGACAACATAGTAAAAAACACCTGCAGTCAACTGCTAAGCTAGCAGGGCTACTAGCATGCTAGCGCGAAGTTGCTAACGGAGTGGAACAGTTATTTCCTTCTCTTAGCAGAGTTTACATGAAGCTGGTTAATAGAATAACAAATATTACAGGAAACCCTCGTTTTTCCTGGGGTTGCGTTCCAAAAAGAACCTGTGAAGTATTTAGTGTTTACAGTTACATTATTATACTGCATAATGAAATACTCTACATTGAAACCAAAGAACAAAACCTGATTTCAGGCCCAAGCATTTTTTAACAAATAGAACGCTTTCTTACAAACAACTACAGTAAAATAATCATTTTAATACTCAGTACAGGAGGAGAAAATGTGACTTTCACTGTGGCTCTGACTGTGACGCTGCGGCCCGACTCCGCTCTGTAGTGTCGTTTTCTAGTTAGTTGTTGTTACAGAGCCCATAAGGGGACATGGAGAAAAAAAAGAAAAGTCGGGATCTCGAGACTTATTTTCTCGAGATCCCGACTTTTTTTTTTTTTCGTGGTATCTCCAGAAACTAAGTCGAGATTTCTTTTTTTTTTTTTCTCCATGTCACCTTAGGGGCTCCTAACTTAGCAGAACTAAACTTAGGGGCTCCCACCTTAGGGGCTCCTAACTTAGGGGCTCCCACCTTAGGGGCTCCCACCTTAGGGGCTCCTAACTTAGCAGAACTAAACTTAGGGGCTCCCACCAACCAGTGAACGGTGATCGAGAGTTACCCTAACTCTAATAGCGAGGGATCTGGATCTGATAAAGGCTTTATGGTGATCATAGCCACATGCTTGGTGAACATTAACAACCTAGAAGGAAACTAAATGCAGAATCTTTACCGTTTGTGATCTTCTTTATGTTTCTGTGGGGACAGGCAGTGGAAGCACCGCCACCCTGTGGTGGAAATCAGAACAGCATCTCAATTCAATACTTTTATTAAATTTATTTCAGGTAATTATCAATAAATCTTCATTGATAATGTCTAATCATAAACCTGACACCTCTTGACACAGCTTGTTTGTAGCTAATAGGCAATTCATAAATTGAGAAACTAAATTCTGGTTAAAACCAAACCAGACGGTTACAGAAGCCTGGTTCTGGTTCTGCTTGTCATTCCAAATCTCCTGCTCTGACCCTGAAGATGTTTTCATGCCAGCTGCTCGGTGTCGCCCCCTGCAGGTGTTGGAGCAGCACCTGGACGGGCGCTGGAAGGGCCACATCCACGACAGCCAGCGGGGAACGGACCGGGTCGGCTTCTTCCCTCCGTCCATCGTGGAGGTGATCAGCAGGCGGAACGGTCAGTGAGACGCCAAGATGGCGGCTCTGATGTAATGAGCTGATCACATGATCAATGCCAGCTCCGCGTTTCTCATGGCCTGCTTTTCCTCCTGGTCTATGTTCTGACTCGGTTCTGGTTTATTCTGCCTTCAACTGGACTTTGTCTGTTTTATCCTGGTTTTACTTTCATATAATTCAGTTTTTTTCTTGTTTTATTCTGATTTTATCTGGAAATAATCTCAGCTTTATCCTGTTTGTTTGTTTCATCCAGGGTTTATTCTGGTTTAAACCGGTGTAATCCTGTTTTAATCTGGTGTAAACCTGCTGGTGTTCAGTGCTTCTAAAGTTCTTACTGATCAGTCGATTTTATTTTCCGGATCGTTTTAACTCAGAGCAGTTTCAATGTAGCTTCTGGTACCAGAACATCGGGATCCAGCGTGTTCTGACTGCGGCTGGGTTCTGGAAGCTTTCTGGACCTGGTCTGCAGCGAGCCGGCCCGCACGTGGGCTCTGGCTGTTGGGTCTGTTTGCCTCTGCAGGAACCAATCAGCTGCTTGCTCCATCTCATGCTCCTCCCCTTCCTGCTCCTCCATCCAGACTGACTCCTCCCTCTAACCAACCTGTCCTTCCTCCTCCTTCTCCTCCTCCTGTTCCTCTCTCGCCCTGTAGGGGGCGCCCTGTCCCGCCATGCCTCTCTGCCCACCCAGCGCCAGCAGCACCCATCTAGACCCCCCCTCTCCTCCAGCCTAAGCTCCGCCCCCCACACCGACGACTCCTACAGTCTGTATGCCAAGCCCACCCACCTGATTCTGCCCAACGGCCTGGCAACCTGCGCAGGTACAGCACACACTCAAGACACTCACTGGGAACCGTTCTGGTTCTGGTTTCGCGCCCAGCGAGCATCCCCAGGCGTCTTCATTCAGGCCGGTTCTGATCTCTGACCCAAACTTCGGACTTTAGTTTGTCTCGCTTCCGTTGTTTAGAGCCAAAGCTTCTTTAAGGCCCAGAAGCTGCTGGCTGTGTGGTACCGCCTCAGGCCCAAACAGAACCCGGTCCGTCTCTGTGTCTGATAGGTTCGTCTTCGAGCCTCCTGTCTCAGTCTGGGTGTCCCTTTGAGGACGTCTGGGTCCTCAGGGACTCGTTTCACGGTAAGCCCCCTGAACCAGAGCTTCTGCCCCGCTGAGCCCGGACCCCACGCACAGAGACGCCAGCGCCCGCCTCCTCAGCCAATCAGAGCAGAGCCACCTCAGTCTGGAAAATTATATTATATTTCTGTTGGAATAACTCCAACATTTTATCCTCTGCTTCCAGGTGTGGGGGCAATCTGGAGGTGTGGGCGCCCCAGTTTGCTGCTGGTAGGTCAGCGCTGACTGATTGCTGAGTGTGTCCTGTATTTATTTGGTACAGGAGCTCCTCTGCCCAGACTACAGGGATAATGTGACTTTAGCGCTGCTGGCAGGTTGTGATAGCGTTGACCCTAACCTATATGACCTTTCGAGGGAAGATTGCACAAAGGTTATCCAAACTCTAGAAGCAGCAATGTTCCTGTGTCTGGACATCAATTCTGGCCTCATGTACTGTGAAGAGCAGCTTCTTAATTATAAACTTCTCCAAAGCTTGTTGGATGTTTCACCATTCCGTAGAAACCCAGACATTTAAAGACGTCTTGACTCTAGTTCTTCTGGACCAAACGGAGAAGGAGACTGCTCACTAGCGTTAGCTTTGGAGAAGCTAGTGACTAGCATAACTAGCTAGTGTTAGTGTTGGATAGGCTTGGGACTAGCATACTGGGCTGGTGAAGCACTGGATTGCCTACTTACTCTGCTGTCCATTAGCATATATAGGGTTACTTCACCATTGGATAGGCTAGCGTTAGCCTATCTTAGCATTAGCATTGGACAGTCTAATTACTAGCTCCTAGCAAATCTGTCTACTGATCCGATCAAGAATAGGCTGGCACCAATAAAGTTAGAGTTGCTCAAGGTAGTGAAAAATTAGGTGGAATCGCCCTTTAGCTGTTTTAGCCTGTGATCGGATCAGTGATTGGATCAGCAGGATTCAGAATGGATGCAGCTTCATCCAACAAGAAAGTAGCAGCTGCTGGGTGGACGGCAGTCTGAATTTTGGTCCTAATTCTGCTCCATACTTCTACCACGCTTGCTTTAAAAGATTTTTTCTCCAAACTGGAGTATATTTGGAGTAAATGCCTCCAGATTCAGCTCATGCCTGTGTGTTAGCACTGACTGCAGGCGTTCCTCAGGGTTCTGTTCTTGGACCTCTTCAGCTTCAGGTACAGAACTTCCTGCACGAGGAGGTAGAATTGGTACCTTCATGAATTAAAGGATTTTCAGCATCATGAAGTTGGGTAACCATGGTAACTGGTCAACACTCAACCAATCAGAGGCCTCTGTCCGCTGGGTCCGGCAGACCGAACAACCGGACTGGAAGCCGCTAATCAGGAGACGCGCTGGTCGTCTTGGTGTGTCGGGTCCAAAACGCGCTGCTGCACGCTGAAATCAGAGCCTCATGCTAACAGCAATCCTCACGGCTGCCACAGGGGGGCGACAACAGGTCGTCCTACGATGTAGCTACACTACAGAAGCTGCTGCATGTTGATCTCAGAGGGTTTTAGTTGGCGAACGAAGACGAGGAAGACCTGGAGACATGTCCATCGAGACATCTGGCTGCTTGCACCGCTGCAGCCGCTCTGCCCTGCATCTGTAGAAAGCTGCACCCCCGGCCTGACGCCACCCTCAAGCCCCGCCCACTTTCACTGGGTCTGTTGTTGTGTTTGCAGCCGGGGACAGGAACAGCGTGGGCAGCACCGGCAGCGTGGGCAGCACCCGCAGCGCCGGCAGTGGCCAGAGCACCGAGAGCAACAGCGCCCCCAACGGGCAGCAGCACACTAACGGTCACCATGACAACAAGGTACATTCAGACTGATCCAGAATGTCAGAACAGCCCACTTCTCATAAATCACTTAAAAGATTAAATCCAATAAATAAATCAGTGGTTTTCATGTCTCTGTAATAACATCATAAACATCAGATTCTCTGATCTGCCGCTGAGCTCTGCCGAGTCTGAGGTTGTTTTTGTTGCTGTGCAGCTGGTGCCCCCTGCTGCTGATCCAGGAGCCTCTGCTGACCCCAGCAAACAGGCGGAGAATCCTGCAGGTGGGTTTCACTGCGTCCTGATCTCAGCAGTGAGGTGTCCCTGCTCAGATGCCTGTCCTGTCCTGCAGGTGGCGCCCCTCGCAGGCAGACGGTGACGGTGCAGTGCCCGGCAGAGCCCAGCTTCACGCAGCAGTTCGTTCGTCCGCAGCAGCTGCTGGAGGGGAAGGTAGGAGGATCAGGACTGAACCCTGTCTATCTTGGCTCTCCTCCCAGGGAGACTTCGGCAGGGGGCGTCCTGAATAAATTATTACTGTTACATAAAAACTCAAAGTGACGATGATGAGAAACATTAAATAAGTTTCATCTGCAGGGTTCTTACTGTTTGTATTTTTTTAAAGTATTTTCTGAAAATATTTCCCCAAAATATTTTTTTATTTTTTCTAGATTTAGATGAAATAATATTTAATTTATTTATGCCATTACATTTTGATTTGGGTTATTATTAAAACCATTTCTGTTGTGATCAAGTTGCCTTCTGATGGTGGATAATTTCAGTGCTAATAAGTTTCAAATTTAAACATTTCTGGACACTATTTTTATTAAAGAGTGAACTAACTGAGTTGTTAGAGTGTGTATTTCGGACCAAAGCTGGGTTGGGATCGGCTCGGATCAGAGCCGGGTTTGGATCAGAACCGGGCTCGGATTAGAAACGGGTTTGGACTGCCTGACTCTGTGTCCAGGATGCGGACGCCATCTTCCAGTGGCTGTGCGACTTCCAGCTGCAGCAGTACACCGGGAACTTCCTGAGCGCTGGTTACGACGTTCCTACCATCAGCCGAATGACTCCTGAGGTGAATCCACCAGAACTCAATTAAAGCTTTGACCCGGTGGATCTCACCACCAACCCTACCAGCTTCCTGTTTCTGATGCGTATCCTGTTCAGGACCTGACCGCCATCGGCGTCACCAAACCGGGGCACCGGAAGAAGATCTCCATGGAGATCAACAACCTGAACATCCCGGAGTGGCTTCCGGAGTACATCCCTGTGAGTGTTAACCTGCAGGAGCCCACGGTTTGGATCTGATCCGTTTCAGCCCGTCCGCCGCTGTGTTTCTGTTCTGACCCGATTCGTCCTGTCCTTCCAGTCGGACCTCGGTGAGTGGCTCAGCGCCATCGGCCTCCCGCAATACCACAAGAAGCTGTCAGAGAATGGCTACGACTCCATCAGTATCGTCAAAGACCTGACGTGGGAGGACCTGCAGGAGATCGGCATCAGCAAGCTGGGTCGGAGCCGCAGCACCGCAGTGCCATGTGCTGTCCGGGTCAGAATCTTTTCTGACGCTCCATTTCCTCTGTAGGCCACCAGAAGAAGCTGATGTTGGCGGTGAAGAAGCTGAGCGACATCCAGAGGGCCATCTTGCAGGCGGACACCGGCGCAGGGACGCTGCGGCGTAAAGCCCCCGGAGCGCTGCACCTGGTCGCCATTGAGTCTCCGGACGCCAGCAGCGAGTGTTCCTCTCCTCACACCCCCATTATGGTGACCTTCCAGGACAGCGAGCTGAGTGCAGAGCTGCAGACCGCCATGGCGAGTAACTACGGAGGCTGTGACGAAGGCTTGGCCATCAAGAACGCCATGGGGATGTCGCAGAACCAGGAGAACATTGACACCCGGTCCAGAGGCTCTGGCCGGTCTCAAGAGCCTCACACTGCCTCAATTGGCCCCTGCGGCTGGTCCCAGGAGAGCCTAGAAGGAAGCCCGGCCCGGGAGAGGAACCTGCCTGAGGGCTGGGACCAGCGGCCTCTGCAGCATCAGCCGCTGCCCAAGCAGGTGCCTCTGGGGACAGCCACCGTCTTCAAGTACCCGGCCATCCCGGCCAAACCCAAACTGCCACGTGGCGCCTCCCAGGCTCTGAAAGGCTTCAGCTACCTGCATTCCCAGTGCGGCTCCACCAACCTGAACCCGACGGCCAGACCCGAGCACCACCGGACTCTGACGCCTCCCAACCGACGCGCCCAGAGCAAGACCCGCTACGCTCTGTCGGACGGAGAGCAGGATGAGGATGAGGACGACCTCACCGTTCCGCCAGCCGACGTTCCGTCCTACGCCACGTTGACCCGGAAGCCCAGCCGCAGCCAGCCTGGCCGGTCGCAGTTTGGCTCAGACAGGAATGGCAATGTGAGCCGCAGTCAGTCGTTCGCTGTGCGTGCCCGCAAAAAGGGTCCCCCTCCTCCCCCGCCGAAGAGACTGAGTTCAGTGAGCAGCACGACCAGCAGCGAGCTGAGCGACAGCAGCCCCACATCCTCCTCGGGGGGCGTGGTCACCGACAGCCCTGGGAGCGTCAGGAGCATCACCGCCTCTCTGGAGACTAGCCCAGGGCCCAGATACGGTGCTGCGTCAGAGGCCAGGGAGACCGCAGAGCTCAGGAGGAAGGTCCACAGCGAATGTCTTCCCAGTCAAACCATCAGCACCGCAGAGGTGAATCGAAGGTTGAAGTCTGACTCTGAGGAGGAGGAACCGAAGGCTCAAGGCCTGGATGGGTCTTCGTCTCCCCACAACAGCTCCAGCGAGTGCATCCCCTTCGCTGAAGAAGGCAACCTGACCATCAAACAGAGACCCAAAGCTCCAGGCCCCCCCAGAGCTGAGGCCGTGTTGGAGCCACCAGACAAACCAGGGGCCAATGCTCTGGAGGTTCCTGAGTTCAACCTGAAGGAGTCCGACACGGTGAAGAGGCGCCACAAACCCAAGGACAAGGAGCAGGGTGAGGGTTCCCCAGTCAGATCCGGGGCCTCAGGGTCTGAGCCTGATGGCAGCAGGCCCCCATCCAGGAACCAGGACCAGCTGGACCTGAGAATCAGCGAGGCCAGTCTGGAGAGGCCCAGCAGCCCAGCGACAGGGTCTCCTCTGAAACCTTCTCTTACACCAAAACCTGCCATCACCCCGAAACCTGTTCGCCACAGTCTGCTGGCCGCTCAGGGTGAGACACCAATACCTTCATCACATCCATGCACTCTGAAACCTCTGAAGGCTAAAGGACCCTCAGAGCTCCCCTGAGGAAAGTGTCCATTTGGTTCTCTGGTTGGCGGTACTCCAGGTACCTGCAGATCTCCAGGGTTCAATGAGGCAAGGGTTCAAGCTTCTGCTGCTTCTCTCTTCAGGTGGAATCTAATGATGGACTCTGCTTCTGAATGGCTTCAGTCTGGTGTCGATACATTCACCAGTCCCTGTCAGTCAGGATTCAGGGTTAGAGTCTACCAGGTCTTCACTGGGACTTGACTTCTCTCTGAACTTCAGGCTTTATGATTCTGGTTACCTGTCCAGTCTCCAGACACTGCAGTCTTCATTTGAGATACTCCCAGCCTTGCTATTGTTGGTTTGAGTTTTCTAATTTCTCAGTCTTAACTTAAAGTTCATAATAGCCTCCAGATTCTTTTGACTTGTTATGTTTTGGTCCTGGTTTATGACTTGTCTTTCCTGACTTGTTTTGTCTTGAGACTACCTGGTTTTTACTGGACTCTTCCCATCTCAAGGTTGGCCGGTCTTGAATGAGTCTGTAGGATCTTGTAGCATTCCCTGTTGGGATTCACTAGTTTTGTCTTGATTGTATTCAGTGTTTGGTGGACTTGGGCCAGTCTTAACTTGGGACTCGTTTTGCTTGTCTTAGGACATACTTTCTTAGCTGATGAAGCTGATCTCAGATTTATTTATAGTTTTTTTTCCAATTTTGTTTGGGATTTTCAGCTTATTACTTGAAACAAATCCGTCTTTGAGTGTTTCCCACTATTGACTTGAGATTCCATGACGTTAATATGAAACGTTTGTGTTTTAGTTGTAATTTCTCAGTGTCGTCTCTCGCTTTTCTCTGTCTTGACTTGATATGTTGTTAGAACTTACCTTCCTTGACTTGAGACTTTCTGGTCTTTCTGGGCCTTTCCAGTTTGAGTTGGGATTTCTTAATGTGACTTACCTTTTTCATTTATTGGTTAGAACTCAGGCTTGAGACTTGATCTTTATTTAGGATCTTGAACTGGGCTTGGCTGGGATTTTCTGTCTCTGACTTTCAAATTTTGTGAGAAGTGAATGGTTTTACAGAGGAAGTTGTGAGACTTGGTCGAGTCTTCCTGGTATTTGAAGGACTTGTGAGTTAATTTGTAGCTTGCAGTGTTGTAGAAGACTCATTGGTCTGGACCAGACTGGGTAGGGACTTGCTGGTCTTCTTTAACCCAAACATTGTCGGTGTGAAACTTGTTCTTATGTCGTGTTCTTCAGGAGGACGGTCCTCTCCCACGTTGACAGTCAGTGTGGTCCAAAGCGTAGCATTCGCCTCCTCAGCAGCCCCCAGGCCGACAGCCCCCCGCAGTCCCTCTCTGGCCGCCAGGAGACCCCCAGGAAGTCCTCTGTCCTCTGAGTCGTCTTCCGAGGCTGAAGAGGTCCAGCAGAGATTGGACCAGACCAGCAGCTCTCTAGCGGCGGCTCTAAAGGCCGTGGAGACGAAGCTGACCCAGGACGGCAGCGAGGGGTGAATATTCGTCCTTCCTGTTTGCTCTGGACGCTTCTCTCCGCTGCTTTAACTGTCTGTCTCTGGTTTCACCAGCAGGGGGAGCTCTGTGAGGTCAGCAGGGACCATCCTGGACGACATCGGCAACATGTTCGACGACCTGGCCGACCAACTGGACGCCATGTTGGATTAAGTGTTAACGTCAGGATCGCCGCTCCGCCTGCTTCAGAGCAGCAGTCGGGGAGCTCAAGTGGATCTGCTGCTGCGGCGCCTTTCAGCCGGAGCCATGAATACTTTACATATTTAACCTGGAAGTTTAATGTCTTCATAATTCTGCAGCCAGAAAACCTTCAATCGGTTTAGGTCCATGATGAGGTCCAGTTCGGTTCTGCTGACAAAGCTCATCATGTTTCAGTAACAAACATGTTAAAGTTATGTTGTTTCTTCGAGGAAGACTGCAGTATGGCGCCAGCTGGTGGCTACCGCTGGTATTGCACTAACATTTAAAACGGAAGCCATGTTGTGGCTCTGCAGCTCCATCGGGTTCTTTAAGCTCCCGGTTCTGGTTGCAGGTCCAGAACTTCACATCATATTTTATGAAATGTGGAACCATCCAGAACCTGCCTTGACCCGCTAAAACCCAGCCAAGGTCTGGAGAACTTTCTGGAACCCGAGTTTGGACCGAACCCAAAGTCCAACAAGGCCGTCAGGAGGGAGCTGGAGAAAGAGAGGTGAAAGGTCAAATGAACGGAACCGGACCGGGTTCTGGCTGGAGTCAAACTGTTCTCCAGGTCTCCATGGATTCAACACCTTCTGGATTTTCTTGCAACTTTGTAAAAAGATAATTGGGAACCTTAGCTTAGCATGCTATCATGGTTGTTGCTCAGCTGCAAAATTTATTATTTCTGTTCATAAATTACTGAATGTTCAAATGTCAAAACGTGGAAATGAATTGAGAAGCAGAATCTCACTCGATGAAGTTTATCGTTTTCTTTGCGTTCTGACTCTGATCCTGCCTTCAGTTCCCGCTCGGTGAAGCGGTTCGGTATCATTGACTTGTTCGGACCTTCAGAACCAGACCAGGATGACTTCTCCTCACTCCGGATTATAATCCGGCTGATGCGGTCTGGTTCTGGTTCTACGGCCCTCTCGTGGCGCCGAGACGCGGTGCAGCTCTGCTCTACCAGAACCGAGCCGGGCCCATCAGAATTATTTTGGGATTTGAAAACTATTTAAATCTAAATATGTTTATCAACCTATAAACATACCGAACCAAAGCTTTGTACAGAGTTTATTTTTGGAAAATGTTACTGTTCCTCAGAAGTCCGGCATGCTGCGACCCTGTGGTTCTGGTTCGGATCACCTTCCTCATCAGCACCATCTTCATCACAGGAAGGGTTAGGGTTTAAAAAAAAGGTTTCTGTCCCTACCGCTCTACTGTGAAAGGCTTTTATTGTGAAACAGTCACAGGAAGTCACCATGTTGTCATGTTGTCTGAATTTTAACTTAAACTCATTACACTGTTTATATTATATTTACTGTTTTTTGTTGAAACGGGGTAGAAATAGACGACAGAGGTGTTGTTCATGTTGTTGTCCAGCAGGGGGCGCCATTTAAATCCATGCAGGAAGTGTTGGTGATCCAATCAGATGATTTGGTTTCCGTCAGTCTGGGAAGTTGTAAATATTTATTCCCAAAACATTATTTACAGCTGTGTTCTCTTGTTTTTATGGTGGCATTAAAATCTCCGTTTTGCTTCTATTTTTTGTGATGCCACGTTTTTACTTCCGCTGTTTCCATCTGCGGTTAAATAGACTTTGCAGAGAGCAGCCGCAGCCTGAAAGGAAATGAACACTGTCCCTTTAAATTCCAGAATAACGACTTATTACAAGGAACCAAACATTTTAATTCATATTAATCATTATAGTGTGTTTCTGCGTTATTATGCAGAAGGAAAGAACGTTCTTCCTGCAGAGTCGCGTCCTGCAAGGCAAGATTCAGGCTTTAAGCCTCACTATTATTAAAAGGATTTTATTTCTATTTGATTTTAATTTTTAAGTCTTGCCCTCCTCTTCGTGTGATTAGAACTTTCCAGGTTCTGGTTTGTCTTTTATTTTTTACAGTGTGGTTCTCCGTGAGGATCCTGACCTGGTGACGCAGCTGCTGCTGCAGACCGTAAATCACGTGGTTCTCCCGTTCCTCGGCTGCCACGCCCACTCCGTCCCTTCCCAGAACCGAACAAGTTCTGGTCTCATTCCGGGTTCAGGTCCTCGGATCCGGATCCGTGAGAGCGGAGGCTGAGCTGCTGTCTGCCCGCCGAGCTGCGCCCTGAGTCCGGTAAGAGCCGCCGTGGCTGCGGAAAAAAACACGCAACTTTTACACTTCCGCAGTTCTCTGGAAAGTATTCTGCTCGGTGAACTGTAGCCGACCCCGTCCTAGAGAGGGCCCAGTGTTCCGATACACTCACGCCGCTGGGTCCACCACATTGAACCAGTTTTATTTCCAGCTTTATTTCCGACTTTACGTAAATCTGTTAAAACTCCTTATCTGAATTCAAACGCGGCTCTGCTTCATCTTCAGGACCAAAGTGTTAATGTAACATTTTAAGGACAATTTTATGTTTAATTTTCTGTGAAGAAAACGAAACTTGGCAGATTGATATTTTCCTCTTGAAGAAGCAGCTGGTATTGATTAGACTGCGTAGGAGGTATGGAAGTCCAAAGGTGCCAAAAGTTCGTTACCATACAAACCACAGCATCACTATCATGCGTTATTCCAGAAAGGGAGGATTTTTTTTCCTTATAAAAATATATATCAAGGATAATAAACGCCATTAGGATCGAACCACTAACCCAGATCATTAGAGATGATTCTAATATCAAAGGAATAGAAATTAACAAGGAGGTACATAAAATCTCATTATATGCTGATGATGTATTATTGTATTTGAAGGAACCTAAATCAACAATCCCCCACCTAAAAGAGCTCATATCTCAATATGGATTTTACTCAGGCTACAAAATTAATATAGAAAAAACAGAAGCTATGGATGTCAACGGCACAGTTTCAGATATCACAAAATTACAGAGTGGATTTAAGTGGCCTAAGAACAGTATCAATATCTGGGTATTTATATACCTCCATCTTTATGTGATCTCTATGAGGCAAACTTCTATGAGCCATTAAAAATAATCTGGAACGTTGGGAGACACTCCCTACTTCTCTGATTGGACATGTTGAAAATATCCACATGAATGTTTTACCAAGATTACTCTACTTATTCCAGATGCTGCCTGTGGAAATTCCCAAATCTACATTTGGCACTTTAGATCAGGGGTGGGCAATCCTGGTCCTCGAGGGCCGGCGTCCTGCAGCTCTTCGATGTCTCCCTGGTCCAACACACTTGAATCAAATAAGTGAATCACCTCCTAAGTGCAGTCAGGTTCTCCAGAGTCCTGCTAATGACCTCATTATTTGACTCAGGTGTATTGAAGTAGAGACACATCTAAAAGTTTCAGGAGACCGGCCCTCGAGGCCTGAAGTTGCCCACCCCTGGTTTAGGTAAAATGATGACTGGGTTTATTTGGCAAAAAAAGTGTCCTAGCATCACACTAAAAACTCTGCAGCTATCTAAACCCAAGGGGGGACTTAAACTTCCAAACTTAGAATATTATTAGTGGGCTGAACTTAAACCTTTATCAGTATGTGCTGATAAACTAGTATGGATACTCAATGGCTGGAAATAGAGGAAAGCATGTGCTCAGTACCACTGCAAAAATGACCCTTCTTAGATGCTCCTGCAAAGGAAATGTCAATCTGGACAAAAAAACACCCTCAAAATTTGGCACAAAATACAATCAGTTTTTAAGTTATTAAAACAAATCTCACTTTTATCATGTATAGGATTTATGAAATCGTTTGCACCCAACAATTTAGATTCTGGATTCAAAAACTGGTCTAATAATGGACTATCTCATATCCATCAATTAATTAAAGAGGAAAATTTCAAAACCTTTGAGCAGGTGAAAAGTGAGTTTGACCTCCCTAATACGAACTCTTATAGGTACTTACAACTAAGAACCTTTGTTACGACACACAAAAATTGGACTAAACTCCATGAACCTACACCTATAGAAAATCTCCTAATGGACATACAAAGGGGAAAGGGAAATGAAAAAATAATCAGTAAAGCATATGACCTGTTTCTGTCAAGTCATAGGCCTGTTTCTGTCCATGACTGTGCACGACTCTACAAACATGATGGGAGACCGAATTGCAGGAACCAATAGAAGAAATATGTACTGAAGCACAATTAACAACAAATTCCAATACATAGAGAGAATTCAAATGGAAAGTAATAGTCCGGTTTTTCAGAACGCCAGCAATAACTAGTAAAATGGGCCCATCACAACCCAGCTCATGCTGCAGAAACTGCGGGATATGCATATCTTTTGGTCTTGTCCTAAATTAAGTGTACTTTGGGAGGATATTTTTGAAGCTCTCAAGGTAATTCTCAGGAGAGAGGTTCCGAAAATCCCCCTGGTGGCAGTTTTGGGAGCAATGCCTGATGGAACAGACAGGAAAGGTGATAGATATCTTCTAAATATCTTGCTCACAGCAGCTTTGAAATGCATAACTATCAGATGCCTGAAGCCAGGGCCTCTTACATATAACACATGGATACAAAAAACCTGGGACATTCATTTAATGGAAGAAATCACATATTCCCTAAGGCTTCAAAAAAGAGTTTTTAATATAAGGTGGAGCCCAGTCAAGCCCTTGTTAATTCACTGACACATTTAAAGATTGCCCTTTTGTACACTCAATGTATACTCTTGGGTCGGGTTAAAATACCACTGTGTTTAAGAATCTTACCTCAGAGGGGATTTAATTGTGTGTTTTGTATTTATTTTATTTAGCTTTTATCTGTCTTTTGATTTCACTCTGTTGTTGTGTATTCATTATTACATTTGTTAGGACATTTACTCTGATCTTCTCTTGTCAAGCCATAGTGCAGAAGATACACGTCAGGAAGAGACAGAAGAATGTAACTGTGGAAATATGTTGTTAAAAATAAAGAAAAGGGATAATAAACACTTAATTAGAAAGTAACGACTTTATCCAGATAGTTTAATTCACACCTAATTCTGGTAAATTGTGGTAAAATGATGAGATTTACTGAATCAGTCATGACTCTATCACTTTATTATTTATGAAAATAAAATTTAAATTTTGTTCTATTAGCTACAGAAAACATTTTAATATTCTGCACTTATCTGTAAAAATAAATAAAAAGAAATGTGGTTGAAATTGCCCATATGACTAGTTAACAAGTGCATGCTTGTTTTTTAAATGTAGCTTCAATGTTTTCCCATAGAGGAGGACAGAATCAGGTTTATTTGGTGGCCTGAACTTCATTTAGCGTTAGCTAGCTGTTAGCGTTGGCCACTAGGAGAAACGGGCTAATAGCCGTTAGCATTAGCCACCAGGACTGGTTCTGCCACATTCTGCCAGACCTTTGGACCCAAGTTTTCCCCAACCTAGCAGGAGTTGGACTCAACAGAACCGCAGCAAAGACACCATTAATCTGACCTCCATGTTTGATCTGAGCTACAGAACCTGAGCGGTTCCTGAACCCTTCACAGCAGAACCGCAGCAGAACCGCAGCAGAACCGCGTGAGAAAGTTCTGTAAATAAAAAGCAGATCTCCAGCATTTTTATTAAACATCCTGACAGGAAGTGTCAGTCAGGTTTACAGGAAAAGATTCTAATTTCCCAGCTGATCCTGAACGCAGCATCTGGCTTACTGGTCCAGAGGCTGAAAAATTAAAGTTTATGACAGGAAAACATTTTCTCTGTTTTTATTATTACTGATGTTACGAAGCTGCAGATGTTTGATGGAAACTATCTTCAGAACTAGGAGCTGATCTAGAACTGTTAGACCCAGACCGACGCACCAATCAGGACAGACGTTTCATCTTGAAGTTGAATCGTTCAATAGTTTGACCTCAGAAATCAGTGGAGATGAAATGATTTCTACCTGAGGACAAATGAAGAAGATGTGGACGTGCTGAATGTTGTGGAAAAGGTGCAGCTGGGTCGCCTTTTGGTGACCTGTTGCTGACCTGTTGCTGACCTGTTGGTGACCTGTTGGTGACCTGTTGCTGACCTGTTGCTGACCTGTTGGTGACGTGTTGGTGACGTGTTGGTGACGTGTTGGTGACGTGTTGGTGACCTGTTGCTGACGTGTTGGTGACGTGTTGGTGACGTGTTGGTGACGTGTTGCTGACCTCCATTGGTTCTGGAGGCTCTGATGACGATCAATTAGAGAGAAATTAACTTTAAAATTCAGTTTTCTAGACAAATTTAGTTCAATCTAAAAATATATTTGAAATATAAAGTTTCCCTCTAACCCAAATTTAAGATATGAAATGAATAAATGTAACTTTTAAAATTCAGGAACTGGCCAGACATGAAATAATTAAAATATTTAATATTTCAGCCCAAACTAATTGAAACGGAAAAAAGTGATAATAAAATTTGTTATTTTCAAACATAAAGATTTGAGCAACTTAATTATTAAACTAAACGACTGAAAACTACTTGATTTATTGACCAGAACTGTTCTTCTGACCTTTGGCCAGTAAAGGGAACTATCGGATTAAATTGTCTATCTGTTAAAATGATTTATGTGTTGATTTTTGTCCAAATATTAAATCAGATTTTGTTTCAGTTTTAATCTGAATGAACCGGACTCGTTTGTCCTCTGCAGAACTTGACCGTCTTCCTGTCCAGAAAAGCAGGAAACCGCGGACCAGAGATGGAGATGCAGGTCGATTCGTCCATCATCCGGATCCCGCCGCATCACTACATCCACGTCCTGGACCAGAACACCAACATCGCCCGAGTGGAGATCGGACCGCTCACCTACATCCGCCAGGACAACGAGAGGCGAGTCCAGCTCAGGGTTCAGCTCAGGGAACGCATCACCGGAAACCTAAAGCTAACCCTGGACAGGCTCCGACGAACCGGCCGGCGCGTCAGAGGGGAACCGACCAAAACGCTTGAGGGGAACCGACCAAAGCGCTTGAGGGGAACCGACCAAAGCGCTTGAGGGAACCGACCAAAACGCTTGAGGGAACCGACCAAAACGCTTGAGGGGAACCGACCAAAACGCTTGAGGGAACCGACCAAAACGCTTGAGGGAACCGACCAAAACGCTTGAGGGGAACCGACCAAAACGCTTGAGGGAACCGACCAAAACGCTTGAGGGAACCGACCAAAACGCTTCAGCAGGGTTTAACTTGTTATTGGGATCAATAAAGTATTTTTGATAATGGATCTGGTCTTTCAGGGTTCTGTTCCCGCCGGTCCGGATGATCATGGTCCCGCCTCGCCATTACTGCGTGGTGTCCAATCCGGTCGCCCGGGACGACGATGACGAGGTCCTCTTCGACCAATCGGGTCAGGCCAAGCTACGCCACGCCGACCTGGAGATCCGGCTGACCCGGGACCCGTTCCCGCTCTACCCTGGAGAGGAGATCCAGCAGGTGGGGAACGGGAGGTGGCTGGTTCTGCTCTGGTCCTGGTTCTGGTCCTGGATGTCTGACGCTCTGTGTTTTCCTCCAGGATGTGACGCCGCTCCAGATCGTTTACCCGGACACGGCGCTCCGTCTCCAGGCTCTGCTGGACTTTGAGGACGAGGGACGAGTGAAGCGGGTGGCTGGAGACGAGTGGCTGTTCGAAGGTCCAGGTTGGTGCAGTCGGGTCAGGGGTCATCTGGTTTTAGGTCCCGTTAGAGGACGTCAGTTGGTTCCTTCACCCCGAACACTTTGACGAGTTTTCCTCAAACTTTAGGTTTTTGAGGGAAACCTGAAGAGTTTCTGTGTTTTTCCGGTTCCTGTCTCAGGGACCTACATCCCCCGGAAGGAGGTGGTGGTTCTGGAGACCATCAAGGCCACGGTGATCCGGGAGAACCAGGCCATCCGGCTGAGGGCGCGAAAGGAAGGCAAAGACCGCGGCGGCGTCCAGAGAGTCACAGGTAACGGTCCAAACCGTCCAACTGGACGTAAGCGGCCTTCAGGAGACGCCTCTAAAGGACAACCTGTCCTGCTGTTGTCCAGGTGAGGAGTGGCTGGTCAGCAAGGTGGGGGCGTACCTGCCGGGCGCTCACGAAGAGGTCATCGACATCGTCAACGCCTTCATCCTGACCGACAAGGTGAGTCCGCCTCCACTGTGTCCCCTCCCTCTGATCCGTGACCTGCTGAGCTCAGCGCCACCTGGTGGCACCTGGCAGCCTCAGAGTTCTGGTTGTTCCTCAGATGGTCACCAGAAACCACATCCTGTTGGTCACATCCTGACCTAAAAGTCCAGCGTCCTCTGACCTTCGCAGCTCCACTCGCTCAGCGGCACAGACTGCTTTAGATTCTCAGTCTGGGTTTGAATCCAGAGGCACATTTTCTTATTTTATATCTGGATCTTCTGATTCACCGTCTGCCGTCCAGCAATAATTTATCTGCAGTTTTTAAACAACAAAGGCCCTGGATAGGTCAAAGGTCGCTGCCTTAGCATTTCCACAGGAGCTAACATCGACAGCGGACGGCGCTCTGCAGCTGAAGTGCAGCCTCAGTGTTTCAGCTTCCTGCATGTTCTTAATTGTTTTTTTAGAAAAATCTCCACAAAAATCTGCAGAATTTTAACAGAATTTTAAAAATGTCCTGAAACGTCTTTAAATCTTTGTGGCGGTGAACAATAAGCTGTTTGCTGCTCCTGAAGTTGTGCTTGTTTAAGACTCAGCCGGGTTTATTGACTCCAGGCAGAGGTGTGAAACCAGAGCTGTGGTTTCTAGATGCAGCTGCTGCAACAGCAGTGGGGTTAAACCCAGCTGTTGTTAGTTAAACCCAACTGTTGTTAGTTAAACCCAACTGTTGTTAGTTAAACCCAGCTGTTGTTAGTTAAACCCGACTGTTGTTAGTTAAACCCGGCTGTTGTTAGTTAAACCCGGCTGTTGTTAGTTAAACCCAGCTGTTGTTAGTTAAACCTGTTTTTCAGATCATCACATCTAAAGTGTTGAAATCCAGTTACACCCAAAAGTCCCTCCATTTTAAAATGTTATTTTCAATCTTAAGAAAAGTTTCTGGAAGATCAAAATCGGTTTCCTTTTAAAGATCCCATATTCAGAGCTGGTGGGCGGGGCTTACGGCACAGCGGAGAGCGAGGGGGCGGAGCTTGTTTCAACTCTCGGGGCAAAGGAAATTTTCCTGCAACATCAGGAAGTTCTGCAGGCGACTGTACCCAAACCCTACAGAGTAAAGTCTGTATGAAACATGAGGAGTTTCACCAGACTGAGATCTGCGTCGTGTTTCCAGAAAGCGCTGCACGTTCGCGCCCTGCGGCCCTTCAAGGACGCCGCCGGGCATGAGCGGCGTACGGGCGAGGAGTGGCTGGTCACCATGGCCGACAGGGAGGCACACATCCCTTCTGTGGCCGAGGAGGTGGTGGGGGTGGTGAACGTCACCACCCTGAGCAGCAGGCAGTACTGTGTGATCCTGGACCCGGTCGGCGCCGATGGGAAGCCTCAGCTGGGCCAGAAGAAGGTGGTGAAGGTGAGCACAGCATCGGTCTGAAATTAGCTTCTCAAATATTAATGTTTAAATTGTTTCAGTATAAATGAATCTGTAAGTCTCCCAACTGTTGGATGAGTGAAGATCCGGGTATCAGACCTCACGGACCTGCTGTTCCTGCTCCGTCCTGCAGGGGGAGCGCTCGTTTTTCCTGCAGCCTGGAGAGGAGCTGGAAAACGGCATCCAGAGCGTGTATGTGCTGTCGGAGGAGGAAGGCCTGGTGCTGCGGGCCGTGGAGGCCTTTCATGACACGGAGGTGAGGAGCAACGCGTTTCTGTCCTGGATTCTGGATGCGAGCTTAAAGTCTGCCATCCAGACCAGTCTTTCTCTACTTGATGGATTTAGCTGCATTTTCACCTTCAAACGTTCAGTGAAATCAGCTTTGAGGTTTTAGAGTGTCAACATGGTTGGATTGGATTGGTTTCCACCAAATGCCTTGTTAAGCGCTTTAGCATTAGCTTCCTCTGGATAGTGTACGAGTTTAGGAAGTTAGCATTAGCTTCCACTAAACACTTTAGTTTTATTGCTTAAATACTGTGTAGAGGTAACGAGTTAGCATTAGCTTTCATTGAATGTGTTTTTATATAGTTTTATCATTAGTGTGTTGGGAAAAAAAAGTATTCTTCAGTGTCCCATACCATGATGCACCTTGCATACCTCCATACCGTCATCATAGGTCAGTGTGTCGAGGCACGTCTACTTGAATTCACCGAGTATAATTTTTAAGAAATGATGTATTTCAGAATCAACATATGAACTTATCCACACTGTAAATAGTTCCTAATATATAAAATGATGAGGTTGTGATTGCAAAGTTTCTCTTTGTGTATATAAACTGTAAATATTACCTGTACTTATTAAATGTATGGCATTTTGTTGTAGCTAGCTGTTCCCTCAGCTGGTTCTGAGTTGCTCTTCAGGGGTTTTTGGGTTTTCCCCTCTGGCTCCTTAGAGGTCCAGCTGCTCTGTTTAATGAAATGTTCCTGCGGGTCAGTCCAGTTCTTACACCAGAACTTTAGCGCTGACATTTAAAACAGATGTAAATGTGAAGCAGGAAAACTGATCCGACAATCAGCAGAAAGCCGGTTCTGAGCTGCGAGTGGATCAGGCCTCTGAATTGTCTGAGTGGAGGATCTTAGGGGGGGCGAAACCGGGTCGGAGCAGCAGAGCCGGTTTCTGCTGAAAGGTTGCAGCCACACCTCAGGTTATTGTTCTGACTGCAGCTTCCAGGAAACGCTGGGCGTGTTCATGGCAGGAATCCTCAGGCAGAGGCCCCGGGCCCAGGGGGGGCCAGGCCCAGAGGCGCACAGAGGGGCCCCGCGGCCGGAGGCCCCCACCTCCATGTGTTGCTTTTATCTCCATAAACTGAAAATCATTAGATCAGAACAAAATGTCTTCATCACGCTCCTCTTCCTCTTCTTGTCTCATCCATTTTATTTCCAGTCCTGGTTTCATATGCAGAACCCCCCTCCCCCCCCCCCCTCCTCCCAATGCCCCCCCCTTCCCCTCCCGCTGCCCTGCACCTTCGCTCGCCCCCTCCCTCTCTCCCATGCATCGCCACATTAACCCTTCTCTCCATCCTCCCCCGCTCCCTTTCTCTCTGTCAGTATGAGGAAGCAGCGGAGGAGGAGGAGGAGGAGGAGATGCAGGAGAGCGCCAAGCGCTCGCGGCGCAGCGGCATCCTCCGCCGCCCCGGAGACCGCTGGATGCTGCGCGGCCCCCTGGAGTACGTGCCGCCCGCCAGCGTGGAGGTCCTCCTGACGCAGCGCGCCATCCCATTGGACGAGAACGAGGGCATCTACGTCCGGGACATCAAGACTGGAAAGGTGAGCAGGGAGGGGCGGGGCTTATGCTGGTGGGGCGGGGCTAAAGACTTGCTGCAGGTCAAATGATGATTAAAGCTCAAATGTTCACTTCAAAGCAGTTCACAAAGTAACTTTCTGCCAAAGGTTTCCAGGAATATCATCCCAGGCCTTCTCGCTCTGATGCTCCTTTATCATTTTGATTCTTTAACAAACTTAAATGGGTGGATCTGTGTTGACTGGAATTCAACAGGAAGTCAGGCTGCAGCTGAGAAATGCTGCCACCTGCAGGTGGGAGTTGGCATCACTTGAACCTGGAGACTTTAACAATCGTTTAAGATTAACACAGAAACAGGAACAAATGATTCCTAAAGCAAAAACATAGAAGCTGTTGCTGAATGTTAATCGGGGCTTTTGCAGATCTTAGAAATGTTTGGAGGAATCGTGAACAAAATCTTCCTCTGGGGGAAAAAGGAACAAAGTTCAAATAAAGCTGAGAAATAAAATCGGGTCAAAGGTTTCCTGACCTTTCAGGGCTTCTGTATCGGACCCAGCCTCTCCACCTCCGGCTGGGTGATCTTTGACCTTTTCAGGTGTGATTATTTTTGGGTTTCCTACATTGAAACGCTCTGCAGTTTCCTTGTTGCCGTGGTGATAACCTCGTGCTGGCCCCAGGTGCGCGCGGTGATCGGACACACCTACATGCTGAACCAGGACGAGGAGCTGTGGGAGAAGGAACTTCCTGCCAACGTGGAGGCGTTGCTGGCGACCCGCCGCGACCCGCTGGCCGACCGCTCCAGTCGCCACGGCGGCGAGGACGGCCGGCCGAGAGACAAGACGCGTGTGGTGACCTTTAGGGTCCCCCACAACGCCGCCGTGCAGGTCTACGACTACCGGGAGAAGAAGGCCAGGTGAGGCCCGCCTCAGGGCGTTTGGCGGCGGCGGGCGAGGAATCGGCTGACGGCGACGCCGTTTCTCCGCAGGGTGGTGTTCGGACCCGAGATGGTGATGCTGGGGCCGGATGAGCAGTTCACCGTCCTGTCGCTGTCTGGGGACAAACCCAAACGGGCCAACGTCATCAAGGCCATCTGCCTGCTGCTGGGGCCCGACTTCTGCACCGACATAATCACCATAGAAACGGCCGACCACGCCCGCCTGCAGCTGCAGCTGGCCTACAACTGGTAACCAGGCGCCGATCAGAGAACGTTTGCCCCGGTTCTGGTTCTGAAGTCGATCTCCGTCTTTCAGGCACTTTGACGTGAAGATCCCAGCAGAACCGGCCGTTGCCGCGGCGCTGTTCTCCGTCCCGGACTTCGTGGGCGACGCCTGTAAAGCCATCGCCTCTAAAATCCGAGGCGCCGTCGCCTCAGTCCAGTTTGATGACTTCCACAAGGTCAGAACCCGTTTCCACCTAAAATCCTGGTTAACTGGGTCAGAACCAGAGATTAACCCACCGACAATTCCTGAAAAGGTTCTGGTTCTACTGGGGTTTTATTCCTATTAAAAGGAAGTTTTTCTTCCCACTGTTGCCTCATGCTTGATCAGGGGGAGGGGCTTCTCACAGTCAGGCTCAATCCAACCAGTCCAGGCGGGTCCAGGTCCAATTCTGTAGTTTTAGGTGAGGAAGTAGAATGAAATTATTTTCAAGTCACTTCAAAATAAGAGCATGAACGTAAATGCTTACTTAGAGTTTATAACCAAAACTTCAACACAAATGTTTGTTCAACTGAAAATTAGAATTCATCTGGGGAAGCAAGACACTAAACGACTTCAAAGTTAGCTACGATTAGCTCCACTGCTATCGGATTAGCTACGATTAGCTCCATTGTGATCAGATTAGCTACGATTAGCTCCATTGTTATCAGATTAGCTAGCATTAGCTCCACTGCTATCGGATTAGCTACCATTAGCTCCACTGCTACGGATTAGCTACCATTAGCTCCACTGCTATCGGATTAGCTACCATTAGCTTTGTGTGTCCAGAACTCGAACCGGATCATCTGCTCGGCCGTGTTCGGCTTTGATGAGAAGCTGGCGGTGCGTCCCAGCCTGCGATTCACCCAGAACAACCTGGTGATCAGCAGTGTGGACATCCAGTCCGTGGAGCCGGTGGATCAGAGGACCAGAGACGCCCTGCAGAAGAGTGTCCAGCTGGCCATCGAGATCACCACCAACTCCCAGGAGGCGGCGGCCCGGTCCGACACGCGCCACGTCATCAGAGCCCGCCGCGACAGGTCGGCCCCACTCATCGGGTTCCCTTTGTTCCTGCAGACACGAGGCGGAGCGCCTGGAGCAGGAGGCCAGGGGCAAGCTGGAGAGGCAGAAGATCACCGACCAGGCTGAGGCCGAGCGGGCCCGCAAGGAGCTGCTGGAGCTGGAGGCGCTGAGGTGGGTCAGCTGGGTTCCAACCGGCAGAACCGATCCAGATGGCTAAAGTTCTCCTCTGACCCGCTCCCCGCTGTGTTTCAGCGCCTCGGTGGAGAGCACCGGAGCGGCCAAAGCCGAGGCCCAGTCCCAGGCTGAGGCGGCGCGGATCCGGGGCGAGGCCGCCGTCAATGAGGCCAAACTGAAAGCCGAAGCCCAGCGCATCGAGGCGGTACGCTCACACTTCTGGTTTCTGGTTGCTGTCGCACTTCCTGTTTCTCATGCCAAAACCAGAGAACACTTCCTGTTTCTAGCCATGACGCTTCCTGTCATATCATTTCCTGTTTCTGATCTTCATAATTGGCTCCAAACGTTAAAATGGCTTCCTGCATGTTCTGGTCACGAGAGGCTCCAGTATTAAATGTCTCTCTCTCTTCCTGTCTTGCTCCGTCTCAGGAGGCGGAGCTCCAGCGGTTGGCGAAGGCGCGGGAACAGGAACTGGGCTATAAGAAGGAGTTGGACCGTCTGGAGGTGGAGAAGCAGGAGCGTCTGGCTCAGCTGGACAGCCAGCGCTTCAGGCAGATGATGGAGAGTCTGGGCAGCGACACGCTGAAGGAGATCGCCCGGGCCGGGCCAGAACTGCAGGTATGGTTCTGCAGCTGCAGGCGGGTCCGGAAGCGATCAGGTCGTGGTCCGGTTCTGACCCCAGGCGCTGTGTTCCTCTGCAGGTGAAGATGCTGCAGTCTCTGGGTCTGAAGTCCACTCTGATTACGGACGGCTCGTCGCCCATCAACCTGTTCACCACTGCCAACGGCCTGCTGGGGGCGCTGCCCGGACCGGGCCCGGCCCACTGAGCACAGGTACCGCCTGCTCGGACCCCTGGTAAATCCTGGAGGTGGTCTGGACCAGACCGGTCTTAGGTTGGGTCAGAGGTTCCAGAGCACCAGAACCAGCAGGACCAGAACCGCTTCTGATGAATGAAGCTGTAAACTCTTCCTGGTTCTGTTTTCCAGGTGAGGTGATCGGACCGACCGTCTTCTTCTTCCTGAGGAAACCCAGCAGAACCGTTAGCGGGCCTCCTGCTGCTGAACCAGGCCTCCTGCTGCACCAGAACCAGAACCAGAACCAGTCAGCTGTCACTGCTCTGAAGGAATAAAAAAACTGACATGTTTGAACTGGACTGGTGCTATCTGTATTACTGGGTTCTGATGGGGAACCATACGGTTCCACTGGCTTCACATTGATTCAACAGCTAGCTCTGACCTAGCTACGTACTTGGTTAGCTCCGAGCTAGCTAGCTAGCTCGCTACTTGGTTAGCTCCGAGCTAGCTAGCTAGCTCGCTACTTGGTTAGCTCCGAGCTAGCTAGCTACTTGCGATATACGGTAAAAAAACTTTGAATAAGAGGATAAAGTTAAACAGTCGGTTCCACTTCCTGTTAAATTCTTCCAAACTGACAATTTCACCATTTCATCCAGTAAAAGAGAAACTGACCCGATCCGTTTACTCCGCCCAGCTTTCCTCGGTATAGATATTCTCACATAGAATGTCTCTGTTGCTCCGCAGTGGGACGTTCTGGCTTCAACAGGAACCTGGGAGTTTATCTGAGTCAATAACGACTCAAAGCCTCCAAGTTTCTGACCGACGGAACAACAAACCCAATAAGATCCCGACTCACAGGACTGAAGCCGTCTCATTTCTACAGCTCCATCATCTCATCATCCACTGCCTTGATGCTTCCTTCCTCACAGGTTAAATCTCTCTCTGATGTAACGGTTTGTTTTTCCACATAAAGTTACAATTTGCCCTGCGACAAGCTGGCCACCTGTCCAGGTGACCCCGCCTCTTGGCCAGAACGGTTCCTGGAGAGACCAGCACCTCCCGACCCCCTGGGGTCAAGGTGTTAGAATATGGATGGATGAATGTATTCTGTTAATCCGTGTTATGAGCTTTGAGGGTCGGCTAATGAAGATGCAGGAACCGTCAGGCTGGATAAGGATTCAGGTTTTGTTCATGTTCTACCAAACAACATCACGTCTGTTTTGACACATCTATCAATGTTGTAAAGGTTTTCTTACGCTGGGAGCTTTACATTTGGTAATCCACATTCCTAAATCTTTAATTTAATTTTTAACTGGAATATTGGAAATTGAAGAATCAGAACAGTTATGGATACTCATAATTTCACATTTAATTTTGGATGTGACGACCCAGGCCGCTCTGTCTCAATCCTGAACCCTGAACCAAGGCCACTAGGGGGCGCACTGAGCTCTGGACCGGGGCCAGAATCCTGGTTGGTTCTGGTGCAGGGGTGTCAAACTCCAGTCCTCAAGGGGCGCTGTCCTGCAGTTTCTAGATATGCCAAAGGTAGAAAACACTGGAATGAAATGGCTTAATTACCTCCTTCTTGTCTAGACTTAATGCTAATGACCCAGTTAGCATCATTGCTGTATAATGATTCTGTTCCGGTGCAGCAGAGGTGCATCTAAGGGTCGCTGAACTGGAGCCTGTGATCTGCTGTCTCCCATCTTCCTCTTGGACTTTCTTCTTCTGCTGTTTCTCCAACTTCCTGCTTCTGCCTCACCTGCACAGCAAATGTTTTGCTCAGCCTGATTTTCATTGGCCGGTAGCAGGATGACCGGACAGACCGGCAGGTGGCGCTGCGGCTCCAGGATGGGGATGAGGATGAGGATGAGGATGAGGATGGTTCTATTACGAAACTTTAAAACGTTTATTAAACCCTTAAGTAACCGAAATAACAAAATCTACCTGATTATTTTTTAAATTTAAATTTAAAAAGTTGTTCAGGATTCTGGAAACATTTTCTGAGGAAAATGTTCTGAAATTATGCTTTCAGATTTTAGATGAAGAATCTCGTTTCTCCTCTTCCTCCTGACTTCATCTTCATCCTGCTGAGATGTAGCAGCTTCCCTCTTCTCCCCTCCTCTTGTTAATTATTCATGTGTTCATCGTGTTTCTGGCTCCTCCCTGTAATCCCTCCACCCGCCGGACTCCTTCCTCCTCCTCTTCCTGCCTTGCCAACGGTTGCCATGACAACAGGCTCTCGCCCCAGAAACGAGATGCTAGGGCTGATGTCTTCCTGTGTCTCTTGATGTTTCAGCTGAGACTAAAATAAACGGACGGTGGATTTTCTGGTTCTGAACCTGATCTCCGCTCAGACCCTGAGGTTCTTTGCTGACTCGGTTCGTTTGGTGAAAACTGGAGAATTTGCAACATTTGGAGAAAATAGTTTGTAACAAAAACTCTAAAGTGAAGAGCAGAGGTTTGGATGAAAGATTTGTAATCGTTTGTGTTGTAAGGAATAATCTGTATAGTTTGATGGTTGTGTTAAATCATTTCTGCTGCTAGCGCTAGGCTAGCATGTTAGCTATGGTTGTATTTACCCAGAATGCCCTGCGCTGGGTGTTCTGGGTAATACCCTGAACTCTCCGGTCCAGGTCACTTCATCTGAACCCAGACGAGTTTTGGAGGACCAGAGTTAGCTTAGCATTCACACCTCACCAACCAAACCGGACTTTGACTAGACAGACGGACTGGACTCGGCCTTAAGCTCCGCCTCCTTCCCACTTTCCTCCCAGTTTGGGTTTGTTGGTTGGTCATCAACGTCTGGTATGAATTTTATATCAACAGGTCCAGATGCTTTTGTTCCCATGTCGTGACCAGCTGTCCTCTGATTGGACGGTTGAAACCACCAACATCCAATCAGATTGAGGTCGAGCAGCTTGTTGTTTCTGTTTCATGTGATTTTCTCCATCATTAATTAATAAACTCATAGCAGGCTGAATAATGTGAGCTGATAGAAAAGACGTTAATAAATGATTCTGTTTGTGATGAACGAGGCAGAAGGATTTATTCTCCTCAGACGTGATCAGAGTGAAGACATCAGCATCATTCACTCATTCATCCATCAGTTTAAGGCATGCAGAGACTCGGACAGCATCGGTGGTGAAGCTTCATGCTGGAACCGAAAGCAGGAGATTAAATACAAAACGAATAGAAATATTAAAATACAGCTTCAACTAAACCAAACGGGATCAGTTCAGCATCAATCAACAGAAATGAAAAGTCCTCCAGCAGGTTTGGACCTTTAGTTCGGTAGTGAAACAGAACTGTGACTGAGCTCAGAGGATCCTGATCCGGCTGTCCGGCCTCGCCTCCAGGCTGATGTCTGATCAGGTCACATCAACCACTGACATGTTTCCACTGGATTGGAGTCCATCAGGTTTCAGAATCAGGACTGACTGCAGATCAAAAACCAGTTAGACCAACCAATCAGAGCTGGGGCCAATTAGCACCAACAGTTGGAGCCAAAGCTAATTAGTAATGGCCTAGTTCAAGGCCAAACTGTTTTGAGGCCCTACCAGATGATAATGACAGAAGGCAGGCAAGTTAATAAGTTACAGAGAAATGTGACTCTTGGTTCCTAAGACCGTCGTCTGGACTTTTCATTCCCGAAAATAAAAACATCTGATGAAAGAAACTTTTCTGTTCGAATAAAAACTCCAACAGTCTCTCAGCTAACACATCTGGATCCAGCAGTACAGCGTGAAACGACTGCCGATACTGAGTGGAGGTTACAGTCACAACGTTAGCATAACGTTAGTATAATGCTAGCATAACGTTAGCATAATTTTAGCATACCATTAGCATAACGTCAGCATAACGTTAGCATAACGTTAGTATAATGTTAGCGCAACGTTAACATTATTTTATGCTAAAATTACGTTAGCATAATTTTAGCATACCATTGGCATAACATCAGCGTAATGTTAGCATACCATCAGCAAAGGGAAGCACAAGAGTTTTGACAGTCAGATTCCAAACAGAAACCAAAACAACTCAGAGCACAAAGTTCACAAGCTGCACATTCTACGCTTCACTTGCATAATGTGGTTAGTAAAGAGGCATGCTACAATCAGAACCGGACCGGAGCGGGTTGAGCCCAGCCGTGAACGAGGTGACTGGAGACGTCTAAATGTGACTCGATGGTTCTGATCATCTTCAGATCGGACCAGCAGGAGGTTCTGACGGTCCAGGTTACTTTGTTCCTTCACCACTTGTTTCCTCTTGTTCCACCCAAACACTGACGGACCGCCCGCTCAGCTCCTGGCTGCCAGCTGGTCTACACTGATCACGTGGTCCAGGTGACCCGTAGCCCGAACCTTGACCAGACAAGTTCATGAAGGTCAAGTTAATTAGAGGAAACGACACAAGATCAGTCCAAATCAAACTGAAGAGAACCTAGAGAGCGCTGGCAGGAACGACGGGATGCTAGATGCCCAGAGGACATCTAGTAGCCCAGATGTCCTCTGGGCTGCTAGGAGAGACCCGCCGGCGGCTCTACGACGCCCCCTGTGGGTAAGAAAGGACCAAGACCTCTTTGTTCGTTCCTGCGTTGGATATTCAAGCCTCGTTTCCACTCAGAGGTGTGGAACGGTTCGGTTCGGTTCCACCACCAGGTGGAGACTCACTGGGCTGGCAGGTTAAACCAGACATGGCGTCATGCTGACGTCACGCATTTGCCTCGTTGGAAGCCGTAACATTTTTCCAGTCGACTGTGCTGTGAAACACCTGTATCTCTGCGCTATCTGTACTGCCGATTGTACCGCTAACCGTAGCGCTAACCATAGTGCTAACCATAGCGCTAACTGTAGCACTAACTGTACTACTAAGGATAAGGCTAACTACTGCTAACTGTACCGCTAACTGTACTGCTAACCATACTGCTAAATATAAGGCTAACTGTCCCTGTTGCACAAAGCAAGAAGCTGGGAAGGAGCAAAGTAACCAGAACCAGTCCAGAAACCAGACAAACCAAAAATAAGGTCTTTTCATCCATCACGTTGTCTTCATGTTGAACAGAACAACCTGAGCTCAACCAGCTGCCAACACCTGCCACACGACGGCGCCTCCGGTGTTTACAGGTGGCTCTGCTGCTGAGTGACGTACAGGCAGCAAAAATCGAAAAGCATTCAGTAATAAGTGTAAACATGCACAGGTGATACAAGATTCTGGTTCTGTTACAGCGAAGTTCATCTGGAGTCCATTAGCAACGTGGCAACGTTGGTGTGCAAGAGCAATTTACAGTGGATAACATGAATCCAGTCACAGTAGTGATCATGCTGCTTTTCCACAATTATAAATGAACAGATTTTACTTCAGTTTGGCACCAGAAGCCCTGCAGGGCTGCAGCATCAGAACGTTTCATTAGAACCGCTAACAGTGACCCGTCCAGCCAGGGTGGAGCAGAAAATGTGCACAGGAGCCTAAAAGGCCCCAGAGGTCAGGCTGAGCTGCAGAGGTCGGTCCACCTGCTGACGCAGTGACCACTGGGCAGAGGAAATGCTGCTAGTGCTAATCCTAAAACACTAATCAGAAACATTAGTGCAGCTAAAGCCTGTCAGTGGGTTCAAATTTAGAAAAACTAAAACAATTTGCTCTGCTATCAGCACTTTAGCCGATAAGAACTTCCTGTTCCAGGTCCAGATAACTTCCTGTTCCAGGTCCAGATAACTTCCTGTTCCAGGTCCAGGTAGAGCTGCTCTAAAAAAGCAGCTCTACCTGCCAATTTCTATGCTTTGGTCAATGTTTTGTTTTTACAGAAATGATCTGAATTAAAAATCCTCATAAAGTGAAACTGGAGTTGGAAACGGTTCATTTTCTACACCTGGCAGAATAAATGTTCAACTTTTTATTGGGGAGTTGATGAAATAGAAACTTTAAATTTGATTGAATTCTGTTACTAAATTGGGATGTAAATGGAAACCATAAAGGAAGAGGTTCGGGCTGAGGGTTCCGGCCGAGCAGCAGGTTCACCGGACCACCGGCCCGGTTCTGACCCAAACTCAAGTCGGCCTCGAGTTTCCTGCAAGACAAGATGAAGCTCAACCAAGAACCCCCTGCTTCCCCCAGGAGGAAAAACCGAGATGCCGAGTAAACGTAACCTAAGCTCCCAAATGAACAGGAATGACTGGGAATCATGGGATCCGAGTCGTCGGTTCAAGTCCAGAAAGCGGAGACGCTGCGGTCAGACAGGATCATTAAGAATGGCTGACCTGGGGTCGGTTTCAGAGGTTGACCTTCACCGGTCCGACGTGCAAACGTCAGGACACCAGGCCTTCTCGGGTTTTCTCAGATTCACCATCTGCTGCTTTCGCAGGAATCAGTCAAACTTTCCAGCTTCAATTCAGCTGAACTTTTCTGATTACTGATGAAGAACCTTCCTCTTCCTCTTATCTATAGAGAGCAGGTCTAGTCGGTCCAGGATTTCCTCCAGGATCCCAAGGAGACCCCAGACGGTCTACAGCAGAGCCAGTCCTCCTGGTCCGGTTCCCTGCATGTTTTAGTTCTCTCCCCAGTTCAACATCCTGGCAGGACAAAGTTCTGCAGAGGTTCTGCTGATGAACCATCCAAGTGTGTTGGACCAGGGACAGAGCTTCCAGGTGCAGGGCCCCGGCCCCTGGAGGACTGACCTTGGACAGCCTAGAAGACCAGAAGAAGCGCTCCTGTCCTCGTCGCTTACGGATCCCATACACTCCATCCGAACTTCCTGACGTTTACTGAAGCAGGAGGGTTTTCCTGTGTGACTGAACCACCTGCAACTGCATGGCGGCACGCCGACTGATGAAGTATGTGGAGCCTGGAGGCGGAGTCCAGCAGAGATGCTATGACCTCTGAACTTCAGTGACAATTAGCTTGTTGAGGCTTAAACTCAGCTTTGATTTCCTCTGGCTTATGACTGGCTGTAAACATAGAGATTTAAGATGGACTCTGATAGTCAAATTCTGCCTGATGGAAGTCCAGAACCGAGTCATGAGTCGGTTCTGGACGCAGTGACTGAGGGAAACCCGACGTTTGGGTCAGAGAAAGGTGGAAAAGTTTGCTACCCGTGACCTTGTTGTCCGTTTCTTTCCTGCCTTCACAGTAAAAGTCTTGATCCATCCCCAGTTCAAAGTTTCATAGCAGCAGCATCTCCCAGTTTTTCAACAGCTTAAACCGTTTTGGCGTCAGAACATGAGATCCAGCAGTTTGCTGCAGCACCACTAGTCCCTCTGCAGCAGACAGGCTGATCCAGGATGGAGGGAGAGAAGAGAGTCAGTTCAGAGGGATCCGTCGGTCAGCGGTGGGACAGAGTTGGCTGGTTGTGTTGGAGGTAGAGCGTCAGGCAGATCATGCTCATCGTCGTGCAGAAATAAAACAGAAGTACGATAGTTTTTCCATCTGGTGAAGGTGGATGGGAACGATAGTGCTTCAGAGACGAGACGGCGCCGTGTTGGTCTGGATCTGGTCCTGAAGGTGTCATCAGGACTTTAGAATCCCTGCAAAACAAACAGAAAATCTGACACTGATGGGTTCTGGGTTCTGGCAGAGTGTATGAAGGTGAGCTTCCATACTCACGTCCCCAGTTGAAGGCGATAGCTGCAGCGATGATGGCGATTCCTCCTAAAATGGAGACGACGGACAGCACCAAGGCGTTGCGGCCCAGACGGCGGGCTCCGTCCACATTGCCCTGCTGCAGACTGTTCCGGGACTGAAGGAAAACATGAACCGGGTTCACAGGAGAACCAAGATGACCAACTGCCTGCAAAGCATGTTTGGCTGTTCTTCCATGAATCCTGGGATTCATCAGCCCTTCCTTTGGGAAAAGTCTTACCATCACGGAGAAAGTCAGGGCTACGATGTTGATGGGCACCAAGGGGCAGAAGCAGGACAGGATGACCAGGATCAGGTAGTCCCTGGGTTTGGACCCGTCCCCAGTGGCCTCTGTGATGGCGCTAGGCTGGCGGGTGAGCGAGGGCCTCGGTGAGCCCGCCGCCAACGAGCCGGACCGGCTGCCCAAGCGAGGCCGGCCATTAATGTGGCTGCCTGGCTTAGCGTAAAACTTGGGCGACACAGAGGACACTGTGGGGGACGTTTGAGCCATGACAGGAGCAACGCCGTTACCTGGAGGGCAACAGACCAGCACAGAACTCAGAGACTCGGGTCGAATCCTTAATACACAGAAAACAAGCCTGAGAGGCCTTATCTCACCACTTCTACCTCTTCCAATGTTTTGTGTGAACACTGAGCTGACCGAGCAGCCGACGCAGGCTGGCATGTGTTGCTGGCGACTGTTTAGGAAGATCTGAGTGTTTTGTAGTTGTTTGGCAGAGAAACACTCATTCTGCGCATCTTTATAAGCGTCTTTTATTGTTATAGTTCTCAGTCTAACAGGACTGAGTGGACAGGTTAGCATCAGACTAATGCCATAACTTTCATACTCAGTGATCATTTCCATGGCAACATGAATGTTTGTTTACATCTGCTAAAAGGAAACAAAGTAAAGAAACACATTTTTGTAGTGGTGAATGTAAAAAAATACAACTCCTTGGTTTCATCAGCGGTCGTAAACATGCTTGAGACTCTTATTTTGAAATAAGAAAGGAAACAGCTGGTTTATCTTTCTGTGTTCACTGTTGGACAAAGACGTTTCCTTGGGTTGACCGATGCTCCTTACAATTTAAACTCATTTATGTGGCAACATTTTATGTTAAAAGAATCAGCAATGAGAGAAAGTGATGGCTATCCCTTAGCTGCTAGCGATGCTAAAGCTAGCAGCTGATCAGGGCTAAACTAGACTAGTTTTTAAATATATTATTAGGACATCTTTAGTTAAAAACTGTAGTAGTGTCTGGACTAAACCAGTATAATCTTTAGTCTGTGAAAATAACAAAATGTGACCCCTAGTTTTCCCAGCGTTATTTTTGTCTCGTCTTGTTAGCTGGACTCATTCCTACTGGGAAAACATTTAGAACTTGCAGATAAAGTGTAATTTTTTATTTCACAACAAGCATTGTCTAAAAGCGCCTTACAAAACATATGGTGTAGTGTCAACGCCTCTGATTTTCACCAACTCCAAAACAATATAAGTGCCTTAATATTCTAAAACTCCCGGACAAGCCCCCAAATATATCTAGACCGAGCTCATCTGCTTTAGATTCAAACAAATCTGAAAAACTGTTTGCATCTTTCATTTTCATATTTTCATAGCTTAGCTTCGAGCAGTAAGAGTTCATCTGTGTGGCCTTTAGTGATTAGCCAGTTAGCAGAAAGTCACACAGATCAGCAGCCAGCCTCATCTCTCAGACGTCTGACTGATAAACTCAGCAAAGCGTCTCAGTCTGAGGTTTTATTTTTACCAGCAGCTTATGATGAGAAAGAAACTTACTGGTCTCTGTGATCTCACTGATTACTGTCAGGTGGTCGACTGATTTCTCTCTTTCTATTGGTCGGCCCTCTGGAGCGTCAGAGGTTTGCTGTTCTTCGACAGCTGGCTGGGGGGCGGCGGCCTCTCCGTCTGGCTGTGAGCTCATTGGCTCCTCCGGCTGCTGCCGGGCCGCCGCCGCCATGCAGGTTTCCGGGGCGCTGCTGGGACTGGTGGCCATTGGACTGGTCAAGCGGCGGTCTGGTGAGGAGGAGCTGAAGGCGGATCGTTCTGGAAAGGGTGGAAGAAGCAGTCAGTGGTCATGAATGGAAAACTCACAAATGTAAAGCTTAGGAATCGTACGGATGGACTTTATGGACACAGAACCTCCATCAGCACCAGGCTGAACAGGAGACGAGTGAAACAGATTTACTCTTTGTCAGTGCTGCCATTTGTAGAAAAAGCGGAAATTATGTTTCATAGCAACAACATTAATAATAGACTGAAAAATGGAAGCAGAAGCAAATTACAGCAAACAGGATGAGAAAAATATCCTGACATCAGCGGCTCGCCGGACTGGTGCTGCTCTGTGTTCACCGCTGACACTGAATCAGAAATAACATCAACCTCTGAGCGAGACGCAGTTCACTCCTATAATCCCAAATTTACCCAGAATTTACTCCCAGATTAACTCAGCTGGCAATGATGTGACCACTAGGGGGCAGTTATTCTGAGCAGTGTGTCACCCAGTGTAACTCCCATCTCCAGAAGAACTTTGAACACGTTCCGGGGGAGGTGGGGGACATTGAGTCTGAGTGGACCATGTTCCGTGCCTCCATTGTCGAGGCGGCCCATCGGAGCTGTGGTCGTAAGGCTGTCGGTGCCTGTCGCGGTGGCAACCCTCGAACCCGTTGGTGGACCCCTTTGGTGAGGGATGCCGTCAAGCTGAAGAAGGAGTCCTAATGGGCCTTTTTGGCCTGTGGGACTCCGGAAGCAGCTGATGGGTACCGGCGGGCGAAGCGGCATGCGGCTCGGGTGGTTGCTGAGGCAAAAACTCGGGCGTGGGAGGAGTTCGGAGAGGCCATGGAGAAAGACTTCAGCACGGCTTCGAGGCGATTCTGGTCCACCATTCGGCGTCTCAGGAGGGGGAAGCAGTGCAACACCAACACTGTGTATAGTGGGGATGGTGTGCTGCTGACCTCGACTCGGGACGTTGTGGGCCGGTGGGCAGAGGACTTTGAAGACCTCCTCAATCCCACCAACATGCCTTCCATTGAGGAAGCTGAGCCTGGGGAATCTGGGTCGGGCTCTCCAATCTCTGGGGACGAGGTCACCGAGGTGGTTAAAAAGCTCCTCGGTGGCAGGGCCCCGGGGGTGGATGAGATCCGGCCGGAGTTCCTAAGGCTCTGGATGTTGTAGGGTTGTGTTGGCTGACGCGACTCTGCAGCATTGCATGGACATCGGGGCAGTTCCCCTGGATTGGCAGACTGGGGTGGTGGTCCCCCTGTTCAAAAAGGGGGACCGGAGGGTGTGCTCCAATTACAGGGGGGTCAAACTCTTAAGCCTCCCTGGCAAGGTCTATTCGGGGGTCCTGGAGAGGAGGGTCCGTCGGATAGTTGAACCTCTGATCCAGGAAGAACAGTGTGGTTTTCGTCCTGGCCGTGGAACGCTGGACCAACTCTACACCCTCAGCGGGGTCCTGGAGGGTCCTGGGAGTTCGCCCAACTGGTCTACATGTGTTTTGTGGACTTGGTGAAGGCGTTCGACCGTGTCCCTCGGGGAGTCCTGTGGGGGGTTCTCCGGGAGTATGGGGTACCGGGCCCTTTGATACGGGCTGTCAGGTCCCTGTATGACCGGTGCCAGAGTCTGGTCCGCATTGCCGGCAGTAAGTCGGGCTCGTTCCCGGTGAGAGTTGGACTTCAGAAGAACCAGCCATGCTGCAACGCCGCGACGATTCAACTCCGCAATGCCGTGACGACCTAAACTCTGCAACAATCCCATGTGTTGGAACTATTTATTCTTTATTTCTGCATCAATTTGAATATTGTTAGTTTATTCCTAGTTTACTTTATATTTTTGTATTATTTACAGAGTTTATTTGTGGGTTAATATTTGTTGATTTTATTTATTTTTGTTTCATAATTTTTGTTATTTATTTTTCTAAGTAAGACAGGAAGAACTGGGGTTGACTTTCTATAAGTATTGGCACTGGTACCGGACCATCATGCACTGGGCAGCTGGTGCAGCAGCAGCTGAAAATCATGAATTTTATTACATTTTTTTACAGTGTTTGGATGTAAACCTGAGGATTTGATTTTTTTGAACCTTGAATGAATCTTAGAGCAGATTTTAGGATTTTCCTTCCTGACTCTCGCCGGCGGCCCGGTTGTACCGGAACCAACAACTCCCACAGCAATTAACCTGCTGGTTCTGTTCAGCTTCGGACCGAGGATTAAAGCCTCGGACTCATCAGAACCGAGGGAGATGAACAGAACTGACCTCTGACCAGCAGAGAACCGGACCAGAATCGGTTCTGTTTGGTCAAAGGTTACTACTGTGGTCCAGTTGGGAGTTAAAACTGGACCGGTTCTGCGTGTGAATAGTTGTGGTTTGTGTCGGACCTGCCCTCTGCTGACCCGGCCCAGTCCAATCCCGTTAGCAGGTTTCTCTTTCCATCAGCAAAGAGATGCTAGCAAAAAGTTAGCATAACTTCCTGAAATGTTTATGAAAAACTCATTACAAAACAAAAGAAACACTTTGGGCGCCCCCAAAAGATGGCGCCCTGGGCTGCTGCCCTAAAATCTGCACATAGAAACCAATTCCAGCTGTTTACACCTAAATCCTGTTTGTGTTCTTTAGGTTCTTTAAATCAGCAGGAAAATCTTCACCTTAATTTTACATTCTCAAACATGTTATTCAAATTGGAAAATATATCAAAGTATACATTTTTTGTGGAATCAAAATTGTTGCATTTCATTTTGTTGTTTCAACAGGATAAATAGAATATTTTCCTTTCAACATAACATTTGATCCCAATTCAGACAGAAATATTTTTAATGAGGCGCCATTGAAATCAAACATAAAGAGTCTGAATAAATTGATCTCCTGGTTTCAGCAGGACCAACTGGACCGGCGCCAGACCGCCGGCCGCTTGCGGCACATTCTAGAACCCGTCCAGAACCGAGCAGCTGAGGTCCAGTTCGACCTGAACGGAACCAGCGGAACCGGAGGAAAGCAGCTGAACTCCGGCCGGTTATTTCATCAGTCAGAACCGTCCAGCCGCCGAGAGCCGCAGGCTGACACAAAGGCGTGACACGCCCACCCAGAACCAGCAGAACCGGGACCAGGACCAGCAGCAGGTTCTGGTCTCTGGAAGCTCACCTGGTTCACTCTGGCAGGATGAGGCTCATTGTGTCTCTGCAGGGGGTCCAGAAGGTCCGGCAGGTTCGGGCAGGTCCGTGTGGTTCCGACGGGTTCGGCTCCAGCAGCGGGTCTGGAAACTGAAGTAAATGTGAAGAAAAGCAGCAGGACGGAGGATCTCAGCTCCTCTCTGGTTTCTGACGATGCAGAGAATCTGCAGCAACTCCAACACTGCAGGGGAGAGAGAGGGTGTGTGTGTGTGTGTGTGGGGGGGGTGTGTGGGGGGGGGGGTGTGTGTGTGTGTGGGGGGGGGGTGTTGGTGTGTGTGTGTGTGTGTGTGGGGGGGGGGGGGGTTGGGGTGTGTGTGTGTGGGTGGGGGTGTTGGGGTGTGTGTGTGTGTGTATGTACAGTAGCTGCTTTCTTTCATTCTCTGAATATCACGTTTACACAAATACATGATGGAAAGACCTTTCAAAATAAAAGCCCGCTCTTCATCAGAGTCTTCTTCAGTTCTCAGGTGGGACAGCCTGTCCACTGTCCCTCATGTCCCTCATGTCCCTGAGTCTAGTTAGTGTCCAGCCTGAGACTGGTGGAGGTCATGGGTTGGTTTAGGTCAGTAGAATGGCCTAGTCAAAGTTGATGTTCTCCATCCATCCCTCCCGTCAGTGAGAGGAGGTTCTCCGGAGTTCTGACCCAATAAAGCACACCACACTTTTCAGATTGTTGTTTTAACTTTTTAAAGCCACAAATTCTTTATTCCCTCCGAGTTCTGCCCTCTGTCGGCTCCACTCGAAGTCCCAGGGAAATGCACTGGAGACCAGTGTTGGACCGGGCTGAACCGAACCCGACCGAACCACAGGCTTCGGAACAAATGACCAGACAGTGGAGTTCTGGCAGCCTAAGTTTGTTTTTCTCCATCTGGAACCTCCGGGTCGGTCTGGACCTCCCAGAACCCCTGACCCAACTTCACACAGTTTGCCTAGATCCATTAAAGGCCTGGAGAACCGAACCGGGACGGGTTGAGGTTCTAATGGTACCATGAAGCAGTTTAACTCTCTGAGCCCTGATCAGTCTGGGCTCTTATTTTGGTATTCTGCAGGAAGTGTTGATCGTGGTTTGTCTGCAGTTTTAAGCTCTTTATTAGTAAATGTTCACTGCCACCCAGTGGCCACTGGGGGAACTGAAACCTCCCGTGGGAATAAAACATTTTTTCGTTTTATTCAGTGTTAATAGAACCAGTTTAGTTCTATTAACTAAACTGGTTAATACCCTGGACCTCATGAACTGGAGGTCCAGTTCATGAGTTAAATTCTCACAGCACTTTTAACTACCGCATTTGACCTCTGCTGTCAAATCAGAACATTTGGACCCAACATGGGAGATTTATTCCAGTTCATCTTGAATCTGAAGCAACAAAGCTAATGCTGGTTTTACTGGTGAGACTGGAGTTTGAGAGCAGAGCTGAGATCCGTTAAACTGGATTATCACAGAACCAGAACCAGACCCATTTTTCATATGCCAACTTTTTGGGAAGCAACTACATTTTATTGTATTATTGTTTAACAAGAACAAACCTCGACATTAAATATTTTTTTGCCCCTTTTCCACCCGCTCTACTTCAGCGGCCCGGTTCGGCTCGGCACGGTTCGGCTCGGTAGCAGGGTGGCGCCTCCTGGCGGCGGGGGGGTATAGCGCCATGCGCTAACACGTCTTTGTGAGACAGAAGAAGAAGAGAAAGCTGAGATATTTGCTTATAGCCTGATTGTGATTTTTCTTCTCAAGTCTGAATGCAGCGGGAGGAAAGCAGGTGAGCTAACGATGACTTTCCTACTAAACTACTATAAAACTTGTAATATAGTGCTGAATATACAGCTCTAATTTTGCCGAGCCGAGCCGAGCCGAGCCGAGCCGAGCCGAGCCGGTGGAAAAGGGACATAGTTCAACCTACATTTACATTTTTTATTTTTAACTCACAATTTGAAAAATGATTTGTAATATCAAAGTGTTTCATATCTTTTAATACATTTAATTTCTAAGTAAACCTTATAACTTATATGGAAAAGTTTTGATTACAGGAAAAAAAAAAGGTTTAAATTAATTTATTTTAAAGGTTGATAGAAAACATCAGATTTTATTTGGTGGAATTAAAGTTACTGAGAAGGAAAAAATCAGGCTGAAGATTTTTATTTGTCTCCAGAAACAACCGGAAACATTTCTGTGATAGAGCTGCAGGTCATCACCATAGCAACGCATATTCTTTATGGAACTTGGTTTTAACCATATTACTGGAACAATGGGTGGATTTGAGTTCAAAGTCCTGGCAGGTCCAGAATCTGCTGCGTCCAACCCAAAGCCAGTTTGGATCGTCGTCCAGCAGGACGTCCCAACTGGGTCCAAAGCTCCTCTATCAGCAAATGCATTAGTCAGTTGACTGAGTGAGAGCCCACAGCAACATGCTGCCACCACCATGCCAGGCTCCTCCACATCACGGCAGCAGCAGCTTCACCAGTGAACTGGTCTCACTGGAGGTCCAGTTCATGGCGGGCTGACCTTTAGCGGTTCCGGGTTGTTCCTGAACATCCGAACCAGTTTCCTCTGTTCTGGATCTTCTCCTTGGTTCTGAACACAAACTGATTCTCAGCGAAGCTGGACTCTTATTTTGAAGGGTCGCCTAGCCGCTTCCTGTTTGGTCGGTAATATTCGGTTCTGGTTCGGCTGTCGGTGTTTTCTGGATCAAAATGACCAAACTGCAGCTGCTCAGCGCCTACCTGACGGAGCGGCTCACCGCCGTGGTGAAGGAGGTTCTGGACGTGGTGGAGGACACGGTGGCCCAGTACCGGGAGGAAACGGCCAGAACCCGGCGGGAGAACGAGAGCCTGCGGAGGCAGCTGCGGGACATCCTGCTGCTGGAGGCCGAGACCGAGTGGCTGAGTGAGGGTCGTTCCAAAGCCCGCCGGGAAATCTCTGCTTTTAAAACTTACTGGCGATTTTAACGTTAAATGTTGACCAAACCAAATGTATAAGATCTATTCTGTGCAGACCAGAACCGCGTTTAATATTCGGCTTTTAGCTTAAAGGACCATTTCCGTCGACATATTAAAACAAAAGGCACTTTTTCAGGTTTTGTTTGCTACTTCCTTTTTCCCCTGAAGCCTGATGCAGAATCAGCTGATGGAGATTTTCATTATAAACTAACAGACTGGCTTCCCAGCTCAGTGGAAATCAGCCCGCGTTATTGTGGAACTGATATTGGCACTAAATGAATTATTAGTTTCTGTTTAGATGTAAACACAAAATTATATTTTTAGAAAAGGACGTCCAGCCTGAGTCAGTAATACGAGCAGAATTACACAGATACAGCTCGTTAAATTATAAAATCAGAAGGTTCATTCAATTAAATCACTTGAAAAAGTAAAACTGTTGATTAATTCCCCTCAGAGGGACCAATAAAAAGTATTTTAACAGAAATGTTCGACCAAGTGCTGCGTTGTGTTTGTCACACAAAGATGACGTCATAATACTTTTTGTACTTTGGGGCCATCCATCAACATCAGGCAACACAGCTGGATCTGATTCAGCAGGAATCAGAACCTTCTGAAGGTTGGTGGGTGTTAATGGTGCCATGCTGGGGAGAAACAGCAGGGGTCCAAGGACGCATCCTTGTGGAACACCTACAGATAATTGTAGGTGAAGATAACCTGGAGCTGCTCTGCCAGCAGGACTCCACAAATATGCAGCAACCTCCTGAAGGTTCGCCTGGGTTGATGTTGTTTTAGCTCCACCAATCCCGGGTTCCTCTGAACCTGAGATTCCTGGTCTTAATGTTGTGCCTGGTTGGCATGTCTGCGGTGAGGTGAACGGGTTCTGTTTCTGTTTCAGGGTCGACCCAGTCCGGTTTGGGTTTTGTACCTGCAGAGCAGCAGCCTAATGACCTGAAACCCAGAGCCCTCCTAGAGGAGCCAGACTCCACCCTGACCCAGTCCAGACCTCCTCCGGCTTCAGACCAACTTCTGTTGGTTCCGAAAGAAGCGCCATCGGCACCGACCCGGCTCCGGCCCGCAGAACTCTGGGATCAGACCCCGAAACCCGACCCGCTGCAGGAGGCGCTCCGGAGGACGTCTCCTCTCCTGGTTCGCCTGCCCCTGAATCCTCCCAGGATCCCGGCTGACGGGCCGGCGCCGAGGGCGGAGCCACCGGCGCCGGGCCCCGCACGGGTCAAAACCGAACCCGAAGAAGCGAGCAAACAGAGTCCAGCTGAGTCTGTGCCGGTGAACGCTCATGTTGAGTCGGGCTTTGACTACACATCTGAGGAAGAGCAGCTGCCGGCGGATCAGCGGGACGCCTCCAGAACCGGGACGTCCTCTCAGGGGACCCGGCCGCCTGAAGACGCCGCGGCCACAGCGCTCATCCCCGAGCTGGTGCACCGCTGCCCCCGCTGTGGCGAGGCGTTCAGTCACAGCGCTGGGCTCCGCCTCCATCTGGAGCAGAAGAGGAAGACCTACGCCTGCGACTGGTGCTGCAAGTCCTTCGCCCAGTCGGCCGATCTGCGGCGCCACCTGCGGACGCACACGGGCGAGCGGCCGCACCGCTGCACCTTCTGCTCCAAGAGCTTCAGCCAGAGAGGAAACCTGCGGCGCCACCTGCGGATCCACACCGGCGAGCGTCCGTACAGCTGCCCGTTCTGCTGCCGCACCTTCAGCGACGGAGACACCATGAAGAAGCACAAACGCACGCACTCCGGGGAGAAACCGTACCGCTGCGGGCGCTGCGCAAAGACCTTCAGCAGCGCCAGCGGCCTGCAGCTGCACCTCAGGAAGGACCTGTGCTGCACCGACCGGGACAACAGAACCTGAACCACAGGTCTGGGTCCATTAACCCGCAACCAAATCCTGTTCGGATCAGAACCAGCACTACTGAACGGGTTCTGGATGTGTTCCGGCTCCGACCTGCAGGGCTGCAGCGTTTCCTGGTCAGATATTTAGGAGACATCGGACCGGAAATGGACAGAACCGGTTTACACAGAATCTCAGATGCAACCGGAGGTCCAACAGCCCAGCTGAGTCCGAGACTCGGCAGGAGTCAGAACCTGCTGCAGGTTTTCTGTGGGGAATCCTGACTTGAGGGTTTGGAGTCTCCGGATCCAGATCAGTTCTGCTGGTTCGTGATGAAGCTGCTCGTCTTCCTCCTGGATCAGAACATCTGCTGAGTTGGTCTGAAGCGCTGTCAGATTCTGGAAGAAGGAAACTGTCAACAGCCTGACAGTAAAGCAGAAGCAGCTACGTTAGACACGCCCGGCCTTTAATTAGGCCACATTTAATCAGATCTTTAATCCAACAGCTCTAAAACTGAACCGAGTCCAGACCGGATCCAGCGAGAACGGACAGGGGAAGCACCGGAGGTCTGCAGCACCCTGGGGTTACCATAGCAACCACCCCTGACAACCATTACACGCTGTGGACTGACTGGTTGGACTGGAAGAACCTTTAAACTTCCCAGGGACAAACTGGAAGTTTGGTGAAAATGTGATGAGCAGATTATGGTTTCATGAGAAAAAGGTTCAATAAAATGTTTCAAACCTGATCAAACTGATGAAAATGGCGTTGAAATGTGTTTTCTGTCACTTTCTGTTGCACATCAGACATGAAGAAACCAAAACGGAGAATCGGAGTTGAACCTGGAGACAAATGTTCCAAATATCTGAACCTTTAAAACCGTCTGGATCCATTAAATCATAAAAATGTTCCCACATCGGAGCTTCAGCCTCCATGTTGGAACTCATCCCGCTGCCTGCAGGGGGCGCTGCGCAGACCAACCCACTCAGTGAGGCGCAGCTGCATCCAGGATTTATTGTTTCAGAAAAACACCATCAAATCCAGCCGAGAGGAACCGGAAAAACGTAAACAAAACCGGAAGTTTCCGTTACCATAGAAACTGGACATCAACGTAATCCGTGCAGCGACGAGGAAGATCCAGTTGGATTAATTTATACCATCATCATCTTCATCACCAACAACAAGAGGAGAGCAACAGTCCGAGGAAGGGGATTAGACCAGGAGACCCAGATTACAACTGGATATAATCCAGATTAATAAAACACAATGGAACCCAGATTAGAACATAAAACTCAGATTGAAATAAATTCAATCAGAAAAGAGATCAAATAAAGAAGAAACTAATTTAAATCAGGAAATAATCATTCAGATCATTTCCAGATTAAATGAAGGTTAATATGGAAATGAATCAAGACGAAAAGCAGATTAAATTATGAAGGAGTTCAGATTAAATCAGATTAACTCCTTCCAATCCTTGTCTGGGTTAATCTGAGTGCGGCCAGCAGGAGGCGCTGCAGCTGATGGAAGATCAAATCAGCAAACAGAAAAAAATCTTTTATTTTGTTTCTTTGATGAATTTTTATCTTCTAAAAATGGAAATTATTTTGGTCCAAAAATAAAAATTAACCAATAGTTCAATATGATTCTATTACTATTTTCAAAGTAAAACTGTCACAGTTCTGGTCCATTTGATTCTGGATCACAGAACGAAAACCAACATTTACCCACTCAGAAAGTTGAGTGGAAGGAAAAAATGTATCAGTGCCAGAGATAACAGCAGCCATGAACCAGAACCAGTTTGCAGGGGGTTTATTCAGCCGGTCATGGTCTGGTACCATCTGCTGGTTCTGGTTCTGATCCACTGGCTTTCCTGAACCCCACGGTCAACGCAGCGTCAGAACCTCAGAGACGATCCAAAAGGTTCTGTCAGGAAGAGGAGGCAGAACCAATGATGAAGGCTGCTATCAAAGCAACCTGGACCTCATCGGAACCTCAGACCGGTCTCCATGCTACGCTGCATTGATGCATTAATTCTGAGACAGAACCTGATATTTCTGGATAAAATCTCATTAAATAATCTCATTGGTTTTCCATGTGAACCACCAGAACCTTCAGAACTACAGGAAATAACACTGACATGTTTGGCTCTGTGACGTTGAGCTGAACTTGATACCCGTTCCCCGGCTGTTCCCGTCATCCTGATGGAGCCGAGCGTTTCTGATCCACCGGATCGTTTTTCTCTCTGGACTCCAGGGAACAGTTGACCTTTGACCCCACCCTGAAAAAAACATCCTCTGGAGCAAACAAGAACCACGGAACCCTGAAGAGCCAGCTGGATTATCAGTAATCTGGATTATCAATAACCTGGATTATCAGTAATCTGGATTATCAATAATCCGGATTATCAGTAATCTGGATTATCAATAACCTGGATTATCAGTAATCTGGATTATCAATAACCTGGATTAATGGTAATCTCTAGTTGCTCACGTTTGCTCAGTTTTCATTGAGTTTTTCATGATTCTGGTTCTGGAAGCTCCTGGAACTGGACCGTTACCGGACGTCAGACAGTGGGAAGAGCTTCTCCTCCATAAAGGGGCGGAGCCTGAAGGAGCAGAGGAAGGCGGCTCCATCACCAGGGAAAAGGTCAAAGGTCGCTGGCCTCCACTGACTGAGTCTAACCCTGCTGTGGGACTTTAGAGGCTCCGAAATGCAAGACTTCACAAATCATAAGACCAATAGTAAATAATGTCAATAATCAATAATAATAACAATGACTTCATGCAGAGAGTGAAGCGTCGGTCCAAGACGGGGCGGATCGCCTGGATCCTGTAAACATGCTGAGTCTCTGAGGCCGTCGGCGACCAAAACCATTCCGGATGATCAGAGGCGAAGCGCGCCAACGGGCAGGCGTTGCCATGGCGACCGCGGGCGGCGCAGTGGCGTTAGTCGTGGCTGGAGCTCCTTGGCAGCTCATTGGTCAGGATGTGCCAGCGCTCCACCTGCTGACCTTGGTTCCTCAGACAGTCCATCCAGTGGCGAAGGGCGTCGCCCTGAGAGCGGCAGCTCAGGAAGACGCCACCTGGACACAGGAAGGACAGGAAGTTCCTCCTGCACACTGAAAACCTCCAGACAGCGAGGCTACGCTTTGTTCTGCATGTGACCCACTGGGATCCACCGGGATCCACCGGGATCCACTGGGATCCCTGATCATCTCACCGATGAAGTCGTTGGACCGCCCCAGGTCATGGTCCCACACCGTCACCTCCAGAGTCTTCTTGGTCAACTCCAACAGCGAGACGTCATAGGAAAACTCCTGCAGCAAACAGAAACAAAGACTTTTATTGTGAAGAGATCATGAGAGACTTTTATTGTCTCTAATGAATGATAATAAAGTCTTTCATTAGCTTTATTATTAACTTTTTAGCTCCAGTTTTGGAGCTAAAAGCTAAACTTCACCAGTGAAACGCACCTGAGCTGCATTATCCAACGCAACAGACAATTATTTGAGTAAAATGTTGAGTCCAGTCAGAGGCTGCAGTGAACATGTTTATATTCAGGAACTAATGTCCTGTAAAAACACATGAAGACGTTGAAGAGCAAGGAGACTGAAGCAGAGCTGGGTCTTGTCCTCACGTCCATCTGGGGGCTGCAGGTCCAGGTTTAATGCCTGATTGAATCCCGGCACCAGGTTGGTCCACTGAGCCGCTGGGAGAACCGCCTCAACTTCACGGTCCAGTTTTGCTTTGGTTTACATTTATTTTATTGTGAAGAGATCAGGAAGCAGCAGCAGCTCATCAACACAGAGCGGGTCAAGAGAAAGCATGTGTCTGTCTGACCGTCTGCCTGTGTGTGTGTGTGTGTGTGTCGGGGTGTGTGGGGGGGTGTGAGCTCACCTGGTTGAACTCCGGGTTCAGGGTCTTTTTCATCACGACGGTTTTGTGTTTGGATTTCTTCTGGATGTCGGGCTTCAGGTATCTGACAGAGAAAATCATCTTTTATTTTGAAAGGATGAAGGGTTAGGGTTCACACCAACAGCCCTCAGGAGTCTGAACCAGAACCTGGTTTCTCTGCTCGTCTCCTGGGCTCAGTCGGGTCGGGTTGGAGCGCTGAGCAGGAGGTTCTGCAGGGAAACGGGTCGGTTCTGATTTTTATCTAGAACTAGATATCTGAAAAAACCAGACAGAAATCTACCAGAGCCAGAACCAGAACCGGGTCCGTCTGAGAAGCCTCCATCATCTCCAACCGTAGGGGGCGCTGTTCGTAAAGTAACACTGCAAAACATTTACTTTGGATCTTTGTCATTTATAAATGTAGGAAAAAGTTTTAAAACTTTAAAAATGAACCACATTTATTCTGTCAGGCTGAATACACTAAATTATTGCTGTTCATTTTTTACAGTGTACCGACGGCGCCCAGATGACCTCCACCCTGTGCCTCCACCGACTCACATTTTGACGTAGGGGTCAGAGAATCCGTTGACGTCCATGGCCGCCAGGTGAGCGCAGCGCTTCACGCCGACACAGAGGGCGCCGCTGAGCCGCCCTTCGTTTCCATCAGCACCGTCAGGACGGGCGGAGGGCAGGAACTGCAGCGAGAGCAGCAGGCGGCCTCGCTCCTCCAGGCTGTGCAGCTGCTCGTTCTCCCACTGCAGACAGCACCAGTGAAACCAGTTCAATTACACCAGATCCAGTTAAACCAGCCAGGACTAACTGGGAGCACTGGGACATTTCCCGCTGGGCCAGTTTGAAACTCCAGGACTGAAAATGAGTCCCACCAGTTAAACCAGACAGAAGGTCAAAGTGAAGGTCAGCTGAAGGTCAAACGTCTTCTCCTCTGGTGGGATCCATTGCAGCTGGTCTCTCTGCGTCGATCCGATCAGCATTTGATTCTCCGTCTTCGTCCCTCCTGACCCGCGGCAGCGTCGGGTCGGATCTGTCCTGCAGTTTTGGTTGGTATTCGTCTCCACAGCTGCTGAGAAAATGAATCCAGATGGAGGCAGAAGCTCTCTGTGTCTGAAGCAAGTTCAATTAAGCAACGTGAACTCTCAGGCGGCTGGAAGTGTCTTCAGGCTGGTGACAGACAGCTGCTGCGCAGATTTCCCATCAGAGTGAGACATCTGTGTTCGGCGTGGATCTCTGAGCCTCAGAGAGCTGATTGTCCAAAAGGATGAAATGAGAAAACTTTCTCCAATTTCTAAAAGTTTAGGGTGGAAAAAAAACCCTAAACCAACCCCAACCCCCAACCCCCAACCCCAACCAACCCCAACCCCAATCAACCCCAACCAACCCCAACCCAACCCCCCAACCAACCCCAACCAACCCCAACCAACCCCAACCAACCCCAACCAACCCCAACCAACCCCAACCAACCCCAATCAACCCCAACCAACCCCAACCAACCCCAATCAACCCCAGCCCTTCCTGTCTGCAGCTCTGTGCGACGGTTTAAACCTGCTGCTGACATCAGCATCAAACTCGGTCTAAAACAAGAATTTATCTCCTCAGTGTCTGAGCCAAGTGGAGGACAGAGACTCACAGCGACAATCTGGAAACGTTTTCACACATTTCCTCTTGTTTGCCTGAATGTTTCTGACCAAGCAAACATTCAGAAGAACAAAAAAAACTGAAACGAGAGAAAAACCTTTAAACCTCCCTGATGATCGAGACAGAGCTATGAAAATGTAACCAATGAATGGATGGATGGATGAACATATCACTGACAGAAAGCATTTTCTGTTGCTGTGTTTGGTTTTTCTGTGCAGTTTCTGTAACACTGAGGCTCCTAATTAGACACATTTTGTTCTGCACTAAAAATCGGATTGGTTTAACGAGATTTTTAGTGCAGATGTAAATTCCTGCAAACAAGCCAAACATTGAGTTGCTGTTAGATTTCAGACGTCAGGGAATCAGCAGGAAAACTCCAGAAGCTTCAGCTACTGTCAGATCACTGAACTGAAAGGTGCGTCAGGAGGTAAAGCTCCTGCTTGAAGGTGGTGATGATAATGAAGGTGTCTCAGGTCATCTGTAGAAGTTGTTTGTTCCCAGTTTGACGTAACGATCACTAATTCAGATAATGGCTTCCACTTTGCTGCACTCATGAAGAGAACCGCAGAGAAACACACACACTCGCACGCCGCCATGTTTGATGTTTTCACCTGAATTTAACCACCGAGCTGCAGACTCAGGTTGGCCGTTACCATTCAGTCGTTGTCATGGATATCATCCCAAACCGCACCAGACTGAAGACTTACAGGAAAAAAAATACATCAGGAAAACCTTTAGCTCAACAGTTTAATCTCAGTTTAATCCCAGTTCAATCCCAGTTCAATCCCAGTTTAATCTCAGTTCAATCCCAGTTCAGTCACAGTTTAATCCAGTTTAATCCCAGTTTAATCCCAGTTCAGTCACAGTTTAATCTCAGTTTAATCCCAGTTCAGTCACAGTTTAATCCCGCTCACCTCTCTCAGGTAGCAGGATATTCCTCTGAGAGCTTCTCCCATGGCGGTGGGGGACGGCAGCTGGAGGACACAGAGACAAGACAAGGTGAGGACTATGAGACGGACCCGTCCAGAACCATCTACTTTCCTTCTGACACCAGTTCTAAAGAATCCGAATCGGCGGTTCTGTAAACAGAAATCTATTTGGTTTAAAGTCACAGAACGCAGTTCGTCTCGTCTGGCCTCACAGGAAACAGGAAGCAGCTGCTGCTAACTGCCAACTGCTAGCTGCTAGCGGCTCGGTTCTGGTCCATCAGAACTTTTACTGGATGTTTATGAAATCCAGTCAGATTCAGGTTTTACCGGCGGCGGATGCTCCAGGCAGGTGTGGAAATGTTTGGACTGGTCCGGTTTGATCCGCTTCAGGGAAACCCGGGACTCTCCAATCAACTCGTTATGAGTCAACTTGTCCTCATCGGAGACGGTCAACCTGAGACACAGAGACAAGAAGACACAGAGACACAGAGCGGATCAGGCATGAGAGTGTTTGTAAAATGACTACATGAATAATTTGGTTTATTTAGTTTGTCAGAGTAAAAAATTACATATTTCCACCACAATATTCATTCAGATATAAATGTTGCAGCTTTAAACTAAATATTAAATTAACAAGCTAAATATTTAACTTACTAACTAAACGTTTAGTTTAGCTTGAAGCAAAATATTTAGTTTGCTAGCTAAATTAGCAAACTAAATATTTTGCTTCAACATTTATTTAGAATTGACTTTGAAAAATGAAATGCATCGTTTATGACCGGCTGAATGACCCAAATTATTGCTGTAGCTTTAAATTGGCTGAGAAGCAGCACCGGTTCTGACTGTTAGAAATGGACCAGAACCTTTTCCAGAACAGAACCAGGAAGAAAAACAGGAAGGAAAATGAGCCAATGAGCAATGAAACAGGAAAACCAGAAATCCCACAGAAACCAGTTTACATCAGCCTGCTGGCCCAGTTAGGAGCTGCTGATGAAACGCCGGTTGCTATGGTGATCCCACTGGAAGAATCACTTCCTGTTTAAGAAGAAAAACTGTTAAAAAAGCTTCAGAACCTCCTGCTGTCTCAGCAGATCGGACAGAACCTCCAGGTCCGGTTTCTCCAGAATGGTCCAGAACCAAATCTACTGTGAGGGAACACAAGTGGACATGTCTCTCTGGACTCTGTGCTCTGATTGGACAGAAACGTCTCACCATCTGGACCATCAGATGAATAAAAGACGAGGTCCATTTGTGGACGTCCATTAAACATTCCTGACACACCTGAGCGTCTTCCTGTGCAAGTCCTCCTCTGTGATCCCATAGTAGGTGAGCGTCTCGTTCCAGACGGGATTCAGGGTGTTTCTGATCGTCTTCGTCTTCAGCTTGTTGGCCTGAAACACAGAGACAGAAGGGACATGCAGAGACAGATGGGGACATGTAGGAACATACAAGGACATGTAAAGATGTGCGAGGACACGTCTTCTTAAACTATTTGTCCACAAAGACAAAGATTTTTGCTGTCTTAAATCTAGAAATTATTTACCTTCCATCTTCAGATGGAGACAAATTCATTGAGCTCCAACAGCAGAATTATAAAACATGAGAAAACGTGCTAAAGGTTAGCTTGCAGAGTGCTAAGGTTTATCTTGCAGCATGCTAATGGCTAGCTTGAGGACTGCTAATAGTTAGCCAGTAGCATGCTAAAGGTTAGCCCGTAGTGTGCTAAAGGTTGGCCCGTAGCATGCTAATGGTTAGCGTGACTGCAGCTTCCCCCTGCCTCACACTGATCCCTAGCAGCAGGAGTGTAGAGCCAACAGGGGGTTTATTCTACTAAGGATAAGACCCTTCCTATCAGTCAAAGTGGAGAAGGATGGTTTGACCTTTGCCCTCTGATCTTCACACAGACCACTGGTGATGCTGGGAGCAACTCACCTTGCTGGCTCCAGGCAGCAGGTGCACCTTTACGTAGGGATCAGCTAAACCATTGAAGTCCATGGGCTTCAGACCCTGAAACAACATCAGCCAAGTCAGTTGCTAGAGACAGATCCACTCCACCCAGAGTCCCCGGCCCGACGGAACCCACTGAGAGACGGAGTCCCCGGCCGACGGAACCCACTGAGAGACAGAGTCCCCGGCCCGACGGAACCCACCGAGAGACGGAGTCCCCGGCCGACGGAACCCACTGAGAGACGGAGTCCCCGGCCCGACGGAACCCACTGAGAGACGGAGTCCCCGGCCCGACGGAACCCACTGAGAGACGGAGTCCCCGGCCGACGGAACCCACTGAGAGACAGAGTCCCCGGCCGACGGAACCCACCGAGAGACGGAGTCCCCGGCCGACGGAACCCACTGAGAGACGGAGTCCCCGGCCCGACGGAACCCACTGAGAGACGGAGTCCCCGGCCCGACGGAACCCACTGAGAGACGGAGTCCCCGGCCCGACAGAGCCCACCGAGAGACGGAGCTGGTGGGTCGAACTTCAGTTCTGGTAGGTCCAGTTTGGGACCCAGCGGAGGTCCGTGTCCACCAGAGGGGACAGAAAGCTGACACCAGCTGCTCTTCACACCCTCCCAGGTGCTGCTGCTTCCTGTCTCACCTGCTGACCTCTCACAGCTGTGAGGTCAGTGAGGCCCTGGTGGCATCGAGCTGACCCGGTTCTGACCCGTTATACGGACCTTTCTGGTTTCCTAGGGGCGAACGGACCAGAACTCGGGCTTCATTCCTGCTCAGATCCGAAAGCTGAAGCTTTAACCTGAAACTTTCTGGTTCTGGTCCGGTTGTGACCGTTTGGTTCCGTCTGTCCTTTAATGGACCGCTTTGTGTCTGAACGGTACTGGATGGAAGCCTGAGTGAAGACAGAGCTGGTTCCTGCTGCCAGTGCTCACAGTAGTAACAAGAAAAGACCAATCAGAGGTAAGAGGCGGGTCTTAACGCTGTCCATCACCTTGCTCATCTAAGAGAGACTGTTGTGAATACTAAGGCTAGTTAGCATAGCCATCGATAATGGCAGAGAAACGGTTATCCTGGTAAATTGTTTCTCTGCCATTATTGCATTTAACATGAGAATGATTGGCAGCACCAAGCCCCTCCCCCTACCTCTGATTGGCTGTTTTGGTGGGGAATGTTTCATTTCTCCAGACAGCACTAGCCGATCAGGGAGCAGGAGGAGATCGATCTGTTCACAGATTACCTGGTTCATAACAAACTAACCTGGAGACATACTGCAGCGCTAATCCCTTGATTGAAATTTCCATTTCAATCAAGTTAATTAAATCAGAATCAGGATAAATTGTGATGATTAAGAGACTAACTATCCATCCATCCATCCATTTTCTTGCACCCTTGTCCCTTTGTGGGGTCAGGAGGGTTGCTGGTGCCTCTCCAGCTGTCATTTCGGGCGAGAGGCGGGGTCACCTGGACAGGTCACCCTGGACAGGTCTCCAGTCTGTCGCAGGGCAACACAGAGACAAACAGGACAAACAACCATCCACACTCACACCTAGGGACAATTTAGAGACCAATTAACCTGACAGTCATGTTTTTGGACTGTGGGAGGAAGCCGGAGTACCCGGAGAGAACCCACCATGCACAGGGAGAACATGGAGACTCCATGCAGAAAGACCGGGAATCGAACCCAGAACCTTCTTGCTGCAAGGCAACAGCTCTACCAGCTGCGCCACTGGGCAGCCGGCTAACTATGATCCTTGTAAATTAAAGTTTAATTTATGAAAGCTTGAAGAGCTGATGGAGGCCCAGTAAGGGTCAGAGGTCACAGCTGGTTGGTTCCTCTGATGGAAGGAAGTTCAAGAACCAAGAGATCAGAGAACTTCAGAGCACTGCTTTCTCCTGAATATTTACTGTTCATGAAGGCATCACTCCTTTTAGCCAATACTCTGTAGAAATTGCTTTTTCAGGTTCTATCTTCATGGTTTTGTTCAATTTGTGACATTTTTATGAGATATTTTTAATTTTGTAATATTTGGTCTAAAAGTGTCTCACTCAGACGCGCCCTCTGGTGGTGAGTCAGTATTAGCAGCTCAGACCGACTCATCAGCTGGTGATGTGTGAACGGTAGTCGACCTTTGACCTCTGCAAGGGAACGCTGGTTCGGTTCTAAAGCATATAGGAACGACCAGAGACCGCTCCAAAAGCAGGAAGTGGACTACAGTGCAGGGCATTCTGGGTAAATACAACCAAAGCTAACATGTTAGCCTAGCGCTAGCAGCAGAAATGGCTCCTGGTCTTTAGCCTAAAGAGAAATCTTCTAGCCGCTAAAATCTGACGCCTCCATCTTGTTTCATCTGGTGAAGAAGGAAGTTGCTCTCAGCGTCTTCAGAGGTTTTTATGTCGTTTCCTTCAGTGGTTGTTGGTGCAGCGCCCCCACAGGCCAGGAGGGGAACAGGCTGGTTTGACTCAGAGTAGCTGGAGGTGGAGCAGAGGTTGATGTTTTGCTCTAGCAGTAGCTGTGGAGTCCTGGCGTCCGTTCAGGCGGAGCCGTTATGAACGGGAGCGATGCGTCTGATGCAGCGGTTCCTCACCTTGGCCCGCAGCACAGTGCAGTGCAGCTCGCTGCAGCTCACGTCGTAGCGCAGGTCGAACTCCAACGTTCCCAGAGCAGCTGAGGAGACAGAGAGGAAGAGGAGGATGAGGAAGATAATGGAGCAACCGTAACATTCACATCTGCAACAAGGCAACCCAGAAGCATCCAGCTGCAACCTGAATGCAGCCTGAAGTTCTCAAATTCACCGATCAGGAACGCTGCAGGTCCTAAACAAAGTAACAGCTAACCCAGAATCTCCAGAAGACATGAACAAAATCTACTTTCTATTGATTTTTCTCTATAGAAGCAATGAAATGAGCTGCACAACAGAGATGTTTGAGAATTTACATTTCAGTTCCGTTTGGTTTCTGTGCCTTTTAGTTTCCAATAAATCGAGCGTATAATGCTTGATATGTTCAACCATTTAAAAATTTATCTTAAATTCAAAACTACATTTCTCATATCTTCTAATCCCACTTACTAGCAACAGAGAACACAGAAGCTGATTTGTTCGATGTAATATTTATTATTGTTTTATTGATTATTGATGTTTTTGACTAGATAAAGACTAAAGGATCCGGAAACTTTCTGAAACCATCCAGTGATTATTGATGGTGAATAAAAATGAACGTTTGGTTCCATATTTAGTGAGCGCGTTTGTTCGATGTCGGCTCGTTAAAAACGATCAGCTCCGAACGGCGGCTCAGTCAAAGCCTCAGTCAGAATCATCCGTCCAGCTCCTGATGAAGCTCCATCTGATCCACTGAGATCCAGAGACCTGCAGGTCGGGTCGGACTGCAGCTGGCTTCTCTGGAGCCTCTGCTAAGGCTCAGAGCCACCAGCGATGGACGGATAAAGAGGTTTCCATCTTTAGCGCATTAACTCTTTTGAAAAGACAAAAATCAACTAAAGTGACCGTAAAACATTCCTTTGAATTTTTCCTGTAATGTTGATGGAAACGCAGCATGAGGTGGTCATAATGATGTGCAGATTGGGCTGGGTCATATCCACCAAAGTGGGTGGAGCCAAGAGGCGTGTGGTCAGGATGAGGGGACAGTCTGTAGCAAACTTTATGGCTTCATAGACATTATCTCAGGGAAAGCCGCCCGGCTCCTCCTGAGGTTCTCACACAAACGGCCATCTTGGTGTTGGCAGGACGACTGCTGGTCTAACGAGTGAAGACTGGTGAGACGTTCATGAACGCACCATGCAGGAGGTCATGCAGGAGTCACATGGAGACGTGTGAACACTGACTGCTACAGCATTTCATGCATTCACAGACCAGCAGGCGGCGGCTCACTGCTGTCGTCGCTGTCCTCGCTGTTGATGTCCACCGACGTTTCCACGCTGCTGTTCTGGGACGACGACCCGCCGCACCCCCACTGGGCCCGCAGCGGCGACAGCAGGTTGGCCCCGCCCACCGGCGCCGCCGCAGAGGGGGGGCTGAGGGCCACTGGGGAGGAGGAGTGTTTGGGAGAGGTAGGGGAAAGGCGGGGGAAGTAGGCGGAGATCTGGCGGATGGGTCTGATGGGACCAGGACAGACGTCGATGGCCATGTGTTCCTGGATGGAGATGCTGAGCTTCTTTCCTCTCTGCACCGTCATAGAGTCTGGAGACACAGAGGACAGAGGGGGACGGACAGAGAGGGGACGAACAGAGAGGGGACGGACAGGGGGACGGACAGAGAGGGGATGGACAGGGGGACGGATAGCTAAGCTTTACAATCTACCGTTAGCAAACTAATGTTGAGACCTATTGGGTCCATTTCTAAGGCTTTGGACTCCAGTGGAACCAGTGGAACCATGACTCTCTCCTGGACCAGAACCTTCCAGTTCCAGGTTCAACTACAATCACCAGAACAACAACTCTGCTGGCCTCACTGCCTAAAGGTCAAAGGTCAACAATCAGAGAGACAATAGCCTCAATGGGAGAGATCCAAGACCAGAACCACTGCTGACCCAAAAGAACCCAAAACCATCCGCAAGATGTTCTGGTTGTGAGTCTCTCCTCAACAGGCTGCCGCGATGCATTCAGGAGCCCCAACAGGTTTCCGCGATGCGTTCAGGACAACCTGACCAAACGCATAAAAACATGAAAACATAATTTGTTCTGTTCAATAAATCAATAAATTCATCAATGCATGCATTAAGTTTTTAGAAATGTTTTATTGTGGACAAATTATAAATAATGACATAATTCAGAGTTTTCTGATTGAAAGTTTCTGTTTATGATTCATTTATAGATTTTCCTCATGTGTCTCCACATCTTTCTATCCAGTGAGCCTGGGAGGAAACGCGACATAAACATCTGCAGGGGGAATTTAAAGCTTCACTTCGAAAGCGAGTTTTTTAGAAAATGCCTGCAGGTTTGATGTTTGTGGAAGCAGCCGAGGCGATCTGCCCACAGATCCTCCGTCTAATTCAACACGCTGCTGGAAAGAAGTGGATTTATTGCAAACTTCCTGCCTGCCTCTCTTTGGGATTCAACCCTCCTCCCACTTTATCATTCAGTCCAACTAGCCGCCGCACATCAACACGGCCTGCTGCAAGCTGACCCACCATAGGAGGATGACATAAATTCTGCTCAAATTTATTGAAACATGAGCAGAAAATACAGATTATTAATATTTAACATGAAGGGAAAAGCTTCAAAAAACAAATCCAGTTCAGACTCCAGGAAGTCCAGATGTCACTGAACACACCACAGTCTTCCTCACTTTCAGTTAGGCAGAAACCATTACTTCCTGGAGGCAGGCCAGCGTTTAAATGGACATGCTTTCATTTTACCCAATCGCTAGCGTTTGCCCGATACATATGTAACGCACCAGTCCAGCATCATGAAGCTAATGGGAGATTACCTGCCGATCTGAACGAGGCGGCTCGCTTTGATGTTAATATTAATATTTGAGGGCGTGGCCAGCGCGGCCTGAATGGCATCCTTCACTTCCTGCTGAAACGACAGGCTGACTGCGATCCCAAAGCAGCAGAAAACCAATGTCATCGTTCACAACTTCTCCTTCTGCTCGGTGGTTGGCCTGGCAGAATATCTACCACAGACAATCAGAGTGAATGGCAGAAAGTCCAGACTGTCTGTGAAGGGAAATGAGAATCTAGTGGAACAGCACAGGAAAGCAATAGCCAGGCTAGTGCTGGACGCTAACTATGAAAAAGTTGCCATGATAATCCAGACTGAGTCTCTGATAAACTGTCAACAACAGTGGAGCCGTTAGCCTAGCGCTGCTTTAGCCATGCAGGTTGTTCTTCCTGAATGTGCTGGAATATCTGCTCTGTCGCCCCCTTTCTGCCCCCTTTCTGAGGAAGGCGTCTCTCGGTGCATGTTGCTGGTAAATCAGAGGCTTTGATGATTAAATTGTGGGCTGTTGCCCATCTGGGCCTGTAGGTGGCGCTTTGCAGATTTTGTGTTTTAGTTCCTACAGAGCGCCAGCCAGAACAGGAACAGACGTTTTAAAGGAAACTTTGAGCCTCATCCTGATGCTGGAGCATTTTTCATTTTCTGGACAAAGAAAATATTACAGCAGGTATCCAACACACTGAAGCAGAGGTTTCTCCTCACATTCAGCTCTGCTGGTTTGCTGTTCAGAACCTACACTTAACAAATTCAGGAATTTACCTGGAATCCTGTTTTCATTGAATGCATCAGCTCAGTTTTATGTAAACTGATTGGCGTTTTCCCTTTGAAGCAGATGAAGTTATATAAACCCAGCAGCTCTTTTGTTCCCATGCAGCGGCTGCTGGAACAGCGGCAGCACTGACACATCTACTGGAAATTTAATGTATCTAGCAGAGGCTTTTGCAGTGAGACAGTGAGAAAAGTCCTGCAGATCTCCCTGCATGAGGCTGATGCACTTTCTAAAGCTGAACAGACAAAACCAACAATGTTCAGAGAAGTTAAAGCCAAAGCTGCAGAGCAGAGAGCAGCTGCTTACCTTGGATTGAGGGACTGGAGGAGATTCCTGCACAAACAAGACCGAGGGTCTGCACTAACAGGTGGAGAGACGGGCAGCGAGCATCGAGGACGAGAGGAGGAGGAGGAGGCAGAGGAGGAGGAGGAGGAGGAGCAGGCAGAGGAGGAAGAGGAGGAGGAGGAGGAGGAGGAGGAGGAGGAGGAGGAGGAGGAGGAGGAGGAGGAGGAGGAGGAGGAGGAGGAGGAGGAGGAGGAGGAGGAGGAGACAGAGGAGGAGGAGGAGGAGCAGCAGGAGGAGCAGGACTCCCTGTGACTGATTCACTCCTCTTATCTCCGCATCTCTTCTCCAGATTCTGATATTTCTAACATTTCATAGTCAGCTTCATATTCATCTGTCAACAGAGATGAAGCTCTTCCTTTAATCCCCCCCCCCTCCTCCTCAGGCTGAGTGGGGGGGCAGCAGAGTAATGTGCCAACAGCAGCATCTGTCTTTCTGCTCCTCTGTATAATTTGAGCTTAATGATGCCTAATGATACATGTGTGATCCAACACACCATCACACAGGAAGGCTGAGGAAGACGTGGCCTCCTCCTCTTCCTCGGCGGTCAGACTCAGAGGGGCCCCTGGGGTGAAGGATCTTCCTCCTCCTCTCCCGCAGGAAGCCTGATCAGGAGCCTCATGTGAAACCAGAGTTTCCTGTTGCTTTGCTAGCTGCTTTCCAACTGACTCCTCACCATCTGCTTCTGTTTATTTACGGGTGTCAGAGTTAGGGCTAGCTCTTTAGCATTTTGCTAACTTTAAAACGTTCGGCTAATTTAGCTTCCTCTAAGTTAGTTTTTCCAAATAAATTCTAAAGAGTTTATTTTCTAAGCTGTTTTGTAAACTTTCAGTTTAATAAAGTTCTAAATCTGTGTTAAAATTTTGGTTCGAAAAAATTAAGAAGTCTTCTAAATGTTAGACCAGGGGTGTCAAACTCATTCTGGTCTGGGGGCCGCATACAACTTAATCGGATCTCAAGGGGGCCAGACCAGTAAACTCATTCTAAAATTACATAGAACTAACAATAAGTTAACTTTTTTCTTTGTATTAGTGCAAAGAAGTAAATTATAAAAATCTTTATATGCAATGAATTGTCCTTTTACTAAATATATTATGAACAACCTAAGAGCTTTTAAGAAAAGTATGTGCAATTTCAACAACACTTTCAGCCAGTTTAACATTTATTTAAGTACATTATGCATAAAAATTGATCACAGTAATTGTACAATGTTGCTAAACATTTATTGACAGTTTTGTGGAAGCTAAAACACTGTCCTGCATGTTAAAATACATCAAACACATAAATTTATAAATGATTTAAAATCCATTTTCCATATCTGAGAAGCAATTCTGAACACAAGAACTGACTCCACACACTGTTTTAAACAGACATTTGATAAAGTAAAATTGTCCCCTTCCTTGTTAATGCATAACATGTATACATGTAAAAAACATACAACATACATAACATATATGGCATGCATAAGAAATATTTTTTTACTCAACAAAACTCTTCTGTTGTAAATCTGTTACTGACTTGCACTGACTTTCACAGCTGTTTTTATTGAAACATTTTGACAGGAGGATTTCTTAAGATTTAGTCTTGCTCAGTGTTTGCCCCTGAAACTTGGCATCTTTTAGCCTGCACAAGTGCATTAATATCAGGCATCATGTCCTGAGTAGCAGCCACTTTCAGAATCTCATTTAAGTGCTTATGTGTGAGCTTTGAGGCAGCTTCGTTTTATTAATGTTCATTACTGAGAAAACCTGCTCACAAAGGTAGGTAGTCCCGAACATGGACAACATTTTTGCAGCCAGTGCTGTCAATTTAGGATAGCATGGTTGTAGATATTTGTAAAATGTGTCCAAGCCCACAGAAGCAAATTTGTCCTTCAATTCTATATCACATTGCAGATCAATGATTTCAAGTTGCATGTCGACGGGCACATCAGAAGCTCTGACTGTGAATGGTGAGCGAAAAACTGCGAATTCCGTCTCGAGTTCGCTATAGACCTGAAATCGTTTCTCAAACTCCCTCAGCAACCCTGAAATCTTGTCTTTGTACTGTTTCACGTCAGGATTAACGCTTGCTGCGCACAGGGAAAATGAGCAGGTTCACCGGTTGCCATCTGCGTCTCCCATAACTGGAGCTTTAACTTGAATGCAAATATGCTGTCATAATACTGTGTTATAATTTTTTTGCGTCCTTGTAACATTTTGTTCAGATTATTCTAGTGCTCTGTAATATCAACTGCAAATGCAAGGTCCTTCAGCCAAAGTGGGCACTGTAATTCCTTAACAGGTTTTCCTTTTTTCTCTCCATGAATTGTCCGATTTCCCCACGTAGATCATAGAAGCGCTTCAGCACAGCACCTCTGCTTAACCATCTTACTTTAGTGTGGTATGGCAGACCATGGGTAATGTTACAGTCACTGAGAAGGCTGTCAAACTGACGATGATTAAGACCTCTGGCTCGGATGAAATTAACAGTTCAGACAACCACCTCCATGACGTGATCCATTTTTAACGCCTTGCAACACAATACCTCCTGATGCAAAATGCAATGAAATGTCCAAAACTCACCCCCTCCATTTGCGGCTTGTACTTTCTCTCTGAACTTTGTCACAACACCTGCCCTTTTCCCGATCATTGACGGCGCACCATTAGTAGCCAGGCTTACAGCGCGGGACCAGTCCGCCCCGACTCTGTCCAGCGCTCCAACGACGGAGCGGAAAATGTCCTCAGCTGTTGTGGTGTCGGTCATAGGAACCAACTTGAGAAACTCCTCTGTGACAGTCAAAGTTTCGTTAACTCCACGAATAAATATGGCCAGTTGAGTGATGTCCGTAATATCAGTACTCTCATCAATTGCAACAGAAAATGCCAGAAATGACTCCAATTTGCGTTTTAGTTGGCTGTCCAAATCTGCCGATAGTTCCGAAATCCTGTCTGCCACGGTATTTCTCGTCAAGCTAGTATTAGCAAAAGCTTGTCGCTTCTCAGGACACACAATTTCGGCAGCCTTCAACATGCAGTTTTTGACGAACTCCCCCTCACAGTATGGCTTTGAGGCTAAAGCTATTTGGCTAGCAATCACGTAGCTGGCCTTCACCGCAGCATCACTGACCTCTCAACTCCGGGTGAAAACAGATTGCTGTTTCCTCAGACCCGCCAACAATTCATTTACCTTTTGTTTTCTTAGTTCTCCTTGCAAGGTGTTGTATTTTTCACCATGCTTAGTTTCATAGTGGCGCCGAATATTGTATTCCTTAAGCACCGAAACTTGCTGCATGCACAACAGGCACACGGGTTTCCCATTCACCATCGTGAACATATAGGAAGAGGTCCATTTTTCTTGAAAAACCCGACACTCTGTGTCCACTTTTCTCTTTTTGGATAAAGACATTTCACTGAGGAGGGTGCCAGAGTCAACAGAAAAAGCGGATAAAGCATAGAACTGACTAAAGCGCCACAGCGCCACTAGCGGACAATTTAGGACCTGCAAATTTTAAAGAAAATTAAAGTTTATTCCTATTTTTTTTTTTTTTCAATAATTCAATAATTTATCCCGCGGGCAGACTGAACCACCTGGCGGGCCGGTTCCGGCCCGCGGGCCGTACGTTTGACACCCCTGTGTTAGACCCTCCCTGCCTCCCTTTCCTTCTTCTTCTTGATCTTTATTAGCGTTTGGCAAGAAACGTTAGTATACATTACCGCCACCTGCTGGAGGCATGGGTTTAGACAGTAAAACATGTTTTGTTCCGTTCCAAATATTCTTGAGAATTAGTAAATTAGAGTTAAATATACAACATATTTTGGACAAAATTTCTACTTCTGAATATTTCTTAACCCTACCTTAAGAAAACTAAATTGAGAGAAAGGATTTCATATTTTTTTGGGTGGCATTCTGGTCCACACTCCACTCCAGGAGATGGCGGTAATGCACATAAGATTTTTTACGGCGCTTGCTTGCAAACCGCCATAGAAGAAAAAAGAAGAGGTTGGGGTTTATATTTTTCTCTTTGGAGTCAGTTTAAGCAGCAGCAGTTTGTTTGGTTTTCTCCTGTTCTCTATGAGAGACCTATGGAAGAACATTAGGGTCACTGGGGAAAAAACTGAGATTAAAGTCAGAACATTTTCTTTCAGTGGCCCTACAAACTCTTACATAATACATGTAAGAGAGTTTGATGGTATATGTTAGAGTGTGTAAGTTTTGGCCCACGGCTTTTTTCTGCTAAAAGCCGTGTCGGTGTAGCGCTTTAGCACCAGTGTTTAATGCTTCAGGGTTAGCGCAGCTAGCTTTGTAGCCTGACCCTACCCCACTGTCAGCTTGTAAAGGGTTTCCAGACGTTTCGCTTCAGTTTCATGGTTCTTTGCTGCTTTGTGAAAAAATGAGGTGAAAAAGCTTATTTGGTTCCTCAGAGTCTAAAAGTTCAGCTTCAGGTCCAACAGAACCAGAACTTCAGGAGAACCTTCAGGTAACTTCTCCTCAGCAGAAACACGGAGCTCTGAGTTCTAGATAAGCTGCTGGTTCTGCTGCTGACCCAGTTTTCTCTCCGACTCTTACCTAAACACAATGTGGAGCAGCGCAGCAGCAGAACCGGGCCCTGCAGGCAGATCTGAGCCAACGTGTAAAAATCCCTGACATGTTTGAGCTCCTTCATCACCGCTGGCTGAGGAAGAGGAGGAGGACACAGGAGCTAAAAATGGTTTTCTGCCCGGATCAACGGTTTGTCATAAAGGATGAAGATTATCAGCGTTTGTCTCCTCGTCATCAGAAATAGCTGCTGTTGGTTGTCAAAGATCCAACAGGAAGCAGAACCTCCAGCAGAAGCTTAATGTCACCCAAGCGTGGAAAGTGAAGGATTGTCTGTGTTGGTTTTGTTCTTTGGTTCCTCCAGGAACCGTGTTTGGACTCGGCACAGCAGGAAATTCTGATTACGTTTAGCAGCCAAACAATCCAGAAAGTCCAGTTTAGACCTCCAGCTCTCACCCGTCCTGTCCATCAGAACCGTCTGTCACTAGCTGCCTTTCCATTGGCCAAATAATTATGATTTTGGCATTTCCAAAGTAAATGCCAGGGGCGCAATGCGCACATGTCATAGCCCCCCCACCTCCACCCACTCCCCCAACAACTCATCTGTAATTAAAGTATCAATAATAACTAGAAAATTCCTGCAGAAATTTAACCGGGGCCTGCCAAAGTGTGCCCGTCGGTTTGGACCCAGCGTTGTTAAAAGTTAGCATCAATGCTAAGCTTAGCTACAGTATAGTCAGTAGCATGTGCAGAAGCAAAAGCATGTTGACTAACATGGACTTGTGCAAATCTGTACGTTGAAATTTGTGTATAAGCTAAAATGCTAATGTTAGCCTATATGCTGTCACTAGCATGATGTCTCTTTTTGACTTACTCCAGTCAGTATAGTAAACATGGCTAATAAGCAAGAAAAACAGGTAAAAGCTTTTTTAGGAAAAGGCTAATGCTAATAACTAACTTTTTTTTTTAAGGTTTTATTGGCTCTAGTGGCCTTTATTTAATAGTTAGTGGACAGGAATGAGGGAAATGAGAGAGGGGGAAGACATGCGGCAAAGGTCACCAGGCCGGGACTCGAACCTGGGACAGCCGCGTCGAGGACTAAGGCCTCCGTATGTGGGTGTGCTAAACCCCTGCGCAACCACAGCACCCCCAATAACTAACGTGAGATTAAAAGATAGTAAAGGCCTGTGGTGGTGCACTGACCTTAGGGAAGCAGATAGTAAAGGCTGATACTCCCCTGAGAGTAATCTCACGGGAGTATTCCCCCTGAGATTCCCAATAATCTCAAGGGAATACTCAGGCTTTTATTTTGAAATTTTCAGTTAGCTTAATTTAAAATGGCCACACTAATCCAATGTGTAACAGTGGTTTGGCCAATTTGTAACCACTGTTACATATTGGATTAGTTGTAATAAGTCTAAAAGAGCAATTACCAGATGTGAAAAATGTCAAGGCATTTTTTTTTATTTTCAATGACCTTTATTTTACCAAACTAATCCAATGTGTAACAGTGGTTTGGTGAATCCAGCTATATAATGCAAACATCAGCAAGTAGTTGTAAATGCCAGTTCAGTCCTCCTCTGTAGTAACAGAAAGTTCTGCCATGTTGTAGTTCTGACCTTCAATCATTGTAGTTCTAAAGAGCAGCTCAACTGTCATGTGACACAATTCTAACTGTTCAATGCAAATCCAAATACTGCACATCTGACTGCTGTGAAGAGGATTCTTCGATACTTAAAGGGTACTGTTGACCTTGCTCTAAAGTATGACTGTTCAGGGAACAAAGTTTTTACTGGTTTCTCTGATGCTGACTGGGCTGGAGATCAGGACGACCGTCGTTCAACAACAGGCAACATATTTCTACTCAGCGGAGGAGCAGTGAGCTGGCTGAGCAAAAAACAAGCAACGGTTCCACTTTCAACAGCAGAAGCTGAGCATGTTGCTCTCAGCCAAGCAGCTCAAGAAGGTACCTGGCTGAGAAGATACTGAATGATCTTGGTATGGTCACAAAGCCTGCAGTGATTCTGGAGGACAACCAAGGAGCCACTGCAATAGCAAGGAATCCAGTGGACCATTCAAGAACCAAGCACATAGACATTCGCTACCATTACATCCGTGAGTGTGTGCAGAATGGTGAAGTCAAGTTAGAGTATTGTCCAACCGATGACATGAAGGCAGATATCTTGACAAAACCTCTTGCAAGCAGAAGTTTGAGTATTTTAGAAGAAAGATTGGACTTTTCCCTATGCAAATCTGTGGTAGAATGTCTTGCTTTGTAATTTTTCATTATAAAGTTGACAATATTTTTGTTGAGTATGGCAAGACAAAAAAGGTAAACTATGAACAGAAAATGACTGATAATAATTTATAAATAATTTATTTCAGCACAATCTTGTGTCTTAATACCATTGTAAAAATTAAGAGGGAGTGTTGAAATATGAAGCAGTAACTTGTTTAATGGTTGTTGATAGAGAGCCTGTTATGCTGCCACCTGCTGTGTCTTCTGAGTACTGCAGTTGTACCGTTCAGAGAAAGAAGAAATAAATGAAGGCACGTTGAAACGCCTGTTCTCTTCAATTGATTACAATGAGGCTTAAATTAGGGCCAACACCAGTTCCTCCCAGTAAAACCAGTTCCTCAATGAACCTGGGATCACCTGCTGTTGCTAGGCAACCGAGGTGTCTCTCAGTCCACGGAAAGTATTATGTAAGATTGTTTAATTATATCTATAAATATTACAATATTACTGCCCAGAACCAGAACCTCCGTCGGGTTCTGGAGGAGAGAAATACTGGGATGAACCCGGTCCCATCTGGACCTCCCTGTCCATCAGAACCATCACTCAGAACCAGGCCACAGGTTCTGGACTTTACCCAACCCAGTTGCGGTCCTGACCCGCCTCCCAGGATTTCCAGATCTTCCTCCAGAATGTTTCATTTCAGAGTGACGATGGTTCTGACCCAGCAGAACCAGAACCAGGTAGCGACCGGTCTTGTACACTGCTGCTGCCCCCTGCTGGCGGAAGCGGTGCACTGCAGGCGCTTCCCTCAGCAAAAACACCAAACATTTCATCTAAGGCCGACAGACAACATCCTGGTAGTGGAAGCATCATGCTGAGGGATGATTAATGAAGCTTCCAACATGGAGGCACTTTCCTTTAGTTTCTGTTCTCAGCAGCTCTAGTTGTTCTGGTTACGGATTGGCTGATCTTTTAAAGCAGATTTTTCTCTGGGCTCTGATTGGCCGGCTGTGATGGCCTGATCACCTGAACATCCGGCGCTTTGCTGATGGAAACGTTCTGTTGACTTTAACCTCATGACCTGCTGCAGGCCAGATAAACAGGTTAATGTTTGAGCCTCTGCAGCAGGAAAACAAACGTCTCGCTCCGTGTTGCTCCGCTCAGGAACCAAACTCTCCCCACTCCCTCTGGACGCCCTCCGGACGCCCCGTTTCCTCCGGACGCCCCGTTCCCTCCGGACGCCCCGCTCCCTCTGGACGCCTCCGGACGCCCCGCTCCCTCTGGACGCCCCGCTGCAGCAGCTGGAAATGCTGCTAATACAGAGGGCAGAGGCGTCCAGGAGCCGCAGACGAGCTGAACATCTCACATCCTCGGCTGATTCACAGAAACTAAATCTCATCAACGGCAGCTTCTTCAGTTGACGCTCAAGCAGCAGCTGTGAAGGAGGTCAGGAGGTCATGGCCATGAGAAACCTGCAGCTGCTGCTGGTTGGACCACAGTTCAAAGAAACCAGTTTCATCTTCACAAACAGCTGGTCAAAAACATAAAAATAAAGCTTTGAATCCAGTAAATGTAGTGAAAAAGATTTATATATTTATCTGTAACTGTCTGGTTCTGTGGATAATAAAACTGGAATTCTTAGATTTACTTGAGATATAAATTCATAAATCACTAAAGAAGGCAAAAGTGGAGCTCCAGCTTGAAGATTCAGAGCTGAAAAATAATTTATAAAGATAAATATTTCTAAGTGCAGCAAAAATGGCTTGTCCATAACGAACATCATGTTCAGGCATAAGAGTGTCCATGTGTGCACTTGGCACCAGGACACCTGCCCCAGGTGGAGGAGTTTAAGTATCTCTAGGTTCACCAATGACAGAAGAAGGGAGATCGACAGGCGGATCGGTGCAGCGTCTGCAGTGAGCCGGCGCTGTACCGGTCCGTCATGGTGAACACAGAGCTGAGCCAAAAAGAGAAGCTCTCGGTTTACCGCTCCATCTACGTTCCTACCATAGATGAGGACTCATGAGCTTTGGGTCAGAAAGAACCAGGTCCCGGATACAAGCGGCTGAAATGGGTTTCCTCCGTAGGGAGGCTGGGCTCTGCCTTAGAGAGAGAAGCTCAGTCATCCTGGAGACTCAGAGTAGAGCTGCTGCTCCTCCACATCGAGAGGAGCAGCTGAGGGCATCTGGTCAGGATGGAGACTCCCTGCTGAGGAGGAGAGGAAGACCCAGGACCCGCTGGGGGAACGATGTCTCTCACTGGCCTGGAAACGCCTTGAGATTCCTGGAGGAGCTGGAACAAGAGCCTGGAGAGGGAAGTCTGGGCCTCCCTTAGGCTGCTGACCCCGCGACCCGACCCTGGATAAGAGGATGGATGGATGGATGGATGGATGGATGGATGGATGGATGGATGGATGGATGGATGGATGGATGGATGGATGGAGTACAACAAAAACTAAATTACAATTTTGGTTGAAATTTAGTAGAAAACAAAAACTAAAAACTTGATTTTAAACTGAATTTCTTGCTGGAATAAAACAAACTCAAATGATGGAGTTTTGTTTCCTCAGCTGTTTCTCTTCATGATTTATTTCTGGATTTTACTTTGATGAAAATCTGTTTGTTTCTTTATAAGAGACCAAAGTCAGAGTCAGGAGAGGCTTTAGGTTGGTTTTTCATTCAGGAGGTAAAATTGCGTTTTCTTTACATGTTTGTGTGCAAATGTGCTGGACGTGCAGATTCTGATGCAACAACTGTTTGTTGCATCAGAAGGAGGGACCAGGAGGAGGAGGAACCAGGAGGAGGAGAGACCAGGAGGAGGAGAGACCAGGAGGGACTTATAAAAACTCACCCGGAGGAAGCAGAAAAACAAAGGCCCAGCAGAACCAGAACCGGTCCAGAACAGCTGGAAGCTCCCGAGGCGACCATGAGCCACGTCGACGTGAAGAACCTGAAGCTGTCCAAGTTCGAGGAGGAACATTACGATGAGTATGACCGCTACAACCTGACGGACAAATACGCAGGTGAGGAGGCGGCTCTGCTGCTCTGCTGCTCACAGGATTAAAACTAACCGGTTCTGTTTGCGGCGCAGAGGGTTCGGCCCGCAAAGGCAGAACCAAGAAGGAGGCCAGCGACAACACGAACCGCCAGAATCCTGCAGGACACGAGAGGAAGATCGTGGAAAAACTGCAGAACAGCGAGAAGAAAGCCAAGGAGTGAGCCCTGAGGTACAACAGCTGCTACTGGAAATCAACTCGAGAGGATGCGCCGACACACACAGCGATTCTTTACTATATCATTATTAATGAAGGTTAGAAGTTAAACTAGCTGAAATGTTGACGGAAAAATATTTCAAGTTTTAATTTGACGCTTTTATGCTGAACCTCTGGTTCGATGGGCGGGGCGACCATGTTTTATTTTGATTCTGTCATTTTTTATGTGTCTTTGTGCAGCAGGTTGTTTTTAAAATTGTGTAGAAATGAACTCTGACCTCTGAACTCTGCGGAAATGGGCGCGTCAGAAAATCTGCCAATTTAACTTTAACCTTTAACCTCCACTGACAAAGTTTCCTCTCAAACGAGAATAGTTCTGTTTTATTTTACGAAACTGAATGTTTATTTAGTCGTTTTATTAGTTAATTACGTCTTTGAAACAACCGGGACTTTAACTGAACCAATTATCGATGAGATCTGGAAGAGTCGTTTCAGAGCTCAGGTCTTTCCCTTCCTGCAGCTGCACAGACACATAAAACTTTTATGTTCTGATGTTTCCCATAAAGTGTTTCTGAAATGCTCAGGTGCTCAAAGCTCATTTTAAAACTCACTGCACAACTTGACCTGAAATATTTAAAAATCTTTATGTAACAAAATATTTCTAAGATCCAAAGGATTTTGTTTAGGCTTTGATTGGTCCAATCAGACGTGCACCATTAAGAAGTGTATGTGTGGGGGGGGGGTGTGTGAACCCAGGGCTGGTCGGATGGATCTTCCCGGTAACTGACCACGGCCTCCTTGGCGACGGATCGAGATTTTTGGATGGCAGGAGTTTGTTGGCACTCCGCCTGGTTGGAGTCGCCAGCTTGCTGACCCATGCAGCTGTTGAGGCTGACCTTTCAGTCGGCGTGCTGCAGAGTCCGGACCCGCACCACAGCGATGCAGCTGGATGACTGCGTGGCAGCTTGGAGACTCTTTTAATGCTTGTTTTTAAAAGACAAAGTTTTGTCATTAAAGGATTTTGAACAGATTATAGTTTCTGGTTTGCTTTGTTTTTGTCAATTATATCAGTTATATTTTGTGTAATGTGACTTGAGGAAATCTCTAGTCGGACAAAAGGAGCTTTGGAATTGCATAAATAAATAAATCTATTCCTGAAACATAGTATAACCAGAGACTTCATCTCAGTCAAACTAATTTGATGTTTTGCATAATAAACCTTCAACATGCACCTGAATGTGTATAAAATTAAAATGTACAATACTGCTTTTCTGATATGACCTATATTAATCATTCCTATTTAATTTGAGTAAGTAATGTACAAAAGAAACGGCGCTGACATGAAATTTCATGAAATTAAAACATTTACCAAGTCTGACCTGACGCAGGAGTGGTGGCGCTGTTTGCATTTTGACCCCAACACCACAAAAGAAGAAGTAGATGCTAATTCGAGGTTGGCTCGTGGCTCATAAACACATAAACAAACCTGCTTGGTGAGTGTTTTAGAAGCTTTCTAATAAATAATCTGAAAATGTATTACTGTTACTAATGTTTTAGATGATCATATTTCTATATAATCTGCGTCGCTGGGTTTATTATGTGACTAAACACGAACAGCTGCTGCTAATTTCATAACGGCTCGTTAGGTTTCTTTTACTCTAAATCTCTAAATCCCTCAGAGCGACTTTAGGCTAAAGACTAGAATATTAGATCAATATTTGACCTTATCTTGGTTTTAAAGATGTCTTAAAATATTGTTTTATTTTAGTTTTATTCTGGAAAGAACGGAAACACTGTTAATAACTAGAAAGGTCAGTTAGAGTATGAATAATAAATTATATTAATCAAATGTGCTGCAGACCCGCCAATCCAGGCGATGTTCCCCCACAAGGCGACGAACCGCTGAGGTCAATGCGTTTAAGCGAAAACAGGAAAAGTTTTCATGTAACAAACGAAGAGAGAAAATCCTGCCTGCTGAGCAGCTGACAGGCGACTGGTTCAGAAAACTCATCTGCTGCTTGTTTCTGTCAAGTTTTTCCATCCGGGGGTCAGACTGGAGCTGCAGCTGACCCCTCTGTGACCCAGCAGGAGCAACATGTCAGCGGACACGAAGATCGCTGAGCTGCTCACTGAGCTCCACCAGCTCATCAAACAGACTCAGGTGAGTTCGGCCGGTGCTGCCCGGTCCAGGTGCTGCCCGCCTGGACCGGGCAGCACCTGGTCCAGGCGGGCTCCCCGCTGGCCGGAGCCTGGAGGAGCAGGGCGAATAAAGCTCCTGTTTCCTGTTTCAGGAGGAGAGGTCACGCAGCGAACACAATCTGCTGAACATCCAGAAGACCCACGAGAGGATGCAGACGGAGAACAAGAGTCAGTCAGGCTGCCGCCGCCGCCATGTTGACTCTGGCTTCATGGGGAGCAAGATGGAGGCCAGCAGTCCACCGTTAGCCGGAGCTGATGACCTTCCATGTTTCAGGCTGCAACGCTGTCCAAGAAAGTTTATCCTTTGACCTCTGACCCTTCCATCTGAGGGTCAGAGGTCACTGCTGGCCAGCTGAAGCTGTTCCTCCAGGACCTTCAGGGTCTCAGGATCTTCTGCTCTCATTTTGCTCATCCTGACTTCACTCTGCCTCCAGCCTTCTCTCCACCTCTCTTGAAAAGCGTTGCGGCCTGAAAAGAGGAGTCTGACGTGCTGTAATTGGTTTCCATGGGAACATCAGGGGTTGCTAACCTGTCCTCTGTCTCTTGCAGCGTCTCCATACTACCGCACCAAGCTGAGGGGCCTGTACACCACAGCGAAGGCCGATGCAGAGGCTGAGTGCAGGTGAAACATTTTCTGTAGTTTGGTGAATCTGGTGAATCTCCTGCTGATGCAGCTGTTCTCCGTTTCTCTGCTGCAGCATCCTGCGCCACGCTCTGGATAAGATCGCTGAGATCAAGTCTCTGCTGGAGGAGCGGCGGATCGGTAGGTCCTCTTCCTCTTCCAGTGGGGATCGGATCTCCTGGTGCCAGATCTCATCTTCAGCAGTGCTGCGTGTTTTTGCTCCTCAGCTGCTAAGATGGCTGGAGTTTACAGCGACAGCGACCCCCCCAGGAAGACCATGAGGCGCGGCGTCCTGATGACGCTGCTGCAGCAGTCGGCCATGACGCTCCCGCTGTGGATCGGCAAACCTGGAGAGAGGTACTGCCTGGTGGATCCGGATCCAGAACTTTAGCGGCTGCTGCTTCCACTGACCTTCGTCTTCTGGACTTCTGGGAATGACTCTTAAAGGCATTAGCATGTGCTAACACCATCTACTATAGATAGGTTAGCTCCAGCTAACCTATCTATAGTAGCTATAGTAGCTATAGGTCTAGCTACTAGAGCTAGAGCACCATTAGCTAGAGCTAAAGAGTTAGAGCTAGCACCAGAAGCTAGAGCTAGCACCATTAGCTAGAGCTAAAGAGTTAGAGCTAGCAGCATTAGCCAGAACCAACACCAAATTGAAATGTCATCAACGTTTTAGTGATAGTGCAGCATCTGTCGGTAAGAATCAGTTCTGACCGTGATGCTAAACACTGGAGGCTGCAGTTAGCTTGTGTTTCCACCACAAGCTAACTGCAGCCTCCAGTGTTTCTACCATCTTGTTCTATGTCTGAATCAAATGTTTCTCAGATAAAGTTGATCGTTTCAACTAACCGTGACTGATTTGACCTCTGACCTCCTGCCTCCCTGCTCCTCTCCAGCCCTCCTCCTCTGTGCGGCGCGATACCGGCCAGCAGCGACTATGTGGCCAAGCAGGGCGACAAGGTGGCGGCGCGGGTGAAGGCCGTGGATGGAGACGAGCAGTGGATCCTGGCCGAGGTGGTCAGCTACAACCACTCCACCAACAAGTGAGCTTCGGCCCGGTCCAGTTCGGTCCGACCCGGTTTATCCAGACACCATGTTGGTCGGCAAGCAGCTCAGCTTCTCCTGCTCTTCTCTCTCTGCAGGTATGAAGTGGACGACATCGATGAAGAAGGAAAAGAGTGAGTTGGTTTTTGGTTCTGGCCCGGGTTTAAACCGGACCAGAACCTCCAGAATCTCAGTGAGCTGAGAAGAATTGCTGCGTGATGGAATCGTCCAATCAGAGAGCAGATCTCTGCAGTCGCTCCAGTTTACAGGGAAATTAATGTCCAGTCATCAGATCCCGTCATTTTCACGCTAATGCCTCGTTGTGAGTTTATAACAAATCGAACGTCGGGTTGAAGTGATGCTGACTCCCACCTGCAGGAGGCAGCATTTCTGCTCCTCTGCGTGGCAGTGGTCTGTGGTGAGCAGCATGAAGTCACGTTTCCCATCATGCATTAGTGCAGCTTTGGGAATTATTTAGCACATGTTGCAGGAATGAACTGGACCACTGAAGAAAATCTACAGTCTGCTCCTTTTTCTTCTGTTTGTAGATTTTAGAATCGATTTAAATGTGAAATTCCTGTCAAACTTTTCTGAGCCTCTCCAGCCCGAGCGGCGAGGCTCTCCCGAGATGCGAGGGGAGAGCGTCTCCCGAGATGCGAGCGTCTCCCGAAGGGCGATGGGCGAGCGTCTCCCGAAGGCCGAGGGGCGAGCGTCTCCCGAGGGACGAGCGTCTCCCTGATGGCGGCTCTGGTTCCCAGCAGGAGGCACACGCTGAGCCGCCGGAGGATCATCCCTCTGCCTCAGTGGAAGGCCAACCCGGAGACTGACCCAGAGGCGCTGTTCAGCAAAGACCAGCTGGTTCTGGCCCTCTACCCACAGACCACCTGCTTCTACCGCGCCCTGATCCACACGCCGCCGCACAGGGTGAGCCTCCACACCGCACACCCAGGAAACCAGTCACACCAGTTTAATGGCTGTTAAACGGCCAGGATCAGCTTAATGTTTCTCATCTTGTTATGAAGTTCTAACATCAGAATGATTTTTTCATCTTTGAAGAATCCTTTAATCTCCATGGCAAAGAGCAGCAGCTTCTTAAAGAGACAGATGCCCAGTTTCAGCACGTTCAATTAGGACATTTCTTTAGTCATATTAGATGTGTGAATATACACATATATAAAAATATAGTAAGTTTACACATAGTTACCACATCATACTGTAAAATGACCTCCAGATGATGTAAACTGTGATGTGACGGCTCAGCGGGGCAATGCGGAGCGCCGGCTGACGTCAGCGTGTCTGTGTGCAGCCGCAGGACGACTACTCGGTTCTGTTCGAGGACACATCGTACGCTGACGGATACTCCCCGCCGCTCAACGTGGCGCAGCGCTACGTGGTGGCCTGCAAGGAGAACAAGAAGAAGTGAGGCTGCAGGCGATGGAACAAACTCAGTCTCCCTGGAGCATCACCTGCTGGCCAGTGCAGGAACTGCAGGGTGGAGAGTCACTTTTATTTACATATAAAATGTTGCCAGATGCCAGAAGTGTCCAGATGAAACTTTGTTCTCATGTCTGCATTGAAGCTTTCTGATATTTTCATATTAAACATTTTAAATAAATAATTTGATCAGGTTTCTGACATGATGCAACATGGAGGTCGTCTCTACAGGAGCTGCTTTTTACGTTTATTCTTTTGTTTTTATGTTAATATTTCTTATGTTTCACTAATGCCAACAGAAGAAGATTCTGAATAAAATTTATTAGTAATTGTTTTGGTGATTCAGTTCAGAAACGTGTTTCGGCGTCAACTTTTTCTCATCATCAGAACAAAACTAATTATTGACAGAAATGTTGGGAAAGCTGCCATGGAAAAGACCGACCAGCAGGCGGGAAGCCACTAAAGCTCTGATTCTTCACACACAGCTCCAGGGGAAGTTGAGTGGAAGGAAAAAGTGCAAAACAGCTGGGATGACTGCAGCATGGAGAGGATTTTCAATAAAAATCTATTAAATTTTCACCGGGTTTGGATCAGAACTGAAAACAGAACTTCAGATCCAACATGAGCTCCAGCTGTCCCACTGCAGAACCAGAGGCATCAGAACCGTCTCACCTGGGCCAGGAGAATCGGAACCTTAAGGTCTCGGAGTGTGGAGGAAGAGTGGACCAGAACCACTGGCTTCGTCCAGGACGGAGATGATTCCTCACTAAATTCTCCATCCAGACACAATAAAACCTCCAGATTCACATTTTAACATTTCAAATCTTTCCAAGAAGACAATAATTATTCAAATTCAAAACCTCCCTGTTTCCGCGCTGCAGCTCGTCAGTGTGATCTGATGGTAGGTTCAGGCTACCTGGGATTCCTGAACACCTCGGCACGCCGCGCTGCATTAATGCAGGAATTCATTTTAACAAACACTGCGGCACAAGGCCAGGCCCACAAGCTCACGGTTCAATATGAAACCTTTTTCATTCGTCTCTAAAATATCTGAGGAACTAAAGCTGGATTTAGAAGTATTTCCGTCTGTGTGCAGTGTATGAACCCTGAGTTCATACACTGCACACATTTATACATTAAAAATCCTTTTTTTGTTGGTCAATTATTCAGATTTTCCAATAAACTAAATTTAGATTCCTTTTTTCTTCCACAATCAGCAAAACGAGCAGAAATAAACACCTGAAATATAATGTTCTATGTGAAATCAATCTTCGAGTTCCACGTTTTTAATTGACATATTGAAATAACCAGATTTTGACATTGAGATGCATATTATGGCCAATATGGTGTGTACATCTGGAGACCTCCCGGCAAATAAGTCACATAAGTCTAATGAATCTAAATATGAGATGAATTTTGTATTTTAAGCCGAGTTACTGAAATACATGAACTTTTCGACAATATTTTATCTTACAAAGATAAGCTAATATACTTAATTCCCGACTTCGGGAAAATCCCTGAAGTACTGATAATCTCCGACAGTCCGTAAATGCAGCACCAGCTGGCGCTCTGCGCAGAAACAATCATGGCGGACAAGGTGAGTGTTTGACGAACCTGCTGCCGCTGTTAAAACGCAGCAGGAAGCCTGCTGCTGTTAGCGCAACACGTTGTGATATAAAGGCGGCGAGTTAAACTTTCCTCTGACGCTCAAAATCTGAACATTAGCGTCGCTAGAACGAGTCAGTTTTTCACAATAAGTGTCTTTTATTAAGGGCTCCAATAAACAGGAAGTAATAAAATATGCTCTAATTATCAGATAATCAGAGGCTGTTTAATGTTACCATGGTAACATATCATGGTATGAAACTCTGGCTCCATAGTCAGGAAATAAATGACGCTGATTAAACTTCGCTAAATGGACCCGACATGTTAATGTCTGCTTCACGGCCCATGATGCATTTCGGTTCCGATCAGCCTGAGCTGAAATGTAATCCTCCTCACGTCACCATTCCGCCACCGGCTGCAGGCGCTGCGCTCACCTTACTGCTGCAAGACAACAGAATCAGGACAAAAACTGGACCGGAACCAGGCCAGAAGTCGGTTCTGTCCTGCAGAAACGCTGGATATTAAAATGGGATTCAATGACAGAGTGGTAGCCAATCAGAACCGTCCTCATGAGGTCCAGGTTCTGCTCAGCAGCTGACGGTCCGGTTAGATTTGACCTCTGACCTCTTCCGTTCCTGTCATGTTCTCAGGTGTCCAGCAGCGACCTCCAGCCTTCAGCCAAACGCAGACGCCTCAACCCCGCCGCCATCGTCCCTGTCCCCGTCTACTCCAGCAGGGTAAGACGGTTCTGACCCGTTCTCACATGGTTCTGACCCGTTCCTGACCCCAGATCAGCTGTGTTGTGTCTGTGTCCAGGTGAGCAGCAGTTTGCAGCTGAAGCCCGTAGCATGCCTGCTGGGAGGGAGGGAGAGCTCAGGTAAGGTGCTGCGGCGGCTCTGCCGGCCACCAGGGGGCTCCACCTCTCATGCTGTTCCCACCTCTCACCAGATGATGGCGGCGATGATGAGAGCCTGTGGGCGGAGTTTAACCCCCGAAGGCCTGTGGTGGTGGAGCTCAGCGACTCTGAGGAGGAACCAGAACCTGGGCGGTTCCGATCCAAACTCACAGAGAACCAGCTGTGAGTTGGACAGCGGCCGGTTCCGCTCAGTCCGGACGCGGCGTCGCTAACCCACCAATGCTAACGTCTCCGCTTGTCCCAGGGGACACGCTGGCTGTCCGTCCCCGCCGCCGCCTGAGAGCCCGGTCCAGAAGCAGTCCAGCAAGGCCCGGCGGAAGATCAGGTGAGTCTGGTTCCATAATCAGAACCGGTTCTGGTCCTGTCCGGTTCTGTCTCAGTCCGTCTGTCCTCTGTCCAGTGAGATCAACAAGAAGCTGCGAGCCGTCAGCGCCGTTCTTTCTCCGGAGCCTTCGGACCGGAGAACCGGTCGGCGCCGGAACCGTAGGAACCGAATGTCCGACCCGAATAATGACAATGATGATGTCATCATCATGAGCCCGGCGGACGGGTCCGACTCGCCGCGGGAGATTCCACTGAAGATCCGCTGCCGGACTGACGTCCACAAGGTTCTGGTGCTGCCGGTACGTTCAGAACCAAATGGGTCCAAAGCTGCTCTGTCCTCCAGAACCACGACTGGGTCACAGGCTGCTGATGTGACCCAGGTCAGAACCTGGTCCTGATCCACGGTGGTTCCTGGGTCGGTCCTGTGGAGCGGAAGTGTGACCCGGTTTGTGGCGGTTCTGTTCCAGTCGACCCGGCTCAGCGAGGTGTTGGGCCGGCTGGCCGCCATCCTGGACGTCTCGTCGCCTCGCCTGCTGCTGCTGAGGGACGAGCTGCAGCTGCCGGCCGGCGCCACCGTGGGCCAGCTGGGCCTCGGCATCGAGGTGAGTCACAGAATCGGACCGGGCCGGTCTGGACCGGGCCGGACCGGGCGGCACATAAACTGCTGGTGAGGGAATCAATTCCTCATCGGAAAGGCAAAGAATCGGATCAGTCATGAGTAACAGGGAGGATTTTCTGTCTCCGTTTCAGAATCGCTCAGTTGATGACTGACAGATTTAATGGAAATGTTTCTGAGTCAGTGAATAATAGTCAGAATCGATCGGTCAGAATCGATCGGTCAGAATCGATCGGTCAGAATCGATCGGTCAGAATCGATCGGTCAGAATCGATCGGTGTCTCTAGTTGCTGATCACATGGATCTGGACTCGTCTCCTCACTGCAGTGAGAAACGTTAGCATGTTGGGACAGGAAATGACCTCAGAGGTGAATCTCCACGCAACCAGAACCCCCTGACCAGAACCAGAACCTCCTGACCTGAACCACCGAACCAGAACCCCCTGACCAGAACCAGAACCCCCTGACCAGAACCAGAACCCCCCTGACCAGAACCAGAACCCCCTGACCAGAACCAGAACCCCCTGACCTGAACCAGAACCCCCTGACCCGTCTGTTTGCTTCCAGAATGCGTGGTGATGTCAGCGGAGGAGCAGAGCTGCAGCAGCTCCATCAGCGTGAAGCTGCAGAGCACAGACAGATCTTCCTCCCAGCTCTTCTTCGTCCACAGAGTTCGTACTCCTCTTCCTCATCTTCATCCTCTGTGCCGTAGCGTCCTGACAGTGTAGCGCCTCCTCTCCCCACCAGGAGGCGCCGCTGAGCTCCGTGTTCTCCCAGTACCTGTCGCGGCTCCCCGCCGGCGCCCGCAGGTCGGTCCGGTTCCTCTTCGACGGCTCCAAGGTGGCGGGCAGCCAGACGGCGGCGCAGCTGGAGCTGGAGGACGGAGACATCATCGAAGTTTGGACCTGAAGCGTCGCCGCCGGTTCGGCTCCGTCAGGTTCGGAACCAGCAAACCGTCTGGAGTCCAGTTGGTTGGTCGATCGGTTCCGACTCCACAGCTGCTTTTTATTTGATTCTAAGGATAATAATTACGTTAGTGGACCAGAGAAGACGGGTTCTGGTCTTTCTGCAGAACCACGGTTTGTGTTAATAAATAAAGATTAGAGACTGAAACAAACTGGATCAAACTTTCATTTTCACTGAATTTCATTCACGTCTTGAGCCCAGACCGCAGCTCCTCCCCTGTTTCCATGGTTACCAGGACATCCGGCTAATGGCTGATAGCAGAGCTAATTATTAGCTTAGTTTTGCCAACGTTAGGAAGGTTTGGCTGGATCAACTTCCCCTGAGTAAATTTGTCCAGATACATTTTCAAGCCTTGATTTTCTCGGCTGTTTTGTAAACTTTCATTTGAATAAAGCTCAACATTTGTCACAGTTTTGGTTAGTTCTTCAAATAAATATTTATATTTATGCTCTTATTTTGAAATGACTGTTTACGCTGCAGCTCCATTTCCTCTTGGAACTGCAGTACTAATTATACAATAAACAAAAGAGATTTATGGACTTTAACAACCATAGTTGGTAAATTCATCAAAAATACACGTTTGATTTTGTTGAGCCTCTTTTCTGCTTGTGATGTGTCAACATGGTTGAATTTAGCACTTTTAGTATTAGCTTAGCTTCTGCTAACTGCCATGGTGTTGTGCTTCAGCATTAGCGTAGCTAATTTGTCTGATTAGCGCTCCTGGGGTTAGCGGTAATGCTGGTCTCAGTTCTCTGCTTTTTATCCCTTTTCAAAAATGTAAGTTAAATTAAGACCTGTTTCCATTATTATTATTATTATTATTATTATTGCATTGACCTGATATTATCCCTCTGAACATTGTTGGAAGTATATTTAGCAGAGTCAGAATATTCAGCTGGTAAGATTTCAGGCTGTAAAGCTAAATCTCTCAACAGATTCTGATTAATTCACAAATGTACTTTTTTATTGTATTATTTATTTATTTACCAAAAGATGTAAATAAAATAACGGTTTTGGAGTCATATTTTTTATTTTATTTCTTTGACGCACTAACCTTCCAGTCATCCCATATTTAAATATGGAGTTTTTGCCAGCAGGCTGAATTTTTGACACATTTTAAAATTGAAAATGTTTCATTTGGACCAGGACTGTAAATGAACCATTTGATATCGTTTCATTGTATTTTTGCCTCGGCCTACATTGGCTGTTTTAGTCTCAGTCCGTCAAGATAAAGGTTCAGGGAACTTTCCGGTTCAGGGAACGTCAAATTCTTTCTCGTGTTGTAAAGTCCTGCATGTTGATGTTTGTCCGTTTCAGAGAAAACACGAGGTGGCGGAAAAAATGGTTTTGCTTCCAGAAAACGACATTTCAGAATGAAAAACTTGCCCATGATATTTATTGCATTCAGCAGCCTTTCAAATTTATTGTCCGAGTCCCAAAAAGAATGTATTTTTTAGAAAATTCAGGTAAGTTTGGAATTTTAGGGAAAAGCCAGTAGAGCACATCATCCCATAAAACATTCATAAAAGATGTTCAGCCGAGTCAATATCACA